>CM034152.1:114845840-115502873 GCA_019776745.2 Taxus chinensis | reverse complement strand
GAGAATGGGCCTCTTTTCTTTTCCAACAAGGAATAGCACATGGGGGCATGTGTTTTGTAGTAAATCCCATCATTGAGTATGTGGATTCAATCCTCTTCTAGGGGTGGTTGGAGTAGGGTTTGAATTATTCCCTCTCTCCTTCTCTCATTCTTCTATATATTGTAAAGGAGGGGAAGATTTCTAAGGGTTGGTCATCTTTTCTCTCCTGCCCCCTTCTCTCTTTCTTCCCTAGGGTTGAATGTGGAGCCTAAGCCTCCTCTCATGGCTCTATAATGGAATTTTTCTTACCTCTTACCCACTGATGATGTACTGTGTGAACTTTTGGAGCAATAAAATATGTTTCATGATGCATTTTGTCCATCCTTATTTTATTGTCTCTTCTCGCCTCTCATCATTGCAGGGTATACTGTTGCATATCTTTGATGTCTATTACAGGTTCTGGGAGCCATGGTATAATGGGTTTGAAGTGGTGTTTTGTGTGAACTCTATCTTTGGTCTATGATGCATCTATTCATCCTCTCCATTTCTCAGCGCTATCCATTTTAGGTAGTTGGATTTGTGATCAGCCACTTCATTTTTTGGTGTATCACTGCTTAGTGTAGGATTTCTTTTTATGCATTTCTCTCTCTCCCCTGTCCCCTTGGAAGGTTAGATTAGGATTAGATAGTTTTTACTTGCACTGGAGTAGCTTGTGGTAGGTATTTTAGGAAGAAGAAACCAGATTTCTCCAGAGGTCCATCTCAAGTTTGCAAGTCCCACAACTTGAGAGATGGTCCCATGTTGTGCAACCACACTGGATTCCCCACTCATATTTGAGGCCATTCCGGGGTATTGTGATTTTGCACTAACAGGACCCAAGATAGTTATCACTGAGTTCAATATTATAGATCGAGAAACCAACTATAATATGATTCTTGGTCGTCCATGGATACATCACATGATGGTAATTCCCTCAACATTATTTCAAGAAGTAAGATTCTTGCACTTAGGGAAGGTCTTCATGGTGCAAGGTATCCCAAAACATTTCAATATAAACCTAAATTTTTTGAAGAAGAGACTAGGATTCCATTATGAGTTCGATTTCCAAAACAAATCAACTTAAAAAACTATTTGGTTCAAAATCAGAAGTAAAACTGGTTCCCACAACAGAGTTAGAAGTCATAGGCTTGATCGAGGGCATTTCGACGGTCAAGGATAAAACCGTCATCATAGAGACAGTGTCGTTAGGAACCACAAAAAATTTTTTTGAGTTATTAAAGAAGGATATACCTATTCTCCTTCCCATTTGATTCTATGGGTATGGGACATACCTTAGGACTCGACTCTCTTGTAGCAGACAAAAGTCTGTATGGTGGAAGTAACTGAGGTAAAGGAAGAAGATACGAAGAATGATCCAATGTCCATTTTCCCGAGTAACTATTGGAATATCCATTTTGATGGAGCCATATATCGTTTTGGTACTGGGGAAGCTATGATCCTTACCTCTCTCGAGGGAAGGGTTATGTCGTTCGCCTACAAGTTAAACTTTGAATGTATAAATAACGGGGTTGAATACAAATCCCTCCTTCTTGGCCTCATTGTAGCCAAAATGATGGGTGCTGGAAATATTAGAGTGTTAGGTGATTCACAATTGGTTGGGAATCAAGTGTCTGAGGTGTACGAGAATAGATCCAAGAATCTACAACTCTACAAAACAATAATGCCTAAATAACAAAGGTGTTTTAATTCATATCGATCAAAGCAATTCCACGAAAACAAAACCTTCTCGCAAACTCTATAACAACTTTTTCTTCTGTCTTCACTTCAAACAGTGAGTTGGAAGATACAAATGTCATGGTATCAGTTCGTGCTGAACCTTTGGTTTGTAAAATACCGGTAACCTCGATGTTGACATATATAGAAGCCAAGAATGAGTCTATCATCTCAGACCACGTTGAAAATGATAGATCGACTCTTGGGTATTTAAACACATATGTAGAATTACATATTGCTCATCACAAGGTTGGTTTTTCCCTAACCCCACATTCTTCTTCCTACTTTGGAAATCCCATGAGGGTAAATGCACCAAGTTGGTGGGCCAAAAGGGGGTCTTAAGCGGACATATTTTTCTAAAAAATTAAAAAATTCAACTTGTACAATTTTTTGGAATAATTACACTCAAAATTGGAAGATGTTGTATAAATATGAATAATAGCATTTTAAGTCTAGTTTCTAAGCTACTAAATTTTATTGAAAACTGATAGGTTTAAGTGGGTCAAATAACTAAAATACCAACATATGCTCCTGTTTTTGTTAAAAAACATAATAGAGTGACTTTCGTGGCCCCCACCATTTTTTGAGAACCATAGTGTTTTTGAATACCATTTAGAAGAAATATAGCTAGGAGCATCTAGTTTGTGTTAGAAGTCTTTTTAGATTTTTTTAGAGAGTATTTTTTTAATGATTTTTCTAGTAAAGAAATTTTAAGTTTTGAAAAATAACAAAGTTCCGACTGTGCCCCACCTAACTACCTCAAAAAATATAATTATTTTAATATGTATAGAATTAGTCCTAGTTTGTGCTTAAATTTTTTTAATTCAATTTCGATGAGTTGAAAAAAAGATACACAACAAAAGATAGACATGTTTAAAATTTAAAAAATAGCTATAAAAAGGAATTGTTAGAAAATAAATAATATGGAAACCTTATATTAGTCAAAAAAATTGAAAAATTATATTTTTCAGAAAGTAGATAGTTTGCTCTACGCCGTGGTATAATTTTTTTAAAACGATTTGATCGTTTTATGTCGATTTATCATGGTGTAAGTGGTTTTTTTTCCTTGGAAAAACACGTAGTTTGTTGTGTTTGTGCAGGTCTATTCCTCATGCTTTGGGATCCAAACCAGATCCAAGCCTTGAGGCATGGCTTGGAAAAAGTGAAAATGTAAAATGTGTATGCATTATAATGTGTACGCACTATAACACATACACATTCTTCATAGTATGAACATAATATGTGCTTTTGGCATGCTTGTATTTACAAAAATAAATGTTTAAGTATAAGTTTTTCATTTATTATTTAATAAATTATAAAATATAAATAATAATAAATGAAAAAATTATACTTAAATATAAATAATAATAAATAAAAAACTTATAATTTAAATTTATTTTAGTAAATATAATAAATTAGGGTCACTCTACACCTTATGGAACTAGTCTCACACCTCCATTAGTCACAGTTTAGGAGATAGTTTTTTTATAGTATAATATGGTCAGTACATATGTAATTTTAAGGATTTTAGCATTCAACCTAAATCTTTTAGCATTTAAATTCTACAATTGAAACCCTAAACCCGAGGCATTAAACCTAAACCCTAAAACCTAAACCATGATCCCTAAACCCTAAAACCTAAACGATAAACCCTAAATCCTAAACCCTAATCCTTAAATATTCAGCCCTTACCCTTGAGCACTAAACCCTAAACCTTGAGCCTTAATCCCTAAATCCTAAACCATTAACCATGAGCCCTAAACCCTAAAAAATAAATCCTAAATCCTAAACCCTAACCCATAAACTGTAAACTGTAAACCCTAAACCCTAAACATTGAATCCTAAACCCTAAATCTTGAGCCCTAAATCCTAAATACTAAACCCTAAACCTTGAACTTTATGACCTAAACCCTAAACCCTGTAACCTAAACCCTTAACCCTGATACCTAAACCCTAAACCCTAAAACCAAACTAATAAACCCTAAACCCTAAACACTAAATCCTAAATTTTAAAACCTAAACCCTAAACCCTAAACCCTAAACCTTAGACCCTTAACCTTAAGCCCTAAACCCTAAACCATAAACAATTAATCCAAAGCCCTGATATGTAACCCCTATACCTTAAACCAGTAACTTTGAACCCCGAACCTTAAGCCATAAACCATGAACCATGAACCCTAAACCCTAAACCATAATTCCTAAACCTTAAGCCTTGAACACTACACCCTAATCATTAAGCCATAAACCCTAAACCTTAAACCCTGAGCCATGAGCCCTAAACCCTTAATCCAGAGCCCTGAGCTCAAACCCCTAACCCCTAAACCCTAAACCTTGATAACTAAACCATAAACCCTTCTAAACCTTAAACCCTAAATGTTAAATCATAAACCCTAAACCCTAAACCATGAGCCCTAAATGATAAACCCTAAAAACTAAATCCCAAACCCTAAGCCATGTCCCCTAAACTATAAACTCTAAACCCTAATCACTAAATCCTAAACCCTAAACCCTGAGCCCTAAACCCTAAACCCTAAACCTTAAACCCTAAGCCCTAAGCCCTAAGCCTGAAACCCTATACCCTGAACTCTGTGACCTAAATCCTTAACCCTCAACCCTTAACCCCAAGAACTAAAACCTAAACTATAAACCCTAAACCCTAAAACCAAAATAATAAACCTTAAAACTTGAACTCTAAACCCTAAACCCTAAACCCTAATTCCTTAACCCTAAACCATAAATCTTGAACCCTGAGCCCTGAGCCATAAACCCTAAACACTAAATCTAGAACTCTAAGCTCTAACCCCTAAACCTCATATATTTCCAGTAGGTATTGTTAGTGAGTTCATCTTTTTGAATATCTTAGGACCATATTTTCTAGTCTTGTGCCTAGAACCATCATTGAGTCTGCTTGTACAACTACCTTGTTTATGAGAGGTGGGACAAGAAACTAAATGTATATGACATCTACCTTGTGATCTGCAACACATATTACACATCTCTGCCAAACTTGTTTCTTTCCACATATACTTGCGCTCTTGAATGTAAATTTACTCACACTCTGAAACAAATTTCACATTTATTATATTTCCATGTATGGTATTATGCAAGCCAGGATGACCCAATCGAAGCTAGAAAATATAACCATCGCAACACAAAAACTAATCTCAAAGAAAATATAAGAAACACAAAGAATATACCAGTGCGTAGGCATAAGATCATTAACAAATTACCTGTAGTATCCTCTCCTCTAGAGAAAGAGAAAGATATTTTGCTACTAGAATGGATAATTTTTTTGACAGAACTTCCTGAAGTGTTCAAAATAAGCATAACAATTGGGGAACAACTAAGAACATAAAGGGGTTATCAATCATGCATAAAAAATATTTCTAATTTAATTATGAATGGGAGTCAACTGGCCTACGAAGTAGTGACCTTCCATTAATTCATAATTCCTTCTATGATAAACCCATGGATGCCTTTAAAAACATCTTCAAAAATATAGGGGTACTCATCAAGCCTAGTAAAGGGTGTGATGTGATTTTTAAACAACTTGAAATTCATATAGATTTAGAGGTTATAACACGAATTTACAAATATCTCTATTGTTATAAATGGAATCCAAGTAACGATGTCTCCCTTTATCCAAGGATCGAGGACTACTGGGGTATGTGGCAGGATTGGACATTCAAGAATCATTGAATGTCTGAATCAGAATGTCATTGTATATGGAGAAACATTTTCAAACATTAGAATAATGCATCTTGGAAAATAAACTTGAACCTCATAAATCATCTCAAATTGCCAACTTACACAAGCACTGGACATATCATGCTTTGTTTTTCAAATGAAACCTTTGTTCTCGATAGCTTGCAACTGAAAGAATTATTTGAAAGAGTGTAAAAACATATCTTTGTACCAAATTGTTCTTGTATATCTGGAATTTCCCTCCTTCAAAATATCAACAGATAAAAGACATCAAATTTTTATGAATCTCTTTGAATTCTATTCCTATGAAGTCGATGAACCCTTTTCAGTTGAATACTCTCTGTCAATACTAATAAGAATGGGAAGACACAGAACATTACAGTGAGTGAAATAGTTCCCATGCGATGAGAAAAACAATATTTTTGTATTGGGTAACATTTATTTGTACCAAATTATTCTTGGATATTTGTAATTTCCCTCCAAAATATCAGTAGATGAAATACATCAAATTATGATGACTCCCTTCGAATGTTTTTCCTATGAAGTAGGTGAACTCTTTTTATTTGAATACTCTTTGTCAATACTTATAAGAATGGATAAGACATAGAACATTACAGTGAATGAATGAGTGAGCCTAATCCCTGAGCCTTAAACCTTGAGCCCTAACCCCTAACCCCTAACCCCTAAAACCCTAAACCCTAAGCCTTAAAACCTAAAGCTTAAACCATGTGCCCTAAACACTAAACCTTGACCTTTAAACCTTAAACCCTAAACCCTGAGTCCTAAACCCTAAACCCTTAGTGCTAAACCCTAAACCCTAAGCCCTAAGCCCTAAGCCCTAAACCCTAAAATCTAATCCCTAAATCCTAAACCCTAAATCTTCAACCCCAAACCCTAAAACCTAAATCCTGAGCCCTAAACCCTAAACCCTAAACCCTAAACCCTAAGCCCTAAGCCCTAAGCCCTAATCCAAAACCTTAAACCCTAAACTCTCAAACCCTAAACCCTAAACACTAAACCCTAAAACATAAACCTTGAGCCCTAAACCCTTAACCCTAAAATCTTAACCCTAAACCCTAAACCATGAGCCCTAAACCTTCAACCCTGAACCTTGAAGCATAAACCCTAAATCCTCAACCCTGAGCTCTAAACCCTAAAACATTGTTGGCCATCAAATAGGACTTTACGAAGAGCAACAGTCAGGGGACAAGAAGTCCCTCCTCTTTAATGGGAGAGGTGCCCTTATTCAGAAACGAACTTATTTACAAATATACAAAACATGATTTTTTGGTTGAACTTGGATATTACGAAAGTGTTTTCTATAAAGATCATCAATTACAAAAGGACCGAGGAATGAGAGTACGAGAATGAGCAGAAAGGAAACACTTAGAATTATAGATAACAGAGTAATTCTTTATGTATGCGAAGTTACAGTGAATTGAAACAAGATCATCTGTATCATATAAATAAGATGGAATTTAAAGACACAAAGTTCTGTAAATAACATCTGCCAGAACACAAAGTTTCTTGACATAACACAGACAAATGATCTTCACAAAAATAAATGAAAAGCTTGGGGGTAAAAGAGATTAGATAGACAAAGAATGAAAATCCCTTCTGTATTGATTTCTTTATGATCTATTTACACTTTCAGAAAATAACCCAAGTTCTTCCTCCTTTTCGAAATGGCATGGAGAGGCCATTATATAGCTTACAAATCAGTTACTCTTTGTAACTACTTCTTTTAACTAAAGATTAGTTAAGGATTTCCAATCGCAATACCTCAACTTATTACAATGAATTTGAGAAAAAGAATTAGAAAAGAAAAGAAGAATAAGGAGAAGAAGACATGTGGTTATGAATGGGAGGGACCCATTGACTTCAAAATTTGCTGCCTAAATCTCTTCAATGCCTCGGCTATGTCTCCTGCCATGAGGAAATGACGTGTTGGCTATAGACTGACCCCAAAATTTAAGGCACTTCTCCATTTCCTTATCAAACTCGACATGAGTATGATAGTCCTTTATTTACTTCTTCAATGGCAGATTGAAGAGAGCAGATCTCCTTCATTTTCTCTTTGGAGATGGAGATTTCCTTGAATAGATTATCTTTGACAAAAGCTCTGAATTGAGCTTTGATTTCTTGCAAGGAAAGGGACACACCAAAAGTTTCATCCTAAAGATGACAATGCATATCTTTGAAAGAAGATATAACCAGTGTCTTGAAAGCCTCACCCCTTCTGACAGCTATTCTTCATGCTCTCCCAAAGCCTCCTCCAAGACTTTGATCTTCCACTCCACGCTGTAAACCTAGGACTTTGACAGATTATCCTTTGCATCATCAAATAACTTTATTCGCCAATAAAATGTTCTCATCTGTCTGTCCCATGAGACAGAGGTCTACTATGCAACTGCTCCAGAGTTTGAGCTCTTTATCTATGATCCCGATAGTGGAGGATAACTTTTGTTGCAAATTTTTCACCTTTCCGTGGAGTTTGAAAGCTTCATCGATGAAGTTCAATCCTGCAACAAGCATATCTTCCACCATGGCATCCATAGCTCTGCCATAGACAGAATACTTGTGCATGTCTTTGATACTCTGTACTTCATCTTGGCTCAAAATTACAGGTGGCGGAAGAGTAGTCAATGGGGTAGGGTCCAAAACTTTGTCCTTAGACAAAAGAGATTTGATAAAGCTAGTGAGAATCTGGGCTTGTTCCTCCAACTGTTCAATAGTTTTCTGCCCTTTCTCTACCCTCCCAATGACTCTTGTGACCGTGTCCTGGAGGTTGTGGATCTCACCTTCAGGAGTAGACTCTCCCATTGGAATCCTTGAGAGTTCTAGGTCAGATGCCTGTAAGTCCTTGCTCTGATTTGTCTACTGTAGGCTTAGCAATCTCCAGGAATTACTGACCCTGAGCATCAGACACTATCCTGGAGGTGATTCTGGCTTTCTTGGTGCGAGAAGGAGTAGTGCCTAACATGGCTACCATAGCATCAAAATTTGGCCCTGAGCTCCGAGAGAAAGATTTCCTCTTCCTACTGTCAAAAAAAGGTTGCACCCCATGCAAAAGAGGAAGAGGGAATCAGCAGGAGGGGCAAGAGGACCAAGAGATAGAGAGCTCATGATGCTCAAGGTTTGCACAGCTATTGATTCAAGTTGAGATGTGAGTGGGGTGCTTGAGACAATTAAGGCAGAAGAATCAATAGCACTTGGAAGTTTAGTGCTCTGGACTTCCTTATCTTTATCCGTTGGATCTTCAGGATAATTTGCAGGGGCTGGCACTTCACTCTCTTCACTTTAACTGAGAACAATGATGTTCTCTGGTCCCAGAGGCACATCTACCTACTTACTTTGAGGATCTTTTTCCACAGGCTCCTTCTTAACCTCTTTGAATTTCTTCTGGTATACTTGAGTGGAAGCTGCAGGTCCTTGCGTTGATGAGGCAGGAGGGGTTTGCACAGGTGTGTCTGATATATGGGAGTCGATGCTTCTCTCCTTGGTGTTGAAACATCCTTAGAAGAGGATTCTCCTAAGTGCCTTCTAAGCTCTCGAACTTTCCTATCAAACCAGACCTTAGTCCTGACTAAGACTAGAGCTAGGATCTCAGCCAGATCATATTTCTCCTTCTTGTTCCAATCCAAGTCCTCCAAGGGAGTGTGCTTAACCACATTGTCATACTCATATGAGTATAGATTAGAGTTGTCATCCTGGAGTCCTTCAGGAACTTGGTACAAGCCGAGTTCTTGGATCAATTACAGAGAGAACCTGCCATAGTGCCTCCTTCTAGCCTCAAAATCATCTGCACAGTCAGCCCAATAGTCTTCTGTATCTGCCCTATGATGATAGATTATCTTGATGTTCTGCTCAATGAACTTCTTCAAGTCGAAGCAAGTTCTTGGCTTGAAGAAATGAACAGTGATGGGAACCAGGGTTCTTTCTATATTCTGTGCGTCCGGGGCTGTTTTACAAGTGTAGTTTCCCAAAGAGATGGGAAAGTGCAAACTAGAAATCTTCTTGTCTCTGCAAGTTCTATGCAATTTGTGTAACTTCCTGCATACTTCTATCAGAGCCATCTTATCACTGCAGAACATGGGAAGCCTTAGAGGGGTGCTCTCATAGCCAGCAAGCCTGATATAGGAGAATTTTCTGAATTGAATAAAATAGGCACCGTAGTGTGATATCAGGTTCATGGCTTTGTCAGAAAACCTTCTAGCAGTGTCACCTTCAAGAAGCCTGACCACATACATGGTGAAAGCATCATTTACCCTTTTGAAAATTGCAATTGCTGGTCTCTAGGGTGAATTGCGGGCAGTAGGCATATACAAGATCATCCTTGTGGGCATTAATGTAAGAAAAACCAAACCATTGCCTTGATGCCGCTAGAGTATACATCAGGTACGAAGTCATGTAGAAATTCTTCATTTGCTGTACATTGGACAACTGCTCCGCCAAGTTCATGCTGATGATTTCCACCCAGTTGATATTTTGAGTTCCCTCACACAACCATGCTGATGAGCAGGCACATCCAGAAATGGAATTCGTTAGTAGAGGGTAAGCCCATAAACCCGAGCCAGTAGGATTATAAAATCTAACAATTCTTCATTGAAATTAGCCTGGGAAAAGAGTCTTGGATAGACGAGATGCTCCCTTCTTAGGGTTCTTTAGCTAGGACTTTGCCACCCGCCGGCCTTGTATTTGTCACTGTCTTCATTGAACAGGGCCTGTGCTTGATTTTGGGAAACAACTATGGCATTATCCATTTCTGGAATCCTCAGCGGAGTGCTAATGGTGGCAGCGTCCAGTTTGGCAATGAGTTCCTCGTGTACGTTGGTTAATTCACTCGAATCAGGGTTGAAGTGAGCTCCACATGAAAGCACTGTATCAGCACACTGCACCAAGATTGGGAAACCTCTAGCGAAATCTAAACCGCTATCGTGAATCATCTGTGCCATTGGTGTAGGGTTTACATCTGCCATCCTTGCCCAAAAATTGCCAAAGTCAAGATGACGAGCTTCACTGTCCCCAATATTGGGAACCGGTAGACTCTAGTGGCGAGATTTGTTCTTGTCCCTAAAATTTGATCTTCATATTGATAGTAATTCGGAGGGTAGAGCCACAAACTAGACTCAGGAAGGAATTACAGAGGGAAGGGATACACACGCAGAAATCTAGATTGCAAGGGTTCGAGACAAAGGATAGCATGGAAGCAGTGTGAAAAAATGTATAGGGGGGTTCGCTCGTTATATAGCTAATTAGGAGAGAGAAAGATAATGAATGCGCATTTAATACATACCTACCAATTTGAGTAAGCAAGATATTCGGGTAGAGTGGGAAAAATAAGCACGAATGGCACTTGGTTCATTTGGGACATGCGGGACGCGAATGCGCGAAACATGCACGGCTCGGTTGATTTGGGCGAAGCGAGGAAAGGACGCACAAATGCCTTTTGGGACATGCGGGATGAAAGTGCGCGAAGTACACGACTCAGCCGGATAGGATGAAAATGTGACAACGGGTCCGAGCGAACTTGGGACATTTGGGACGTGAAAGATCGAAGTACGCGGTTCGGGCGATTCGACCGAAAATGGAGCAACTTGCCTAATTGAACTTGGGACATTTGGGACAAGAAGTTATGATGGGCCCGGGAAAAACAAACTTCGGGGAAACCGGCTGATCGGGGAATAGAGGGCCTAATTGAACTTGGGACACGCGGGACAAAAATGTCTGACAGGCCCGAAAAACACACAAAATGACCCAAAAACGTAGATTTTCTCAATTTCTCGACTTTTAACACTTTCAGTACAACAAAGAAGACACTTAAACTCAAAATTTTGAATTTTCACTTTCTTAAGAGCAGGGAATTTTGAGTGGAAAACAAACATGAACCTCAAACCCTAAACCCTAAATCCTAAACCCTCAACCCTTAACCTTGAGCCATAAACCCTAAACTCTATACCCTAAACCCTAAACCCTAAACCATGAACCCTGAGCCCTGAGCCCTAAACCCTAGACCCTAAAATCTAAAATATGAGCCCTAAACACTAAATCATAAACTGTAAAATCTAAACTCTAAGTCCTAAACCTTGAGCCCTAAACCTTGAACCATGAGCTATAAACCCTTAATCCTCAACCCTAAATCATAAATCCTCACCCAAAGAAAGTCCCAATAAGATCATTCAGTGTGTTTCAGTGTGTAGGGAATAGTGTCTAAGGTCATCGATTGACTCATCTAGTTTTGATGAGAGACAACTTCCTCTGAAGGCCTAAAAAGGCATTTTTGGCCATTCTGTAGCTAATTGAACACCTTTTAGAACAAGATAAAATGATCTAGTCATGTCACCGAGGTATCAAGGACCATCATGTGTGAAGTATTAAGGCATCGTTTGTCTCCATAAGATACATATGAACAAAAACATGTATGAGAATCATGATTTTGATTCCATGAAATGATGTTTTTAGAGATAGGAAAGGTGAGGGGATGATCTTTATATGGAGCACCATGTTTTATAAGAATGAGCAATAATCTGAGTTTACTTGATGCAATTCACTTGGTACTATTCGTAAAAACTCATTCAACACTTAGTAGTGTTATCACACATTAAGGAGGAGGCATATTACAATCACCTCATTTTGACCATAGGACAAGAATCCCATTCAGGGAGCAATCCTCTATCTACAAATTGAGGATCTCATTTTAGTAAG
This sequence comes from Taxus chinensis, assembly GCA_019776745.2. NCBI lineage: Eukaryota > Viridiplantae > Streptophyta > Pinopsida > Cupressales > Taxaceae > Taxus > Taxus chinensis. The sequence continues at coordinate 115,490,711 of CM034152.1, read as the reverse complement.
AAGTAGACAAGCATCAAAGAGTTGATTCCTGGTCACTAAAGTGAATTATGGACCAAATTTAAAAATTGGTACGAATTCAAGCAGTGGTAGGGCCAAAATCCAATTAAGAAGGTCAAAAAATCTACAAAACAAGTATATGCTTTCCCAAAACAAAGTTCAACTACAATATATATGCACTAAAAGTTTTAGCTCCTTTGCTGAAATCTTAAAAATGAGTAAGTACTGACCAGATTAGATTTTGAAAAACTATCTTCTAGATTATAATGTTGGAGCTATGAGACCACTTCCATCAGGTCTAGAGTGACCCTAATTTCTTATATTTACTAAAATAAATTTAAAGTATAAGAAATAATAAACATTTATTTTTGTAAGTATAAGCCTCCCAAATACACATACATAGTCAATACTATGCAAAACGTGTACGCGTTTCAACTTCTCTAAAACGCGTACGCATTTTAACTTCTCTAAAATTCATACACATACACATTATAGGTTTGGTAATTACCAAACAAAAAAAATTAAAATGCAAACGTGTTTTGGAAAAACACATACGCATTTCTTCTATTTTCAGGTTTTTGTCCACTTTTTTGCCCCAAACTTGGTACACCTACCCATGATAGAGTCTCCCTCTTGGGAAGGTCTTAAAATTTATGAAGTAGGAGAAGAGGGGGATTTAGAGTTACCTCTAACCATGCCTGAGTTTGAGGAAGGCAACACTTCCTTGATTAAAGGAACGATTGATATAAACATTGGGACCGAGGAAGAACCAAGAATCATGAAGTTGGGATATTCTTTAACTCTAGAAGAGATAGAAATACACATGCAAATTCTTAAAGAACACTCAAAATATTTCACTTTTAATTATACAGAGATGAAAGGGATTTCTCCTGATGTTTTGGTCCATAACCTCGTCACCAGGCTAGATGCCAAACCGATTAAACAAAAGTCAAGAATCATGAAGCCAAAGGTGACTCTCATGGTGAAAGAAGAAGTGATGAAACTCTTGCAAGTAGGGTTCATCAAACTGGTTGACTATTCCCAGTGGGTGTCCAATATTGTTCCTATTCTAAAAAAGAATAGGAAGATTCATGTTTGTATTGAATTTCGGGACATTAACAAAGTGTGTCCCAAGGATGATTTCCCACTACCCTCTATTGATGTTATTGTTGACATGACATTTGGTTATGAGTTGTTGTATCTCATGGATGGATTTTTTGGATACAACCAAATTAGGATTTTTGAGGAGGATTAGACTAAGAAAAATTTCATCACTCCTTGGGGAACCTATTGCTATGTGGTCATGCCATTTAGGCTAAAGAATGCTGGAGCAACTTACCAACACTCCATTACATATATCTTCCATGATCTTATCCACAATATCATAGAGTCTTACGTTGATGATCTCCTAACCAAATATTGAAAATGGTGTGATCACCCCGAGGTGCTTCACGTCATTCTCTCTCAGTTAATCAAATACGGTGTCACGCTAAATCAAGAAAAATGTGCATTCAATGTAACGAGAGGAAAGTTATTGGGATAAATCATATCTTCACGAGGGATTGATGTAGATCCACCCAAAATCTGAGCGGTACTGGAGTTGACCCCACCATCAGACGAATTTGGTATAAGGTCTTTTTTAGGGAAACACGGTGCAATCTGAAGGTTCATCCCTGATCTAACCTTTGCTATTCATCGGATCAACAATTTACTAAGGAAGGATTACTACATTGAGTGGATGGAAGAGTGAAATGAGGCGTTTGAATTAGTAAAATGATTCTTACTCTCGCCTCCTACACTTATGCCTCCTAAATCAGACTAGCCCCACATTCTATATTTAAGGGCAACACTTGTTTCACTAGTCTACATGTTAACTAAGGAAGATGATGATAAGTGTGAACGTGTAGTTTATTTTATCAGTCGAACACTACTTGACTATGAGACATGTTACACACAAACATAAAAGGAGTGCCTAACTATAGTATTTGCAAAAAAGTAGTTGAGACATTATATACTGAACCAGGAAACAACGATTATTATCAAAACTAATCATTTGCATAATTATCTAATTCAAGGTTTGCTCTCTACAAGGGTCGGGTGCTTTATAACACTAATGGGTGAATTTGAGTTGACCTTCGTTAATCAAAAGTCTGTAAAAGGAAAATTTTATTGCTGATTGGTTAGTTGATAACCCAATGGAAGGAGGTGACCTAGTTGATTTAGAATTTCAAGATGAGTGTGTATACCATGTAGATATCAAGCCCTCAATCACCGCGTGTCCTTGGTACATTGACATAATCAATTTCATTGTGGACAAGGCATACCCCAAGGGGGATATGTCTCAACAAAGGAGACGGTTACACATTATAGTTGCTAAATACGTGATTATGGAACAAGTGGTCTATCGCAAAGCCTTTGATGGAATGTTATTAAGATGCATTGATGAGGAAGAATTTGAGAAGATTCTTTACAAATTGCATAGTGGAGTATGTGGAGGTCACTTTGGAGGCCAAAAAATTTCTCAGAAGATACATTGGATGGGCTACTTCTGGTCCTCGTTAGAGCATGATGCAGTAGAATTTGTGTGTAAGTGCCATAAATGCCAAGAATTCTTCCATGAGATTCACATACCGGCATAAGATCTACAACCGATTGTAACACCATGGCCCTTTTCCACGTGGGGTTTATACTTGATAATAAAGTTTTCTCCCTCATCAACCGATGGCCATAAATTTATAATAACTTCCAAATAATACTTCAAAAAGTGGGTAGAGGCCATGCCTCTTACTATCGTACCTCGTTTTGTAATTGCTAACTTCATTCTAAACTAGCTCATTTTTAGGTAAGGTGTCCCACAATTCATTATCTCAAACAATGACATGTCTTTAAAAAATGACGAGGTATATGAATTATTCAAGAAATTCAAGATAAACCATCACACGGTCTCTCTTTATTACCCTCAGGCCAACAGAAAAGTTGAGATAATGAACAAAATGTTCAAATCCATTCTCCTTAAAATGGTCAAGGAGAACAAACATGATTGGAATTTAAAGTTATACCCAGCCTTGTGGACCTATCAGACATCAATAAGAATGCTGAGGAGGGAAACCCCCTTTGTGTTAGTATTTGGTGCAGAAGCAGTTCTACCACTTGAAGTCAAAATGCCCAGTATCCACATCTCATTACAGGGAATTTTAGGAGAAGAAGCCTATCTAGAGGCGCGGATCTCTCAATTAGAAAGCCTTGATGAGACTAGGCTCAATATCGAACAAGGACATAGAGCTTATGTTGACCGGATGTGCTGGCAATATAACAAGAAGGTTTATGAATGTGAAATATATGAGGGAGATATGATATTAAGACTTGATATCCGAATAGAGAAAAAGACTGGTGAAGGTAGGAAATTTAGGCCCAGGTGGTTAGGCCCATATCGAGTAATGGAAGACTACAAAAATGGGGCATTTCACCTATGTATGCTAACAGGTGAAGAGTTTAGAGAATCCGTCAAATCTCTTCACCTAAAGAGATATTAGACATGATTCACATGCATTTCCACATGTACATTACTACATCCGCATTGCATTTTCATCTACTTCTCCACCTCGTAAATTTGGACTTATTCTCATAGAAATTCCTAAAAATTATGAAAGTATTGGCAAAACATTCAAATCATATCTCTTCAAGTCCTCATGGTATCATCAACTGTTTCCAAATCATCTCATCAATTTAAACAAGAAAATACAAGCTTTGACATTACCCATACCAAGGCTTGCATACTTGGTTCTACTCATAGTTTCTTCTAGATTAGGTGTCTTTGCCTACAGTCTATTCTAGAAGCTTCATGGTGTCACATCTATCCCATATACATCTCTTTGGAAATAAGAACATTCTAAACATTTTTCATAGATAAACATGTCAACTCCAAATCAATTAAATTTTTTATTGTACACATTTCTTTTCCCTACCAACCTTCGGTGTTGATCCTATGTCTCTTACTAATGGCATAGGGTTGGGAAAGGAGTGAAGTGTCCTTACTCACCTATGACCTGTCCATGGCGATAAGTTCATGCTTCCTACCGGTAGCATGGGGTCTCTTCAACAAATTAGAAAGCTAAAATCAGTTCCTTAAAATACAGTGAAATCATAAATCAAAACGAAGTGAGTTAGATGTCTAAATTTCCAAAAAGAGTTTAAAACCTCAAAACCAGATTTTGTCAACCAAGTAGCCATCTGCAGATCTAAGTCTAGATAAAATGGAAAAAAATTCACATTTTAAACTATGTAGCAAACTTGCGTAGAGTCAGGTGGTAGGTTCTCAATTTGATTTTTGTCAAATCCGTGTCTCTTTCTCATCACTACCGTTCAACAAATCTTTATGAATTACACCCCTCTTAGATATTGGTGTTGAGCCCTCGCATCTTACTAGTGCATGGGCTTGGGAGTGGGAAAATTTCAATCTTTCTATCACATCACTTTATCACCACGTTTTCCCAAAATAATACGAAGTATCGAAAATTGCTTGGAGAAACTAAAGTTCAGCATTACAATGTGCTTGCATTATCATATATTATCATTACAAACTATAAAACGAAATCATTCTGTTAGCCCTCATATCCATTGCATACATTTGAAAAGCATATAAAAGAGGAAATTCTAAAAACATCTAGAGTACACATATGAAAGAAACCATGAAGAAGTCAAATCAGATACAATGAATTACCGAGCCAAAAAAAGAAAGAGTTTATATATATCATAATAAAGTGAGTTTGGGTACAATGCCATCTCACGCTTGGCATGGTCAAAATGCTCACAATGAGCTCGAGATATACAAAAAAATATATAACACCCAAAAAAATGGCAACTAAGAAATAAAAGGCCCAATGGCTTGTCAATCCTTGTGGGATCCCTGGAATGGTGGATGGCTATGTCTAAGACTCCTCCTGCAACTATGACGATGAGAATGAACTAAATGGTGGGAGTGCTCATGGTGGCAACCACTAGTTGTGGTCTTAATGTGAGAGCGACTCCACCTCATCAATCGCTTAGTTGTTTCATATGAAGTCACCTGAGTACAAAGAGAATTCATGACCTCTGCTACCCTCTAGATGGGTGAAAACACATCAGTATGTCATCCAAATGCAAGTGGTTGTCATGTGTCCTCATTCAGCTCAACTTAGGTCTTCCCTAAGGGGATCAGCAAGGTGTCCACACACACCCATTGAATAAGCTCTCGCCACTCTTGTGCAGTCACAACAAGTAAAGGAGACGAACAAAAGGGCGAGTTAGAAATGGAAAAAAACAAAAATAGAAATACCAATTAACATTTCCAACTAACAAGGTCAAGAGAAGAGTATTGACATACTTAGATCTCCCGGCATCCATGTGGGGTCGGCTGGCACTAATGGAGGTGCTATTGCAGGTACCTACCATGTCTCCTCCCCTCCTGAAGCTACATGTTGACCCATAACTGATCCCTCATCTCCTCCCTCATCTTGAGGAAGTGGCTCATCTGTGACCAATGTCTCCTTCTCCATGCTCACCTCCTCTTGCTCCGATCTCAACATCTCTTGGGTGTCATGTCACTCAAGGTCACTCTCCTCCTCCTTTGTGTGAGCTGCCCCACCAGCCTCACCACCCAACCCCTCATCACTAGTATCCTCTCCACATGTCTCCTCCCCAGTCTCATTTACTGTATACTCCTCAGAGTCGGAGTCCACGTCTATAGGCTCATCCTCCTCACCACTATGAGTGAGTGCAACCTCAATCTGGAGTAAAGGTGCATGAGGGGAACCAACTACCCATCAAGCATGAACAACTCACCTAATTGCAATAGGCACACTTGGAGTCACCATTGTCCTCCTGTACGGTCCTATACATAGGTGCCATTGGGGGAAGCATGCCAATATAAGGGAGATGAAAATATTGAGGAACTCGGCCGAATAGGTGAATCTCAACCCTCCCTATCATGTGCACTAACTGACCAGTAGTGGAGAAAGCTACCAATATGGTCCCCTTCTATCCTTACAAACCTACCATGTCCTGGTAAGGAGTGGCCACCATGGTTGTTGTAGTCAGAGAAGCCACTAGTTGATGTGGTACCCTAAGAACTAACATCGCCATCCATCTAGCTGCCCTGATAGCCCCTAGGTCTTGTACTGACACTCCCCTCCCATAGAAGGTGATGCACCAATGACTATCCCTGTAACCTAAAAATCTTGTACAAGTCATTGTAAGTGGTCCTAAGGATGTCTACTCCCTAGGCACAATTGTGGCCATGTGCCTCAATCTGTGTAATAATGGGAGCCCAACAATAAAGTAGTGTATCACCTCTCTTGTCACCGATCAACCGTGAGGCCAAGATACCCATGATGGCCTTATGGATGATAGGGATAGGAGAAATAGCAATGGATTAGACCTTCATCTCCTTCTTCAAACCAAGTGATACCATGACATCTCCCATATAGGTGGCCCATTGAGTCATCACAGGCCTAGATCCTATTGTCTCCAAGGTCAACCTCCTCCTAAGTATTGGAAGCCCAAGAATACGGTACACGTCCTATAGGGTGATAGTCCACTCACCCGTGGCACCCGAAAACCGAAAAGTGTTCCGATCTACATCCCAATAATAGAATAAGTCACATAGTATGTGACTGGCAAGAGTAACATGGGGCACCCATGTAATCCTCCATATCCTCACTCTCTGAATATTATCAGTCTCATCCTGAATCAACTGATCTAAGATCGCTGGGAGCTAATCACACTCCCTCCTGCGACTCCAGTGGATGTACTCTTCCTTCTTCTGCATCTACCAAAACACACAAAAAGATAAAGTTAGTAACATATTTCAAGAAACAAGCTCATCAAAAACATAAAAAAATTAAAAATCCAAAAAAAATATGAATTTATCATGAGTTTTGGTCATTCTATTCAGAACCGCTGCTCGGTGGAGGGCGATGGTCCTGAACTGATTCGCTATACGGTTTCAACACCATAAAATTCTCAAAAAAACAAATAATATACCATTTCTAAGGAAATAAAAGACTACCCTATAGGTGCCCCCACTAGAGACTCATTTAAAACAAGAAATTTAAAAAATGTCACCTCCTAGGAAAAGATTTTGACATTTTAGGTTTAAAAACACATAATTGAGAAAAGCTAACCTTAGACCACGTGGGTCGATATTCCAGTCATGGAGGCATGATCATGATCTCACAATGAATGTTTTGACTATCCTTTTGATGAAAATGATCACCATAGGTCCAGAGTTTAAAAATCACCAAGTTGATATGCGCAAATGAATTGGAAAATGGGCTTGTTTGATATATATATGATGCTATAACTTTGTTTTGAGTGCATGTGTTCACAGGGCAGGAGTGTTGGTGGAGGTAAGTTATTATCCCGGTATAAATGGTAAGTCCTCTTGTCATTTTAATTTAGAGTTTATTTTTCGATGTTTTATCTATTGACACTTGAGTATTTTTTTTGTTTTGTAGGTAGCGGGAGTTTGGACGAGGACATTTTGACACACGGGCATGTCAGGTATAAACTTCTAATTCCCCATTTTAGTAATGCCATACTTAGACTCTATGTTTTTACGCCTCTTCATCACTAAGACGCTTCTCCGAGGGGAAAATATGTACGCACCCAATTTTGCATGTACTACATTGTTAAAAAATGGTTACAAAAGTCCCCAATGATGATTCATGTCCTTTCAAAAGGTGTTCAAGTTGCTAAGCTCATTCGCAGTGTATATTTGTAGCCTAGATGTTTGTACTTAGCTTTTCCATGCTTTTACCATCTCCTTGCTCCTTTTTGTGCATGTTTGGTCTTTAGTGTTAGGACCACCACCCTGCTTGGGCGGTGGTTCTGGGAGCACTGCCCAGGCAAGGTGGTAGCCCTGTGCGTTTTTTCCAGAACTCTCCATGCGTAATTTAAACATGCGTGATTTCACTTAACTTGAATTCTAGGGTGTTTTTGTGAACCAAATTGCCTAAAAATAGTCTTGTTTGCATGGTATTCCTTCCCCCTTCTATTTTTAAATAGAATTAATTAGTTTGAACTACCTCTTCACCCAATGATTTGGCTATCCAAGGATGCCTTGTGCATGAAGGCACATCCCAGCCAATTCATCTATATTTAATGCTTGTATTCAAGAAAATACCCTGAGAATTTTGTGTATCTTGCATAGTATTGCTGCCACATTCCTTGTGGAAATTACATAGCCAAACTCTGTTCACTTGTGTTATCTCTCTTCCACTTGCATTGCAACCTGACTACATTTAAGTTGTCATTGCTCAAACGCCTTCTCCTGTTGCTGCCTTTGCATTCCCAATTCCTTGGACTCATATAGACACAGAGAGAAAGAAAGGGTAAAATGAGGGGACAAATATAGATACAACTATATTTGCCAAAGCTATTGCTTATCATGGTTGGTTATTTTTTTCTTTGCTTCATTTGTTCAAATTATCAATTTTGAGTTATTCATTTCAAATCCATATCAAATAGAGTAGTAAAATTGTTCATTTTAATTAATCAAGTAATTACAAATAGATCAAATAATTATAAAGCTTGCTCTTTGACATTACCGGGGAAGTTGTGGGGAACAATAGCTCTTATAGAGTTGTGATTTGTTCTCTATATCTGAGATAGGGCTAAAAGGACTATGATTAAATTAGTTTAGTTGTTTTAGATCTAGATTCACACTCTTGCATAATTAATTAACTACAGCTGGCTGATTACTTGTATTTAATTGTGTTTATTATATTAGAATCATTGTTTAAAATCCCAAAAAGTATCAAAAATATTTACTCTTGATAGATTAGTTTTCTTTCATTGTTTTGCTGAGATAGATTGTGAAAATACCAAAAACGTAGTTTAGATTTCCTTTGATAATTAGTTTTCTTTGTAAGATCAATTCAATTCAATTACGCATAACCATCAAAGGTCCAAAACAAGAAAAATGTTCAGTTGTGATCCATTGGTTCTACAACCCAACAGACCTAGGTTGTTAACCGAAATTGATACGGGTTTACACTTGTTAGTTTTATGCACACCTGCTAGGTATTATGAGAAGATAGAACAATTAAACACATTAAATATTACAGCTGATCAATCCTACGATTATTGGAATGCTAATGGCAACAAGGCTTGATTATGCATATGACCATACAAAGACTACATCCTCCACGAGTTCATGGTTGTGATCCCCAGGTCCCATAACCCAACGGGTCTATTGAACAATTAAACATCGACATTAGTTTACATGCACTGGTATTTAGATCATCACTACTTCCACTCAACATTGTTGCACAACTTTTAGTGTTGAACATAGTAGCCGATCAGGCTAAGGCTTTTTGGACTAGACCGGAAAACCACCCATATATCATGTGGTTCCATTACGCCTCTCATTCTCACTTCCATGACCTTGTCTAGAAATCTATACGAGGAATACATAGGTCACTTTCTGCGTGTTCCACAACCAATAGAAAAAATATCGGCAGAGCTTGATATTGACTGGAGCCTCTGAGTAGCCATTCTATCCGACCATTCCATTACACAACTTCAGGTTAGGATAGATTTCTTTGCCTTAGAATTGCAGATCCCAATATTGCATGTTGAAGATATAAGGTTACCTCATTAGCTTGTTCATCGCTACCACACACATATCCATTCCCATTCTATAATGGTTGTCCCAACACAACCTTAGGAGGTTGGGTGTGAAGAAGGCCACGTGTTTATTTTATTTCATACATATTCCTTCCCCTAAGTGCTTTGCACAGGTTTTGTTTCTTAAGGATCTTGCTGCACAGGTTCCATGTTTTTCAGAAGATTTTATTGTAAAATTCAGTCCAAAGCTTTAAGGATTAGTTTCCAACAAGTGAAGGGGTCAAATGCAGAGCAACTAAATCAATAAATAGACTTCATGCCCAATGGATACCTAAGGCTGCTGATTATCTATCTAGCATGGAGATGAACCCTGTGAGTCGCCAAAAATGTTTCCCAATTCTGTATCCCTTGAAAAATTTGAGCAACTTCCACAAGTGTTAGACTTGGCGGATATTCAAAGGCAAATTTGAAGAACCACGGAGGATTTGATCATACCACGAATGAAGGATCATTATCATGGATAAGTTTAAGTGTGTCGTGGGATAAAAGATGTGATCTCATAATGTCATGGATTTAGGAAAGAGACCACCATGGTCTAAGTCACATCATGGAGTAAAAATAAAAATTAAATAAAAGCCATGGGAGCCTATGGTGCCGTGATACAAAAGAATGGTCCGTAGATGTCAAAATCTCTGCAAGACTGAATCAAGAAAGCTGTGTACTGAAGGAGAATGATAGTTGTCTACGGATTTCTAAATGAACATAAATATGATTTGATTATTGTAAATATGATATTATTTAAGGAATAGTATCCTTCTCAATGCAAAAGGAATCATATTTCATGGATTAAATGATGATAGGTGGCAGAAATGAAGGAAAATGTCTCCAACACACAAAGAGGTTGTTTCAGGTGACACAACCACTAGTATTAATTACAGTATGGGCACTCAGTTGGAGAAGGCATGTAACAGTGGACAAACAGAGCAGTGCCTAGAGCATGGAGAGAAATTTAATGAAGGCGGTTGGGATTAGTTGAAGAATTCAAATTTACCTCTAATTACTCTCTCTCTCTCTCTCTGTGTGTCTCTTCCACGATTTTTCTATATATTGTAGAGCAATGATCATTGTTAATGTTCGATACTTTTATAATTTTGGTATCTTGTAATACAAAAACCTTCTCTTGTGATGTGTGTATATCCTAAGGGTCACATGCCTTGGATCTTTATTCAAAAAATGCTCGCATCTTCCTCTCATGATTGTAATAATCTGTGCATAACTTTAGGCAATAAAATTTAATCTTGTGGCTCATTTTTTCCCTTGTTCTGATTTTATTGCACTTCTTTCCTTTCTTTTATTTACAGGTGTGTTGTATGTTTCATTTTCTGAATCTTTATATAACGTGTATCATGAAAGTGAATTATGGGAGTGATTTCAATCTGTGTCTCATATCCAATCCTCTTCATTATCATATCCTTCACTTTCCCCTTATCTAAATGTATTCACCCCCTTATTTTCTAGTGTTATCTCCTCTGTAGGTTAGGATTTTTGTTTATACATCTCCTTCTCACCATGGTCCCTTGGAAAGTTAGAATAGAGCTAGATAGTTGCATTCCATTTCCTAGGATTAGTTCTTGCATTATAATTAAGTAGAGGAATCTGACCTTCTCTAGAGTTCTATCTCATTTCGAGTCCCATAACTTAGAGACAATCCCATGTTGACTCAAATTCTATATTGTCTATGATCTGAATGTGGGTGCAAATTTGAGCTCCAAAATTTGCATTTATAGTTCATGGTTCCAACCAACTCCTTATTTTTGTGAATACAATTTGATCTTCTCTTTATTCCAATTTACTTAGTCCACACACCAAGAACTTACTACTTATTCTTGGGTGGATTTATTTAAAGCAATAAATCGTAAACAAACTTGACTACAACAGTCCACTTATCATGGAGAATATCTCTACAACTCATCCCTTTAATATAGGAACACAATGTGGGAGATTATTTATTCAACATTCCTAATACTATTCCACTATTTTCTCATCCTTGAAACATGGAGAGAAAATGGAGGAGTGCTAAGTCCACGAATTTGAATACTTCTTGGAACGCCACATACATGCATGAATTTGGATTGCCACATTTTGGATCTGTATTCTTGGTTGATGATGTGGAAACGAAAAGTGGGCTGATTAATTTAGTGCTTGTTTACATTATTTTCAAAAAAATAAAAAGAATTTTACTAGCTAGGCATTTCAGTAGCTGCGTGAAGACTTTTGGTAGTAGGGCGTTTCAGTAGTTGCGTGAAGTTTTTTGGTAGTTGCAATATATGAACTTGGAGTGGATTTTCTTAAGGCCTTTTTCCTACACACTATTGCATTCCAACTTTATAAGAAATATCAGGAAATAAAAAAAATTATATTACAAATAGATTTCTAAAGAGATGATAAGATAAATCCTATATTCTACCTTAAATATGTTATCAATTATTAAAACTACATCTAAATTCACTTGAAATCTTGATTTTAAGAGATAGAATAAGAGTGCTATTTGGTGATATAATGAGACATATTTTGGTCTCATCCACTCTATAGAAACTCAAGTTCATCAAGGGAATAATCATCAGGATCATGATAAGAGAAGCTCGTCACGAGTGATAGTGATAGTCATCTCATGATCACAGATAATGTATACCTCTTGAGAGTGTTTATGAAAACTTAATCAATGTTTTGTGATGAACTCACATCTTGTAAGTTAGAGAGGTGGAATAATTGTAGTGTTTTAATATAATGTGGAGGTCAAAAACATGGAACTCATCCTCATACATTCCTTTAAGTTCCATTCAAATATCAATCATTATTTCTAAAGAAGGAAACCTATTTCCATGAGGATTAATTGAGTGTGTTTCCACTCATGTAACATCTTGGTTAGGAAAGTGAATTGTGAAGGGTACAACATGCTCAAAGGTGAAATTTGAAAACCCAATGAGTGAATTAATGATCATCATATAATGACTCTACCATTGTGTTAAAAAATCTTCGAGGAACAAGCCAAAATGAACTAGTCAGGATACCGAGGCATCCATGACCATCATGTATGAAGGATCGATGAGTCATATATTACGATAAGAGGCATGTGAGAAAGAATCTACATGATCATCCTAAATTTGATTCCATGCAAAGAGGATTTTTGATCCATGGGGGGCAAGGTGATGATATTCGTTTGGAGCACCATGTTGCAAGAATGTGCAATCATATTTGTTTCACTTGATTTCATTCACTTGGTAGTGTTACTAAACACTCATTAGACACCTTGTAGTGTGATCAAACCTCAAAGGAGGAAGCACATTGCAATCAACTCACTTCGGTTCAACGGATGCCCATAGGTCAAGAACTTCATTCGGAAGGTAATACTTCTACTTACAAGATGAAGACTTGTTTCAATGAGTGAAAGATAAACATAAAGAGGTTTGAGCATCATGTTGTTGATTTGTGATCATTAGGGTGAATGGTGAAGGCATTGAGAAGTAAGAAATTGATCTTATTTCCTTCCTTGCGATAAGAAGAGATCAACATGTTCCCATCACATTGCAGATCTCATAACAGTGTTTCTGAACAATTATTTGATTCTCTAGAATGTTTCTAGTATTTCACAGAAGAAGGATATTGTGATCAAAGTGCTTCAAATCAGTATGCTATTCATCCACAGAGGATTCATATTATTAGATTGGAAAACCATACTCTCTTTCTCTCTCTTATTTCCTCTCTTTCTATATTATACTTCTTCACTAAGAATGCAATTTTTCTCTATTTTGTCTTATTCACTCAAGTGACCTTTAATTTAACACGGTAAGAGTCCTTTTTCATCAATAAGAAAAAGAATAATTTTCATTTCTTAGGAATGTGGAAGGTTGCAAGTGATGAGGAAAGGTGAAAATTAATGTGGGGGGAGATGAAGGGAAAATTTGTAAAACTATAAATTGGAATGGTTTCTACATTCCAAAGGGTTGGCAATTGTTTATTGATTGTATGTTGTTGATATTTACCACTACTACATCAAGCAATTAAATCTACATTTCTTCTATTTCTATGCTTATGTTCCTCTGCTCCCTCTCTCTCTACTTTCCAAATTTATAAGCATGGTAATCTTGCATAACCAAGAAGGAAATTTGTGTCCTTGATCAATGAGCTTTCAGAGTTTTATGTCTCTAGTTTGTTAGTCTTCTTGATTTTTCATGTTTTTGTGTTCTTCTATTTGAATGTGGACCTAATCTTGTTGATGTATGTGAATTTTGTAAGCTTACTCACAACATTAACGCTCTTTCTACTTATTTCCCAAACTTCCCTTTACCTCTCTTCACATTAAATTCCTCCCTTGTACTTTGTACAAGCACTTTGCCATAGGTCTAATGGAGCATTCATGTGTGATCCTCAGCTTAATGGCCACCCAAAATTTTAGGTACAGTTTACATTCAATAATGGAAGCCTCCCCATACTCAAGTAGGAGGGGCTTAGCCTGATGATCGTTGGTGGAAACCAATTATTTTCAGTGTAAAAAATTATTTCACCAACATGTGTAATAAATTTATTCCCATCGTAACGTATTGAAAAATTGTAAAATGTCATGAAGAGTTTCCAAATGTGTGGATGCTTAGATGGAGCTACATTGTTCTAACTAAGAAATGATGCTTCATTGGAGCTACTATTGGTTCATTCTGGATATGGCCATTATGAATAAGAATGACATTTCTAGGGTATTCATGGAGCTATAGGAAGAGATAATTCATTATGGTAAATGTTATGTTTTCAAACTATCATAATGTTTAGACTTTTATTTTGCACCCGAGAGTCCTTTGTTTTGTGTAAACTATTTTTGGGTTACGTTTTCTTTGTTTGCTTCCATATTTATTTAGGGTTATTATAGTATTTTCTTGATTTTATAGAATATTTGGGAATATTCAAGTTGAACAAATGAAATAAAATGTTTAAAACAAGGTCTGTTATCTTAAGGATAAAATCCATAAATGTGAAGTGATTGTCTTATATTTTTGCAATGGTATTTAAAAGCTTAAATTGGTAAACTCGTATCTTGTTTATAATTTTTTAATTTATAATGAAATATTTATGTGAAGTGAATTTTTTTTATTAGAGGTTAAAAAGGGTTGAGGGGACCCTACCTCGAACATCAAACACTCTCCATGAGAGCAAAAAACAACATTACAATAACATCAAAAAACCATAATATATCTGTTCATAGTAATAAGAGCTCTCTGGAGCCCATAAATCGAAACTAACATCAACAAAAACACAGATAAACTAACAACATTGATGAAAGTAACATCTAGTAACAGATATAGTGAAAAAACAAAACAACCCATCCTAGGTCATTTGTAGGTTTTTTCAAGCCCCTCCAACACCTTATCCTATTATTTTGCCAAACCTTCAATATTAACCACCAAGGATCCCAGGTCGAAACCATCCAGGGTAGCCTTTCTCTTCCTTCCCTGACTATCCACGGCACAATAGGTATTGGCGAGTTGCCCCAGAGTCTAAAGGTGTTGCAGGGTTAATTTCACCGTCACAATGCTCCATTCCATATAACTATGGAGAATTGCCTTAACCTGATCCATATCTTTGGTTATGGCACCAAAGTTGGCCTTTAAAACCTCAATCTCTCTGCCCTGCCCAAAGTTGATTGCTACCTCCACATGCTCTTTCATATTATGCCAGTCATTGAATAAAAACTGGACCTAGCTCTTAGTGAGCTGCATATCACCCTTAAGTTCCTCTATATCTGCCCACATCCTTGCCAAGTGGTTTTCCCCTTAAATATCAGACCAACGTGACCCATTGCCTCAAAGTGTTGTTTGAGTTGAGCATTTTGAGACATCCTGTTTGCTAGAATCACCCTTGGTGTTTGACAGGGAGCAAGGGGTCTGCTTTGATTTTAGGTCCTTAAGATTCTGGGCCGTAACCACCTCCACCTCATCCTGGTCATCATCTGAGTCCCCACCCTAGGAGTTAGAATCGTCACCTGATTCCTTCTCCTCCGAGTCCAAACCAGTGCCATCTGCATAAGCTTCCAAATCCAACTTAAGGGAGCAATTTTTATCAATGTCCAATGCCACCCTTTTGACCAGGGCAAGGATAAAGCCTTGATGGAGATGGACATAAATTCTTCTTGTTTTTAACTGCGAAATAAAGGCACACAGGGAATGATACAAGAAGTAGGGGAAACTAAAATCCTGACCACGCCTAAAATTATTTAGCATAGGGAGGTGGTAGGCATAAATACACTTGTGACAACCCTTGAGGGTTAAAAATTGAATGTGAGAGAGAGAGCCACCTTATCATACAGATTAGGTAAAGACAATTTAAGGTAACCAAAAAAATGGGAGGTGAGATTCTCATTACCTTTGAGAAAAATATTCAATTCTTCTGATGCTTCCTTCTTTGGTTTGTAGACCTCCCTCCCCACCACTGGAATTCCCATCACTTTTGCCACCGAATCCATAGTAATCTCCATCCTGATCCCCTTCATTTCCACTAAAGCTTTTTTTTTGGTCACTTTCCAGGTGTTGGCAAAATCCTTGCTAAAATTTTCATAATGCCCTTTGAAAATTTTCAGAAAGGGGGTAAAGCCCTTGCTATTAAACAAAGCCATAGCTTCAGGCGTGACCCCTTCAAGACTTCCATGTTCAATTTTGACAAAATCACCCCCCATTTGGCTCAACAACAAACACCTCTTCACGAAAAAGACACAAAATCCATAACGCCAAAAGATTACTCACACACTAAGAACTGGAATTTCTACAGACACGGGAGAGAATAACAGTTCTCCAAGAATACGTGCGAATCTCATTCCCGATCTTTTCATTATTGAGAGATAAATGCAAAATCATCATACGACCAACAAGCTTGATGAGATTGATGCCCCATGAAAGGATATTATACGTATGCATTGGTGCATATGTGAAGTGACTTCCTTCACACACCATTTTAGTATTTCTTTACCTCCTCCTTTACACCAAATTTATTTTAATTCTTATTTTATGTTGGATCATTTTGAAGGCGTTGTTGGTTTTTTAGTTGCATGCTTATATTTTTTTGAGTGCAAGGATGTTTCTATACATATTCTAATTGTGTAGTAATGGGTTTTCTAGTTTGCCATCCTTTTAGAAAATTTTAAATTAGAAAGAAATCATCTAATAGAAACATTTTTCACTTGAAGCTATAAAACTACAATATTGTAAATACAAATTAAGGTTTACTATTTTGTAGAATATCAGGGGCATATTTGAGCTGTATGATTAAAATAAAATGTTTTAAATAAGGTATATTATCTCAGTGATAAAATCCATATCTATGAAGTGACTACCTTTTCATGACATTTTAGTGTCGTGTAACCTTATTATTTGTACCCACTTTAATTAAAAAAATATATTATTTCATTATGGAGGTGTTGCTAGTTCTTTTGAGTTACATGATTGAAAATCTTGCAAATCTTTCCACTTTAGTAGTTTCAAATTATTAATTCTAGTTCTTGCATTTGAATCTATAAGATAAAACTACTAAAGTGGAAAGAGATCCTCTAATAGAAATATGAAACTACAAAAGTGTAAATAGATCATATAATCAAAACATTTTGTATTGGAATGTAAAATTTGAAACTGGTAAACTAACAAGAGATAATTTTATTTTATTAATGAATGATAAAAATGTTACATTACAAGAGAAAAATTTAAATGAAAATAGACCTCACTTCTAACATTTTATTTTTTAATTTTGTAACTCTTTCTATTTTCATCTTATAGATCCTAAACTTGTCTCTATAGCCATTTTGATTGAGGATAAATTTGATTGAAATGTAGGATCATGAAATATGGAAGGCATCACAAAATTCCCCCAAAATAGAATACAACTAAGCATAGGAATTACAAGATTCCCTAAAGGTTATATTAAGTTAAAATACATGAATACATCAAGAGATTCCCCAAAGTATGATTCGTGTGAGGTTCACTAAAATGTTATGTTGGCATTCAAGTTAAAACAAGGTGATAAAATAGGAGATAAAAAAGAAATATGAATATGAAAACAAGGGGAATTCATGAAGAAGAGGTGATAATGCATGTTAAAAAATTATCAAATCATGATAAGTGTCACAATATCCTGGGGCCAAAAGATCACAATGTTGTGTTCTTAGCCTCAACACAACATATTTTTGTTTGATACCATGTCGATAATGTAGTAATGCATAATAGAGTTGTGAAATAGAAAAGTGGTTTTAGGTTGTAGAATTTACCTTAGAAGAATTAAAAGGATACTTTTAAGTTTAAAGGAAGGAAAATTTATCTTGGGAATTGTAGTAAATTTAAAGTTACATGTAGAGAGGAAAGGTAATAGGTAATACATCACTCAACTTGCATGATTCCTCCAAACTTTTAAATGAAAATTTACTCGCATTCATTGACATTATTACTCTACCACCTCTCGAAGATGATTTTCTCATTGGTGGCCCTTGAAAATAACCCACTTCATGAGTATCTATAATGAAAAGCAGTGGTGTGTAGATAATGCCTTCAAATTACATATGTTTACAATGTCATGGGTGCTCAAATCAAGGCCAAACTTCACTAGCTCAAAGTGGGAGATAAAGTTTATATTTTTTTTCAGTTATAGAAAGTTAATTGAATTCAAAAGAGAACATAAAAAATCCATTCATGAAGATAATTGATGGCTAAAAAATATTATTTACATGGTACAAACCTTCATCTACCACTACTAGTAGGTTTTTGAAGCTCAATAATATTCCTTTGATAAAAAAGAATCTCTTAAATAGTGCCTCTAAATAATTCCTTGTAAGCTTTTGCAAACACAAAGGATCACTTGTGAAATATTACATACAATTGATGATCTTCATCAAGCGGATTTATATATGGATGATGAAAAATAACTTGGATGTGATGACCTTCCTTACGAATTATATAAATATCTATGGGATACATGGGAAATGACCTCTAACAGGTCTATTTAGAGGATTCCCACACAAAATCCGTAGGTTAGTTTACATCCCTAAAAATGGGAAACCATGGGATAATTTGTAATTAGAAAATAATGATCAATTTTATCATAGGAAACTATTGAAGTTATCCCTGTCAAGATGCTATGAAAAATTATTGTGATTTCGTCCCAACCTTGGTGGAAAGATTGGAAATGGTACTCTGAGATGCCTTTCCAAAACTATTTTCCAAGTAAAGACTATGAACTATTGTCACTACAACTCCTTATGGTGGATAATATCAATGAACAATGGTCACTTTGTAGAAATCAGGAAAATAAAATATTGAACAATAGAAATAACATAAGGAATATTGCAAATAAAATAGATTATTGCAAACTCAAATCAGCACTTTTGTGCATATATATCTTTGTCCTATTCCAAAGCTCCAACGTAATAAAATATTTGTGTGTGTAAAAACACTTAAAATTTTCTCTTATACATAGAGGCCTTTCATGGGAAAGTGCACAAAGATGGGGGCCCAAAAGGGGGTAAAAAAGGGACACCTTTTTCCTAAAATTAGCGAAACCTAAACTTCATCGAATAATTCAGCATGCCTATGCTCAAAATTTGACAAAGTGATAAGAATAATTACCGTAGAGCTCGGAATATAATTTCTAAAATACTAATTATTTTTTAAAATGGTTGAGATTAAGAGGCTCAAATGTGGTGTGCACACAAAGTATGTCTATTTTTATGTAAAAAAGATAAGAACCTATGGTGTGTGCCCCCCCGCCCCCCCCATTTTTTGAGTTGTATAATATTTTTTTTTTTCAAAATCTCTTTGGTAGAAAGTTAGCTAAGACAATGTATGAGGTCCCACTAAAATTTCATATTTTTTGGATGAATATATAATTTAATATTAATTTTCAAAGTGCACATATCCTGAAAATGAAATATTTGTGTGTGTACCCCCATAACTTTGATAAAAAAATCATTTTTTAGTTTGTTTTTTAGTGCGTGTAGAATGGAGTTTATAAAAAACCACTTTTTTATATAATTTGGATGAAAAAATTGTAAATTGTGCACCAAAACGTATGCATGGGTTTTTTCAAGATAAGAAGACACTAGTGAAAGAAATTATGAATGAAAGCCTTAAACAAATCAGATTTTAGAAAGAATTATATCGTCACCAAGGTAAAAATGAGCTTGACATTGTAGTATAATTTATTTTTGAATATTAGGTTTTAATGCATGAGATATTGGGGTGCACATGTGAAATTTTGATGTTTTTCATTCAAACATGGTTTCAATCACGCAATACACAGTCCAAACCTCTAGTTTGGAAATCCAAGCCTTCAGATTGGGTATTCCAAACCCCAAAAGATGAAATACGAGTGTTATACCATGCTAGCATTATAATACGCTCATGTTCTTGTTTCCAATGCGGAATATGTCCATTTGGGAGGGATAACATGGAAAAACACATAAAAACCCATAACGTGAGCACGTTATAATGCGAGCGTGTTTCGGCTTGGTAAAATTGAGCCATAACGTGGCCACGTTATAACGTAACCTAGATTTTCCCTTTTCATGTTATAGCATGCCTGAGCCATAACGCGAGCGTGTTATGGAAAAAATGGCCAAAAAACAGATTTGTGTCCGCTTTTTGGCCCCTCATCTTTGTGCATACACCCTCATCTAATAATAGAACACTCAAATCTTAAAAATAGAACATCATCTAGAAATAGAGCAAGCTTGTGCATGAATAAAAAGATTTTTGATTTATTTACTTTTCCTAAAATTAGGAATCTAAAACTGAACTAATTAAAATTAAAGCATGTAAAAATTATTATTGTTTGCTTTTCCTGATAATAGACTAGGGGAAAAATTAAACACTTTTTTCTAACACTCCCCCTTAATTTTGATCTTAAAACTTTTTCCTTTTCTGGAGCTGAGTGTATGTTTCTAAATCTGACATATTCCTAATCACAAACTCCCAAACAACTTCTCAAATACTTAGAAACTTCATTTCCCAAAGCCTTCGTAAAAATATCAGCAAAATGATATTCAGATCTACATAATTCAAGACAAATTTCCTTTTTACTAACCAACTCCCTGATGAAGTGATACCTCATGGCTACATGTTTCTCCTCTTGTGAAAAACATGATTTTTGGACAATGTTATTGATGATTGTTGTCACAAAAAAATTGTCTAGCATCCTCTTGATTCTACCTCAAATCTTTCAACACTCATCTCATCCAAACAACATGACATGTTGCTCCTGTTGCTACTGCATACTCTGCATCTGTTGAACATAGTGAAACTATGGGATGTTTCTTTGATGCCCATGAAACGAAACATGTTCCAAAGTGAAAAGCATAGTCGGATGTGATTTTTCTATCATCTATATTTCTGGCACCGTCACTGTCTGTATAACCTATGAGTTTGAACTCATTTGATGTTGAATAAAATATTCCAGTAAGTGTAACAAGTTGGTGGATATTTAAGTGGACATAAAAACCCAAAATTTACGTACCGTGATCACAACTTATACATCGCGCTCGTGAATTTTTTTTCATAGGTTTGGTGATTTCTGAACCTAAAACCGTGACCGCGGTCCTCTGAGACAAAGAAATAGACCTGCGACTCCTCATTTTCCCCCATTTTCCCCTGCGAACCTTGAATTATCCTAGAAATTTGGTACTCAAGCTTTGAATACCCCTGAAAATTGCTCCTTGAACTTCTGGATCACGAAAGTTTCAACAATGCCGCCAAGACAAAGAGGTAAGCCCTCGATTTTGATCAAATTTCTTGCATTTTAGGTTATTTTTTGTGATTTTCATGGGTTTTTCAATTTTTTGTTTATGTATACAATTTTTTTGTTTTGTCAGTTTCTTGGCAAGCTCGTAATCCTGCAAATTGTCCAAATATTCCTCAAAACCCTCCTCCAAATGTAGATCCGCCTCCTGTGGCTCCTTCTGTCCCCACGAAACTAGAAGGAACACAAGATGATATCGTTGGAAGAATCTGATAAAATAAAATTTCCATTGAGAACCTTATTCAGACTATAAGACAAAATCATGCCACAAATCCGTCCTGCATGACTTTAGCCAACACATTGCAAACATTGATTGGAAAATTCGACTCCACAAGCAACCAAATAGACATATGAAATACCTTTAGAGGTGATTGTAGGTGGTGGTATGCGGATAAATTATCTCATGCAGCCATAAAAGATAAAAAATTGTAAAAGACCACATTTGTGCATTATTTACTAACCTAAGAACCAATGCCACCCCGTACTTACTTGCAGATGGTTCCAAATCCATTGGTGCCACGATGACCAAATTAAGAACAATTTTTGGGACCGATGGTGGATGGTTTTTGATTATCCACCATGCAACAACAATGAGGTTCCTCTTTATTTTTTGAAGAAATTATATTGTGAGTTTGTGTTTAATGAGATCCCAAATTATTTTGAATTTTCTGAGTTTTAAGGGCGAGGAGGTGGCTCTGCACAGAGTATACCTAGTGCATGTGTTGGTCAACCAAGGATCCCCCATGCCCCAAAACCCCCACTGCCTTCAATTATCCCTCCTACAGTGAAGGAGGTTGTGGAGATTGACACACTACATGCATTAAGGGAGCTCACTGACACTCTAACCCAACATAGTGACTAGATTGCATCTGGTGATGTTGGTGGAGGTGTCAGTTCTAGCGCACCACACCACTATGGATCATGTGGTGCAGTATGCACTACGGGCAAGACATCATTTGTTGGATGACATGATTTATTTTCTCTAGATGAGATGATGGCAGATGTTTTTGAAACTGGTGCAAATGATCTTGGTCTTTCACAGGTAAATGCCAATTAAATATTATATATATACAATAGTTTAATTCATTTGAGATTTTAATATATATGTATTTGATTACATCATGTACATATATGTAAAAACTATTTTTTATTTTTATTTTAAATAGCAAGAGCCGATGAAGGACACATTTGGCGTTGACATGCTAGCTACTGCAATTGGGCATGTTATAGAAGTAAGTTTCAAGTTGTACTTACATTTCAAATTTCATTTGATTGCACTTTTATTATTATAATGTTTCACATGTACATGTACATATTAATATGTTTGTCTTTTATACGTAGGATCCTGGTGGGTCATCATCTACTCTGGGCACTAAGGCTACTGGCACGCCTCATGTGACTTTTATGCAAGTTAGTTTCTCTTTAAACTTTGTTTCTAATTATGGATTTTCAGTTGTGTATCTACTCTTGTAGGAATTTTGGAGACTTGAGTAACATCGAAGCTTCCCTAGAAGATCATTAAACCTAGATTCCTTGGTTGGTTTCTATAAGCAAATTAATATGTATTGGCCTGTTATGTGTTGATTATGCTTTGGGTCTTTTATGTGGCAGTCATGTAGATTAATATTGATCTATACATGTTTTTCGTATAGCTTATGAATGCCAGAGAGACTCCTCTATATATGCAGACTGTGGAGGATGTTGTAGATACTACCATAACATCTGTAGATCCACTAAGGTATACTTTTTCAAATTTTGGAGGAATTTTTTCTTATTAATTAAATATACAATATCAAATTTTGTACATGAAATATTTAATTTGAACTATTTATTTTTATGTAGCTTACCCCTTGTGAGTCTACTGTTGACCCTGCGACGCGTCAATGACAAATTGATAGGGATCATGAGATTGAGGTAAGATTTCACATGCATAAACTAAATTCTAAGTTTCTAAATTTTGAATGTATTTTAAAAATTTGGGTGTTAAAAACTTGTTGTTTATGAATGTGCAGGCTAGGTTGCAGGCCTACTTAGAGATGCCTAGGACCACACGGATGAAATCTGTAGTGGCATCTCCCTCCACTACATCCCAGGTCGTGGACATGATTCTTCTAGCAAGGTGAAGAGAGGGAAGATGTTTCATGATTAGAATCATAGGACCTGGATGTGTGTGTGTGTGTATATATGTGTGTATGTGTGTGTGTATATATATATATATATGCCATCTGGTCCTAGTTCATGATTCTTCATATAGTCCATGTATATAGCATTTATGCGACCGCATGTGGTCCTATATGTATGAAACACTTAGTTTGATACATGTTATGAACTAATATTTTCATAGACACTTCCAGAACACTTAGTTTGATACATTATATCCATTTTGGTTTTCATAACGATATTAACTCTATGTTTGATTTGATTTTATTGCACATGATATCCTTCTATGTATGTTTTCATAACCATATTAGTTTTATATGTTTGATTTGATTTGATGGCCTCGATTATGTGACCATTATGGATATGATATATATGATATATGATTTGTTAAATGTTATTGTTAAATGATATATCATATAGGATGTTATGTTATATAATGGTTTTGAAGGTTCTTGGGTGTAAGATCATTTTTTTTCAAGAGATTCAAGTGTGGACTTATATCAATTTTCTTATTTTAAGCACGTGGTTAACACACTCCAAAGTGGGAAAAAATGTACACAATTAAAAATGGTCTTGAGGGATTTATTACAAGTCATTTTATATGTTTTTAGTGTACTTACAATTTATTTGTTAAGTATTAGTTCAAATTAAACTTGTTATTGATGTGTGTAACAATAAGGTCCTAATTTGAATTCGCTTATAGAAAAATATAGAAACATTGTAGAACGTAGTTGGCACAAGATATGCAAGAAAATATTCTTAAGAATCTATTGTGTATTAACATGCTTTAAACAAAAATCATTTAATAATCATTAGAGTATTTACATGGTAATGTGTTAACCTTGTTGCAATCTCATTGATGCGAGCTGAGTAACAAGAGAAGTCATGCCCCGAGATGTCATGGTACAACAAACTGTCATTTCATTTGGGTGTTATGGAGGGCTCTAGGGAGGCTCGGTTTGGAGTCAAACCACCCGATCCAGAGCCTTCCTAGCATTCCTTGAGCCTTCGTGGCATAATTGTTTATAAACTACCTTTTCTAGGCAGTCCTAGGAAATGAACGGAGGCGAGTAGTGAGAAGTCATGCCTCAGGACGTCGTGGCACTAAACCAATTGTGAAATTTTTCTAGGTGGCTAGGTGAATGCTAGAGGAGGCATCAATTTGGTGCGTGACAATGTCGTTGCTTCCGGTCTACTTCGTTCGAGTGTAGACCTTTAAGAGCCATGAGACCAAAAAACCATTCAACTTCGTCGGGGGACTAATCAAACTCCGTGTCACCTAGAGATGTCTCGTAAGATCCTACACCTTGGTGTAGAGACCTTCTACAATATCCTGTCTTAGTTTTTTCCGTCTCTAATTGGTGCTATCGCTGCCCTATTTTTTTGTAAATGCACGAAATAGTGCAGTTTGAGCCAGTGTAAGGCTTTCAAACGCTATATTTTTCAAACGGTGGTTCATGGCACCAAAATGAATACACCAACACATCTGGGTGGATAGGTGAATGCTAGAGGAGGCTTCATGTTGGAGCACGACAATGTTGTTGCTGCCGGGCTACTTCATTCGGGCGTAGTCCCTTAAGAGCCCTGAGACCAAAAAACCATTCAACTTTGATAGGTGACTACTTAGACTTCATGGCACCTAGAGACATCTTGTTAGATCCTACACCTTAGTGTAGGGACCCTCTAAAATATCCCATCTTATTTTTTTCCATCTTCAATCGGTGCTTTGGCTGCCCTATTATTTGAATACGTGTGAAATAATGCAGTTTGAGCCAGTGTAAGGTTGTCAAACACTATATTTTGCAAATGGTGGGTCATGGCACCAAAATTACTGTGCCAACACATCTAAGTGGCTAGGTGAATGCTATAGGAGGTGTCATTTTGTTGTGTGACAACGTCATTACTTCCGGGCTACTTCGTTCGGGCGTAGTCCCTTAAGAGCCTTGAGACCAAAAAACCGTTCAACTTCGACGGGTGACTACTCGGATTCCGTGGACCCTAGAGACATCTTGTCAGATCCTAAACCTCAGCATAGGGACCCTCTACAATAGAATGTCTTAGTTTTTTCCGTCTCCAATCGGTGCTCTGTGTGCCTTATTTTTTGAATACGCGTAAAATAGTGCAGTTTGAGCCAGTGTAGGGTTGTCAAACACAATATTTTGCAAATGGTGGGTTGTGGCACCAAATAGACTACACCAACATGTCTGGGTGGCCAGGTGAATGCTAGAGGAGGCATCATTTTAGTGCATGACAACGTCATTGCTTCCGAGCTACTTCGTTTGGGCGTAGTCCCTTAAGAGCCCTGAGACCAAAAAACCGTTCAACTTCGACGGGTGACTACTCAGACTTCGTGGCACCTAGAGATATCTCATTAGATCCTACACCTCAGTGTAGGGACCCTCTACAATATCATGTCTCAGTTTTTTCCATCTCCAATCGGTGCTCTGGCTGCCCTATTGTTTGCATTGTGCAAACGCATGAAATAGTGTAGTTTGAGCCAATGTAAGGCTGTCAGACACTATATTTTGTAAACGGTAGGTTATGGTACTGAACTGAATACAAAAAAACATTTGGGTGGCTAGGTGAATGCTATAGGAGGCTTCGTTTCATTGCATGACAACATCATTGCTTCTAGGCTACTTTGTTCAGGTGTAAAACTGTTCATCTTCGACGGGTGACTACTCGTACTTCGTGGCACCTAGAGACATCTCGTCAAATCCTACACCTTGATGTAAGGACCCTCTAAAATAGCCTATCTCAGTTTTTTCTATCTCTAATTGGTGATCTGGCTGCCCTATTGTTTGCAAATGCGTGAAATAGTGTAGTTTGAGCCAGTGTAAGGTTGTCAAACAATATATTTTGTAAACGGTGGGTTGTGAAACCAAATTGACTATGCTAATATGTCTGGGTGGCAAAGTGAACGCATATAGGAGGATTTTTTTTGGTGGGTGACAACGTTTTTACTTCCGAACTACTTCGTTCGGGCGTAGTCCCTGAAGAGCCCTGAGACCAAAAAACCATTCAACTTCGACGGGTGACTAATTGGATTCCATGGCACTTACACATGTCTCGTTAGATCCTACACCTTAGTGTAGGGACCCTATAAAATATCCTGTCTCAATTTTTTCCATCTCTAATTGGTGCTCTGGCTACCCTATTGTATGCAAACACGCGAAATAGTGCAGTTTGAGCTAGTATAAGGCTGTCAAATGCTATATTTTGAAAATGGTAGGTCCTGGCACCAAACCAACTGCGCCAACATGTCCGAGTGGCTAAGTGAATGCTAGAGGAGAATTTTTTTGGTGCATGACAATGTTGTTTCTTCCGGGCTACTTTGTTTGAGCGTAGTCCCTTAAGAGCCTTAAGACCAAAAAACCATTCAAATTTGACAGGGTGACTACTCAAACTTCGTGGCACCTAGAGATGTCTTGTCAGATCCTAAACCTTAGCTTGAGGACCCTATACAATATCCTGTCTTGGTTTTTTCCATCTCCAATCGGTGCTCTCGCTACCCTATTATTTGAATACGCTTGAAATAGTGCAGTTTGAGCCAATGTAAAGCTGTCAAATGCTATATTTTGTAAACAGTGGGTCGTGGCACCAAACCAACTACGCCAAAACATCTGAATGGCTAGGTGAACACTAGAGGAGGCATTGTTTCGATGCAAGACAATGTTGTTGCTTCCGAGATACTTCATTTGGGCACAGTCCCTTAAGAGCCTTGAGATCAAAAAACTGATCAACTTCGACGGGTGACTACTCAGACTCTGTGGTACCTAGAGATGTCTCGTTAGATCCTACACCTCGCCGTAGGGACCCTATACAATAGTATGTCTCCATTTTTTTCATCTCCAATCGGTGCTCTCGCTACCCTATTATTTGCAAACACATGAAATAGTGCAGTTTGAGCCAGTGTAAGGCTGTCAAACGCTATATTTTGTAAACGGTGGGTCGTGGCACCAAACTGAATGTGCACACACGTAGGGATGGTCTTGTAAACACTTGGGGAGGCATCATTTCAGTTTTCTAAGCTCCCAATATTTTTGGGCTACCTCCTCTAGAGCCAAGAACCCCCTCCACAGGTACATAAATCGTTGATAATTGCTTCTCTTTTCTTGTAAAACAATGAAAGCTTCTCTTAGCTTCAAGAATATAAAATTATCTACTAACAGTGCCAACCACGTGAAGGTGGAAGCTTTTCTGGCACCACTAACCTGCATAAAAGTGTTAGTCAAAGAAATTTAAGTTTCAAATCAAAACCATACTAGATATATACAAAATACACAAATTTAATAAAATATATGAACTTGAATCTAGAACTAACAAATTTAAACAATTCAAAGAAAAATTATATATCAGATGAGCTCAAGTAAATTCATTCCAATGTTCACCATCAGGATCTGAAAGTGTCCAAGCTTTTCTGGCACCACTAACCTGCATAAAAATGAACCAGTCAAAGAAATTTAAGTTAAATCAAAACCATGCATACTAGATATATAAAAAATACAAAAATTTAAACAATTATTATACAAAATAATAGATATATAACAAATACAAAAATTATCTGGTTGAAAAATTTAAACACTTTAAAGAAATTATATATACTAGACATGAGCATGTAAATTCATTCCAATGAACCATTAGGATCGGATCTACTCTGAATAGCAAACATAATTGATTCAAGATCTGAATCTCGAACCTTCTAAAGAATCTTGTTATTAGGCCTTCCTCGATATCTATACAGCTGAATATTTGTTGCTAGAACTAGATGCGAATATAAGAGTATTTTTCTGTGTGTCTCAAAGTCTTCAAACACCCAAACAGAGGAGTTTTTTAATGGATACCGTCGAATCCAAGTTCCAGTAATTACCACTGATCCTGTAGGGTACTCAATATCTTCACCATATATAACAGGAGAATTCAAATTATTTCTTTCCTCGATGCAATGACATAAGAAATAGTATGTTCCTTCTTCATTGTCATCTGTCGTAATAATTGAAAACACATGTCCTACAAAAAACAAAGGTTTCAGCTCAAATTTAAATTACACATTAAAATTTCAATGGACATAACTCAAAAATAATAATTAAATAACCATTTACCTTGTCGCACCAAAATTAAAATTTCATCAAAGTCCTTGGATGTTACAAATTCATCTGCAAAAATAAGTCGTAATGCCTGTGGAGGTTGATAACTAGGAAGCAGAGTTAGAGGCCTAAAAATCCATCCATCCACCCATTCTTGTGAATCACACTCAATAGTGAAAAATTTGATACAAGATACACAAAAACATGCCAACTTTCTTGTCCATGTGGCTCACGAAGTAGTGTCTATGAATGCATATCACTAGACCATGTGAGTCTCAAACAATCCTCGTAGTTAGCAATTTGTTGTTCCTATATCAACCAAAAATATCTACGAATTGTGGAATTTTCTTGAGAACCTCAGGCCATATTGTCAATATAACATTCCACTATGCTCTTTGCATCTTTCAATTTAGCACCATCTTTGTACTTCAACTCTTCTCTTGTAAGAGCTCTTTTCACACATGCCCCTGCACCGTCATGCTCTCCTTTTCCATGTCTAACCTCAGTGAAACTCTAAATATGTTGCATAACCATCCTGGCATACATCATTCTCATCCAATAAAATATTCGTGCATTCTTAAACTGAGACGTGTAATTATCTGACCGTATATAATGTTGTTTGAATTGAATGTCCCTATCAAAGAAGTTTCCATAAAATAACTGAAAACACCCTTACAAAAATTCAGTAGAATGAGTACGATCATCACTGATATAAAAGTGGTACTCTCTTAAAAAAATTGATCATTCTCTGTACTGTCAGGAGAATGTATAAATGCTATATGCATAAAAATGGCAACTTGTACTGAGTTGTAATATTACGATTGAACCTCCATTTGTGGTTGCAATGTGTAATTCTCTACAAAATTGACCACTGAAATAACAGTACCAATAGGAAATGTGTCCTTGCATATCTTGAAATTTTCATCCAACCATCGAGCTTTGTGTGTATGCCTAGCATACTCATAAACAATTTCATCATTCAATTTTCTCATAAATTAAAAAATAGGCCTATGTTCTGTAAATAGCTCACACAATTTAGACTCCTTTCCATCTTTCAGCATGTGGGGTGGCTAGGAGAACGCTAGATTTAGGCATCATTTTGGTGCACGAGCTCAACTAAATAATGACCTATTGCACCTCCAATTTTCTCATGAATGTTGTTGGGCCCGTAAAATATTGACTAACTACAAAAACACGCATAGGCATGCAATTTTACCTAGGTTGACTAGGGTGGGCTTTGTGGCACCTAGAGATGTATCATTTGATGCAATACAAGGTTCTAGGCATAGGGACCCTATCCAATAGATCGTGTCTCACGCTTTTTCTGTCAACCAAGGTCTGGGGACTCAGCCATATACAATGTATTGGGCAAGACATGAGAAAAACGTGACCCGTCTACGCATGATGAATCGATAAGGTGTCAACCTGGTGACAGGTTGGCTTAGGAAGGTGTTTTCCCTGCGATAGAAGCTTCTATAAGACCATCATGAAAAAGATATCTAGATGAGCTCAGGTGATTACTGGAGGAGCATGCTCCCATGGAGCCCGACCACATCATTGACACTTCTGCGCTAGTTCGATCTGAAGCCTCAGCATAGGTGATTTGGTAATTCAAGATCTGTGATACCAATACAAGCTGCCCACAGAGGAATTAGAGAGCGAGACTCAATAGGACTCCAGTGGCATCTCCACGGGAACGTCTTGTCAAGGATCCTAAACCTTGGGATGTAGGGATCCTATAAAATAGAGTGTCTTAGGATTTTCCATCTCCAATAGGCTTGCGATTGTAAATGCGCTATTGTTTGCAAGAGCTAAGGAATGTAGATGCCAGTTATGATATATGTCTTAAGGATGTGCATATTATGGTGTTATGTAATGGATTTTAATGAATGTAATGAGGTCATGGCACCAACTTATTTGAGTATGATGCATTAACTTGATCCGGGTGGTCCATCCTCATATGCTATCATAAAATTATGTTCATGTATGGTGCATGACAATGTCGTATGAATCCTTGCTACTTGGTTTGGGCGTAGTTCCTTAAGAGTGCTGAGTTTATTCTTATATTATATTAAAGTATCTCAACTGTCTAGAATGACTGCACTGGTCTAGAAGCTCGTTCTGGCAGCTCTATAGATGTTTGCATGTCTCATTTCTACTCATAGACCTGATATTGTCCCAGGGACCCCTCTAAAATAGAGGAGATACTCGGCACCAGTGCATTTTGTATCGAGTTGAGCAGCTAGCGCCTGCCTGGGTGTTTAGTTCGACACGCATGGGAAATAGTGTTGCTTTGAGCTAGGTGTAAGGCTGTAAAACACTACTACATTTTGGTTCCAAAAGTGGGACGTGGCACAAAACCAACTGTGCCAAGTTGTAGTGGGAAATGGAATACATAATGATCTGTGCAATGAGCTGATGAGGAAAGCATTTAACCTTGGAAAGTGTTGAAACATGGTCATTAAAAGCCATGGAGGATGAATTCGTTCTCATAAATTCAGCACTTAAGAGCCCTGAGACCCAAAAAATTGTTGAGACTGGGTAGAAGTGACTAATCAGACTTTGTTGCACCTAGTTGTATGAAACTTTTTTCTGTTTCATACCCATCTTGGATCTACATGAATGGCTCTTATAAATATGCGTCAAGCTCAAGTTTTTATGTCTCCAATTAGAGCTCTCACTGCCCTATAGGACCCAAGAAGACGTACAAATAGGCTGCAAGATTGTAGCCATCTGATGTGGACTAGTCAAATGCTGGATCATTGGTGGAAAGGAGTGAGTTGGCTAGCTACCAAACCAATGGAGCTAACATGTCTATGTGGTCTAGGTGAATATTCTTGTATGGAAGTCACTAAGTTTGAATTTCTGAGGGAACCTAGAGGGTCATTTCTACGTGTTATTACTTTGGCAATGAAGATCTTGATTGTTCAGGCGTAGAGTCCCTAGAGGCAGCCTCTGATGGCCGGATAAACCTTCTTGAGCATTAGGTGAGGAAGCTAGGGTGGATTCAAGATGGAAAATATCTAAACTAAGAAAGAAAGGGAGGAGAGACGAATCTTGTATAGATCCTAAACACGTGGCATAGGTACCCTTCTATACAACGTGCATGTTATAAGTTTTTCCCATATCTAATGGAGGTTGACATTGCGAGTAAGGATGTTGAACGCTATATTTTACGCAGATGGACGGTCATGGCAAATTGAACCAAGTCTGTGTTACCCCATCTTGGCAAGCGTGTAAGAGAGACCCCTGCTGAGATTCTGAGGAGATTTCATCGTGCGGAGCCAAAAGAATGTTGTTGCGTTCCGAGTTACTGCATCTCAACCCACCTAGTGACCTTAAGATCCTTGGTACAAAAAAACCCGTTTCAACTTTCAATGGGAAGACTATTTTTAACTCCAGTTGGCATCAGTGGAAGATGTGTCGATTTGCATCCAGGAGATATAATTTCTCGTTTGGGACTTCTATGGATCCTATACATACCATCCCAGTGTATAGGAGGAATTTTCCATCTCCAGTGCGGATACACAAGCCTTCGGTCTCACATCTGGGAGTGGCGCAGGGTACACTACGAAATAGTGGGACAGTATCATGAGACCGTCGTACAGGTGGTTCAACGCTATTATTCATGTAAACGGTGTTTCATAGCCTTATGCGAACCACATGTATTCCTACACATTCGCGGTGGCTAGGTGAACATTAGTTTGATACATTATGAACTTATATGTGTGCGAGAGACTTGTGGCACACTTCCGGGTTGCTTACGTTCGATGTGTAGTTCCTTAAGAGCCGATGATTACCAAAAATGTTTGATTTCATTTCATTGACACGTGACAACTCAAACTCTGTATGTTTTCATAACCAGATTAGTTCTATGTTTGATTTGATCCAAATGGCGTCGAGTGTATGTGACCATAATCCATCTGATATATATGAGTCTATCTCAGTTATGCTTCAATTGTCCAATCGGTATATGATCTATCGTTGCCCTTATTGTTTACAAACATGGTTTTGAAGGTAGTGCAGTTTGAGCTAGTGTAAGGTTGTCAAATGCTATATTCAAGAGATTCAACGTGTGGGCTCGTGGCACTAAACTGACTACACCAAAAAGCATCATGGGTGAAAACGTAGTGTTGTATGCTAGAAGAGGCATCATTTTAAAAGTGCTTACAATGTCATTACTTCCAGGCTTCTTAACCAATTTGGGCATAGTATCCTTAACTTCCCTGAGACCATTAACAATTCTGATTATTATTCAATCCATAGAGACTACTGAAAAGACTTTGTGGCACCTAGAGAAATCTCATAATGAAAAAATACCTTGGCAAAGGGACCCTCATATAATAAACAAGATCTCAGTTTACGGGGTATCTAAAATTGGTACGCTCTCCCTGCCTTATTGGATTGTAAATGCGATCGATTAATAATACTGTGCAGTTTGAAGTACAGTGTAAGGCTGTACAAACAACCAATAATGAATCACAACTTGTAAATGAGATGGGTCGTGGTCCCACCGAACTATGAAAAATAGTGAAAAAATATCCCAAGAACGATCCGTGGCTCCTACAGGTGATTTTCATAGATGTGATCTCCCTGCAACTGTGTTAGAAAAACACCTACATGACCGGACATTTACATCGTTGCTTCCATGAAAACTTCATTCATATATCTGAGATCATCTCAGAATTTTGAGAGCACTTGAGACCAAGTTTACACCAAGTTCAACATTTCGGACTGGAAGTGACTACTCAAACTTTGTGTTTTCCTACTAGATGTCTTGTTAGATCCCTGTTAAAAACCTGTGGCATCAAAGATCTTACCACAATAACAGGTTAAAACTCGAAAAAAACATCCAATATTACCATCATTGGAATCATCTCAGAATTCCCTACATTGCACCTTTTTAATTCGAGTTCCCATTCATAGTGCACAGGCCTTCAAAAATGGAATGTTCTGAAAACTGACCTCCAGTGTAAGGCTTTTACACAGACCTGACACTTGTCTTGTATACAAACGTTGTAGCGTTACCCATTGTACCATAACCAAGCGAGCCAACCTTGTCTAGGCGGCCAGTTTGCTAATGATAAAATAGAATTCCTATCAGGGCGGTGACATCATGGGTTACAAGTCATCCAGGCCTCCTTTTGCCTCGGTTTTGGCGTTGTTGTGGGTGAGATTAAGAGCCCATATTTGGTGGGATGAAAAACCGTTTAAGGCTTCGAATAGCCTTACCCCACGCAAACATACTGGTCAAAGGACTCACATGAGCATAACCACCCCCTTCTCAACTGCGTTGGATCACCTTCCACGTGGTCATATCATGTTGGCGACCCTATGTAGGTATACTATACTGTCTTGGTGTAAACCATCTCCAATATAAAAGCATAAATATCTATGCTGTGTGGTATTGTTTGCATTTGCACGAAATAGTGCATGTGTGGCAGCTAACTACAAGGCTAATTTCAAATGCCTATATTTTACAAATTGGTTATGTCGTGGCAATGAAACCGACCTATGCCAACAAATCCCTTTTTCTCCTTTTGCCAAGTGAACACTAGAGGAGGCATCATTTTGGTGTGCGATAGTGTCATTTATTCCGGTCTACTTCGTTTGGGCGTAGACCCTTAAGAGCCCTGAGACCAGAAAATCGTTCAACTTCGATGGGTGACTAATCAGACTCCGTGGCACTTAGAGATGCCTTTTCAAATCCTAAACCTCAGCATAGGGACCCTATAAAACATAATTTCTCAATTTTTTCCATCTCTAATCAGTGCTCTCACTACCCTATGGTTTGTAAACATGCAAAATAGTGTAGTTTGAGCCTGTGTAAGGCTGTCAAATGCTATATTTTGCAAATGGTGTGTCATGGCACTGTTATCACTGACTCACAGCACCCCTAGGTTTATACAAGTGCATATACTTGAAGGATCACAGTTTGATTGGATAACATGGGTACTATCTCCAAGTTGCTGGGACTTGCTACTTGAGATAGACCTCCAGAGAAAGCTGGTTCCTTAAGAGCTCCTGAAACTAAAAAACCACAACTTTAACGGGTGACTAATCAGACAAGTGGAAACTAGACTATTCTAATCTAAATTTCCAAGGGACCAGGGAGAGAGACCCTGCATACAATGAAAGCCTACACTAAAATGGTGATACACTAGAAAAGGAGGGTGTGAGAATAGTCTCCTATTGTTTACAAAAGCAAAATAGTGCACACTAGAGCCAGTGATAAGGTTCTCAAATCTAGCTATATTTTGCAAACGGTGGGTCATGGAACCAAACCGACTGGATGCTACAACATGTAATAATGGCACAGGTGAATGCTAGAGGAAGATTTTTTTGGTGTGTGACAACATCATTTCTTCCAGCTACTTCAGTTCAGGGCATAGTCCCTTAAGATTCCCTGATACCAAAAAAATCGCTTCAACTTTGACAGGTGACTCTATTCAAGACTAAGTGGCACCTAGAGATGTCTCATCAAGGATCCTACAAGGGCCTTAGCATATTGGACCCTATACAATACAGAGCTCTGCTATCTGAAAACTTTCCATCTCCAATTGGTGCTCTCGCTACTCCCTATTGTTTTCAAACGAGTGAAATAGTGCAGTTTGAGCCAGTGTAAGGCTGTTAAATGCTATACTTTGCAAACAATGGGTCATGGCACCAAACCATACTATGCCAACACATGCTCCCCATGGGTGGCCCAGGTGAACACTAGAGGAAGAATGATGTTTTGTGTGCCTCTTAATGTCATTGCTTCTGAGCTACTTCGTTCTAAAAAATAGTCCCCTTAAGAGCCCTCAGACCAAAAAATTGTTCAACTTCGACGGGTGACTACTCATGACTCCATGGTACCTAGAGATGTCTCGTTGAGATCCTAACCTCAGTTAGGGACCTTCTACAATATTTTGGGTCTTGGCAGGCGTTTTCTATCTCCAATCGGTGCTCTGACTGGAGCCTAATTTGTTTCTTTTATTTAAATATATTTACCCTCATTAAAAATAAGAAATGCAGTTTTGTGGCGTAGAAACATCGTGTTCATTCCAGAAAGTCCATATTTTATGAAAATCGGAGCTCGTGAGTCCAAAAGTTATGGCCGTTTGGGTGGCAAACGTGACTTTTCACTTCTTTGGTCGGTGTCGTTTCGGATGGTTTGACAACATCCCTTGCATCCCGCGTGTACTTTGATTGGAGATAGTCCCTTAAGATTGAAACCAAAAAATCTTTAACTTCGGCTGATTGAGGCTCCCTTGTTCTTGTTTGCGGTGAAGACATGTGGCGAGATTCTTCGCTCTCAGCTCTTTCGGCTTTCCACAATCCCTACGCAAAATACTTTTGGCCCAACTGGTGAACGAAAGTGGTTTCGGCTGAATTCCCGGTTCGCGTCCTAGTGTAATTTTGGCCCGGATGTCCCAAACCACGCGATAACAAAACTTGGTGATTTTTTCCACTTTCGGCCGTGTTCACCTTTTCGCGTCCCATCGCGTCCTGACGTTCCTACTATCCCAACTGCTATGCGGACTACCTGACATACTTTTTTTGATTCGCGCCCCGACGTTCCAAGGACTTCCCAACTACTGCGCAGACTGAGGACCCTGAGCCAAAAAACTTCATTTTTTCGGGTGACCACTCAGACTTCCATGGCACCTAGAGATTTTTAAAACTTGTTGATCCTACACCTTAGGCATAGGGACCTTATAAAATAGCCGAGTCTCCAGTTTTTTTCCTTAAATCTCTAATTGGTGCTCTTGGACTACCCTATTGTTTGCAAACGTGTGAAATAGTGCAGTTTGAGCCAGTGTAAGGTTGTCAAATGAATATTTTGACAAACAGTGGGTCATGGCACCAAAATGACTATGCCAACACATGTCTGGGTGGCCAGGTGAATACTAGAGGAGGCATTTTTTGGGTGCGTGACAACGTCGTTGCTTCCGGGCTACTTCGTTCAGGCATAGTCCCTTAAGAGCCCTGAGACCAAAAAACCATTCAACTTCGATGGGTGACTACTCAGACTCTGTGGCACCTAGAGACATCTCGTCAGATCCTACACCTTGGTGTAGGGACCCTCTACAATAGCATGTCTTGGTTTTTTCCATCTCCAATCAGTGCTCTCACTACCCTATTGTTTGCAAATGCATGAAATAGTGTAGTTTGAGCCAGTGTAAGGCTGTTAAACACTATATTTTACAAACGGTGGGTCATGGCACCAAACTAACTGTGAAAATGTGTCTAGGTGGTCTAGGTGAATGCTAGAGGAGGATGTTTGGTGTGTGAAACGTTCAGTTGCTTCTAGGCTACTTCGTTTGGGCATAGTCCCTTAAGAGCCCTGAGACCAAAAAATATGTTCAACTTCGACGGGTGACTTACTCAGACTCCATGTGGCACCTAGAGACTTCTCATTAGATCCTACACCTTGGCATAGGGACCCTCTATAATATCCTGTCTCTTTTTTTTCATCTCCAATCGGTCTCTCGCTACCCTATTGTTTGCAAACACATGAAATAGTGCAGTTTGAGCCAGTGTAAGGATGTCAAATGCTATATTTTGTCAAACGGTCATTTGGCACCAAACCAAAACACACGTGTAGGGATGGTCTTGTAAACACTTGGGGAGGTGTTCATTTTGGTTCTCTAATATCTCGATATATGGGCTACCTCCTCCAGGAGCCAAGAACCCCCTCCACAGGTACATAAATTATTGTTAATTGCTTCTCTTTTCTTATAAAACAATGAAAGCTTCTCTTAGCTTCGATAATATAAAATTCTCTACTAACAGTGCCAACAGGATGTGAAGGTGGAATGTTTTCTGGCATGACTAACCTGCATAAAAGTGTTAGTCAAATAAATTTAAGTTTCAAATCAAAACCATACTAGATATATACAAAATACACAAATTTAATAAAATATATGAACTTGAATCTAGAACTAACAAATTTAAACAATTCAAAGAAAATTTATATATCAGACGAGCTCAGGTAAATTCATTCCAATGTTCACCATCAGGATGTGAAAGTGTCCAAGCTTTTCTCGCACCACTAACCTGCATAAAAATGAACTAGTCAAAGAAATTTAAGTTGAATCAAAACCATGTATACTAGATATATACAAAATACAAAAATTTAAACACTTATTATATAAAATACACAAATTACCTAGTTAAAAATTTTAAACACTTCAAAGAAATTATATATACCAAACATGAGCATGTAAATTCATTCCAATGAACCATCAGGATCGGATCTACTCTGAATAGCGGATAGGATTGATTCATGATCTAACTCTCAAACCTTCCAAAGAATCTTGTTATTAGGCCTTCCTCGATATCTATACAACTGAATATTTGTCACTAGAACTAGATGCGAATATAAAAGTATTTTCCTTTGTGTCTCAAAGTCTTCAAACGCCCAAACAGAGGAGTTTTTTAATGGATACCATTGAAGCCAAGTTCCAGTAACTACCACTGACCCTGTAGGGTACTGAATATATTCACCATCTATAACAGGAGAAGTCAATTTCTTTCTTTCCTTGATGCAACGACATAAGAAATAGTTTGTTCCTTCTTCATTGTCTTTTGTCGCAATAACTACAAACACATGTCCTACAAAAAAACAAAGGTTTCAACTCAAATTTAAATTACATATTAAAATTTCAATGGACATAACTCAATACAAAAATTGTAAATAACCATTTACCTTGTCAAACCAAAATCAAAAATTTCGTCAAATT
Source organism: Taxus chinensis (assembly GCA_019776745.2). Lineage (NCBI taxonomy): Eukaryota > Viridiplantae > Streptophyta > Pinopsida > Cupressales > Taxaceae > Taxus > Taxus chinensis. The sequence continues at coordinate 115,452,316 of CM034152.1, read as the reverse complement.
CCTTGGATGTTGCAACTTCATCGTATAGAAACAAGTCGTAATGCCTATGGAGGTTGATAACTAGGGAAGTGGAGTTAGAGGCCTACAAATCCAGCCATCCACCCATTCTTATGAATCAAACTCAGTAGTGAAAAATTCAATACAATATGCACAAAAACACATGCCAAATTTCTTGTCCATGTGGCCCACGAAGTAGCGTCTGAGCTACAAAATGAGTGCATATCACTGGACCCTGTGAGTGTCATATAATCCTCGTAGTTAGAAATTTGTTGTTCCTCTATCAACCAAAAATATCTACAAACTATGAAATTTCCTTGAGAACCTTGGGCCATGTTGTCTATACACCATTCCACTATGCTTTTTGCTTTTTTCAATTTAACACCATCTTTTTACTTCAACTCTTCTCTTGCAAGATCTCTTTTCACACATGCCCTTGCACCATCATGCTCTCCTTTTCCATGTCCAGCCTCAGTGAAACTTCAAATATGTTGCACACCCATCTTGACATGCATCCTTCTCATCTAATAAAAAAATTGTGCATTCTTAAACTGAGACGTGCAATTATCTGACCATATATAATGTTGTTTGAAGCAGATGTCCCTATCAGACAAGTTTTCATAAAATAACTAGAAACACCCTTGCACAAATTTAGTAGAATGAGTATGATCATCACTGATATAAAATTGGTACTCTCTTAAATAATTTAAATCATTCTTTGTACTATCAGGAGAATGTATAAATGTTATATGCACAAAAATGACAACTTGTACTGAGTTGTAATATTGTGATTGAACCTCCATTTGTGGTTGCAATGTGTAATTCTCTACAAAATTGACCACTGAAACAATAGTACCAATAGGAAATGTGTCCTTGCATATCTTGAACTATTCATCCAACCATCGAGCTCTGTGTGTATGCCTAGCATACTTATAAACAATTTCATCCTTAAATTTTCTCATAAATTGAAAAACAGGCATATGTTCTGTAACTAGCTCACACTGTTTAGACTCCTTTCCATCTTTCAACTGGTATGGTACTGATTTATATTTATCAAACTCAACTAAATTATGTCCTATTGCACCTTCAATTTTCTCATGGATGCAACTTTCCAATTTAGGTAATCCACCGCATGTACCACAACTTCCATCTAAATAATCCTAACTATAAAAAAATGTCCAACTTCTCTTTCACAAAATATCGTAGGTATGAAATCCCTAGAAGATATTGGTGGAAATTGAACACCACATTCCGATAACATAGTTTCAGAATGAAAATTAGAACGAATACGTAAAAATTTAGCATAATGCATCACAAATTCAACATGTTGCCTACAACAACAAGTGGTGCGAGCGTGGTTGATTTTCACATAGAATGGTTTCAAAATTTCAAAAAAAACATTGACTAATTTTAATTTCTAGATGCTCTTGTTCAAACTTACGAAAAAATTGAGTTTGAGTCATATCTAAGAAATGCTTTGGATGTGGTTCATGATTAGTAGAACCAACTCTCCATTTTACAACATCTCTTGTATTAGGTGAAACTCTAGTGTTATCATGCCAAAATTGAATAACAACTTCTCTTATAGCATCAAATATATCTTTGTCTTTACACGGTGCTCTAGCACAAAAAATACCCAAAAATCAGTGTTATTGAGTGATTGAAGGATATTATGTCTTTCAATTACTTTCATTAGAGTTTTTCAATTAACTTACAACATTCGACTTGTTTGAGTAATCAAACATTATTTTTTTATTGATTCACTTACAACACTAGTAGCAAGTACACGACACATAATATTACTATCCCTAGTGTATCTCTTGACACCAACAGTGTGATATGCATCATGAAGGTTTTCAACAATTGTAGAGGTTTGACCACGTATATTAGATGTTGTCAATCCTAAGGTGTTTAATGTAGGTCTCATTTTAATCAATTTCATCAAACTAACCAACAAATGACATCTTTGGGAATCATTTAAAATTTCAAAATGATTATCCCAAATTTCAGTGGCTTTTCTTCTAATTTTCTAATTCAGAAAGTTTGTCAGACATTGGTTTCAAAATGTTTTCATCAATTTTAATAAAATAATTAGGTTTCTTACGTAAAATCCTAGGAGGTGTTTTTGTCAAATTTTGCTTGTCTACAGTTTCAACCTGAATTTCCTTATTCACATTTTCATTGTCTCCTTCAATTTCAACATCAACTACATCATGAGTATTTAATTCTTCTTCAACATTGACAGTAAAAACATCTTCATCACGATTATTTAATTCAACTTCAACATTGATAGTAGAAACATTACCTAGTTCCTCATTGCTTACAATAGTAGGGGTTGAAGATGAACCTCTTCTTGATTCACGAAGATTCTGCATTTGCTCAGCATTTTGAAATATGTTTTCCTCTAATTCATTCGGTGTTTTTTTACTTAATGAATTCCTTTTTTGACTTCATTTCTTGTCTCCCATGATGTTTTGCTTCCGGTGATAAGAAAAACATGTAGAAAGTGACATAATTTCACAGTAATTCATATGGTAAGGTCAAATAGTAAAAATCACATGGTAATTTAAACATTAGGATGTGTGTAAATATGATTTAATAACCACGATCACACTTTATAAAGTGATGAATTTATAAAGTGTGATCATGGTTAATAAAGCGTGATGCTTGTTATAAAATACCGTAATCGTGGATTATAAACCGCATCACAGTTCTATCTATATCATCAAATCCGACCCTAAGGCTCGGGAAATATTTGTTTTTCCCAAACCAAAGCTATGGGAGGTCATTATGGCACGTAAAAGGTAAAAAAAATTTAAATTTTCTCTTCTGTAGACTTGAACCATGTTGAAAAACTGAAAACATTTCACAAAAATAGTGCCATCATGTAGGGGAGACTATTAGCTTCGTAGAAATATTGATTTTAAAGTGAATAGAATAAGATAAATATCATTTTATAATTTTTACTAACAATAGGTCTTTAAGACATTTTTTTCCCGCAAATGTTCATGTCTACGTTTAAGACTACAACTTTTGTTTCACTTATCAAAATGTGATAAAACTTATACCATCCCAAGTGTGGAGAAATTCTATACACGTTAAAAAATATATATATTTGATTTCAATATTTTTTGATATAGTTATGGCGGGAAAATGGAAAGTCACTCTATTTTCTAAAATTTTTTCAGACCACTTTCATGGAAAAAAATCATTAAAAAAAATATTGCTAAAAAAAATACAAAATAAAATCCATCCCAAGATAGACAACGACATCTAACTTTTCACTGAAGGAAAAGAAACAAGATTTGGTCATCCAAATCGCAGGCAAATGGACTACAATCTTATAGGTTTTTTTTTTAAAAAAAACCAAGTCATATAATTTTGAGTGTTTAATATAGCTAAACTTGTCTGTTTTTTAAAAAAATTAGTAGTTTAGAAACTAGATTCTGGATGCTACGATTCATATTTATATAAATTTTTCTAATTTTGAGTGTCACGTATTGCTAATAATCCCTACAATTTGAGATTTCTTTGTTTTTTACAATATAACATCCACTTATGACCCCCTTTTTGTCCACCAACTTGCTGCACACACCCATTCCATGATTCTTAGTTCCACATACATACCTCAAAATACTTTTTCCATCTTGTCAATATGAATATTTGGGATATTTCATGAACCTTGAGATGAGGCTCACACCATACATAATATAAGCATTATGGCCATCAAATACATAAGACTTCCAACCAACTTTTTAAACAATGTTGGATCCACAAACGATTCTTCATCCTCTTTGCTTGACTTCAAACCTACTGCAATTGGTGTTGGTGTTGGCTTACAATTCAACATGTTAAACCTTTTCAAAACATCATTTGCATACTTTGCTTGTGAAATAAAAACTCCATCTTCTAATTGTTGAGCTTTAATGCCCAAAAAATAGTACATGAGGCCTAGATATGTCATCTCAAATTATTTCTTCGTAGTTGATTTGAATGCATATGTAGATAGATTTCAAGTAATGATTAAATCATCCACATATAAACAAACATTCAAAATTTTACCCTGCTCATTTATCTTGATGTATAAGGTAGGTTCACTACTACTCCCGCTGAAACCATTCTGAATCAAATAAGAATAAATCTTGTTGTACCAAGCTCTAGGTGCTTGCTTGAGACCATAGAGTTATTTTCTCAATATGTTTACCTTTCCTTCATGACCTTAAATCTCATAACCTTCTGGTTAATTCACATAAAATTATTCTTTAAGAATGTTGATTTTACATCCCTATGATAAATAGGCTATTTGTTTTGAGTTGCAATTTCTGAAACCATTCTTACAGTGTCCAAATGTGCTACAGGTGCAAACTTCTCGTTGTAATCTACTCCATATTGATGTGAAAAAATTCTTGGAACTAGCCTTATTTTATGTTTTTGTACTTTACCATCAACAATATATTTGGTCTTGTAGACCCACATCACTCTTATCACGTATTTTCCTTCTGGAATATCTACCAAGTCCCATGTATGATTCTTCTTTATTGTGTCTATCTCATCATCCATGGCTTGAACAAAAACTTCTTGTTTATAGCCTCTTCAAATTATACTGGAACTACAGCTTGAGAAAACACTGTGAAAACTAAAAAAGTGTTAGTTGTGTCAACATCATAAACCTCACTAAGACTCCATGTTTTTTTTGCAAAGGGCTATCTGATGATGAACATTTTTGTACTTAAGGAGTTGTTTATGGTGTTCTTTGTGCTATGTCTTACATGGTTGAAAATGACTGAAATCTTAGAGACCTCCTAGATGTAGATGGAGGTGTAGCTTGTGCTACAACTTTTGGTGCATGTTCAAGATTCGAAGAAAATACAATACCTTTCTGCTCTATAATTTCATCTGTCATATCATCATGTGAAATAGATGTTGCTATACTCACTGTTTTCTCTATACTTCCATCCCATGCTTCATTCTCAATAAACTGTACATCTCTACTGGTTGATCACAACCTTTCCAGTGACTGCATTGTACAACTTGTATGCTTTTATATTCTCTGAATACCCAACAAAAATATATTTTTCTCCTTTGTTGTCTAATTTCTTCCTTATCTCATCAGGCACATGTATGCATACGTCTACACAACCATGAATACTCTGAAATGTGAAACACTGTGTTTCCTATTAGTCCATGCTTGTTGAGGAACCATGTTCCTAACAAGTTTTTCGTTGGACACCTGTTCAAAATATAAACAACAAGTTGCTACTGCTTCTGCCCAATACTCATTTGGAAGATGTTTTGCCTTCATACATGCTTCTCGCCATCTCCATGATGGTTCTATTCTTTCCTCTCTGCCACACCGTCCTGTTGTGGTGTATACCTAGTAGTAAACTGCTTGTGTATACCATGATATCTACAAAAATTCATAAACTCATTAGAAACATACTCACCTCCTCTGTCTGTTCTGAGAATATTTGATGTAGTATGCCCACTTTGCTTCTCCACTAATGCCTTGAACTGCTGAAATGTATCAAAGGCATTTGATTTATTTCTCAGAAAACTAAACCCATGTCTTCCTTGTGTAATCATCAATGAATGTCCATAAAATATGATACAACCTCCAATAGAAGCTGTCTGCATTAGGTCCACATAAATCTGAAGTGTACAATCTCAAGTGGTGCACTTGCTCTTGCTGTTTTGCCAACTGGGAATGAATCTCTGTACGTTGCTTTCCCAAAATACAACCTTCACATACCCTTTCCGGTTTCTGAATCAATGGCAAACCTTTAACCATATTTTTTCTATATAATAAATTCAAACCTCCAAAATTCAAATGTCCTATACCTTAGATGCCAAAGCCATGTTTCATCCTTCATGACTGAATGAAAAGCTGATTGTGTTCCTTCAGCATATGACTAAACTATATTTACGTAGGAATCAGCGCAGGACTCACTTACTGTAGCGCAGACTTGATTTTCATTGGCGCAGGACTCATCTATTTGAGTGCAGGACTCAACAAAAGATTGATTTGGCTTAACGCATGACTTTGCTGCAAACAAATCTGATTTCTTCTTTCTAGGTTTCAAAATTCAATGGAAACATCCTATTGCTTGCTCATCTTCACTTTTGCAATCAACTGAGTGCTAGGAGCTTTGTCCACAATCACGCACTCATTGTCTTCCATATATACTTTGATATCCATTTCTGTACCAGTTGTCCAATACTCATAAGGTTATGTTTCAAACCTGCAACATAGTAAACATCTTGCATACTTGTTTGCTCCCCCTGTCTTGTTAGAATACTAACCGTGTCTTTTCCTTTCACAGACACAATGTATTGTTATTTCCAAGAGTTACATCATGTCTTAACTGAATCATCCAAACTAGAAAACAAATCTAAGATTACCTGTCATGTGATTACTGCAACCTGAATCTAAATACCATACATCACATAGGACTCTCTTTTGACAAATTACATTCAATAGGGGATAAAGAAGGTATTGCTTCGGCAATCCTTGTGCATGCAATAAACATAGAGTTTAGAAATAGAGACTTCCAACCTGATTTTGACTCTACTTATTTTGATCATACTTGAACCTTTTCCTATAATCGTAAGCATAGTGCCCATATCTTCTTGCAATAGTGACACTGACATATGAGATTTATCATGTGTCTCTGACCATAAAACTAATTATGAATGTCTTGATTGATATTGTCCTCTTCCACTTGAGTTTGATGAACCACTGTTGCACGTCCTCTAGATGGACTTCTTCCTCTACCTCTTGGGCTGAAACTTCCTCTTCTTCTTGCCACGACTACCTGATGTATGTAGATGCAAAAGCCTGATCTACACTTGCATGTGATCTATTCATCCTCTGTTCATGATTGATTAGTGATGCATGCAACTCATCAATAGAAAATTGATGTCAGATCCTTAGTTTCTTCAATAGCAACAACTAAAGGATCGAATTTCGTAGGCAAACTTCTAAGCAATTTTTCAATAATCCTTCTGTCCTCAAGAGTCTCACCATGGGATTTAATTTGATTGACTAAGACAACTATCATATGTAAAAAATGATTCTACAAAATCTGAATCTTTCATTGACTAAATTCTCAAAATCTCTACGAAGTAACTGTAGCGTGGCAGTTTTTACTTTCTCCTTACCTTGATATGCAACTTGTAAGAGTATCCCATGCTAGTCTTGTGCTTGACTAGCTGCTGCCACTCTTGGAAGAATGCTTTCATGAATTGCCTGATGAATATAGAAAAGAGTTTTGCCATCCTTCTTTCGTAACTCCTTCAAAGTATCTTTCTTTGCCTGAGAAAGTGCATTATACGCTGCTGCATTTGTGGGCTCTGTGTACCCATCTTCAATGATCTTTCACACATGTCTTGAGATCTGAATAGCGCCTTCATGGTCAACGACCAGTATTCGTAATTCTTTCCATGTAAATTGCGGCGTCTACATGCCGGATGTAGAAGCCATAGCCGGTTGCTACCAATTTAGATAAGCTTGCTGGAATAAACCTCGCTCTGATACCAATTTGTAGAAAATCTGGAGTCTTATACAACAAATTGACATAAATAGAAATAAACAGAATACTTATATAACTTACATATAACAGATAGAATATTGCGAACTCAAATACAATATGTACTGTGCATAATCTCCATTGCAATTAAAGCTTCATCTAATACATCAGAGGCCTTTCAGCTCTTTACAATCAAGCTGTGCATGCAGCTGTGTGCTTTCAATGCACATCCTTCCTTGCTTGTGCAGATATCACATGCTTTGTGTGTCACATACAAAGCAATTACAATTGTATGTTATTTAAATAGAATAACTCACCCTACTAATTAGGAATCTTCAAACTGAGCTGATTCTAAATCTAAACTCATGCTTTAAAACAGTAAACTATTGCTATGCATGATTCCTAATAACAGATTTATTTGAAAAATTATACACTTTTTTCTAATGATACTTCACTCACCCACTCGAATTTGGAGTTGAAGCTTTAACTATAGTCTAGAATGCAATTCTAAAACCCAAGACTAAAGCTAAAATTAGCTTTCCTAAAAAAGCTATTAGTTGGAATTACAACTTCTCCTTAGCCATCCACATGCATTTATCTAGGGTACCAAAACCTATTTTCGTCCTATTTTTGTATGCATGCTAATCCTTTCATGGGTCTCTATCTATTTTATTCAAGCAGTCCTCAAATCTGAGAAAGTATCTTTGATTCATGATTGTTGCATACCATCTGTGACAGAATCCTTTTCACAATGGTAGAATATCACTTTAGGCTATTGTAATGTGTTGCCAGGGTTCAAGTAGTTTTTAACCATATCTGGATTGTTTTCAGGGTGATTTTATTAAGTCATAAAAAAATGATTTCAGTTGAAAAAGTTACATACTCAGACCACCTTGCAACCTTAAGATGACAATAAAAAGATATGTAAGTTGTTTAAAAAAAAGGAACAAGATATAATTCAGCACCAAAAGGGGGGGTCAAAATGGAGGTTTCCCATCTGCAAGCCAGTGAATAGGAGCAGGTGGAGTCAGAGGAGTCCTTGCATTATAGCTTGTGTTTCTCTTCCAGCGTTGTCTAGTGAGAGCAGTCTAAGAGGAAGTGGGTTGTGTCACCAAAGATGGGTCTTTCCACTTCTCATCATTTTGTCCTTACTGCTGATTGTTCTTCCTTCATCGATGTATTGTTGGGATCTGATGGCAGGAAGAGATGGTGAGCTACCTTTTCCTTGTAGAAATGGTTCTATGCAAATACTTATTTTTGATAAAATTTCATAGGGTGTCAGAATTTTTCAAGTTATTTATCTACCCTAGATGTGAAGGATAACCGATCTCCAATCTGAAACCTGTGCAGACAGTTGATCCCATCTGATTGCAGGGGAATGACCTTTAAGATGGTGGTTAAAGTAAGATGACATGAAAAGAACTCTCTTCTAATTTTCTCAGTTCAACATCAATTGAAGTATAACCCCTCTGCTCTAAAATCTCTCTCTCTCTCTGGAACTATATATATATACTATATACCTTTGAATCCCCTGAAATTATGCAGAGATTAGCTTCCATACTAGATAATTCTTAGGTTTAGTTGTTGAAACAACTACGCCAAGGGTTTTCCCCTTCTGTCAAAGGCTCATCCGGCACATGATTCCAACCTCATCCTTTAATTTGACTTGCCGTCATCTCCTGGGAATAAAACCCTGATAAATGTTAGGTTATTAGGCAATACAGATTTATCACCATTTGTACGCACGGATTAAACACACAATGGCATTTAATTTTAGGATGGCTATTACTAAAAGCTAAAATGATTTCAGCATATTTACAGTCTGCAATTTACACCTGGAGTCAAATGCGTTAAACATTGTTCGTAATCTATTGTTCCTTTGACGCATGGCTGGGCAATGATGGCAAAGCCCCGGTCTAATTATTTTGAACTTCATGTATTGATTCAATACCTTTGTGATATATAGGGGACAGCATAGCTTTCAGCTGGACTTTTTAGTTTACAGAGGCTATGTATTCCTTCATTCCATGTAGCTAATGTGGAATCGTGTGCTATTTGTACTTTTTAGCATTAGAGAGTCTTCATTCCTATCTATCCCATGTAGCAAATCCAGATTGTGCGCTATTTGTATTTTTAGAGCAGTAAGAAAGCTACCGTAGTTTATGGATGTATACCCCACATTCTGATATTAGCCTGTTCAGTTTAGCCGACCTGGCTTCGGTATTAACTATTCCTCCTTCTGCGGTTAATCCACATGGTACGATTTGTATTATTAGGCACTAATTGTTTACGTCGATGTATGCAATTTGGATTAGTCTCTTAAGCTTTAGTGGTTTTTTTGGGTCTTCACAAGGTTGACTATTCGATGTAAGGGTTGTACGAGCATGAGGCGTACTCACCTGAGAATCAGTGTTGATGAAATATTGATGGAGGATGCTGATAAACCCCACCAGAATTTATGGATGTTATATAGGGTTGTTTTTTCTAATCCTTTGGTAGAGCTTAGACAGTTTAGCGAGGGGGAGTGAAATCTTGGGGAGACCTGGTATCGGATCTATGTTTTTTGCGGGAGGCTGTGTCCATTAGTACGTCGAGACGTTCAATGATAGGCAGAGGTTATAATGGAATGCATTGTTCATTTTTATGTTCGACATTAAATTTGGCATTCATTTGATCGCCACATATTCATTCATAAATTTGACTTTCTAGGTATGCATACTGTCTTTGACCAATAGGGTTTTGTCTCTTTGCTCTTTGATTTTGAGCTATGTGAATATAATTTCTTTTCTAAGCTTAATGTATCAGGCTAGGTGTTCATTCATCACTATTCTGGGGCAATGACTATGGAGCACCACCATTTGTATCACCTTTTGTCTGACAGGGCTTAATATTGCTACAAATCTTCTTTACGCCATGCAAATCTCTGAGGACTTGCCATTGGGAGTCAGTGAAATCTTGTATAAAAGCTTGCTAGGAATGAATGTTGTTTATTGTGGGCATAGGACGTGGGAGATCTGTACCATGGATTTGTTTGGTTTCAGCCCCCGGACTTCGCAAGGAGGTCGAGAAGGTTGATACAAAATTCCTCAAGGAGGCTTGTTTCATTTTGTGGTAGTGGATACAGGTACCTATTTGAGACTGATTGGGTTCTGTTAGGAATTGCAGTGATCTCCCAGACATCCTATTTGGTTTCTGTGTGCTTTGCAACAAAATGGTGTTTTTACATCTGCTAATGCCGAAGCTTGTCCAGTAGAGAGTGGTATGTGGAAGACCTACTCCTTGAGGGCTTGCCCTTCTCACAAGGAAGGCTCTAGAATTCCCTTTCATCATGGCTTATTGGAAAGGAGTCATAAGTGCAAATGGAGTCCTGAAACAGTTAAGGAATAACATGCCAAAAGGTGCTTAATATACCTACATCTGCATTTGGCCTCATTCCAATTAAGCTTAGTGACATATAATTGATTACGAAATGCATATGATTAACGATGTTCTTAGATTAGCCAATGGCATATAATTGTTTTTTTTTGGGGGTACAATTATAGCAACGTGCCCCTCGGTTCAATATCAAGGGACCTGTTATAGTATATGCGAAGTTGGTATAGCTATTATAATAATGTAACAGAGATATTTGAAATTGTAATGAAAAAAATTTAAAAATACTATTTTGAAGTAATTAAACAAAAATTATAAAAATGAAAATTCAACATAATAAATAGAAAAAAGATATTTTCGAGTAATATAAGTATGAGATATCATATTGGTAGACTATTTTTCATATTTTCTATTTTAATACGCTATAAATATGTAACAATAATATTCAATTATGTTTTTTTAATTTAAAAAAACTTGTATAAATAAAACTAAGATATTCTGTCTATACTTTATATACGGAATATGATGTTATGGTTAATAGATTATGTTGTTAGCTTCCCTATGATTAATTTCAATTATCGGATATTAATTATGTATCAACAATTTTTACTACTCAGCAAGTCTTGCAATGTGTACAATGCAATGTGGAATGAACGAACGATGGATAAGTTATTTGTTTTAGAGGGATAGGTTGCGTTACATTTTTTAGTTGCATGGTTGTCTAAGGTGGTGTGATTGATTTTGGTTGCATGTAGAAATATAAATGAACCAGGCTTCATTTAAATAGCGCAAACCATGAGGTCTGAACCTTTAAATGCAATTCAATATGAAAACTTTAAAAGTCAGCATATAATATTACAAAGCTTTGGATGGAAACAACTATACATTGCATGGTATCTTTCTCGGCATTTGAAAACGGATAAGTATTTGGTGATGGATGCCCAAAAAAAATGACAGAAGAAGAGCATTAAACAAACATGAAATATTGTTTTTAGTTGTACAGACAAGAAGTGAGCAATAGTAAAAAGGTTAAATTGAACATGTATGTTCAAAAGTGTTATTTTGTCAAGTGTAGAACAAGGCTATACGATGGGAACCACTTCTTTTAAAGGGGTGGATAACATGCATAGTTCATTTCCCACTAATAAATGCGTTACTATTTACATTCGTACCCCAGCACCACACATTTCAAATCTTATATGCATGCCAGTGATAGCGTTTTGCGGACTATTTTATTTGAGATTTAACAATGAATAAACACTGAAGGCTTATGTGCATGTGTACAATGCAATGTGAACACCGAACGGTATATGTTATTTGATTTAGAGGGATAGTTATTACTTCTGTAGTCGATGTTGATAAGGGGTTTGATTGATTAAGCGTATAAATATAGATGAACCACTTAATTTAAAGGTTCAATCTCTACATTTCAAACTTGTTAAAAAATTTGTACATGAATACATTTGATACCCTTTTTTTATAGTTAATTACTTTTATCAGTTGATGTGGTTTGTATTTATTTTGGGTTAATTGTGTTAGTGTTGACATCGGTAAACATGGTTGGTCATTTGTTGAAAAAATCTTCCATTGTACACTCGATAAGGCATGGTGATTGATAGTGGTAGTGTAGGAATATAGATGAAACATTACATTGAAAGGTTGTATGTGTACATTTAAATTTCGTTATAGATTCATGCATACTAAAGTTGCAAATCATATATCACAACATCAGATACATGAAGACCATCCGTACACATAACGAGACATGTATACATTTGCAGTATTTATATCATGAATGGTATCCTTTTGTGGGCAATTTTATTTTCAGTAAACATGATTACGTTTGATACCCCTTGAATGACAATGTCGCTTTGGATACAAGAAGTGTTGAGTAAAGTAGTAGTGGAGGTGCTATTAAAGTAGAGGGTAGTATTTACAAAGGATTGAGGGATAGTAGTCCTGACTCCTCCTTTCTTCTTTGCTCCAAGTGTTGGTGCATGCGCCATTTTTCGAATGAAGAAGGAGGTGAAATGCGCATATTTGCAAACAATATTTTGGCAACAAGGAACAATACATTAATTATTTGAGTAACACATCAAACCAATTAAAAGATACAATTTAAAGGAATAAAATATTCAATTAACTATGATACTCATAAAAAAATTATAAGGCTATCTCCAATATTCTTATTCTCCTCATTGCCTTCATGAGGACTTATAACCCTTGATTACCCATTCCCTCTCTATCTTCAACTATAGGGAGTGAACCAATATGGTTCAGAGCAGCATGCTATGTCACATCTCTCTCCCCATGTGACCACACAATTGAAAAATTAAGGTCTCGATGTGTTTGCAAGACTGAAAATCCTAACAATGCAAAGGGGAAGAACCTAGGCAGGAATTTATAATTGTTGGGGTACTGATTTGAACAATCTTTCAACCAAGGTATGATGCTAATATGATATGATTTTCACATATTTCAGCCTTGTTAATTTTTAAAAGAAACTCTACAAGATCAAAATGCACACCTACAGGTCTGTGGTTTGCATAGTCCCCTAAATTTATCATGCAACCAACTACAAAAATGACAGAGATGAATACAAAATTTAGAAAGCAACATCGTATAAAAATTTCTTTATTGACACATCTATTTCTTACATTTGGGTTCTCCAAGGTTGGTCATATTGCACATGGACATGGCTCTTAACATGTATGATGACACAATGAGAATCACATAAATCTAAACGAGAAATATATATTACAAAATTGCAGAGTTAAATTTTGGTAAACTGTAAAATCACCGGACTTACCATGGAGTTTTATCCCCTATACACTAATGAAATCATATTTTGTTGCCAGCTTAGGAATTGATACCATTGCAATCAATGTGAGTGCTTATATTTATTCCTTCATGTAAGCTCATGTAATCCAATGTCATAATTGGCTTCTAGTCTAAGTTTTGTGTGAGATTAAGATGATCATGATAGCCTTAGTCAGGGAACAATCACAACAATAGGGATCTTGTGTGTTAGTGTTTATTATTTCCACCTTTCATGGTTGTCTGGTTATGTCCTTGACTCAACTCTTTATAGTGGAACAAGTCCGAAGTAACGTAGATATTGAAGCAACCTGAGGCCATAGTGACTATCAACATCCACTTTTGTGACAACTATTCTCAGGTAACAAACCAAGAGAAAATAGCTAAAATAATATAATCTTCAACCATTGCCTCAATTCCAATACTAAGTCTGTACAACCATGACGATGCATGCATGACACAAATTTCATTTATTAAAGTAGTCGTGAAATGATATATTCATCATATGTAAATATTCAATGTTGAGTATAGAAGAATATTACAATAAGTTGTAGCTTAGAGAAATTTCTTCTTTTGGAGCTGTATTAATTTTTTTCGATTCAACTTCTGACCCGTGCTCTATTGTAAATAATAAGAGTCTTCTTCTATTCACTGTCTTATTCTACAAAAAAGTAGAACTATTAATTTTGAAATCCTACTATGCAACCTTGTGAAACATGATATTTGCTGTCAATCTCTATATTTATGTTGACACATTGGTATCCACCAATTGCTCATTACTTAAAATGTGATATTATATACTAATAAGATAATTTAATAAACACCCTCTTTGGGCCATTTGTTCCTGTCTTTATTTTACAGAAAAGTGGGACTGTTGAATCTTGTCAAACTGGTTATCTGCAAACATTTCTTATCAGCCAAAATAAATAAAGAAGCTATTTCCACATGTCTCATACATATTTTGTATTTCCTTGTAGGAGAAGATAAGGTAATTTCTTTTGAGAATAGGAAAAGTGTTCTCCATATATTCCATTTTTTGGGTTGAGTCTAGATGCGTCTTCTTTTAGTAAGCGACATTGGAATTTTGGAGATGATTTTGAAACTAACTAATACATTAGTTGGTATTGGGTCCCTCTTGAAGATACTAAAGATGGAAGTTAGCCCAATTTTGGTTGGGATGTGCTGGATAATGGTAAAGACCTACCTGGCCTTGGTTGGCGTGATCAAGACCCACCCCTTGCAACAAAGTAATTCACAGCAGTGTCTTAATTTCTCTTCTTTTGTACTTTTCGGTGCTTTGTAATCGAATGCATTCCTAAATTTTGTTGTTTCCTAGTTTAGTTCGTAAGTTTGGAGCATACCTCTATACCACCCTTTTTTGTGAATTATCTTGTATCATTTTACTTGTTAGTATAATATAATATCTTATTCATCAAAAAAAAAAAAACTTGAGCCAAACTTTAAACACAAAAACTATTTAGTCAAGTAAAATCTATGTTTTTCACGCAAGATTTAAAAGAAGTCACTTTCTTTGTAATTACTTATGTTAAGACGGATTCGAAACTTACCGTACAACATGGTTTCCAAAATGTTTTCCCGGTTGAAGCTGGTGGAGAATGTGCAGGCCACCACTTGGATAGACCTCCATTACTAGACACGAATGTTGGGGACGTGTGAGATGGGTGTAGAGCGCAAGAAGAAAGCGATGGTCCAACATTTCCAAAATATCTCTCCGTCTTCACTCTATGCATCTTATTATGGCTAGACAACCCCATTTTATTCATGACCTTCAACAAAAAACAACACCCACTTCCCTTAAGATCCAGGTGCATAATCCTAAAATGTGAGAACCCCATCTTGGCGGGGAAATTAAGGCTTCAAATGGCGTCCTGTCCGACATCATTGTAAACCTTGTGCGGCATGGATATACCAATTGAATCTCTCAGCCATGTTGCAATAGTTATTTTTGCTATTGGAAGAACTGCAACTAATGCTTTGAGGGTCAATATCAATAAAATTTTAAATAATCCCTCGGGTTTCCCAAGTTCGCACCGTTCTGGCTGCTCCTACTTCAAATTGATGGAGGAGGAGAACACAAAATCCTCATTCAATTTTTCAATTGGAGTTTTTTTTTTTTTTTTTCTCCGTTTATTTTACCACATTTCCATGGTTTAGATTAAAACAGACTACAAAAAAATGCAAAGGTAAGAAAATGACCAAAACTTCATAGTATTTCAAAGAGGATTTACTCTCCACTTTTTACAAATTATGCCAAGCAAACAACATAAGGGCTAGAAGATACAAAAGATACACTACAAAATCAAACCCCTTATCAACACGATCAAAGGTATAAGACATCAACACTTACAAAATCAAATAACATATACCGTTCAGTGTTCACATTGCATTGTACACATGCGATTGCTAGTTATACTATTTTACTATCAAGTAATATAATTTAATTATTATTTCATTGAAAAAAGCTAAGCGACAAGGGAAGGGGAAAAATGTGTAATGTGAAAACAAAAGATTCCCTTTCAGCGGGATTTGCATAAGTATTCGTAATGAATATTACACTAGCCTAGTACCGTTTTAGATTACAAGGGACATTTTTAATCATACCAGAAATGAAACGTGGCGTCGATTTTTCTTTGCAGAGAGATATCTCAAATAGAACGTCCACGCCAAATTCACAAAAACAAAATCATAGCAAATAAACAAACCACTATTATCTCACTTCCAAATGTCAAACAACGATCAGATGTCTGGTGGCTTTCAATCTCAAACAATCGACGCACTGAATAAAAAATTAAACGTGTCTTTGAACGATCTGATTGCTGTAAACAGAAATAAACGAGTCCGTAATTCCAGAAGACGCATAAACGATTACAATTTTATGACTACAGCTGCTCCAGTCGTCGGCCCCGTGCATTGGCGTCGCAGAGACAGAGCTTTCAATCCATTCCGATATAACCAGCCTGTATTCAATTATAACAACGATAATGGAAAAAGATCAATACAGTCCATCCGGTCTGAACATGAGGGGCCTAGGAACAGGCACAGGCCTGATTTTTGATCAATGCCCAACAGATCCCAGCTATCATCTTCATCCGCAAGAGGGAACAAAATATACATCTCCAATCTGCATTACAAGGTTGACGATGAAGATCTGGAGATGGTTTTCTCAGACTGTGGAAGAAAGAGACTGGAGAGTGCAAGAGTTCATTTTGATGAAAAAGGACGCTCACTGGTAAAACATACATTCTAAATGAATTGTTCAATCTCTCTTTTTGATTGAGAATTGCTGAATTATATAAATATATGTTTTAGATTGCGTATCACAGATTTAATGTTGAGTAAATGCTTTCCTTTCATTATAAAGTAGGAATCCAATCTGTCAAAATAATTCATGAACAAACTCTCACTTTTATCCATTAAGATCATGAACCAACTCTCTCTTTATCTATTTGATGTTCCATATTTATATTAGTGATTTGTGTAAATAGATATAAACAATCATCATCCTCACTCCTCGAACTACAACCGTTTTAATGAAGTGATTTTTGCTTTCGTTTTTATAGGGTACAGGGGAAGTGATTTTTGCAAGGGAAGAAGATGTTGTTGCTGCTGTGAATAAGTACAGTGGGAGAATTCTTGATGGAAGGCCGTTGAAAATTCAACTGCTGAGAGAGGAGGGCAATACTAATGCTAATAAATAGAGGATATATTGATCAGCTCCACCACCAGTGGCGAGGTGGTAAGTAATTATGGTAATGGCGGATATGCTGTTCATAATGCAATGGATACTGATAATTAATGAACCACTGCTTTGCCTACGGTAGCTTGGCCATTCACTCAAGTTTGTTTAAAAATTTCAAATTTATTTTGAAATTAGCTAACATTATGCTTGCCTCCTTTGTGTTTAGTCCATTTACAACACCCCACGCAACTATACTAACCTTTTTGGCAACGATTTTTATTAACTTCTAATATAAAATGTTTTAAAGAACAGAAAATAATTTAAAAAACATATCTCTAATCTAGTTTTACTTAATGAAACCAAGATGAGGTGAAAAAAAAAACCAATTATGGCTTAAGGATGGAGAGAATTTCAAAACATAAAAGGTAATGTTACACACTATGAAATAAAATTGTTGGGGTTAACGTAACTTTTATGATTTGATCATATTTAATGATATAAAAGCATGGGTGCACTTAAGGAACATCTCATGTTAAATGTGTGCATTTCGCAAAATATGGATGATTATGTTATTTGTTTGGAGAGTATTATACGAATGTTGATAGAGGTTGTAGTGGGGAATTACCCTATAAAATTAAAATTTGATCACAATGCAATGTGAATCGAGAATTTTTTTAGAGCTATTCTAAAATTAATAACTATAACAAATAGAAAATAATTGTATATTTCATATAAATAGAGAAATGATATATAGTAACAGAAAATAATTGCATATCTTGTATTAAGAGAAATGATATATAATAATATAAATTCATACAACACTAAATCCATGCACAAGATCTAGAGTTAAGAGAGCTAACAAAAATAGTTTTTAAAAAAACCTAAGATACACGGAAAATAGCAATAGAAAAAACGTTAAATATTTGCATCTTTGGTATAAATAGAGAAATGATATATGATAGTAGAAATTTACATCTAATCTCGTGCACAAGATCTAGACCAAAGAGAGATAACCAAAGTAGTTTTATAAAAACCTAAAGTACATGGAAGATTCTAAAATAACAATAGAGAATATGAAGAATTTGGAAAGGGAGAGAAAGTAAAAAGATTTGTAAAAATTTAGTGAGGTCTAAAAAAAGAACAATATATAATACTAGCATACCTATATTATATAAATATATAGGTGCCTCGTGAACTTCACCTCTCGACATATTTTACATACATATAGAAACATAAATCAAAACATGATATGTAAAATATGCCGAGAGGTGAAGTTCACAAGGCACCTATATATTTATATAAATATATGTAATATATACCTCTCGACATATATTACATATATTTATAATATAGGTATGTAGTAGCAACCGCTGGAGTTGCTTTATGCAAAAAATAATACCAAAAATAAAGTATGAAAAATAAGGGGGAATTTACATATGTTGGCGGGTTCGGTGCACCACTACCAGGTGCATATATTATGCTTCGAATATATCCCAGAACTTCATTTACAAAACATGCTTCTATCTAAAGATTGGATGTTAGCATAACTCTTGCATCATTAGAAATTAATAATTCTAAATAAAGTTCGTCATTCAGACCTCCTGCCAGTGTGTTGGCAGTACTTGTAGTTGCAATGCTATGTGCGACAAATATTTTCAATGAATGCATTTTTTTGTGGTTGTGGTTATTCACGTTAATCTTTGTCACCATCAGGTGAATATTATTATCGAATTCTTCATTGTTATCTTTGTCTAATGTAGAACTTGTTCTACTCATTAACAACATCCAATCATCCAGTGTTGGATTCGCATCTCTGAGATTTGCCAAAAGTTGTTGAAAACATTTTTGGTCTTCATCTTCTCCTCCTTTCCTAAATATATTATCCAATGTAACAACTATTCTGAATTCTTCCCATTACAACTTTGCACATCTATTACTATCATATGGTGGTTTATCGGTAATAGGAGGAAGCTGCCCTAAATCTCCTACCAAAATCATAGAATCAACACCAAAACTCATGTATTCTCTTTCGAGGAAAGCATGAAGAATTTGGGAGTCCACGTTTTCTAGCAAACTTTGTCCGACGAAGCTCATTTCATCAATCAATACATATTTTATGTGGTAGATCTCTTGTTGGAATGTTGTAAGTTGCCACCCTTCTAATTCTACAAAATCTATAACATGGATTCGAAGTTGTGAATGGATCATCGAGGTGCCAATATTAAAAGTTGCAACTCCTGTTGGCACAAGTAATAGAAGAGGAGAATGTTATGGGAATGATGCAGCAAAAAGTGCCCGATGAATCACACCAATCAAATAGGATTTTCTTGTTCTCATTGTTCCTTAAACTATCATGAGCAATGGAATGTTATTTCAATGTTGATTATAATGTGTTATTATTCTATAAAGTGCTTCATTTTGTTTAACACCCAAGGTGTCACAATTGAAATTTGGGGCTAATTTATCATCTATAACCAACCCATTATCTTTCATGATGCTTATGAATTTTATCACTTTACTTGTGTATTCTTCACCTCGATATTCATCATTCCACGGTGTTTGTCTGTCAATATCTCTCCTTCCCAACATATCTATTTCTGTCACTTACAAAATTTGACCACGATGAAGCCTACACATGATTTCATGTTCTATTGTATTTTATTGAACATGTCGATTAATTTCATCTTTAGAATCTCTATTATTTTTAACGTCTTCTACTACAGTCCTCCTTTTAGCATGCCATGGATTATAATGGAACAAATCCTAGTTTTAACTTATTGAATTAGAATCAAGTCTGATATCTCTCTCTATATCCCAAAACGACTTGTAAAGTAACAACTTTGACCAACAAAAATCAACCCATTTATGAGATTTCCATGAAGGGATAGATGAAAACCTCGAGAACACTCTCACAATAGCTTCCAAAGTCTAGACCTCCCACTTGTTATCCCGTTTTCTCTTTGGATTATATGTACAAGATCTAGGGGCATCAATAAGAGACACACTTTCCATGGAAAAGGCCTATTCTTGTACCCATCAATGAAAATTTTTACATGTTCTTCATTGTCATCTCAATCACTTGTTGTTACTTTTTTGAACACCTTGCGCACAACATTCAAGTTGAAAAATACTCTACTACTCTCTACCAAAGGGAGCTCCAACAACATGTGACATGTTTCTTGTGCGCCAATGTCTCTTTCAATAATTTTTTCAGTTAGAAGTATCCTATATGTTTTTCACTGCCATTTCATCTGGGTTTTCAATGTTTGCAATCCACATCAACATTTGATGATAAGTTTTAGATATTTTCTCCACTTTCGCTGCATACTTTTCAATGTACTTGACTACGACATTTTTGGAAAGAACAGGTTGCCAATCTTTGTTTTTTCTCCACAATTGTAATAGTTAGCAATTATGTGTATTTACCCTATCATCATTTCTCATAGGTTGAAACTTTTTATCTCCCATATCTGAGTCTTGATATAACTTTGATCCATCGAGATTCAATGGCCATGATGCATTATACCTAGAAAATGTAATAATCAATTATTCGTTCTTCCACATATATGTTTTTTATTTCAATTTAATTATTCAGTTTTTTGAACATCTTACCTACAAACAATTTTTCCCCTTTTCTTACGTTATATGTTTGTAACTCCTGCAAAATCACACACATAGAAGAGATGGGAAAGGTTGGGCAATTTTTTTTTGAAGTCCAAACAACACCACAAGAGGTGACAATGGCTACCACCAATGAATGCATGTTTTTGTGGTTGTGGTTATTCAATTTTTGTGTCGTAGTTTCCCTTTTACCTTAGGTGTACTTAAGCGTAAGAAAAAAATAAAAATTATTAATGTTCACAATTTAGAGTTTATAACTTGATAAGTTATTTGGTGATGTTTTCTTGACCAGTTACCCGATTTAGCATGACTTTGTTAACTTTTCAATTTTCTAGGAACACATTAAAACCCTAAACACTTAACCTGAAAGTTGCGGTAATTTTTTTTAAGTTAAAAGGTTGTAAGGGTGTTAACCCCTAAGGTACATTAAATTAATTTACAGAAATAAACTCTACTTTACAACAGATGGACTAGGTTAAATTTAAGTGGTTAAATATTCTTAATTTATTTCTAAGATCAAATAATTGACACTCAACTAGGAAGGTGCCATAATTTAATTTACTTGGTTAAATGTGTTTCTCCTCCTTACTTATTATTCAAACCCAAAATAAATTAACCTTATACTTAGTTATTTTAGTTTCATTATCCTAATAGCTTTAATGTCCATTTCATTAATTTCCTAAAACATACTAGAACTATATAATGACTTTGCACCCCAAGTATTTAAATGGCCCCATTCACCCATCTACACATACCTTTAAATTTATTTAAAACATCTATAATATTCATTCCTACCAAACAATTGTAGGGTTCATCCTCAACCCTTGGATCAGTTCACTTGTGGCCACTAGATCCTAGGGTTCCAAACTAACCCTAAGAATCCTTATGCATTCTTATTAAATCCTTTTCCTACCCTATTCTCCTCATTTGTTCACTTTTTTTGTTTAATTTGCAGGTTGGAGAAATGGAAGCCATGGGAGCAAGGAAGGAAGAAACTATGGAGGAATTCTCAAAATCAAGCTTAGTTTAGTCTAGGTGGTAGATTTATCACTTGTAAATTCTTTCCTTCCAAGATTGAAGGGGGTTTCCACTTTCAAATCTTGAGTTATTCCAAATTTATTTGTATTTTGAGTTCTTTATTTGGGGAAAACCCTACCCCCATTAATATATGCAAGATTGAGTACTTTGAATTTACCATTTGAAGATTTATTTTCTTTAAACAATGAGATTTAGCCATTATTTGTTTTTTGGAGGTTTCCTTGTAATTTTTGAAAACTTAAAATTTTGTTTGACCAAGTTAAAATTTGCATAGGTTCGGATTTACGTTTTCCACAATCAATGACAGAACCATCACCCAAAGTAGGTCCGTAGTCTTGGGACCGCCACCCCACCTGGGTGATGATTCATGAACCATCACCTTGCCTAAGTGGCGGTTCTTAGACATCCACCTTGACTAAGCGGTTGTTATGAAATCGCTGCTCTGCACATGGTGGCCATCCTGTTTCTTAGAAATATAACCTTCATTTCCAATATTTCTCAAAAAACAAAAGGCACTAGAGTGTTCTAAGATTCATTCTGAACTTGAATTTATGTGCCTAAAGTTTCCATTTGAAATATTTAAATTCATCTACTCATTTCATAGTAAAATTTACTCAATCTAAACATTTCCCATTTCAATAATAACAACAACTACAAGAATCATTTTCATTTTGTACAACAAACTTTCTTGCAATAATGCAAGAAATGAACAAGATAGTCTAACTTCTTCCTTTACATGCCTTTCAAATAACACAATGAAATGTAATATTTCTTCATGTAATTTTTCTAACATTCCACAAGAGAGTTTCAACAATATTTTCAATAATTTATTTATAACAAAGGCAACACACTTTTTGGGAAATAAATCAACTTCTATGAAATAATATATTTCCCTTATAAACTTCTTTTCTATTTCAACAAATCTATCTTTACAAACACCAATCTTTCTTTCCTTTTTTCAACATACAATACAACTTTAACATCCAATAATGAATACAAATTTCAAATAAAATTTTACACATGATTTCCATTTTGATTCTTTTCTTTCCATACTACAATTTAAAGAGAAGGGAAATTTTACAAATCTACAATGAGCTTCCTTCAAATAATATTACAACTTACAATACAATATTACAAGTCTTCCACCTTGAGTGGGAATAACAAGAAGGTTTTCTCATAAGGAATTATTTCTTTTGGACACCAATAAATGCTCCAAGTTTCACATCACCAACAAGAGCTCCACCATGCTTCATTTGATCAACAACAAAAAAGGGGGGAGAGGAAACACTCTCCACCCAACCAATAATCCAATGAGGAGAAGAAGCTATCTTCCTCATTTGCCCCCGAGCCCCAACCATATTGCAATGAAAAATGGATCATGTTCATGGAAACAAAACAAGTGTCCATATCACAATACAAGGATTTCACAACCATTCCAAAAAACAAACAACTCAAACTACAACCACAAGAATAACTAACAAAAATATACAATGTTTCAAAATGCAAAATCCAAAGGACCAAAGTCCATGGGGAGGTCACTTATGCCTCCCAATGGGAAATAGGTTCCCACCTTAAAGCCCTCCAATAAACATATCAAAATCCGTACACAACTCTTATGCCTCCCTCAAGACCCTCTTATTCCTCCCACATACTCTTATGCCTCCCTACCATATCTTATGTCTCCCTCATAAAAACAATCATGTAAAAAAATGCAAGCATTTCTTATCCAAGGTGGGGCACCCAACCCAACTCCCTCCAAAACATGAAATAAACTCTTATGCCTCCCTACATGTAATATCCCCATAGTCCCCTCCTACACCACACTTAGCCAATCTACCCAAGTACCCAACAACCATACCAAAACACACAAAAAACATATACATATACACAATATAAAATAAAGAATTTAACAATAGTGTAGCTCCTACCTTTAAATGGTAGATCTTTATCCAAGAGTCACACACCAAAATTCTTCAAGCCCAAAAAATCACCAAAAAGCTCCAAAAAATCCACAAGCACTCCAAAATCCTCCCACTCCTAAAATTCAAGAGCACAAAAGAAAATAAGTAACCCCCAAACAAGCAAAAGAACTTGAATAAATAGAAAAGGGAGAGAGGAGGGTGAGGTGGCTCCATGTAGGATGACACATCATTCATCCTCATCTCCACCTCATAAGTCAAACCTCAACCCTAATGCACAAAAAATTGGTGGGTGAGAGAAATGACAAATTACTTACACACACAAACCAAGCCCACACCCCCTAAGGACAAACTCTAAAACCCATGTAAGAAAAGTGCAATAAATGTCACTTTTTGACTTACAAAACACATAATGGGGTCTATTTTTTACCCCCCAATCCATAGGTAGGGTTGGTATAGTAATTTAAGTGGTGTGGGACAAGTTTAGCTTGTCCCACAAGCCTCCAAAATTGGCCCTTAAGGCCAAATCCGAATTTCCATGAAGGGGTAGAGTGTACAACACTCAAGATCACAAGCACTCAACTTACAACACATGACCCAAGGAGCCATCAAATCTAATAAATTAATTCTTTTGTCCCATCCCTAATTAGTTTAGGACATGATTAATTAACTAAATTAAGACACAATTTAAATAATTAATGCAAGGAAATTACATCACTATAAAATCTCATACTAAAATTAAATAAAGAAAAATAAATCAAAGAACAACACACAAACCCCTTGGTCATAATTGGAGATGATCCCCCCATGGGGACCCCTTAACAACAATTCAAACACACACACATAAAAAATACATGTTGCCATGGTGACCCTTGTTGAATTCATCTAGCATTCCAATGTGGTTGGTATCCAATCCCCCCGTTGTTTGTTGTGATAATGTTTACCTCCAAAACACATAATACCTCCTTTGGCCTCGTGGCCACATCAAAACATCCAAGATAAAATATGTAATATAAATCAACAATCATCTACATATGAATCAAATCATCATCCAGGAAATTAACGTTATCATTTAAAATTTCTAACAACATCTTGATTCTACATTTCATCAATATCAATAGGATCACTAAATTATTTCAATTGTTAAGGTCTACTCAATATGACAAAAATATAGCATGTCAAAAATATATAACCCTGTCCACAGTATATCATCATCAATATAAAATGTCTCTAATAATCCACACAAACATACTATGAATCAAATCCAACAATAGTATCAGTATCTCTAACATCTAACATCATGCTAAGTCAAAATAATACAAAATATCCATAAGTATAGTCAAAATTATTGAAATCAATAGTAATAAGTGTCGAAGGGAAGTGGGCACTTCATCTCCCTCCCCTTAGACTCAACTTCCTCCAGGAAGTCACTGGAATAGATTCAAAAACTAGACTCGTAGCAATAGAGCACCCTCCCATGTAGCAGCAGTCTTGTCATACATGTCCCACTAGACCCAAACCTGGTCAATCTCTCTACCTCGAATGCCCAGGGTCCTGCACTCTAAAATATGAATAGGCTCCACCATCACCTACCCCAGATCCTGCACCTGTAATGCAGTCCAATCTAATACATGAGAAGGATCAGCAATGTATCTCCTAAGTACAGAAACATGAAATACATCGTGGACATGAGACAAGCTAGGTGGCAATGCTAGATGATAGGCCAAAGGACCGATACGCTCCAAGATCTCAAAGGGACCCACAAACCTAGGAGCAAGCTTAGAACCTTTTCCATAATGGATAGGGATCTTATGCGGTGTGACATGAAGAATTAACTTCATGCCCACCTCAAAACTACGATCTATCCTATATTGATATGCATACTTCTTTTCTTGGTCTTGCGCCTCCTGTAATCTCTACCTGATCATAACAACTTACTGCTCCATATCCTGTAATAAGGATGGCCCAAGAGAAACCCTTTCCTTCAACCTGTCCCAACTAAGAGGTGTCCTGCACTCTCTGTTATATAGTACCTGAAAAGGAGCCATGTCTATCGAACTCTGAAAACTATTATTGTAGGCAAACTCCACCAAGTATAAATACTCCTCCCATCTTGACTGATGATCCATGATGTACATCCTAAGCATGTCCTCTAAAATATGATTCACCCGCTCAGTCTATCCATCTGTCTCATGGTGATATGTTGTACTGAAATTGATCTTCATCTCGAGAGCATACTGCATCGTAGTCCAGAAGTGAGAAGTGTACAAAGGATCTTGGTCACAAATGATCTTCCACGGAATCCCATGTAACCTGACAATCTCATCAAGATATACCCATACCACTGCACTAGCTGTGTAGGTGGTCTTCACTAGAGAAAAATGAGCCACTTTCATCAATTTATCCACTGTGACCATGATGGCATCGTGGTGGTATCTCGACGTCGGTAACCCAACTATGAAGTCCATAGAAATGGTGTCCCATTTCCACTCTGGTATAGCATGAGAAAAGAGAAGGCCAGCTGGATGCTGATGTTTGGCCTTCACCTTCTGACACTCTAAATAAATGACACAAACTGAGCCACATCTCTCTGAAGTCCTCTCCAATGGTAAAGTTGTCTCAAGGTGGCGTGCATCTTCTTCACCCCGGGATGGGCTGAATAAGGTGCACGATGAGCCTCTGTCAAAATGTCCTGTCTCAATCCTCCATCTCTAGGAACATAAATCTGACCTCTATGCCTAAGAAGACCATTTGTCTCTAGTGAAAATTCATCGAACTTCCCCTCAAGGAGTCCCTGAGACTCAATCTCTGCTTTGGATACAAGGTAGAAACTTTCGTGAGGAAGCTGCTGTAAAATCCTACTCCGTAAATTGGTACCCACTAAAGTAGCCATAGCCACATGTCTCTGTCTACTCAGGGCATCTACAACCACATTCTCCTTCCCCTTCACATGCTCTATCTCCATATCATACTCACAAAGAAACTCCATCCAACGCCACTAACGAGTGTTGAGATTGGGCTGTGTGAAGAGGTGGCAAAGACTCAAGTGATCAGTCCTGAGTGTAAATCTCCAGCCAAGAAGGAAGTGTCTCCACCACACCAAGGCATGCACAACTAATGCAAGCTCAAGATCATGAGTCAGATAATTGAGCTCATAATCTTTGAGTTTGCGAGACTCAAATGCAACTACTCTGCCCTCCTACATCAACACACCTCCAAGTCCTGCCAAAGAAGCATCTGTGCAAATGAAGAACTCGCCCTAAGCGTCTGGTATTGCAAGAATAGGTGTTTTTGTGAGGCATTCCTTCAGTGTCCTAAAGGCCTGCTCACATCTATCTGACCATACAAACTTCTTCCCTTTCTGCTGAAGGGAAGTGATGGGGTGCACAACCTAAGAAAAGTCATGTACAAATCTCCTGTAGTATCCTGCCAAACCCATGAAGTTGCGCACCTCAGTCACACTAGTGGGTGCTGGCCAATCCATAATAGCTCGAATCTTGGAAGGATTGACTGTGATACCTTCCCCAGAAATGATGTGGCCCAAATACTGCACCTCTGTCTGAAAGAATGCACACTTCTCCAAGTTCCCATAAAGATGTTGCTCACGAAGACACTGAAGAACCTGACGAAGGTGCTCCTCATGTGCTCCTCACACGTACATGAGTATATCAGAATGTCATCAAGGAAGATGAGCATGAAGCGATCCAAAAATTCCTAAATACCCCATTCATCAAGCTCATGAACACTGTGGGGGCATTCGTCAGACCAAAAGGCACTACTGTGAACTCGTAGTGGCCATATCTCGTACAGAAGGCAGTCTTATGAATATCTACCTCTGTGATCCTCAGCTGATGATATCCTAACTTAAGATCTATCTTGGAGAATATTGTGGCCCCCTTCATCTGATCAAATAAATCATCAATGCATGGAAGGGGGTAACGATTCTTGATCGTTACTTTGTTCAGCTGGCAGTAATCAATACAAAACCGTAGAGATCCATCCTTCTTCTTTACAAAAATCACTGGTGCACCCCAAGGGGATACACTAGGATGGATTAGGCCTTTCTCTAGAAGGCCCTCAAGCTACAACTTGAGCTCACAGAGCTCAGGGGTAGTCATCTGATAAGGTGCTCGTGAGATAGGCTCTGCACTCAGAACCAGATCTATGTGAAAATCTATCTCACGTGGGGGAGGTAACCCCGGTAGCTCCCCTGGAAAAACATCAGCAAACTCTCTCAAGATGTGATGGTCATCAAGGGATGGTCCACTAGACTCATCCTCAGATCTGTCACTAACCATAACAACATACATCTGACAACCTCATCGCACACACCACTTAAGCTACATAGCGGAGATGGTGTGAATGGAAACAAGCCTCCTAACTCCTGCTATCACTGACTCAACTCCTAGATCATCTGTACAAGAAATAGTCTTATGGTAACAATCCACTCTAGCTCTATGTGCAGACAACCATTCCATGCCCAAGATGACTCCATACGAACCCAAAGGAAGGATACAAAGATCCGAGGTAGTGGTGAAGGGTCCCAAATCCACTACACACTCCTTAACTAAGGAGTCTACAAAATTTTGGCTCCAGAAGCCATCTCAACATCCCAACTAAGACCTTTCCTAACTACCACCAACCTGCAATGCTCTACTAAAGATGGTGCAATAAAAGAATCAGATGAACCAGAATCAAACAATATAGAGGTAGGAATACCACCAATGCTACCTATATTCTCTATCATGGTACTCTGGTGCTCAGCCTGGTGGTTCTCGACCACTGCGTAGATCTGATGGCTACGTCCCATGTCACCAATAGTAGGCTCTGAATATGTGTCTTACCCTTGTTACTAGGGTTTTGTGGGCACTCTCTCCAATGATGTCCAACAACACCACAACCATAACAACTTCCTGGTCCTCTCCAGTGAGATGCAGCTCCAGCCAGGTACTCTAGAGGTCTGTGTTGTGGATCCTGATGACCCAGCTATGGACTATTGAGGTCTCTGCTGATGAGCTCCTACTGACTGAGCTCTCAGTGCACCCTGTGTCCTAATGGGACCCCTAGGAGGAGGCCCCATACTCCGCCCCCCCATCTGTGCATCAAATCTCTGAGGAGGTTTGTAAGGTGGGCAGGTCTGCTATTGCTGCTACTAATTGAGGTGGCTGTTATGGTGGCCTGAAAGAAGACTATACTGAACCTTGTCCACCATGAGGAGGGCGAGCTGACCCACTCAACTTGTTATCCTGCATCTACTGGATGCAGGTCTGAACTCTATCCCTAGCCTATTGTGTCTTCCCCCATGTCTCCTCTGTAATATAGGCCTTCTCCACGGCCTCTGCTAATGTCTATGGGTAGTGAATGTGCACCACACCACCCAAATCCAAATTTAGGCCCCTGATGAACCTATGAATCCATACCTGCTCATCCTGCATATAGTTGACATACTGGAGTAGGTCCAGAAATCGACTCTCATACTCAGCTACAGTCATAGATGCCTGACAGAGGTCATGGAACTCATCTATCCACTGCTGAATAAACCTCCTGGGTAAATACCTGCTCCTGAACCACTCCTCAAATAGCTCCCAGGTAACTATCTCCAAGTCAACATGGAGCTTCTGCTCCTCAATCCTCCACCAGACTCCTGCTCCATCCCTCAGAAGATGGATCACAACACGAGCTTTTGTGTTGCTAGTACAAGGGCAGAGCTTGAAGCATCCACTCAAGCTCACCAACCAGGCCTCTTCCTGAAAACCACCTGTATCTCTAGAATAGTGAGATGGTCATAGCTTCAGGATCTCCCTGATATGGTCTGTAGCTGATGATTGATGACCCCTAGGTCTCTCTGCATGCTCCTCCCTCTACCTAGGGCTCCGAGATCTGTCCCTATATCCTGAAATCCTGTCTCCATGTCCCCTCTGTGGTGACTCTTCCCTAGCCGACTCCACATGGGAGTTCTCTTCCCTATGCTCCTTGCTATGTTGAGGAGGTGCATGAGCCTCCATTGATGGCTCCCTATCCTGTCTATCAAGTCATCCTCCTAAGGACCCTCCACGTAAAGTGGCATTGACGTCCTGAAGCATCTGTAAAATATGAGGTAGAATGGCCGCTACAACCTGATCTGGCAGTGGAAAATGTAGATCTATGTGTAAGAACCCCTCATCTGGTCCGTGCCTCCTGCACAGACCAAGGTGAGAGTTAGTTCATCATTCTAGGTTTTATTCCAGTTTTCTATGTTTTCTATATTATACAATTATCAGACAGTGTGGTTTTCTAGGTTTTAAAGAAAACAATTTTGTGCTAGGTTAAGTGTTCATGTCTCATGTTTTCTAGTGTGCCCAAGGGTCCAAGATTTGAACCCACAGCTCTGATACCAAGTGTAATTCCCACAAAAATGATGTTCTAGGAACACATTAAAATCTTAAACACTTAACCCGAAATTTGCGGTAATTTTTTTTTTGTTTCAAGTTAAAAGGTTACAAGGGTGTCAACCCCTAGTGTGCATTAAATTTAATTTTCACCAATAATCTCAACTTTATAAGCCCGAGGTCCAGATGGACCAAGTCTAAGGTTTGAAATGTTCTAGAATACCAGGTCTAGGTTATGATTAAATATTTTTTATTTATCTCTAAGGTCAAATAATTAACATTCAACTAGGGAGGTGCCATAATTTAATTTACTTGGTTAAATGTTTTTTTCCTCCTCCTTAACTAACATTCACACCCTAATAATTTACCTTATACTTAGTTATTTTAGTTTCATTATCTTAATAGCTTAAAATGTCCATTTTATTAATTTTCTTAAAATATACTAAGAACCTAATCAATGACTTGCACACCAAGGTGTTTAAATGGCCCCATTCACCCATCTACACATACCTTTAAATTTATTTAAAACATCTATAATATTCATTCCTACCAAACAAATGTAGGGTTGATCCTCAAACCCTTGGATCAATTCAATTGTGACCACTATATCCTAGGATTCCAAACTAACCCTAAATATCCTTATGAATTTCTTATTAAATCCTTTTCTTTACCCTAGTCTCCTCATTTGGTCACTTTTTTTTGTTTAATTTGTAGGTTGGAGAAATGGAAGCCATGGGAGCAAGCAAGGAAGGAAGAACTATGGAGGAGTCTACAAAATAAATATTAGTTTAGTCTAGATTGTACATTTTTCATTGTAATTTCTTTCGTTCAAGGATTGAAGGGGTTTCCACTCCAAATCTGGGGTTATTACAAAATTATTTGTATTTGAGTTCTCTATTTGGGGGGAAAACCCTACCTCCATTAATATGTATGAGATTGAGTAGCACTTCTAATTAACCATTTGAAGATTTATTTTCTTTAAACAATAAATTTAACATTCATTTTCTTGCTGGAGGTTTCCTTTAATTTTTACAAGCTTAAAATTTAATTAGACCAAGTTAAAATTTACACAGGCACAGATATGTGTTTTTCCACCGTAAGTGACAGAACCACTGCCCAAAGCAGGTTGGTGGTCCTGGGACCACCACCCTACCTGGGTGATGATTTCACGAACCACCACCTTTCCTAAGTGGTAGTTCTGAGACCACCGCCTTGCCTGAGTGGTGGTTATGAGACCGCCACTCTGCATAGGGCAGCGGTCCTGTTCCTTAGAAACAGAACATTCAAAACCAATTTTTTTTCTAAAAAAAGTTGCTAGGGTGTTTTAAAGGTCATCTAAATTTAATTTTATATGCCTAAAGTTTCCATTTGCAAGATTTAAATTCATCTATTAATTTTATAGTAACAATTTACTCAATTTAAAGACATTTCCTATTTCAATAGTAACAACAACAATACAAGAATCATTTTCATTTTGTTCAACAAACTTTCTTTCAAGTACAATGTATAAAAGGAACTAAGATACTTTAATATTCTTTTTTTCCTTACTACATGCAACATTCAAGTAACACAATGAAATTTAATATTTCTTCATGCAATTTTCCAACATTCCACAAGAGAGTTTCAACAATATTTCCAATAATTTATTTATAACTAAAGGCAACATATTTCTTCTTTCTGGACAATAATACAACTTCACAATGAAATAAGATATTTCTTTTCTTATAAACTTCTTTTCTATTTCAACAAAACTAGCTTTACAAACATAAATCTTTCTTTCCCTTTTTTTAACATACAATACAAATTTAATGTCCAATAATTTTACAACTTTTCTTCACAAGATTAATACAATATCTTCCACTTAAGGTGGGAAGTTATACAAGAATGAAAGCTAAAATGAAATACAATATTACAAGTCTTCCACCCTAAGTGGGAATAACAAAGAGGTTTTCTCACAAGGAAGGATTTCTTAAGGACACCAACAATGCTCCAAGTTTCACATCACCAACAAGAGAGCTCCACCATGCTTCATTTGATCAACAACAAAAAGGGGGGAGAGGCAACACTCTCCACCCAACCAATAATCCAATGAGGAGGAGAAGCTATCCTCCTCATTGGCCCCAAGCCCCAACCACATTGCAATGAAAGATGGATCCAACTCATGGAAACAAAACAAGCTTCCACATCACAAAACAAGTTTTCACAACCACACCAAAAACTCAAACAACACAACTACAATCACAAGAAGGAAAAACAACAAAATATACAAGGCTTCAAAATGTAAAGCCCAAAGGAGCAAGAATCTATGGGGAGGTCACTTATGCCTCCCAATGGGAAATAGGTGCCCACCTTAAAACCCTCCAATATACATCTCAAAACCCCTACACAACTCTTATGCCTCCCTCAAGACCCTCTTATGCCTCCCACATTCTCTTATGCCTCCCTACAATCTCTTATGTCTCCCTCATAAAAACAACCAAGTAAGAAATGCAAGCATTTCTTGTCCAAGGTGGGGCACCCAACCCAACTCCCTCCAAAACATGAAATAAACTCTTATGCCTCCCTACATGTAAGATCCCCATAGTCCCCTCCTACACCACACTTAGGCAATCTACCCAAGCACCCAACAAGCATACCAAAACACACAAAAAAATACACATATACACAATATAAAAGAAAAACATTTAACAAGAGTGTAGCTCCTACCTTTCCATGGTAGAGCTTGATCCAAGAGTCACACACCAAGCTTCTTCAAGCCCAAACAATCACCAACAAGCTCCAACAAGATCCACAAGCACTCCAAAATCCTCCAACTCCAAAAATGCAAGAGCACAAAAGAAATGAAGTAACCCCCAAACAAGCAAAAGAACTTGAATAAATAGAAAATGGAGAGAGGAGGGTGAGGTGGCTCCATGTAGGATGCCACATCACTCATCCTCAACTCCACCTCACAAGTCAAACCTCAACCCCAATGCACAATAAATTGGTGGGTGAGAGGAATGACAAATTACTTACACACACAATCCAAGCCCACACCCCCTAAGGAAAAACTTTAAAACCCATGTAAGAAAAGTGCAATAAATGTCACTTTTTGACTTACAAAACACATAATGGGGTCTATTTTTGACCCCCCAATCCATAGGTAGGGTTGGTATAGTAATTTAAGAGGTGTGGGACAAGTTTAACTTGTCCCACAAGCCTCCAAAATTGGCCCTTAAGGCCAAATCCGAATTTCCATGAAGGGGTAGAGTGTACAACACTCAAGATCACAAGCACTCAACTTACAACACATAACCCAAAGAGCCATCTAATCTAATAAATGAATTCTTTTGTCCCATCCATAATTAGTTTAGTAACATGATTAATTAACTAAATTAAGACACAATTTAAATAATTAATACAAGGAAATTACATCACTATAAAATCACATACTAAAATTAAATAAAGGAAACTAAATAAAAGAACAACACACAAACCCCTTGGTCACAATTGGAGGTAATCCCCCCATGGGGACCCCCTAACAACAATTCAAACACACACACACAACAAAATACATGTTGCCATGGTGACCATTGTTGAATTCATCTAGCATTCCAATGTGGTTGGTCTCCAATCCCCCGTTGTTTGTTGTGATAATGTTTACCTGCAAAACACATAATACCTCCTTCGGCCTCGTGGCCACATCAAAACATCCAAGATAAAATATACAATATAAATCCACAATCATCTACATATGAATCAAATCATCATCTAGGCAAGTAACGTTATCATTTACAATTTCTAACAACATCTCGATTCTACATTTCATCAATATCAATAGGATCACAAGATTAGTTCAATTGTTAAGGTCTACTCAATATGACAAAAATATCACATGTCAAAAATATATAACTATGTCAACAACATATCATCATCAATATAAAATGTCTCTAATAATCCACACACAACATACTATGAATTGAGATCCAACAATAGTCTCTGTATATCTAACATCTAACATCATGCTAAGTCAAATCCTATTATGCCAAACATTACATTACTTCTCTACTCTAGAAGGATTTACCACTTAGAGTTATCATCTCTAATGTGTTTACCATTATTATTATTATTTTTTGTCATGAAATCCAAGTTCCCTTTCCAAAACAACTCACACAAAAGGTAGCTAAAAGTATTGGGCACCTTGATTCAGGTTTAAACAGGTAAAATAATATTAGTCATAACAACGCTAAAACATCCTTCAAAAATTAGAGGCATACAAAAAGATACTCATAACAACAAAGATTTCATTTTACTCTATTCAACAAAATATTTAACAAGTTGTTACCTCAGTAAACAAAATAAAAGACAACTTTACATCACAATTACATAGTTATTAACACACTAACTCCTTATAATTTTTCCAGCAATTTCTATAGCAGGACCCTTCAATAGATTAAGCATTTGAGAAAAAGGGCTTCGTTATCAACACCGGTGTAAATTTTCCACTAGATAGTTCCTCCCTTTTTTTATATTCATGGAAGTCATCTCCACAATTATTACCCTGAGTCAATTCAAAGGAACTGAGCATGTTAAATACTACACATAGGATAAGAGTTCGACCATTAAGAATATCTTGAAAAGGACCTTCTATTTAATGAAATGGTGATACATTCCAAAACAAAAATCACTAACAATTTCATTAACCATGCTAGAAATAATACAAAATCAAAATTCAAGAGAGGAGCCATAAGAACCTATTATGAACATTATTTTAAGAACAAAATTTTACCGATCATTCGAGTAGGAGTCAAAGACCTAATAGGTTCAAAGAAGAGCGTCTGACGTGTAGGGATTTGAATCATGTAATCATATAGATTATATGAATTAAATCCAATACTCGAACATGAATAGACAATTCCCTAAATAAATCATCGGATCTAATAGATTTAAAGTTAGAATTTCAACATTACTTATTGAAACACTATTCACCACTTTCGAAAGAAAATTAACCTCACAACAGTTTGACACTCATTTCCTTACAAAGGGGATACGGAGGAAACTCAACAAATAGGTTCAAATATCTGATTATTTTATCATGCCATGCATAACGGACATCATGGACGATCAAAGAAATAACCCGTATTCAGCTAATCAAACAATTTAATTAAATCTACAACTTCTAAATTGCCAAGGATGTACCCCTTTTCAATTTCTACAATGAGCCAACCCAATACATGATTTTACATGAGTCAACAATTTGTATTACAACCGAGATAAATCACATGCCCGACCTGGTTAAGGTAATACTCACTTCCTTGAACATATTAACCAATTATCAACCGAACTTCAAACTTTACCAATTGTAGTGCCATGCCCTTGAAAATGTAAGCACTTTCCCCACATCAATTACTCAACATATTCGAGGATAAAAGGGGGGTACATATTTATTTTCCTGAAGTTAGACCTCTCTACAGGGTGGCCCAGTGATCCAGTAACTTCTAACCTAGATCAACTTGATGGTAAACTAAAAAAACGATAAGATTTTTACCTTGATAAAGCAATAAAATTACTTCCTCGATTTGGCAAGGGTTGAAATCATAAATGCTCAAAGGGAAAGAAAGGAGAATTATATGGTAAACCGTTGTTTCCCAAGTTTAATCATTTAATAATTATTTTATTTAGTGGGGAACCCCAAATGGATTCACAGGATACAATTCCCAAATAAAATACTTCAACCAACCACAAATAGGTCTCAAAAGACACCCAAGTCAGGCCCCAATCAATATTCGTTAGCATTTTTTCTCATCTAATTTTCATTTTTTGATGAGAACAAGTTGTGGGGACAGTTACAACATGTTGACCGCTCAAGGCATTAATAGAAACTTAAATATATAACTTGTTTCTCCATGACATTAAAAAAAGATAATATTCTCCGCTAATATGGATTATTTTCCCCATACCGAAATTCACAAAGATGGCCATTGACATTACCCAAAAACAAGAGCACAAAAAAATAGTCCCATATCCAAATAAGCACTATTTTGGACATTTCCTTAAGCAAGACGTAAATGGAACAAGTCGTAATGTAAATAGGGAACAATTCCTATAGGCTACGAGAGAGTGGGAGAAAACCAAAGAACCCAAGCAAATTTTCATTTCAACACATATAAAAAAATAGTCTCATAATATTGTTAAGACTGGCATAAAAATCAAATGGTAGTGTTTAACATGCCTGAATAAGCTCCTGGGTAGAATAAATGTCCACCAGGCTCCAACAATAGTACACTCTTTGGAAATGTTCCCAGCTTTAGCTTGCTAGAGGACCAAACTCCAAACATAGTCACACTTTGGCATAGGCAGGGGAAGAATGTGGTTGTATCCATGGAGGAAGGCCCTACTCTTGTCCATCACACTTTCCTGGAAGCACACCTTATCATCTACCCTCCACATTAAAACTCACCCCCTAAAGCAGCTCACACAGCTAAACATGGTGTAGTCAGCCACCACATCCCAAAACAAGACTAAAATAAAATAGTGAATGATTTAAAAACAAAATAAGAAACCAACGAGAAAGAATAAGTGATGCAGCCTCACATTTACAAGGTCATAGCAGGGTTATAATGAGTTTTCAGTAAAGGAATGGCAGGTGGCCATCGACTTTGTTGGTACCCAAATTGATTCTCCCTAATGTCTAAGCAACATCACAAGTATTAACAGGAAGCTTAGAGACAAATAGATCATAATGAGTCATTTTGTAGCCGGGGATGGGATCTAATTGACCCTTTTTCACTCAGATGTGGAGAAATGGGTAGCACCCTCAAGAGGATTTGATCTATCCTCACTATTTTAGGTTGTGCCTTTCAACCAAGGTAAGAGAACCCTTTTGTAGCCTGTTGTTTATGGAGGAGATAGAGATGTCCTTCCTAATGAAGTTGTTAAGGAGACCTTGAAGAAAATATGATCAATGCAACAAAATCTAACTCTCACGAGTTGTCACTCTAGATAGTGGAGATATTCTCTAGGCAAGGTTCAGGCTATTAAAGACATTTGGAATCCTAATTTTTTCTGAATTTTGGTAGTAAAAATTATGCATTTATATATGTACATGACAAACAGGGGTAGTATGGGTAGGATTGGTTGTTTTAAATGAATTTTTGCAGGGAGGTGAGGCAGAATGAACTTTTTTTTCTAGATATTTGAAAGTTATTACAAAATGGAAAGCTTAGACAACAAAATGCTTCAAAATAGCTAAAATGTTCATTTACCCAGAATGTGTGCTTCAATGGAGGCCCAGATTGGCACTTTTTCACACAATCTATGAGATTCTAACATGAAGGCTCAAGTTGGAAGACCCAATAAAGCATCAAGATTTGAGCCCAGTCACGCCTGAGGTACACCCAGAGGCTTACAGACAATCTCTGTCAACAAATGAAAGAAAAGTGATATTAAATCGTTTATTTCACTCCTAAATGAAAGATATTTTGAGAAATGAAATTGCAGATGCCACTAAACTGTCACAAGGATTGAGACATGTGTGATTAAGACATATGTTGATACAAGATTGCAACAAGAACAAAAAAAACTATTTGTAGACATTTAGAAATGAAACAAACACATTTTTCTCAAGATCAACACAGAATAACTCGAGTTTGATTTAAATTTATCAGTAGGGGAAAGTTTCTAGAACAATCTCAGAGCTTGTTAATAGCTTTACAATCGCATCCACCTTGACATGATCAAAATTAAAAGAAAAGAGATATGTACAGGCTTCTCAGACGGCTTCTTAAAAGACAGGCTTTGTCAAATTTTCCTCTTAGGAATTTTCTTCGACCTCTAACACTCCAACTTCTAACCATTTTCACAATAAATTTGTGCCATTTATAACATTTACAATGGAGCCTTTTTCACCCCCAAAAATCTAGACATTGAGTGCCACTAGTGCTTGCCATGATTACGATCGCAATTCCCATAATTAGATCTACAAAAAGTCACCAGGTGCTCAGGGGGAATATCTCTTTGAATATCTCCCACATTTAACTCCTTCCTCTAGAAAATCACTCTTCCTTCTATTCGCCAACCACTTCCACCCCTAATCTGTCAAATTTGGTTCCTTGCGTGCTTGGGAGAAGAAAAACAGAAAATCAGATTGAGCCCGATAGTCAAACCATTTTAATGGTGAAAGACGTCTCCAGATCTCCTCCACCAAACTTAGATATCAAAATTAACTCTCCTCTCTATTTGGTGTGTAGGAAATACCAAGAAATCATGAAGACTCGCACTTCCAGAAGCATTTCAGTAAAAATGGGGGGAAAATCAGATTCAGACTCACAGTTTCCATTGATCTTTACTTTGAATTTTGGCCGTCCACATGGAAGATTCAATTTAAGATGGGCCCAGGGTTTTTCTTTTGACTTTTACAACTTTTGAAAAAATGTAAAATTTTCACATTTTGCTTTGTGCCTCCACCCTTAAGAAATGAGCCTGACACGTGTCCCAATGTGGGTCCCATCGGAACGACGCTTCCTTTTTCACTTTTAACTTTTTTCTCCTAAAAGGAAAATTTTCAAATTTTCCCTGAGGGTCCGTATCTCCGCCGTTGACCTTGAAACAAACCTTGACCGATCCTTTATCGGGCCTACGGGCCATTTTTGATATTTTAACCCCTTTGAGAAAAAAAGGCAAAAATTCTAAGTTCCCCCGATGGTCCACTTCCCCAACCCTTTTGACTTTTCAAACTGCCACGTGTCACAATGGCACTCCTTGAGATAGTCCCATAATTTGAGACCCTGAAAGAGCACGGGCTCGCCACATGTCCTGGCTTGGAAAAATTTGTTCGAATGCTTGAAGTTCAGTGGAAGGTGCCATGTGTCAGAGTCCGAGACAATCTCTTTTTGCCGTTGAAAAATTCTAAGAAAAATGCAAAGTGAGCGGAGGCCTCCAAGTGTCCTCCTGGTGCTTCTCTAAAATTAAACCCAAGGGCCGGTCCCCAAACATGCATGGTTCCTCCACATGTCCCAGACCTCCTAAAACCTTTTGAAAAATGACTAAGTATGGGAAGACCCGGCAGAAGCCTCCACGTGTCTTCATGGCGTAATTTCAAAATGGTGCCCAAAGTAGAGACCCTGAATGAGTGCGGGCTTTCCACGTGTCTCTGTTCCGCCAAACTATACCAGCTGCATAAATTTTTTTCTAAGTCCGAGCAAAGCAGCGGGAACCTCCACGTGTCCTCCTGGCATAACTTCAAGGCCAAAGCCAAAAGTGAACTTTCAAATGAGAGTTGTTTCTCCACGTAGACCGGTTTTCAAGTTGAGCTGATTTAGA
Organism: Taxus chinensis; assembly: GCA_019776745.2. Classification (NCBI taxonomy): domain Eukaryota; kingdom Viridiplantae; phylum Streptophyta; class Pinopsida; order Cupressales; family Taxaceae; genus Taxus; species Taxus chinensis. The sequence continues at coordinate 115,412,658 of CM034152.1, read as the reverse complement.
AAATTATGAATTACCCCATCGAGCCGCGTCCAACCAAAAGAGGCCACGTTCCCTGTAGATGCAAGGATGCAAATTTGACTGGGAGAAACACCCGTCAAACCGTAAAATGTAGAAAAATGACCATTTGAGCCCAGAGATGAAATTTTTTCCAAGGATAGAGGATTTAGAAATGTTACAAGGCTCAAATACATTCCTTAGAGCTACATAAATTCACTTTTCTTCACGTATTTAAGGCAAAAATGACAAAGGTAGAAAATCCCGACTGTGAAAGACGGAAAGAACGAGAAAGCCCAAGTTTTTAGATAAACAGAGAACGGGAGACCCAAATTACATACCTTTTCAGAGAGACAGAGAAACAAGGAAACACAAACAGACCCGTACGTGATCTTTAACCCAAGAATAGATTAATTATGGCAACAAAAAGAGATCAGAGACTTCCTAGGAACAACATGGGGGAATAAAATATGGCAGAGGCCATAAATTGATAGGTTTCAAAGGCAAAATGGGGTGAGACTATTTTGAGCACTAACAAATTCCACCTACCTCCCTCCAACAAAGGACCAAAACCTACAATTTAGAAAAACTTCTTCCCCACGCCAAACATGACTTCCACCAATGAAAAAAAGGTCATAAATAAGCAATAAAAGTGGAGTGAGTGGACAAATAATAATAATAAATGGTAGGAAGCCTTCAAACGTGTTCAAGGAGGTGGTTACATCTACAAGTTTACCAATAAAAATAGCTATTTAACAAAAATGAAGGCAAGCGTGGAGCAAAATGGGAGGGGGGGAAAAGCTGGTGGTTAGAGTTTCGAATGCAACCATAGAACAAAGACCAATTCACATAAACCATGGCGCCACTAATGGGGTATCCTCCTCCTATGCGCTAATCAAGGCTCACTCGAGGGGTACGATCAACAATTTAAAAAATAGCTTAAATATTGCTAGCAACCGACAATAAAAAATAGTTGCCAAATGACAATAAAAAATAGTTGCCAAACGACTTGATAAAAAATATTATTATTATTATTATCATGTTTACAGCTTAAGAATAATTATTAACAATATTAATAATGTTGATAGTCAAGATCAACAATAGTAATAATCAATTATCAACAATTTATAACAATAATACTATTATATATATGTGTATTTCTTTTAAAATAACACACCCTAAAACACCAAATCATCATTCAAGCTGCCTACTTGGATTTAAGAACACGATATGCCTTTAACAGGGTAATCGTAAAGGATGTTGCGGAGGCCCACCAATAGAGGCATCAACAACGACATGGGGAGACAAGACGAGGAGGAAGGATGCTAATCCTTCCCTGCGACAAGGTTGAAGCCAACTAATGACCAACGAAATTCACACAAATGTTCAAAGCTTAGTAACAGGGTCACCGGAATGAGAAATGGAGTAACATTGTACAAGGCATTACAATGTTGTTCTACACTGTTGAGAATCTCTTCGTAGTGAGTAGTGTTCTATCTAAAAAATGATGGAATTATATTGAAATGAAATGAAGAGAATAAGAGCTTACTATAAGTCACAATTTCTAATCCGGGTTTGTTTGTAAGAAACAAATTAAATTAATATAATGCGTGGGGAAGTTATGTAACTGTTTTTAATAACTTATTTATTACCTATTTAAATAATATATTACCTATTTAAATTTAAATAATTCACATAAAATAGTTTGAATAATTTATTAACTATTTAAATCATTTAAATAATATATTACCTATTTAAACTTATTTACTTAAATAATTTATTTATTTATTTACGTAATATCTTACCTATTTAAAATTATTTACCTATTTACTTAATATATTACCTACTTAAAATTATTTACCTAATAATATATTACCTATTTAAACTTATTTATCTGTATAAACATTTTATTTACCTATATATACTTATTTACCTGATATAGTTCCTATTAAATTAAATAATTTATTTACTTAAGTGATTGAATATTTTAACTATCTAATTTTTCAAGTACATGATTATTTTGTATATATTTACTTATTCACCTAATAAATTACATATTTAAATAATTCATTTACTTATTTAAATAATATATTTACTTATATATACTTATTTATATTTAAATAATTTATTTACTTATTTAAACTTATTTAAATAATTCAAATAAATAATTTAAATAATTTATTAACTATTTAAACAATTCAACTAATATATTTCCTATTTAAACTTATTTACTTATATAGTTTATTTAAATTAAATTAACTCTTTAAATATTTTTTTATTTAAATAATGTTTTTATTTACGTGATATATTACCTATTTAAAATTATTTACCTATTAGGTAACCTATTTAATTTTTAAGTGATATCTAATATATGTAACTTCCCCTCACGAGAATTTAACAAATTAAATTAGTAAAGTGTTTTCTTTTTATAAATATCACGGGCATAAATTTCAAATTTCACGGGCAACAAACTCCTCCACTCAATATTTAAAAATGAAGATGCCTCATGACATAATAATTATAATTAGTCAAAGCATATAAATTTGTTCCATTTTTTGACATTTTTATACCAACAAAATAATTCTCACAAACAAAATTTGATTAAATACATATTTTTAAGAGCTCAAATCTACAAAATTAAGATGGTACTAGAAAATATAAGAATATGTACTGGTTCTAGGTGAGAATATGTTTTCAATATCTCTCAAAAGTGAGATCTAATTCTAATTGGGATAAATTAGATATTCCAAATTAATTTTTAAAATTAAAGATACATAAAGAATACTCAAAATCATACAAAATAATAAAAAATATTTAAGGTACAAATCTCATGAAATATCAAATAATAGGGTAAGTGCACTAAGTTGGGGGTCCAAAAGGGGGTCTTAAGTGGATGCATTTTTCTGAAAAATAAAAAACTTTAACTTGTACGAGTTTTTCAAAATAGTTACACTCAAAATTGGAAGATGTTGTACAGATATGGATCATAGAATTTTGAGTCTAGTTTCTAAGATACTAAATTTTACTGACAACGGATAAGTTCAACTGGGTCAAATAACTAAAATACCAATAGGTGCTCCTATTTTTGTTAAAAAAACATAATAGAGTGACTTTTGTGCCTCCCACCATTTTTTTAGCACCATTTAGTATTTTTGAAACCCCTTTGGTAGAAAGACAGCTAGGAGCATCTAGTTTGCGCTCCCTTTTTTTTAGATTTTTTTAGCTAGTATTTTTTTATGATTTTTCTAGTACATGAATTTTAAATTTTAAAACATAACGGAGCTCTGACCGTGCCCCCCTAACTACCTAAAAAAATATCAAAAATTAGATTTTTTTTTAATATGTCTATAATTAGGACTATTTTGGGCTAGTATATTTTTTTCAATTTCGATGAGCCAAAAAAAGATACACGATGAAAGATAGACATGTTTAAACTTCAAAAAATAGATATAAAAAGGCATAGTTAGAAAATAAATAATATGGAAACCTCATATTAGTCAGCAAATTTGAATATTTATATTTTTAGAAAGAAGAAACTTTTCTCTACGTCACAGTATAATTTTTTTAAAATGAATCGATCATTTGATGTTGATTTATCATGGAGGAAGAGGCATTTTTACATTTTCCTACAAAAACATGATTGTTGTGTTTGTGCAGGTCCATGGCTCAGGCTTGGGGATCCAAACCAGATCCAAGCCTTGAGGCATGGCTTGGAAAATGGGAATAGAATAATGTGTACGCGTTATGTTCTTTACATATTTATGGGCCCCCCAATGTCCTTTTCCCCTCCTTCATGGGTTTTCTGTCCTATTACTGTCTAGTATGCAGATTCATGTACATTCTTTGCAAATTTTGAGTAGTTCATCTTTCCCTTACCCCACAATATATTATTCTGCAATCATGGGTGACAAAAGAAGACGTAAGGACAAGAAGAAAGTCAATAACAAGATGTTGGAGCAATTGGAAAATATGAGAATTAATAAAGTGAAGAGAATGCAAAAACTTCATGTAGGGCAAAGTACATCTATTGTATAAAATATATTTGATGTATCTGAGAATAATGATTTTACAATGAATGTTCATATTAAATTGAATGATAATGTTGTTATGGATGAATAAATTGATATGAATCCAATTGTTGACCCTGTTAGTGCAGAATCACAGCACCCCCGAATGGACTCATGTGCGAGTGGGGCATTCGGTGTGATTGCACAACATGGGACCATCTCTCAAGCTGTGGGACTTGCAAACCTGAGATGGCCCTCCAGTGAAAACCAACTCTTGCTTCCTAAACTACTTGTCACAAGATACTCCAGTGCAAGCAAACTAATATATCCTAATCTAACCATTCCAAGGAACTAGGGAGAGAGGGGAGAGTGAAAGAGAGCCTACACTAAGCGGTAATACACCAAAAAAGGAAGTGGTGAGATACTCTGCTGAGGGAGGATGAAACAGTGGAAAAGGAGATGAGGGAGGTCATACAGAAGTGACATAGACCCATATCCAAATCCGCCATCGAAACTCCACGAAGCACAACATCTTACACCTGCAAATGTGAAATACATGCCCAAGAAGTAAACAAAAAATGGGCGAGACACATAGAAACAACAAAACATGGGAAAGGGTTGAAGAACACCACAAAAACATGATTTTATTGCTCTATGAGGTGCACGGACCATCACATTCCTACTCAGAGGCATAAATACGCTTGTCAGGCATAGGAGAAGGCTTACAACTCAAATGGAGTTGGGAAACAAATTTTACAAAGTTTCCCCACACCCAGAATGTCCCTCCCAAATGAGAAGTGTCTTATAATATATATAACATCGAGGCGAGAGGGAAAGAAGAAAAATCAGACTCTTCTCTAAAAGCTCAACCACCAACCATGAATGCCCCCTGCAAATCTACCTACAATCCATTAATTCTAGTTCCCCATGTCTATTTGGCGTGTTGAAGAGGGATGAATAACGGATCAAATCAAATCTGATATGGTTGTTGAAGCAATCAGATCCTACATTAATGGCATGAAATATGTTTTCCTACTTTTCACCCACCTAACCTTGTCAAAATTAAAGTTTCAGGCTTCTATGGCGTAGAGGATGTCAAGACCTTTCCAAAAACTCTTCTCTCACCCAAATCTAAGTTCCCAGTCGAAAGATATGGCTGTTTGAAGGTCCTCGGGTCAGGTGCTTAACGTGGCTGGCAATATGCAAGGGTTTGTCCATGCAAGGGCCACATGGTAGCCCCACGCTTGCTGAAGATCTCGCCCCCTAATCTCGCTCTTGAAATTTTTCCAGACTGACATGTGGCAGCTTCCGCGGGCTCCCCTATTTCCTTTGCATTCTACCTGAGTCTTTTCTACTGGCGGAGGCACTATGCTTGACCCGAGACACATAGAGGCCTTGCACTCATTTGGAAACTACCTACAGATTTTACCGTTGAATTTACGTAGATAAGACACGCAGAAGCCTCTGCAATCTTTTGGACTTTTCAACAGCCAATCTTACCTTTTCAGACTTTGACCATGTGGCGGGTTGGCCCTCATTTGGAGACTGCCTTTTGAGTCGTGCCTTTGAAATTGAGCCGATGAGGCACATGGTACCCTCCGCGGCTCTGCCCTATTTATTTGTGTTTTGGCTAAGTCCCCTTCATTTGGCAGGGCCATATGTTGACTCTAGACACATGGGGCTCAGTGCTCATTTGGGAACTGCCCCCAGAGTTGATTTTTGAAGTTCCGCCAAGTCGACATGTGGCACCTTCCACCGGCTCTTCCCTGTTTAGACTTTTCAACAGCCGACGAGACCTTTTCTTTGTCCCCTGGCTATATGGTAGACTGGCGCTTATTTGAGGACCACTCTTTGGACCCAACTTTGGTGTTGCGCCGAGATGACACGTGGAGGCTTCTGCCGGCCTATCCCGAGCTTGGACTTTTCAATTACCGGCTCTATTTCCTTTTTAGATCGGGGACACGTGGAAGCTTCGCACTCATTTGGGGGACCGCCTTTGGCTTTGACTCTTGAAAGTGCACCATTGAGACACGTGGAGGGCTCCACCGGTCTGCTTTGTACTTAGCCAATTCAACAACTGTCTTTGCCCCCATTTGGAGTTTGACCACGTGGCGAGTTGACGCTTGTTCATGGACCCTGTTCAGACCGTAACTCTTGGAGATGTGTCGTTGAGACGCGTGGAGGCTTTCACTTGACCTGAGACTTTTTCAACTGTTTATGAGATCCCCTCTAGGTCATGGACGCGTTGCGGGCTGGCGCATGTTTAGGGTATGTGTCTGGATTTATTTTTTGTAGGAGCGTCGAGATGACGTGTGGAGGCTTCTGCTTGACCTAAGACTTTTTCAATGGCTGACTCTGTCTCCTTTTGGGACCTTGTACACATGGAGGCTCCGCACTCATTTGGGGTCTCCATTTTGATGCACCTTTTGGAATTGTGCCAAGAGGATGCGTGGCGCCTCCCGCGAGTCGAGTTCGGCCCCGAGTCAACCCGTATGCGGCGAAGTCCAAAAATTTTGAGTCTTTCCCCATCTTCTTCCTTTTGAGCCTCTAGTTTCCTCTTATGTCATTCGGCCACATATTTGACCCTGCTCCTTGAGTCGAGCTCGCCTCCCCCTTGTTTATTGGATTTGAATGTGAGCTCGCAGGTATGACCCGCCCCTTCGATTATCTCCTGTGTGGGTCATGTTTGACCAAATTTGTCGAGGGAAAATTTGGGATAACAGAACCTTTACATAAGAATCCAAATGTTGAACCTTTACCTAAGAATCCAAATGTTAATCTTTGAATTTGTATGGAAACACTGAATGAAGAAAGTAGCCATGTTAATGAATCTTCACCTCTTAGAACATCTCCTTCCATTTTGTGAAGAAAACCAATTCACTTAATTGAAATTGATGAAAACATTATAAAACCAATGCCTAACAAAATGTCTAACAGAAATGCAAGAAGAAAAGCTAGGGGAATTTTGGATAATTACTTTGAGAATTTAAATGACACACAAAGATGTCAATTATTTGTTACATTGATGAAATTAATTAAGATGAGACCTACAATGAAGACCCTAGGGTTAAGAACATCTAATGTTGTTGATCAAAATGTGTCAATTATTGAAAATATACATAAAGCATACCAAATTGTAGGTGCCAACAGATGCGCCAATGATAGTAATGCTACACAACGTGCACTTACTAATTATATAGTAAGTGATAAAATAATTAATAAATGATTTATTAGAAAAACAAGCAGAGCTTTGAAGCTAAATATAAAAACACTAATGAAAGCAATAGGGAGACGCAACATTCTTTAGTCAGTCAATAACAGTGACTATTGGGCTTTCTCTAGTAGACTACCATGGAAAGAAAAGAATACGTCTGATATTATATAATAATTACTTGTAAAGTTTTGGAATGAGAACACAGTGGTGTCACCGAATAGAAGAGATAGTAAAAAGAAGAATAGGTTCTCGTAATCATGAATCATGTTCAAAACATTTCTTAGAAATGACTCAAACACAATTGTTATCTAAGTTTAAGAATGAAAATCCACAAATTAACATTAGCCAAATATTCTTTGAAATGAATAAACCCTTTTATGTGAAAATCAATCACTCATGTACCACTTGTTGTTGCAGGCATCATGTTGAATTTTCAATGCATTATGATGTTTTTTGTCAAATACGTTGTGTTTTGCATACTAATGTCATGTTGCAGGAGTGTGGATTAAATGTCCCACCAAAATCTTCAAGGGAATTTATTCCTACAATATTTTGTGAAAAATCAAGTTGGCAATTTTTTATAACAAAGCATGTTTGGATGGAACGTGCAACATATGTGGTGGCTTGCCAAAATTAAAAAGTTTTATCCATGAGGAGAGTACAGATTCAAAAGGAAAAGAATTGGTTGGTTTCAACAAATATAAATTGATGGCATATCAATAAAAATATGGAAAAGAATCTAAGAGGTGTGAACTTGTTACAGAACAATTACCTGTATCAGAATGTTTGGTCAAATTTAGAGAGGAAATTGTTTATGAGTATGCAAGGCTCACACATAGAGCTCGATGGTTGGATGAAAAATTTAAGTTAAGTTAGGACACATTCCCACTTGGCACTATTGTTTCAGTAATTGGCTTTGTAGAGAATTACACATTACACCCACAAATGGAGGTTTAGTCTCAATACTATAACTCGGTGCAAGTTGCTATTTTTCGTGCATATAGCATTCAAGCACTCTCAAGAAAGCACTGAGCAAGATCAAAAAATATTAAGAGAGTATCATTTTTACATCAGTGATGATCAGAAATATTCTACAGAATATGTGCAAGGGTGTTTTCAGGTGTTTTATGCGAACTTGAATGAGAGGAAAATTATATTCAATCAACATTACATTTGGTCAGACAACTATACATCACAATTCAAGAAGACACGGATGTTTTATTTGCTAAGCAGGATGCACAAAGAAACAAGTGTACAACATATCTGGATTTTTACTGAGGCATGACATGGGAAAGGAGAGCTTGATGGTGCAACAACATGTATGAAAATAGCACTTGCAAGAGAAGAGTTAAATTTCAAGGGTGGTGTTAAAATTACAAATGCAAGAAGCATTGTTGATTGGTGTATCAAGAACATGGGCTCTCAAGACAGTTCAATGGTTCATAGATATTTTTGGTTGATAGAGGAGCAACATTTAGCAAGCTATAAAGATTGTCTAACAGTTGCAGAATCAAGTGATATGCACTCATTCCGTAGTTCAGATGCAAGTTCTTAGACTCTTTATACTAGGTGTATGACATGTTTTTATCTATCATGCATGGATTTTGTGTGGAATGAATCTAAATCACAATAGTGGGTGGATGAATGGACTTGTATACCTTTAATTCCACTCGACACATAAAATTTCCACGAGCATTACAACTTGCAGTGTCTTCAGATCATATGACAACATCACCTGACTTTGACCAAGTCTCTTATTTAGTGCAATAAGGTACATATATATGTCATGTTTTTAGATTTATAAATTATTAAATGATCAAATCTTAATGTATTTTAAATTTGACTTGAGTTTTACTTTGTGATGTCAGGCATGTTTTTGCAGTTATTGTGACAGAATTTAATGAAGAGGGAACAAAGTACTTCTTGTCTCATTGTGTAGAGTGGAAAAAAAAGTTGACTTCCACAGTCATTAATGGTGAAGGCCTTGAGTATCCCACTAGATCAGTGGTAGTCACTGGAACTTGGCTTCAATGATATCCTATAAAAAATCAAACACTTGGTTGTTTGAAGACTATGAAGAACATCGAAAGATATTTCATTATTCACATTTGGTTCTTGCAACAAATATTAAATTAATAAAATATCAAGGTAGGCCATTAAACAAGAATCTGTGGAAGGTTCGTGAATCAGATCATGAAGTAATTATTTCTACTGTCAAAAGTAGAGTTGATCCATGTGGTTCATTGGATTGAATTTGCAAAGGTATGTTCTTCATGAATTTAATTTGAATATTTACTTAAATTATTTTGTTTAAATTCTGTATGATTTAAAATTCTATTTAATTTCTTACTAACATGTTTATGTAGGTTAGTGGTGTCAAAAAAACTTCCACCTTCACGTGGTTAGCACTGTCGATAGAGAATTTTTTATTCTCGAAGCTAAATGAAGCTAAGAGAAAGTAAATATTAGCAAGTTGTCGATCAAACATCGAATTCTACATCTCACCACCTCAGATGAGTCATCGGAGCTCCTGTAGTACGAACAGGGGTACAAAGACAACAAGATGGAGGAGTCCATGCCATCGAAGTCAAAATGCAGTATGGGGTTGAAGTTCCCTACATACACATAAGACAGCAGTAGAAATCTAACATTAGATATGGAGCAAAAATAGCAACTAAGTACATGTATGTACATAATGACAATATTTTAACTAATTTTATCAATATAGAACTATTGATTTTACCCCACCATGCCTGTGAATCAAATGAACATGGTTGCTACCTATCGCAAGTAACTCCTGCATATACACAATGAAGGACATTATTAACATAATTTAATAATTCTACAATGAAAAACATTACTAACATGTAATTTAAAATAATCCATCCAATTCTCTCATTGTTCTATTGTTTGCAAACATGTGAAATAGTGTAGTCTGAGTCAGTGCAAGGCTTCGAGATGCTATATTTTACAAACAATAGCTCGTGGGACCGAAACGTCTGTGCCAACATGTCCAGATGGCCAGGTGACACTAGTGGAATTTTTTTTGGTTCCCTACACTCCTTGTGCTTTTGGGATACCTTGTCTGGGCATAGTCTATTAAGATCCCTGAGACCAAAACACGCTATATCTTTGATGGGTGATTTCTCAGACTCCGTGGCACCTAGATATGTCTTGTCAGATCCTAAACCTCCACATCGGGGCCCTCTACGAAATCGTATCGTGGTTTTATCCATCTCCATTTGGTTCTCTCGCTATCCTATTGTTTGTAAACACGCGAAATACTGTAGTCTGAGTAAGTGTAAGGCTGTCAGACGCAATAATTTGCAAACAAAAGCTCTAGACACCAAACCAACTATTCCAAAATATCAAGGTGGCTAGGTAAATGCTAGGGGAGGATTTTTTTTGGTTCCCTACACTCCCCGTGCTTTTGGACTACCTCATCCGAGTGTAGGCCCTTAAGAGCCCTAAGACCAAAACACGTTATATCTTCGACAGGTGATTTCTCAGACTCGTGGCACCTAGAGACATATCGTCAAATCCTAAACCTCCATGTTAGTGCCCTATATGACATACTATCATGGTTTTATCCATATCCATTTGGTTATCTCATTGCCCTATTGTTTGCAAATGCACGAAATAGTGTAGTTTGAGTCAATGCAAGGCTACCAGATGCTATATTTTGCTAACGGTAGCTCGTGGGACCGAACCATTTGTGCAAAAATTTCCAGATGACCTATTGAACACTATTGGAAGCTTTTTTTTGGTTCCCTACACTTCCCATGCTTTCGGGCTACCTCATCCGGGCATAGTCTCTTAAGAGCCCTAAGACAAAAATACGCTATATCTTCGACGGGTGATTTCTCAGACTTTGTGGCACCTAGAGACATCTCATCAAATCCTAAACCTCCACATTAGGGCCCTCTATGAAACCCTATCATGGTTTTATCCATCTCCATTTTTTATCTCGTTGTCTAATTGTTTGCAAACGCGTGAAATAGTGTAGTCTGAGTCAGTATAAGGTTGCCAGATACAATACTTTGCAAACGGAAGCTCTTGGCCCCAAAGAAACTACGCCAACATGTTAGGGTGGCCAAGTGAATTCCAGGGGAGGCTTTTTTTTGTTCCCTATGGTCCCCGTGCTTTCGGAATACCTCGTCCAGGCATAGGCCCGTAAGAGCCCTGAGACCAAAACATGTTATATTTTTTACGGGTGATTTCTCAGAATTTGTGGCACCTAGAGATGTCTCATCAGATCCTTAACCTTCATGTTAGGGAACTCTATGAAATCCTGTCATGGTTTTATCCATATTCCTTCTATTCTCTCACTGTCATATTGTTTGTAAACACACAAAATAGTGCAGTCTTAGTTAGTATAAGACTGTCGGACGCAATACTTTGCAAACGGAAGCTCTTGGCACCGAACCAACTATGCCAACACATCAAGGTGGCAAGGTGAACACTAGGGGAGGCTCTTTTTTGGTTCCCTACGCTCCCCGTGCTTTTAGGCTACCTCATCCGGGCGTAGTCTTTTAAGATCCCTGAGACCAAAACATGTTATATCTTCGACAGGTGATTTCTCGAAATCCGTGGCACCTAGAGATGTCTCATCAAATCCTAAACCTCTAGGTTGGAGCCCTCTACAAAATCCTATTGTGGTTTTATCTATCTCCATTTGGTTCTCTCACTATCCTATTGTTTACAAACACGTGATCCAAAAACAATCCTTTGAGCTTGAGATCCAGCTGAATGAAAAAACGTGAGGACATGGTTAAGCTCTGAAACTCGCGTTTCAGGGAGATAAAATGATAGAGGCTTGGGCCTCTTTTTTTAATTTATATTAGAAATAATGCATACGTGTTATGCTTTGGTAAATCCCAAACCCAAGAATTTAAAATGTGATCGCGTTATAACAAAACGCGTATGCATATTTCCTTTTTTTCAGGTTTTTGTCCACTCCCCCCCCCCCCCAACTTCGTGCACTTACCTAGTAAGGGATGAGGACTCAATGAATCCCCAAATAAATTTGATGGAATAAAACCCTTTAATCGTTAATGCGTATTAATTTGGTGTACCTCACCTATATAAGATTGAATCATACAAAATTATTAATTCTACAAATTCCAAAAGGATATATAATCAACACATCACGAAATAGAAAACATAACTATTTGAACTTTAAGAAGAGTGATCCCATGTCATTGTCAATTTGTTGAAATGCTTCATGCATAATTCTAAAGGGCTACCATGCAAATTACTAATATATTGAATTAGAAATAGTATTTTTCACAACTACATTGAAATCTTCAACATGTTAACCTAGATTCCCTTGATTATTAGCATTCTAACATTGTGTTGGTGCATACGATCATTTAAGTATTAGAATTTGTATGTTTTAACTTGTAATGCAATATGTGTTTATTTTCATCTCTAGGGGAGAGGAAATGGTTGGCCTCTATTATGTGTGTTCTATGTATTTTACCTTTTCCCTAAGGAGTTAGCTTTTGTGATGGATGTGATAGGGGTAGGAATTTTGGAGATTATAAAGACACTTTTTTATCTCTTGATTAATATTTTTATTGTGTTTAATAATCTCGAATTGTATATTGGCTGGAAATTTGTGAGTCTTAGAATTTGTATCAATGAATAAGTAAAAAGTTGATTAACAAAAGAATGTAGTTTATAGAGATAGAGATAAAAGAAATATACAAAATATCAAACATGCAAGAGATGAAGATCATATTTACGTAGAAAAACCCCAGCTAATTGCTTAGGGAAACATCTACGATGTAAGATATCAAGTTTAAATATTAAGTCTAGATGAACAAATTACATGCAAACTCATTATGAGATACTTTGGATCTCCACAAAAATAAATACACCTAATTGGAGAAGTAAAATTAGGATTCCTCCTCCTAAAAATAGAGTGGAAAAACCCCATTAATATTTTCCTTTATAAAAATAGAATTTAGTTGATTTTTTTTCTAGAAAGAAGGGATTGAATCCTTAATTTTTTCTTCACGCATTTTGCCCCTAAACCCCCCGCCCCCCTTAAATCCATTTCCACGAATTTTGGGGTTTGGTTAGAAATGGATTTATTGAACCAATAGACCCCTAAGCATATATAGCGTTGACACATCTAAATAAAGACTTTTTAAAAGACAATATGAAGGAAACGAAATAAATATTCAATATTTAGTAAGTGATGGACGAATCCATCTTTCAAGGAGTTGAAAACAATCATATCAAAGTAGGCATAGGATATTCTCTAGACAACCTATCAAGGTATGAGTAACATAAATTTGGCTAAATTTCAAATGCTTAGGAGAGAGTTTTGAAATATTCTAATACTATAGATACTTTCTTTATCCACATAATGGGTGTAGTTAACTAAATAAAGTATCATGGTGAGACGCTCAAATATTTTAGATTAATTGATTCTTTAAGAATTCTTCATGTAAAATTTGACTCTCTAGTCAAAGCTATAGAAGAATCCAAAGATCGAACTCATATTTCCATTGATTAGGTGATGGGATCATTTTAATCCGATGAGAAATAATTTAATAGATCAACTGACTCCTCTTTTGAACATGCCATTATGTCACAAATATTTTTCAAAGGTAAATGGAGATGTAGAAATGGAAACAAAAGAGGTAGATGGAGAGAATGACCAAGCAATGGTAAAATCAATACAAGTTCCAACATATCCAACCCAAGAGGTCAAGGAAACATTGATCATCACCACCATGGTCAAAGGCATGATAAATTTATTGTAGTGGACCACTACTATAAGAAGTATGGGCACTAATATGTGTAAGATAGGCAAAATTGACTTAAAATGCCAAAATAATTTTTTTCTAAGGAGAATCAAAATGAAATTCAAGGTTCAATGTTCATTACCTACAACGTAACTAAAGAGATCTCAAAGGATGTGTTGTTTTTATATAGTGGTTACATTAACCACATGTTTGGTCATGTCTAGTTGTTAGCAAGTATGGATTACTCCATAACATCAAAAGTGAAGATGTGAAATAACAATAAAGTCTCACAAATGGTAAAAGTTATGATTAACATAAAAAACTAACATGGTGAAATGAAACATTTTCCAAATTTCTATTATGTCCTTGGTTTAAAAAAAAAGTGATGAGATTTGGTTAGCTTATTTACAAAGGATTTTTTGAAAATGGGCATTGTATCATTTTGGATTGAAGTTTAAGGAACCAGTTGATAGAAAAAGTGGAGATGACCACCAACAAAAAAATTTCCACCAAAAAATCATAGTGTTCAGTCTCCTACAACTAAACAAATCATCACTACAAATATTACTTACTCAGTCATCTTCCCGATTCTTATGCCCGAGTAATTTTCACCATGATTACTCACACTCAACCATTTCCTAACTAGTAATGTCTCGGTGTAGTGAGTACTACATTATAATAGCCTACAAATCCCACTAAATCCACACATTTCCCAAATCTTGTTGAAGTGATAGATGTGTAGACACTCAAATTATGTAATTCACTTTTTGACACTATTGGTTTTGATAATGCCCTCTTGCTAAGATAAACACAACCTTTCTATTCCCACTTAGTACATTTTGATGCATATTTTCTACCTTGTTTATCATTATACATTGATATGTTGACACATTCTATGAATCATGTACAAAATTCATTTACTAAGTCACCTTGACAGGATGAAAACTTCATTTGACATTTTATAATCCTTTGTCAAGGTCACACAATTTGGTCATGATCTATTTATATGGTTTTGTAATGTCGTATCCTCCATCTTTATTTTTAATTCCACATTCTTTAATGGTTTATTTACTCCCTTGAGTCATATTTTATTCAATAATTCATCTTTAAAATTTATATAAGTAAGATAACACTACCTCATTTGCTAACATATAAATCATGTGGAAATACATTGATATACTCATTTCCAACACTTATAAAAGGAACCTAAGGCTCCATAAATATCACAAAATCACGTCTACATTTATTAGGTAAATAATATCTATAGTTCTGAAGCTTCCTACTAGGTCAAGACATCAGTCTCTCTCATTCACAAGAACTCAAATATCCCTTCCCCAAGTATTATAACATGAGCCAAACTCAACTCTAGTACTTTCAAAGAGGTTTCCAAATATAATTGCATTCATTCAGGTATCACACACTAGGTGGATAATGACGCGTGTTTTGATGTGTCTTCAGAGTAGTGCCAATGTTGAAAGTGTACAAGGGTGCTCATAAACCAACTATTTTTTGTAGGGTTTCCCATATGACTAGGGTTTGAGATTGTGTTTAGAATATTTAGATATATTTGTAACATGATCAAAAACTAGGGTTTGACATTGATATTCATTTCTCGGCTCCCAAAAATATTAGGAAGTTATAGTGAGAGAAACCAAAAAAGGCCCAAGACCATACAAAAGGGTCAAGACCTTACATATGGTCCTTGAAGAAGATACAATCCTTCCCTAAATTAATTTATGGTCACAATTCCCTTAATGAAGCATTATCATGTTCAAATATTCTTGTTTCAATAATGTGCACTCCCAAAACCTTTCATATCCATTTGTAAAAAGATAAGTTTACTCATTCTATTGTGTTTTCAAGTTTTTAACATATCATTTAAACATTGAATTCCTTGTTCTAATAGTGTACAATTAATGTTGGATGTTAATATATTAAAATATCCCCCTATAGTTCCCCTTTCATCCTTTAGTGTACCTAATTAATTAATTCGTAGATTTCACATACTCTAATAAGGATGTAAACATTTTGGTGAACCTGACTCATGACTTGATCTTTTCTATACTCCTCATCTTTTCTTGTAGTTTTTAATCTATCTTCCTATTCTATCTCATCATAATGTTATTTCCAATGTTCTATGATATCTGCATCAAGTTCGTAAGACCACATACTCATAATTTAGGTTATTAAGGTAACCCCTTTGCTCATCCTTCTTTGCATCTTGTTGGAAAAATATTTTGTCACAGGACAAAATATGTGGTTTTCCACCAACATTATGGGACTAAGTCCCTCCTCTTGGGAATGGGGAGGCTCTCATTTATTGAAAGCTAGAAATATTATACATTAATGTTATTCTCATAGTGGTCAAAGACTGGGGATCACATAGAAACACTCCATTGAACTTTTGACAACAGTGTATAGAGGAAAAGGAGTGTGAGGTATAGGTAGAAGAAGAGAAATGGAGAGGGGGTTTAGCATAATAAATAAGATTTAGGGTTTGTAAACCAAAAAATAAGAATTATTTTAATATTCAATGAGAAGACACCAATATCCAAAGTAAGACAAAAAAACAAAATCAACACAAAGTTTAACTACATTATATTCATCAAAAGATTCAGTATTTCCCTAGTTGTGTAGGATTACAATGCTCTATTAGAGTAGGAGCTGAGAAAGAGATGAATAAATTAAGAAAGAAATAAAATAAATACAACTTGTTATAGTAGGAGCAAAAACTGATCCTTTAAAATGGAGAGAGCTTTACAATTTATATCCAAAGTCAGTGACTCTTCGCATTCCTATGTGACCTTTTAAGTTAAAGTGCAATCTAAACTAATAAATATAAATTTTAAGTGACTTAAGTAACTTTTACAAAATTTTCTCCTCAATAGAGAAATAGAATTCTAGAGAGAGAAAATAAGAGAGAGAAATTGTGATAAGAAGAAGATGCTACAAGCTAAATTTTTGCTTTTCCTTCATTTTGGAGATGATTGTTGAAAATGGATAGGATCTTCATTGAATCCTTCTCTAATCAGAGCATGTATTTTATTTAATGTGTAAATGATGCTCCACATCTTATCTCAATTGATCATCTTTGGCCATGCTTGGGAAACTCTATTTTAACTCTTTATCTCTGTGAGAAATGCTAGGATGTAAAAATAAAATCCTTGTCACGCCAATATATCTTATATCTCATGAGAGAAAACACTCATCTTGCAGTCATCATGAAGAATGTACTCACACTATGTATCCTCTTAACTCAGTAACCATGATCTCTCATTGATTTTATTGTATCAAAGATTCATGAGAATCCTCAGTAGAAACATGATGATCCTCTAAAATGGAAAAACTTTCTCTTGGTAATTTGACATCAAGAAAAAATTGAATAGACAATGTATTCCTAAATAATATGTGTACTCCATGTCATGCCTCTTTAATAGAGAATGGTGAGGAAATCAAGAATAAACTGCGACCATGGTTCCCATCATGAAATCCTTCAATTGATTCAACTAGATGTTTCGTGATCAACAATCCTCTTATCCACACTAACTCAAGTTAGCAAATGAATTTTCCTTCTTATCTAGGTGTCTTCAATGGCCTTCAATGATGCTTTTGGTTGTGACATTTATCCGGTCATTAAGGATGAAAAAACCATCTAAATCACTTTAGAATGTATTCGTTTGAAATATGATGTGTAGAAAAAAAATCATGCACTTTAGATGCTATTTAATCCTGGTCTCATATTACTATTTAGAAGGTTTTTGAGTGAAAAAATTACCAATCAACCCTTGTGTTTTGGCCATCTTGATTTATTTTATTTTTTCATTCCCAACCTCTTACACTTGTATGCCAAGTCAGCTTCTGTCATTTCACGTTATTTTATCCTTGATTGGGGCGCCCAGGCTAGTACCTAGGTGTCCATGGGTGCCTTAGTCCCACCAGGGATGCCCTGATCCTTTTTTTACTTTTCCACCACTTTTTGGGCTCTTTCTAACCATTTGAAATCTTTATCTTTTTGGTGTTTGGCCATTTCGAGGTTAATTACAAAATTATATCAAGAGAACCCTATAAACATAAAGTTATGAGACCATAATGAGGGACCAAGAAATAGTCACTACTATCATCCACCTACAGTTGCATTCATTTGGAGACCACTTGCATCCATTAGCTCTATGACAATAACAAGGCTGGTTCATCTACATCACATAAGCATAGGGGGAGGTATTCTATTTTAATTCATGTACCATTCTACTACATTTTGACATATAGTTATTACTCACTAAGCTTCAAAAAAGTGAGACTGACACAAGAGCATTTAGGGCACATGATGAACACACGCACTAGAACTACATTCGGGACTGAAATGTAGTGTGACACTCAGTTAGTAGGCCCACTATTGTGGCACCTGAGGTCAATATGAACCAATTTATTTGCATTATTTTTTTTAGGGTTTTAATACTCCTTTTTGGTATTTTACAGGTCTTCTATACATCTTGGATTATCAATGACACCTGATGTAGTGCACGAAATATGATGCAATAAAAATTGAGAGTTTTTTACCACCTATCGGACCTGTGAAACTCAATTCTGAATCTTTTTCACAAACCACGAAACCCATTCTATAGACCAAAGCGTCCGTAGGCACTCCAGTCCCTCTCCAGGCACTCTAATCCAGATAAATAGCTTGAATCCATCATTTTTGGGACCTCTGCACAGTCGTTCTTGCTTTTTTATTCCTCCAGTCATTTCTGCGACATAGTAGAGCAAGCTCCTCTAATAAACTAAGTTCATTCAAAATATCTTAGTACTTGTAACACCCACCTTTTTCCTACACAAAACCCAAGATAAAACCAAATGATTAGCTAGGAGAATTTCCTGAATAAATTTCTTTTTTTTATAAAATTGGTTGCAAAGGGATAACCTTTAACTAGATTTAATTATTTCTCGATTAATAATTGCTTCGTTTTAATTAACATTTAATTATTATTATTTTAATTCGACATTTCAGGTTTAAATCCCCTTCCAAGGTTCCCATTAAATTTCATTAATTAACCCTTGCAAGCCATTGGATAAAATACCCTTATTACATTATTTATTTATTTTAGTATCATATTTATAATGTCATTTATTGACTCAACATGCTAAGGTTGAAGGTCTCATTTACCCTAACCATATAATTTAGATTCAAATATAATTTAACTCCTATAATAAACATCGTATAGTTGTAAATTGGGTAAATTTAATTTAATTAATTTCAAGTCAAGTTAAGGGATTTATAAAAAGTCACCAACCTGAAACAATAAAGGTCACCTTTTAATCTTACGTCCTAATATAACTTTAAGAGTCCCCATTCACAAGTTACACATACATTTTATTTCAAAAAATATTCCCACCAAAATCTTCACATAACTTTTGTAGGGTTGAATCACAACCATTAGATGAGTTCATTTAGAGCCATTAGATCTAGGTATTCAACTAACCCTAAACATCCTTATGAAAAGCTCTTATTTATTTCTTTTGACTTATTTTCTCATTTTCATTTTGCAGGTTTGGGAGAAGGAGAGTGTAGACCATGGAAGGATATTCAATCTCAAGGATGGATACTCATTTTTATTGCTTGATCTATTTGTGACCCTCTTCTAGGGTTTGTTTATATTTTTATTTGTTATTAGGCGCATTTTATATACATATATATATATATATATATATATATATATATATACATATATACATACATACATACATACACATACATACATACATACATACATACATACATGCATATGTCTGTATGTATGTATATGTATGTATATATAGATACATATATGCATATGTACATATATAATATTTTATATTATAATAATATCCACGTAAAACCCACGCAACGTACATTAATTATTAAGCCGCGGTATGCAAATTTATACAGGCCAAAATTTGGTATTAAGGTCAGGTTATATGTTTTATATAGCCGCATTGTAGTTTGGTGGCAATGTTTTATTAAAAAGTGGGGGGGGGGGGGGGGGGGGGGCGGGGGCAGGGGACGTCACCAACCCCACCCCCCATCCCATATAAATATGGGGTGAGGGGTGGGGTCGGAAACCTCCCCGCTGCCCCAATTATTAAAACCCAACAATAATAATACACAACTTGCAGGGGCTTGAGCCATTCGGCTAGAATCTGGTCACTATAAAAAATTTGTTTTATATATATATATATATATATATATATTTGATTCATTTAAATGATTAAAATAAGTTATATAGTGTAGGAAAACACAAAGCAAGGTAATGGACATTTTCTACCTATTCAAATGTGGATACAATCATGAACCTAATACAATTTCTTATTCAACCCAAACCAACTAATAAGGAGAATACATTCAATTTTAAAACATTAAATTTCTATTTCCCTTTTTCTTACAATTTAAAATGAGATTGACTATAATTTCAATGTTTTCAACATGCTTACTTTTTCAATTAAAAACAAGCAACTATTTCCTTTCTTTCACAATAAATCAATGACATCCATTTTAAGCAAACATGTGTAACTTCAACAAGAACATCAATCTTTTAAAAATGAAACAATCACACTTTAGAGGAAATAATATATGCTTAGATTGAAGGGAACTTCATTTCTATTTCAAAACCATTTCAAAGTTCCTTCATCTAAATAATGCAAGATTTGGTAGTTTCATCTTTTTAACAAGAACTAAACAATTTAAAATACAAATTTTCATTCAAAACACTCTTGGTAGAATTTACAAGTTGAAGGGATTCTAAAAGTAACAAATACAATTTTCCTTTGCCTATTTTCCAATATACATACATTTTGAAAACTTGATACAACTCAACCTTTCTCAACACATTTACAAGAGGTTGAACATATTTAAAATGCAAGTTACAAGCCATCCACTCAAGTAGAGACAATATGACAAAGTTTTACAAGGAGGGTTCTCTCTTCATTTTCTTCAAAGTTTAACTATGAAAAAAATCTTCACTTGAGCTCCACCATCTTCATCAATATCCAAACACAACAGTAAAATAGGGGAGTAGGAAACACTCTCCACCCAACTAGTAATCCAATGAGGAAGAAAATCCTTATTCCTCATTGGCCCCAGAACCCCAATGATAAATAAATGAGGGGTATAAGAAAAACAAGTCAACATTACAAGGCTTCCACAATCAACATTCAAACAAAAGATTTAACAAAATAAGAAAAATAACAAAAATCACATCAACATACAAGTTTCCAAACAAAAAGGCTCTAAACTCAAGCCAAGAAAGATAAAGGAACATGGGGAACTACTTATGCCTCCTAAGGGTTTGGGTGCCCACTTTTAGGCCTCCAAGAAACTCAATCACATACCCATAAGAATCTTATGTGTCCCTCCAAGAAAAAACAACTCTTATGCCTCCCTCAATAAAATAAACAAGATAAGCACAAATTTTACTTATCAACAAGGTGGAACAACCCAACCCAACTCCCTCCTAAAATACTCAATAATACTTTTATGCCTCCCACCAAAATATCCTCATTTCCATTTTCTCCTACATAACCTAAAGACCATTCTATTTCCTTAAATCACAAACATGTAACAATCATCCATTCACAAACATATGCACAACAAAAAAACAAAAGAAAACATGGGTGAAATCCCTACCTTCCCATTACAAGAGCATCCAATCCAAAAGCACACCTCCAATCCAAAATCACACCTCCAATCCCTTACTATTCAAAGAAAACACAATCCAACTCCAAGCTCCAACCAAATACTCCAGAAAGCAAGCTCCTCCAAAATGCAAGAGTCCAAATAAAACAAGTAACCCCCAAATCATAAAAAAAAAATTGAATAAATAAAAAAGAGAGGAGAGAGAGAGAGGTGATGTGGCTCCATGTAGGATGCTACATCATTTCTCCTCCACTCCACATCACATGGTCAAACCCAATCCCCAAAGCACAATAAAATGGTAGTTGAGACCCTCTTACACACACAAACTCAAACCCACACCTCTAAAGGAAAAAATTGAAAACACATGTAAGAAAGTGCAATAAATAAAACCTTTTTGTCTTACAATCACATAATGGGGTCTATTTTTTACCCCTTAACCCATAGGGGTAGTTGGTAGGTGAAATTCAAAGGTGTAGGACAAGCTTAACTTGTCCCACAAGCCTCCAAAAATGACCATTAAGCTCAAATCTAAATTTTACATGCAAGGTTGAGTACACAACACTCAAAAGTAATAAAATCCTTCCAAATCCAACACAAACCAAGAACCACCTACTCACATTAATTACACCCTTTTGGTCACCTCCTAGATTACACTACTTAATCAATTTTAATCAACTTAAATGCAACACTTAATAAATAATAATAAAGGTGATTTCACAATACTAAAATACTACAAATACTCACAAAATAAATAAACAAAAGGGAAACAACATATTTACCCAAGGTCACATTTGAGGCCACCCCCCAATGGGGACCTCCTAACCATCTAACAACAAAAAACAACATACAATTACATAAGTTGCCAAGGTTACCTATTACCAATACCCTAAATTCCTTCATTGTTGGTCTACTATCCCCTTTTGTTTGTTGTGTTACAATTTCCTATAAAAATCAAAACAATACATTCCTGACTTCATGGCCATATTAACAACATCAAGATAATAAAACACACACACACACACACACACACACACACATCAATTCACATCATCAAATATCATAACCAAAACATCGCTAAAATCAACTAATTCACCAATTGTTCACAATTTAAACTATTTCGATTCTATCAACTCATTAATTAGTAATAAGATAACAAAAATAATTAAATCATATAGAAAAATCTATATATCAAATCCAATAGTAACTCAAGATCATCAAATACTAATATGTCAATCCATAAATATAATCCATCACATAAATCGCATCATGTAAAAAGTCTAAAACATTCAAACTGTCTATCAAACAGGCTAATCAAATATAACAAAGTCCATGTATCAATGTCTAAAGATCAAATATGATAACAATGACTATGAATCAAATCCAAAATAAGTAAAATCATAGTAATATTAATGTTGAAGAGGAGTGGGCACTACATCCCTCTCCCCTTAGACTCAATTTCCTCCTGGAAGTCACTAAAACAAGTGTGGGAACTATTCTCTCAAAGGTGTGGCATCCTCCCGTGTAGTTGTTGTCTCACTGTATCGATCCCACTAGACACGAACTTGATCAATCTCTCTTCCTCGAAGGCCCAGGGTCATGTGCTCTAAAATTTACATGGGATCCACCATCACCTACAATGCAGTCCAATCCAATACATGAGAAGGATCTAGAGTATACCTCCTAAGCACTTAAACATGAAATACATTTTGGATGCGAGACAAGATGGGTGGAAATTCTAGATGGTAGGCCTAAGAACCTATCTACTCAAGGATCTCAAAGGGACCCAAAAACCTAGGAGAAAGCTTAAAACCTTTTCCATAATGGATAGGGCTCTTATGAGGCCTGACATGAAGAAACACCTTCATTACCACCTCAAAATTGCGGTCTATCCTGTACTGATTTTGATACTTCTTCTGTCATTCCTAAGCCTCCTGTAATCTTTGTCTATTTATGACAACCTACTCCTTAATATCCTATAATAAAGTTGGCCCAAGAGATACCCTGTCCTCTAACCTGTCCCAACTCTGTGGTGTCCTGCACTCCCTGCCATATAGTTCTTGAAATGGATCCACACCAATCAAAATTTGAAAAATGTTGCTATAGGGAAACTCCACTAAATATAAGTACTCCTCCCACCTCGATCGATGGTCCATGACGTACATCCGAAGCATGTCCTCAAAGATCTGATTCACCCACTCTGTCTGTTCATTTGTCTCAAGGTGATGGGTTGTGCTCAAGTTGATCTTCATCCCAAGAGCATGTTGCATGGTGGTCTAAAAGTGAGATGTGTACAAATGATCTTCTATGGAATCCCATATAGTATGACAATATCATCCAGATATACTCGTGCCATTGCACTAGCTGTATAGGTGGTATTCACTGGAGAAAAAAGAGCCAGTTTCATCAATCTATCCACCATGACCATGATGGCATCGTGGTGGTATCTCGAAGTAGGTATCCCTACAATGAAATCCATGGAAATTATGTCTCATTTCCATTGCGGTATGGCATGAGGATATAGAAGGCCAGTAGGATGTTGATGCTCGGCCTTCACCTTTTGACACACTAAAAAACAAGACACAAAATGAGCCACATCTCTCTGCAGCCCTCTCTAATGGTACAACTGTCTCAAAGTGGCATACATCTTCTTCACCCCTAGATGGGTTGAATAGGGTGTAATGTGTGCCTCAACAAGGATATCCTGCCTCAGTCCTCCATCTCTGGGTACATAGATCCAACCTCTGTGCCAAAGAATACCATCTTCCTCTAATGAAAATCCTTCAAAATTTTCTTCAAGGGGTCTTTGAGACTCGATATCAGCTCTGAATGAAAGGTAGAAGTTCTCATGTGGAAGCTGCTACACAATTTTGGTCCTCAAGTCTGTACTAACTGTTATAGCCATAACCAAATGTCTCTGACAACTCAAGGCTTCTGTAACCACATTCTCCTTCCCCTTTACATGCTCTATATCCATGACGTACTGACAAAACGACTCCATCCAACGTCGTTGACGAGCGTTGAGATTGGGCTGTGTGAAGAGGTGATGAAGACTCAAGTGATCAGTCTTAAGAATGAACCTCCTGACTAAAAGGAAATGTCTCCACTGAACCAAAGCATGCATAACTACTATAAGCTCAAGATCATGATTCAAATAATTGAGCTCATAATCCTTGAGTTTATGAGACTCAAAGGGTACTACATGGTCCTCCTGCATCAATACACCTCTTAATCCTTCCAAAGAAGCATTTGTGCATACAAAGAACTCTCCATGTGGATATGGAACTGCTATAATGGGTGATGCCATAAGGAATTCCTTAAATTTCTTGAAGGCCTACTCACATCTATCTAACCAAAAAAACTTATTCCCTTTCCGCTTAAGGGAAGTGATGGGATGCGCAATACGAGAGAAATCCTGAACAAAGCTCCTGTAGTAACCTGTCAATCCCATGAAAATGTGCACCTCTGTTACACTTATAGATGTCATCCAATCCATAATAGCTCTAATCTTGGAAGGATCAACTGTGATACCTTCTCTAGAAATACTATGGCCAAAATAATGAACCTCTGACTGAAAGAATGCACACTTCTCTAGGTTCCTGTAAAGTTACTACTCATAAAAACACTATAGAACCTGACCAAGGTGCTCCTCATGATTCTCACGCGTACATGAGTAGATCAAAATGTCATCAAGGAACATGAGTACAAAATGGTCTAGAAAAATCCTGAACACCCTGTTCATCAAAATCATGAACATTGTAGGGGCATTCATCAGACTGAATGGAACAACTGTGAACTCATAGTGGCCATATCTCCTATGAAAATCTGTCTTGTGGAGATTTTCCTTTACATTCCTCAGTTGATGGTAACCGGGCTTAAGATCTATCTTGGAAAATGATTATTGATTGTTACTTTGTTCAACTACATGTAGTCCACACACAAACGCAAGGATCCATCCTTCTTCTTCCCAAAAATCACTGGTGCACCCCAAGGAGATACACTAGGATGGATTAGGCCTTTCTCAATAAGGGTCTCTAGCTATAACTTGAGCTCACATAGCTAAAGGGTGGTCATCCTCTATGAAGCATGTGAGATAGGCTCTGCTCAAGGAACCACATCAATATGAAAGTCTATCTCATGTGGGGCAGGAAAACCTATCAACTCACTAGGAAAAACATATGAAAACTCCTGCAAAATATGATGATCATAAAGTGAAGGTCCACTAGCCTCATCCTCTTAAATATCACTAACTGTAATAACATACAATTGATATCCACACCAAACACAGTGCTTAAGCTACAAAACGGAAATAGTATGAATAGAGATGGGTCTCCTGACTCCAACTATCACTAACTCAACTCCCAAATATTTTGCACAATATATAGCCTTGCTATAAAAATCAAATCTACGTCTGTGTGTAGATAATGAATCCATGCCCAAGATAACTCTATAAGAACCCAAAGGAAGGATACAACGATCCAAGGTAGTGGTGAAGGGTCCTAGGTCCACTACGCACTCCTTGACTAAGAAGTCTACTGAGAGCTTGGCTCCAGAAGCAATCTCAAAATCCCAACTAAGGCCCTACCTAAGTACCACCATCCTGTATCACTCCACTAAATATGGTGTAATAAAATAATCAGAAGAGCCATAATCAAATAATATAGAGGTAGAGATACCACCAATGTTACATGTAGTCTTTATAACCGTTCCTTAATGCTCTTCCTGGTGGTTCTCGACTGGTGCATAGATCCGATGGATACGTCTCATGTCACTAACTGTAGGCTATGAAATAGGTACCTTACCATTGTTATTAGTGTTATATGTGAACTCTCTCCAATGGTGTCCCTTTGAAATACCACACCTCTTTCTAAAAGAGCGCACACTTCTCTAGGTTCCCATAAAGTTGTTGCTCACGAACACACTAAAGAACCTAGAAAAGGTGCCTCTCGTGATCCTCATGCATACTTGAGAATATCATAATGTTGTCAAGGAAAATGAGCATGAAGTGATCAAAAAATTTCTTGAAAACCCCATTCATCAAGCTCATGAACACTGCGGGGGCATTCGTCAGACCAAAAGACACTACTGTGAACTCGTAGTATCCAAATCTCGTATGGAAGGTGGTATTATGAATATCTACCTTCGTTATCCTCAGTTGATGATAACCTAACCTAAGATCTATCTTAGAAAATATTGTGGCCCCCTTCATCTGATATAATAAATCATCAATGCGCAGAAGGGGGTAACAATTCTTGATCATTACGTTGTTCAGTTGGCGATAATCAATACACAAACGCAAAGATTCATCCTTCTTCTTCAAAAAAATCAGTGGTGCACCCAAAGGGGATACACTATGATGGATTAGGGATTTCTCCAGAAGGCCCTCAAGCTGTAACTTGATCTCATAGAGCTTAGGGGTAGTCATCTAATAAGGTGCTCGTGAGATAGGATTTTTGCTTGGCACCAAATCTATGTGAAAATATATCTCACGTGGGGAAGGTAACTATACATCGGAAAAGCAACAGGCGAGCGTGAGAATCAACAAGTGACTCTTCCACGTACCCGACCTCCCGAGGTCGTGCCGAGACAGCCGGTGGGGGTAGAATGTGCAGACAAACTAGTTAGGCAGTCTAATGTCTTCAACACGCACTAATGGTATTTGCGAATCTAAGGCAAAGAAGGCCCTTCTAACTTGGACTGGTGTGATAGATCGATCAGCGAGGATGACTGCTCGAAGGCTCCAATCAATATCGAGCTCTGGCGTGATTCGATCTATGGGTTGTGGGATGCGTGGAAAATGACCCGGGATGGTTTCGTGTATTTCTCCTGATAGGGTCATATGGTGAATATGGTCGATTCTATGGACGATTCTCTGGCCTAGTCCAAAATTCTCTAGCTTCGTTAGCTGTTGTATTTAGTAGGGATAACTGTTGAATGATGAGAGGTGGAATCGGAGTAGACTGAAATACTAATTTACGTAGGCCAGTGTCTATGTCTAATTCTCTTATGGATTCGTTAGGCTGTGGGATCTGTGGATCACAACCATAGACTCTTGGTTGTTGCGGTCCCGTGATGGTCATACGGGAGATCAAGTTCTGATCCCTAGTATCCAATAGTCGTAAGCTTTTTCAGCTTCTATGTTTAGAACCAACAGTTGTGCGATCTTCTCAGAATACCTTACAGGCGTTCTCGCAACTTGGATTCTTAAGCTGGTATCTATATCTACTAGGGTGTCTCCAGCGTCTGGCTGTGGAACTAAAGGATCACACCCGAATATTTGTTCTCTTTCGAGCCCTTCTACAGTCATGTGGGTATTTTCTAGGGTAATCTGTAATTTGGCTGATTTGACCAAAATAGATGCGCTTGGTCGTCTTCGATGTTTAACCCTCTCAACTGTATCCTGATCTGTTGGAAGTCTGTTGTTGTTTGGAAGACTTGTATCCTAAGGTTTTGGTCAATGTCAGTTATTGCTACTACGGTATTGGGCTGAGGCACAATTGGCTCGAAAATGTATTCCCTGGGCTCCCTAGGTCCCGTAATTGTCATACAAAAGCAGTAATGAAACAAACTATAATAAAGTAAAATCTAAGTGCACTTCTAGCATATATAGTTTCTTTTTGTATTTTCCGGCAATTTATGAGAGAGTAGCTATTTAAAATATTTAAAATTGACAACTAAACTAACAACGTAAAAAACAAACAAAATAGCCGAGTGTAGCTATTTGTCTGTGCGATTTTGTATATCTATTCTAAATAACGAAATAACTAATCTATCTGCAAGATTCTCGATCCTACCTCAGAAGTGAGGAATGAATCATAGTTTCTCAGAAACTATCAATCCCCACAACCTCCCTGGCAATATCGAGAATGGAAATAACTGAAATAAAGTGATTAACTACTTTATTTGATAAGTTCTAACTAAAACTTTGAAAGATGGAACCTGGATTTCGCAGAACAGTGGCGAATCCGACGGTGTGTGTGTTCTTGTCCCCTCAGTATGATCTCTTCGTTCTTTGTGCTCACGTGAATCCAGAAAAGCGTGAAATGCTTGCATCAACAGGAATAGGTATTTGGATCAATGGACAGCCTTCAAAATGCAGACAGAATAGAATGCGGATAGGAGAGGGATAGCACAAGAGTACAGAGCTTGGCCTATGCAATTCCTAGCGGGGTCTACTGCGAATCATGCAACAAAGAGCGTCCAGAACCTGAGACTAGTCTGTATGAAGAGCAAAACCTGCAACTTTAATGGCTACCTAGACCATTCTACTCCAAAACAATAATGCTGTCTGCACAAGTTGGATCTGTGGCTTACCAACAGTAACACAAAGCTAAAACAAACCTGCAACAAACTATGCTACCAATCCTAAGCAAACTAAAACGACCATAGCACTGAAAACATGAAAATTGGAGTGAAAATGGTGGCCCAAATAATGTTTGCACTTGCACAAGTTGGATATGTGGCTTACCAGCTGCAATACAAAACTAACCAAAGCACTCAATGAGAAATCTAAGAATTCTAAGCAAAGGAAAACTAAATCTACTGCAACAAGAAATTTAAAAGCAAACTTTGGAGCAAAATTCAGAACTAAAATCAGGGGCCATTTGCATGTGCACAAACCATGCATTTATAGGAATCCAAACATGCAAAGATCAAATCTAAACTGAACTCCTAAACATTAAACAAAAGAAAAACACTATTCCAGGGGACCAAAAACATAAATGCATGCTCAAGTCGGCAAGAAAAGCTGGTAAAGCGTTGATTTTTGCGTGCGTTCCGTCAAAAGCACGTTCTGGAAAACGCGCACAGGACCGCCGCCCTGCTCAGGGCGGCGGTTACAGGACCGCCGCCCTGTGTAGGGCGGCGGTCACGAGACCGCCGCCCTTCCGGGCGGCGGTTTCGTCACTGAAGACCAAAAAGCCAAGAAAAGAGGAAAAATAGGGAAAACAAAGCACGCGGGGGCTAAGCGGGGCATGCGGGATGTTAACGCATATCCGTAAAGCTTCTCTGGATCCCGAACACCTTGCGAAGAGACCTGTATCATCATCGGGGCACTTATTACACCGTTCCGTAGTACAGTACCTTACAATTTTGGGTACGTACATATTGCCCCCTCGGAGAAGCGTTTTAGCCATGAAGAGGCATAAAACGGTGGGTCCGAGTATGGCCGTCCCGAAATGGGAAGTGAGAAGTTATACCTTACACGCCCGTGTGTTGAAATGACGCCGTCCAAAATTCCCGCTACCTGCGAAATGAAAAGAGAACTCAAATGCAGATAGATACAATAATTTGAAAAATAAACGTTAAAATAATAGAGAAAGAGGACGTACCATTTGTGCGAGGATAGAAACTTACCTCCGTCGGCGCTCCGAACCTGCGAAAAAGATATTTAAAACAAACCGGGGCGTTATATATATGAAAGTGGGCCCATTTTCCTATTCATTTGCGCGAGTCGATTTGATAGGTTTTGAGCTCTGGGACCCACGGTGACGGTTTCTCACGCGAGTAGAGTCAAAACGTCCGCAGTGAGATAGAGATCATGCCTCCACGTGCGGAACGCCACCCCGCGAGATCACAGGTTGGTTTTCTTCAATTTTGTGCTTTTCCCTCTTCAATTTTAAAATGCTAAATTTGTTGCAATGGGGGGTTATTTTCGAAAATGTTTGGTTTAAAGGGTCCATCTAGGGGGGGCGCCTACTGGGTAGGCCCCATTTTTGATTAAAATAGTCATTTTTCGCATTTTTTGGGCTTTTTAAGCTTAAAAACCCGCGCGGGTTTTCGGACCGCGACCGCCGCCCCGGACAGGGTGGCGGTTACACGACCGCCGCCCTGTACAGGGCGGCGGTCACGAGACCGCCGCCTTTAAGGCGGCGGTTACAAAACCGCCCCCCTGCTCAGGGCGGCGGTTTTGCACAGAATGCAAAAGAACCTTACTTAAAAGCTTTTACTTGTATTTTTAGCATTTGTACGTGTTTTTATGCTTCTCTTGATATTGTTTAGATACTAACTTACTCTTCCTTGTGTGTTTTTGGGTGTATGCAGGCAAAAGAGGAGTACATTAGATGGAGCCGGGAGAGAGAGTGCGACTGGCTGCCCGGGGTATTGGATGCCCTCTCAGCAGATGAGGAGGACACATTGCAGAGGGCCGGCATATTGCGTATATCGCGTGTGCCCCACGTTGCTCCATCCAGTCACATTCTTTGTGACCTATTTTCATATTGGGACGCGGATCGGAACACTTTCCGATTGCCAGGGGTCCGTGGTGAGTGGACCATCACTTTGGAGGATGTTTACCGCATCCTGGGGGTCCCGATTATTGGGCGGAGACTCACACTGGAGACAGCAGGGTCCAGGGCACAGATAGCTCAGTGGGCTGGTTATATGGGGGATGCAGCCATTTCTACGGGGCCGAAGAAGGGAGTGCGAGTTAGATCCATTCCTTCTTTGCCCATCCCTATATTTCGACAAGCCATCATGGGGATCCTTGCCTCGAGACTCATCGGGGACAAGGGAGGGGATACATTGTTATACTGCTGGGGCCCCATTATTGCACAGATAGAGGGACATGGCCGGAAATATGCCTGGGGCGCGGACATTTTGGGGACCACCTACCATGACTTATACAGGGTGGTCCGATTGCAGGGACAGTCCTTGAGCCACCCCACTCTAGTCATGAGTTGGGTGTATGAGCGTTTCATTCCGTATGGCAGAGGCGTGGAGGTGGCAGATCCCGGGGCGGTGAGGGCAGCCCGATGGTCAGGTATGTCAGTGCTCAGAGCACCTCACCAGCCAGTAGCCACCCTTACCACGGCAGACATGGAGGCTACACCGTACCAGCTTATGGCCGGTATATGGGGAGAGGAGACTACGACATTGATCTCCTGCTCCATCACAGGGCAGCTTATTGATCGTGTGGGCCGGGTAGAGGTACATCCCTTCAGCAGGGTTCCTCAGCAGTTTGGCCTCCCCTACGCGGCTATGCTTCCTCCAGTAGCACCTGTTTATAGATCAGTCCGAGAGGCTAGAGGGGGGCCTAGAGGCCGTGGTTGGACAGCGGTTACCCCTGGCATTCCTATTACAGCCAGGGGGGTAGTTCGGGCCAGAGGGAGAGCTGGTGCGCCTCAGGCACCATTACTTCAGATTGCTGCAGGTCCTGCTCATAGCAGTGACGACCCTATAGATATTGACTCCGATTCTGAGGAGCACACAGAGGGAGGGTCAGAGGAGCAGACGGACGAGAGCGATCCTGAGTGGCATGATACTCAGGATATTCTGCGGGCAGAGAGGGAGGAGGAGAGTGCAGAGAGAGAGACCGTGGCTTCTGAGGAGCCACTCTCCCGAGGCCATGGTGGAGATGATGAGTCCGTTGCGGGGCGCCATGTTGCCCCTACCACAGGAGCAGCCCCTCAGTCAGCAGCGGCATCAGCAGCAGGTGCTGGCCCTGGCGACCCATCTTGGAGGCCTGGCGATCCGAGTAAGTTATCCTCTCCTCCTTTCAATGCTTGTTTGTTTTAGGATTTGTTTTCGAATGTTAACTCTCCTTATATTTGCATTGTGTACACTTTAACCTCTTGCCTAGTTCCTAATTCGTTTTTCTTTCTTTGCTTTGCAGAGACTGTTGATGAGTGGCGGGATCTAATCCGTAGGGTTTGCGTCGATTCTTTGATGATCCCTATGGATAAGACCCGTGCGGAGTTATCCGTGGATGCCGGAGAGCCCTCAGCAGCCGGCAGGCACACTGACGTCTTTGCTCCCGTTTGGCATGTGGCCAAGATGGTGTCAACTCTCCGTACAGAGTTGGCCGGCTATAGGACAGCCGAGCGTCTTATGAGGAGCCGTTCTCATGGCGAGACTACGACTGCCCCTAGGGACCCTGAGCCCTCCGTCCATTCAGAGCGTCAGCGTAGCCGGAGTCCTAGGCGAGGGCGCGCACCTTCAGCGGGATCGCGCAGGGGTTGAGAGGCCACTTGGCTTTCTGTATTTGTACTTATATTCTTTTGTGTATTACGGGCTCTTTGAGCGTTTTGACCATGCCTAGTGCATGATGGCATTGTATATAAACTTGATTTATTTATATATATGCGTCGGTTTTGGATCAAAACTTGTCATTTGTATTCTACTTTCTTTATTTCCAACTGCTTCGTGTATACTACGATGTATGTTTTATATGCTTTCTAGAATGTATGCAATGGAAAACAGATGGTGCAAATGTTTGCTTTCTTTTTGTGTTTCATGATGCTGATACATGATATTGTAGATATATTGTGATCTTAAATCTTAGCTTCTGTGAGCAATTTGGATACCTCATGATTTGTTTTGGCAAAGTGATGAAAATAATCAGTATGATGAATAGACTAACTTGCCCCACTCCTAACTCCACGCAACTAGTAGGATGCGAGGGCTCATCACCAAGAGCCAAGAAGGGCGCAAGTTATGGAATATGGTGAAGTGATAGTGACGAAAGACAGACGAAGCTTTGGTGGAACCAAATAGAAAAACTACAAGCTTATTCTACCTGAATGACTTCATAGTTTTGGATGCAACTTGCTTTGCGGTTTATCCAGACTTAGACCCGTAGATGGCCACATAGTAGACAAAATCTGGGTTTTTAGGATTTTTGACTCTCTTGGAATTTTTGAATATCTGATTCATTCGTTTTTGACTCAAAGTTTGAATTGATTGTTTATGACCTTTTAACATTTACTTTGTTTAGAGGACCCCCTACACTTTGCCCCATGCTACCTGTAAGAAGCATGGGTTTATCACCGTGGGCAAGGCATAGGCGAGTAAGGGCATTTCCATCCTTTCCCAACCCTACGTCACTAGTAAGAGACGCAAGCTCATCACCGAAGGTTGGTGGGGCAAGGAAATGTGTAAAATAAAATTTTTTGTTTAATCACTTCTTGACTTGTCTATTTGAGTAAAATGTCAGTATATGCTTATTTCCAAAGAGATGTGTATATGGGATAGATGTGACACCATGAAGCTTCTAGAACAGACCATAGGCAAGACACCTATCCTAAGAAGAAATCAAAGCGAGAACAAACTTGCAGATCTTGGTATGATTACCGTTAGGACTTCGTCATGTCTGATTTTGTTTGATAAAAGATTCTGAGTTGATTGATGATATCGAAGATGGAGAAGTATGATTAAAGAACTTTATGCCAGAAACATCACGAGTTTGAAATAGATTACTTTGAGAATAGATTCCCTGATCACAATTTGTGTAAGAACAAGTGGACAAAATGATCCTAATTTGTATGAAAATGAAATGTAGATAGTTATATAGGTAGCGCTAGCTGCTTACGCGTAGAAACGCTTGAGGTGGAGAGAATTGACTGTTTCGCCAAACTCCTCTCCTTCTAGCGTGCATAAGAGGTATGCACCATTTCCGTAGTCCTTCATGACTCGGTATGGGCCCAACCATTTGGGCCGGAATTTCCTTCCTTCGCCGGTCTTCTTGTCGATCCGGCTGTCTAACCTTAGAACTAGGTCACCTTCGTATATGTCACGTTCATAGACCTTCTTGTTGTACTGCCGGCACATCCGGTCGGCATAGACTCTATGTCGTTGTTCAGCATCTAACCTAGTTTCATCCAGGCTTTCTAATTGAGAAAGACGTGCTTCTCTGTAAGCGTCTTCATCCATGGATGGTAATGGGAAGTTTCCTTAGGACAACTGCTTTGTTGATGTCCCGGAAATCTATGCAAATGCGTATCTTTCCATTCTTCTTGAGAACGGGAACGATGTTGGATACCCATTGGGAGTAGTCAACTGGCTTGATGAATCCTACCTGAAGGAGTTTTATTACCTCCTCTTTTACCATGAGGGCTACTTTGGGCTTCATGGGTCTTGATTTTTGTTTAATTGGCTTTGCATCTGATCTAGTGACGAGGTTGTGTACCGCAATGTGGGGTGCGACTCCTGTCATCTCTTTGTAATTAAATGCAAATGCCTTTTGATGTTCTTTGAGAACCTGAGTATGTATTTCCAATATGATTTGGTTAAAAATGAACTTCCTCTGGGGTTAACGAAGAACCTAACTTTAAAATTCTTGGTTCATCTTCCGTTCCGATATTGACATCGATTGTTTCTTCAATTAAAGAGGCATTACCCTCTTCGAACTCAGGTGGTGCCGGAGGTAGATCTATATCATCCCCATTTTCCACCACGTATATATTAGGTTCTTTTTGTGAGGGAAGATTCATTACGGGATTTCCGAAGTAGGAAGATGAATGCGAGATCAGAGATAAATCTAGCGTGTGATAGGAGAGATGTAGTGCTGCAAAGGCATTTAAGTAATCCAAAGTAGCCGCATCATTTCCAACATGGTCTAGGATGGTAGATTTACTTCCGTTTGAAAGAGGATCCATCATTGTTTTTATTAATGGTTCGTTACGAATGGATACCGTGAAATGAGTATCTTCTAGCTCATTGTTTGGAGTAAAGCGTGATGCTGAGGTTGCTATTGAATCGGCGAGAAGATTTTTTTCTCGCGGGATTGCTTCAATGGATATGAAGTTGAATGCCTTGCTTAAATCTACTACAGCGTTTTTGTAAAGTTGCAAGTGTTCGGCTTTAGTTTCATATACCTCTGAAACTTGGTTTGCAACTAATTGCGAGTCTCCTAAAACTCTGATATTATCGATACCAATTCTTTTGGCTAAGGTAAGGCCAAGGAGGAGGGCTTCGTATTCAGCGCCGTTGTTTGTACATTCAAAGTTTAATTTAAAAGAGAATGGGAGGACCTTCTCTTCGGGCGAGGTAAGAATTATACCTGCCCCCGCTCCATAACGGCATTTAGCTCCATCGAAATGGAGAGTCCAATACTTAGCTGGGAGTATGGATGTAGGTGTATCTGCTGTGTTTGCATACTCTACTTCTACCATACAGAGATCTTCTGCTGGCAAGGAACCAACACCTAAGGAAAATCCTATGCCTACTGAATCGAATGGTAAGAACATTGGTGAATCTTGTTCTATTAATTCAACGATCTTCGCAGTAGTCCCTAATGATACTGTCTCTTTAGTTTTACCTTTAGGGGTTGGAATTGTTTGGACTATGTTGGTAGTTTCAAGATCCGTCGTAGGTATCAACTTTTCCTCTGGCTTTGGGTCAGAGGGTTTGTTAAGTTGGTTTGTTGGCAGTTCGAATTCTGAGTGTACACCTGGTCTCTTCTTTAAATCAGCTAGGTGTACGTCAAATGGCTTTGGATCACCTTTGGCTACAAATACCTTTCCCAGATGCAGGAATCTTACTTCTTGGAATAGCGTGGAAGGGATTGCCTTCATTCGGTGTATCCAGGGCCGGCCGAGGATCATATTATAGTTAGTTTCCCGATCTATAATATAAAACTCAGTCAGGATTGTTTTAGGTCCTAAGGTGACCGGTAGTATTATAGTTCCTATCGATGTGGCTTTAAGGCTGTCGTAGCCTCTCAAGGTATTTCGTGTAGTAGAACAGTTTGTTTCTCCATATCCCAATTTTTGGAGAAAAGAGAAAGGAACTATGTTAACCGCAGCTCCGTCATCAACCATTGCCCGTTTTACATAGTTATTATAAACTTGTACTTGCAAGTGTAGGGCTGGATCGCCTCGGCGTGCGATCTCAGCATCTGTAGGCATTTTACTTATTTCGAATATGAATTCAACATCCCTATCCGCCTGTCCCGGTGGATAAACATCAAAGTCTATATGATTTACCTGCGCTTCCGGTGGTGGAGTGATACTAACTAAATGACCCAAACCTAACGCCTCTAAAAGAGCAGCCCTATGAGCAGGGGAATTCTTTAGTAAATCAAGGAATGAAATATGCGAGAAGGTTTTTGTTAGATCATTAATTAGATCATAAGCACCCATGGGTTTTGCTATGGTTTGCTGGATGTTATCTGTTTCCGGCAGGTGGCTTGGACTTGGTTGAGAGAAATACTCTCGTGTTCTCGTAATTGCTTCAACGGGTAATTCGGAGTCTAACTCTACTAATCCAACTACCTTAGGTCGTGGTTGACTTCCTAGTTGCGGCGCGACTAACGGATTTAGCGAGGTTGAGGCCTCGTGATCGTTGTTTCCCGTTATTGCACCTTTGTTTGTTCCAGTTGGTTTCAACCTATCGCTATCATGATTTGGGAGTGGATCATTAAAGATCTTGAGAGGGGCATTCTGAGGGGAAACTGCCCCTGCGAAGGTACTTGCCGTTGGTGACGTAGGATCTGCTAAGAACATATCCATAAAAAATTGTTTTTGTTCACTTGGCAAGCGTTGCATGAATTTGTTGTAATCACGACACGTTCTAGTGTCATGACCCCGAATTTTATGGAAACCACAATAAGAATTGGGGTTGTAATTCCCGTTTTGTTGGTTTGGTGTGTATTGTGGCCTAAAATTCTGATCAAACTGTTGCCTATTAGGACTAAAGTTTTGTTGTTTCTGGTTTTGATTTTGGTTTTGATAACCAAAGGAGTTTTGGTTTGGTCCTTGTATGGGATTTCGCCGTTGTTGTTGTTGTGGATTATTAAAATCCACTGTATTGATCGTCGGGGTAAAATTGTTGTTTCTTTGGTTGTTTGTTTGTGACGGAGTATTAATGACATTTATCCTCTTGGGCTGGTCAGTTACTCCATCTGTTGTTACCCCACGATTTTTGTTAAGGATTTTGGGTCCTTGATTGACGCTTGTAGTGGTTGTAGTGTTTTGAGTAGGGGTGATTAACCTCCCGTTTGCTCCATACGTCTTACGGCCACTATCTATCGCTGCTTGATCAATTCGCAGAGCGCTCTCAAGTACCTCGTCATAAGTCCTTAGTGGGAACTTCTGGACTTCTTCCTTCACCTCTCTGCTAAGAGAATGAAGGAATAAATCGCATAGTTCCATCTGATCCATGTTTGGAGCGCTTGCCGAGGAATAAAGGACTGTGCGCCACCTTTGGATGAAATGGGCGACAGACTCGTTATGTTCTTGCTTGATGTGCAAGAACTCCCTGATTCCTGTCCTTAATAGTTTGTTCATGTCGAAGGCTTTGATGAACTCAGACACGAGTTGTTTGAATGAATGTATGGAAGCCTCGGGTATTCTGTAATACCAATCGAGGGCAATGCCTTCCAGCGTTTTGGGGAATATTTTAGCAACAACCCCATCCCATGGGAGTAGTTCACGAATGGCTGTAGCGTAAGCTTTGATATGCGCATTCGGATCTCCTTCTCCTTTGTATTTAGGCAAATCGGGAAGAGGCCTTGGAAGCATAACGCTTCGTATGGCGAAATCTAAGGGCTCTTTTAAATATTCTGAATAAGTCCCTATCGCATACGTCTCAACCATTGATGGTGCCTGTTGAGGAGGCGGTGGCGGAACGGGTTGTTGATATGGCGTAACGTACGCGTTAGCAGGGGCATAAGGCAATCCTTGCATTTGAGTAAACATGCCGGGGGATGAGTACAAATCCCCTTGTGGTGATTTGGAGTACATGTTTAAGTACGAAGGGGTACTATCCAGGAATGGATTGCTTTGTACTGGACCTAGAGGAACAGTACTGGCGATAGTGGGTCTAGTTGGCACTTGTTGTGAATATTGAGGAGTCATACCCAATGTGCCTACTCCTGTGAGGAGATCCACTTGGCTAGGATGGTGCGGAGGATTGGAACTCCCTGTTTGTATGATTCTTGAATTTTGACTTGCTTGGGCAAGTTCTAATCCTCTAACCTTTTCCATTAGATTTGAAATGACTTCGTTTGGTGAAGCCATGATATCGTGCCTTGGTGGCGTTTGTTGTATATCCCGGTGTTGTATAGGCATGTGATAGCCTGTCATGAACTGATTGCTATCTTGCCAAGTTTCTCTGAGAGTATTTTCCATACGTGATGGCATAGGGGAGTTTTCTTGAGGAGAGAACTCGGGCTGTATCTGCAAAGTTCCTACAGGTGGGTACATGCCTTGAGAGCGTTGTTCACTCCTAGGATAAAGTATTGATTGTCCATCGTCTAAGACCAAGTATGGATCCGATTGTCTACTAATAGGCGGTCGGAATAATACCTGAGGAGATGAAGCAGACTCTCCAGTTAATGTCATATTGTTCGAGCCTGAAGGCTCTGTTTGTGTTTGATCAAGTTGCTCCAACCCCTCTGTTTGGTAGGACGAGTTATATCTAGTCCTTGGTGTTTGTGTTGACAATTGATTAGTTGAATAGTTGTCACCCCATATTGAGAGTGAGGGTGATGACTGCCTATTCTGTTGGGCGTAGTATGCCTCAAGACCCAAGAGGGGTCTGCCGTATGCATCTAATCCCGACATATTCGGGGGGTATATGAATACCCGCAGAATAATGGGAAGGAGCGAAGGTGATGTGGAGAAGATGAAACTTCTCAAAGAGAAGGTGAAAGAATTGCTTGTTTCACGTCGGGTTCACCAATTTTGTAGGTGATGATGGAGAAGATGAAACTTCTCAAAGAGAGGTGAAAGAATTGCTTGTTTCACGTCGGGTTCACCAATTTTGTACGTCGGAAAAGCAACAGGCGAGCGTGAGAATCAACAAGTGACTCTTCCACGTACCCGACCTCCCGAGGTCGTGCCGAGACAGCCGGTGGGGGTAGAATGTGCAGACAAACTAGTTAGGCAGTCTAATGTCTTCAACACGCACTAATGGTATTTGCGAATCTAAGGCAAAGAAGGCCCTTCTAACTTGGACTGGTGTGATAGATCGATCAGCGAGGATGACTGCTCGAAGGCTCCAATCAATATCGAGCTCTGGCGTGATTCGATCTATGGGTTGTGGGATGCGTGGAAAATGACCCGGGATGGTTTCGTGTATTTCTCCTGATAGGGTCATATGGTGAATATGGTCGATTCTATGGACGATTCTCTGGCCTAGTCCAAAATTCTCTAGCTTCGTTAGCTGTTGTATTTAGTAGGGATAACTGTTGAATGATGAGAGGTGGAATCGGAGTAGACTGAAATACTAATTTACGTAGGCCAGTGTCTATGTCGAATTCTTTTATGGATTCGTTAGGCTGTGGGATCTGCGGATCACAACCATAGACTCTTGGTTGTTGCGGTCCCGTGATGGTCATACGGGAGATCAAGTTCTGATCCCTAGTATCCAATAGTCGTAAGCTTTTTCAGCTTCTATGTTTAGAACCAACAGTTGTGCGATCTTCTCAGAATACCTTACAGGCGTTCTCGCAACTTGGATTCTTAAGCTGGTATCTATATCTACTAGGGTGTCTCCAGCGTCTGGCTGTGGAACTAAAGGATCACACCCGAATATTTGTTCTCTTTCGAGCCCTTCTACAGTCATGTGGGTATTTTCTAGGGTAATCTGTAATTTGGCTGATTTGACCAAAATAGATGCGCTTGGTCGTCTTCGATGTTTAACCCTCTCAACTGTATCCTGATCTGTTGGAAGTCTGTTGTTGTTTGGAAGACTTGTATCCTAAGGTTTTGGTCAATGTCAGTTATTGCTACTACGGTATTGGGCTGAGGCACAATTGGCTCGAAAATGTATTCCCTGGGCTCCCTAGGTCCCGTAATTGTCATACAAAAGCAGTAATGAAACAAACTATAATAAAGTAAAATCTAAGTGCACTTCTAGCATATATAGTTTCTTTTTGTATTTTCCGGCAATTTATGAGAGAGTAGCTATTTAAAATATTTAAAATTGACAACTAAACTAACAACGTAAAAACAAACAAAATAGCCGAGTGTAGCTATTTGTCTGTGCGATTTTGTATATCTATTCTAAACAACGAAATAACTAATCTATCTGCAAGATTCTCGATCCTACCTCAGAAGTGAGGAATGAATCATAGTTTCTCAGAAACTATCAATCCCCACAACCTCCCTGGCAATATCGAGAATGGAAATAACTGAAATAAAGTGATTAACTACTTTATTTGATAAGTTCTAACTAAAACTTTGAAAGATGGAACCTGGATTTCGCAGAACAGTGGCGAATCCGACGGTGTGTGTGTTCTTGTCCCCTCAGTATGATCTCTTCGTTCTTTGTGCTCACGTGAATCCAGAAAAGCGTGAAATGCTTGCATCAACAGGAATAGGTATTTGGATCAATGGACAGCCTTCAAAATGCAGACAGAATAGAATGCGGATAGGAGAGGGATAGCACAAGAGTACAGAGCTTGGCCTATGCAATTCCTAGCGGGGTCTACTGCGAATCATGCAACAAAGAGCGTCCAGAACCTGAGACTAGTCTGTATGAAGAGCAAAACCTGCAACTTTAATGGCTGCCTAGACCATTCTACTCCAAAACAATAATGCTGTCTGCACAAGTTGGATCTGTGGCTTACCAACAGTAACACAAAGCTAAAACAAACCTGCAACAAACTATGCTACCAATCCTAAGCAAACTAAAACGACCATAGCACTGAAAACATGAAAATTGGAGTGAAAATGGTGGCCCAAATAATGTTTGCACTTGCACAAGTTGGATATGTGGCTTACCAGCTGCAATACAAAACTAACCAAAGCACTCAATGAGAAACCTAAGAATTCTAAGCAAAGGAAAACTAAATCTACTGCAACAAGAAATTTAAAAGCAAACTTTGGAGCAAAATTCAGAACTAAAATCAGGGGCCATTTGCATGTGCACAAACCATGCATTTATAGGAATCCAAACATGCAAAGATCAAATCTAAACTGAACTCCTAAACATTAAACAAAAGAAAAACACTATTCCAGGGGACCAAAAACATAAATGCATGCTCAAGTCGGCAAGAAAAGCTGGTAAAGCGTTGATTTTTGCGTGCGTTCCGTCAAAAGCACGTTCTGGAAAACGCGCACAGGACCGCCGCCCTGCTCAGGGCGGCGGTTACAGGACCGCCGCCCTGTGTAGGGCGGCGGTCACGAGACCGCCGCCCTTCCGGGCGGCGGTTTCGTCACTGAAGACCAAAAAGCCAAGAAAAGAGGAAAAATAGGGAAAACAAAGCACGCGGGGGCTAAGCGGGGCATGCGGGATGTTAACGCATATCCGTAAAGCTTCTCTGGATCCCGAACACCTTGCGAAGAGACCTGTATCATCATCGGGGCACTTATTACACCGTTCCGTAGTACAGTTCCCAAATCCACTACACACTCCTTAACTAAGGAGTCTATAGATATTTTAGCTCCAAAAGCCATCTTGATGTCCCAACTAAGACCATGCCTAATTGCCACCAACCTACAACGCTCTACTAAAGATGGTACAATAAGTGAATATGACCAACTAGAATGAAACAATATAGAGGCAGGAATACCACCAATGCTAAATGTAGTCTCTATCATGGTACTTAGGTACTAACCCTGGTGGTTCTCAACCACTACGTAGATCTGATGGCTACGTCCCATGTCGCTGACCGTAGGCTCTGAAATATGTGCCTTACCCTTGTTACTAGGGTTCTTTGGGCACTCTCTCCAATGATTTCAAACAATGTCACAACCATAACAGTAGCCTGGACCTCTCCTATGAGATGTAACTCTAGCTGGTACTCTAGAGCTCTATCCCATGGATCCTGATGATCCGGCTATGGACTGTTGAGGTATCTGCTAATGAGCTTCTGCTGACTGAGCTCTCAGTGCACCATGTGTCCTAATGGGACCCCTAGGAGGAGGCCCCATACTTCGTCCTCTCTGAGCGTCAAATCTCTTAGAATGTCTTAATGGTGGATGAGTCTACTGTTGTTGTTACTATTGTGGTGGTCTGAATGAAGACTTTTTAGAACCATGTCCACCACGAGGAGGAGGAGATGATCCTCTCGACCTGTTATCCTGCATCTTCTGGATGTGGCTCTGCACTTTTTCCCTGGCCTACTAAGTATTCCCCTACATCTCCTCTGCAATGTAGGCCTTCTCCATGGCCTCTACTAAGGTCTGGGGGTAATGAATTCATATTGTACCTCCCAAATCTAAATTCTAGCCCCTGATGAACCTGTGAATCCGGACCTTCTCGTCCTCCTTATATTCAAGATACTGGAGTAGGTCTAAGAATCGACTCTCATACTCAGCTATAGTCATGGATTCCTAACAGAAATCATGGAACTCACATATCCTTTGTTGAATGAACCTCTGGGATAAGTACCTGCACTTAAACCGCTCCTCAGAGAGCTCCAAGGTAACTATCTCTGAATCTATGTGGAGCTTCTTCTCCTTGATCCTCCAATAGACACCTACTCCATCCCTCATAAAATGGATCACAAAAAAATCTTTCATGTTGCTAGTACATGGGCAGAGCTTGAAGCACCCGTTCAAGCTCACTAACCAGGCCTCTGCCTAAAAACCACCTATATCTCTAGAATAGTGAGATAAGTGTAGCTTCAAGATCTCCCTGATATGATTTGTAGCTGACAACTGACGACCCCTAGGTCTCTCTATATGACCCTCCCTTTTCCTAGGGCTTTGAGATCTGTCTATGTGCCCTAAAATCTTATCTCCATGTCCCCTCTGCAGTGAATTTTTCGTAGTTGACTCCATGCGGGAGATCTTTTTGCTATGATCCTCGTTGTTTCGAGGAGATGTAAAAGCCTCAACTAATGGCTCCCTATCCTATCTGGTGGGCCTTCCTCCTAAGGACCCTCCGGATATAGTGGCATTGACGTCCTGAAGCATCTGTAAAATATGAGATAGAATGGCCACTACCACCTGATCTGGAGGTGGAAAGTCTAGATCTACATGCAAGAACCCCTCGTCTTTTCCACACCTTCTGCACAAACCAATGCGGGATTTAGTTCATCATTCTAGGTTTTGTTCCAGTTTTCTAAGTTTGTTATGTTATACAATTACCATATACTGTTTTTTTCTAGGTTTTAAAAAAAAATTGCGCTAGGTTAAAATGTTCATGTCTTGTGTTTTCAAGTGTGCCTTGTTATCCCAAATTCACCTCCTGAAAAATTTGGTTAAAACAATCCCCACACATAAAGGAAATATCAAGGGAACGATTCATACGT
The DNA here is from genome assembly GCA_019776745.2 of Taxus chinensis. NCBI lineage: Eukaryota > Viridiplantae > Streptophyta > Pinopsida > Cupressales > Taxaceae > Taxus > Taxus chinensis. Next base: position 115,369,100 of record CM034152.1, on the reverse strand, counting down.
ACGAGCTCACATTCTAGAATGACACAAAAGAAACCAAAGGCCCAAAAGAGTCAAATTTGACCCCGTGTAGAAAGAAATTCAAGAAACGGCTCTGTCGAACGAGCCCGTGCTTCAAATCCAACAGAAAAGTTACAGGCAGGCTATACAATGGAGTAGCAGGGTTGGAGAAGGAGTAATAGTGTTAAGGTAGAAAACAGAGGCTCAAAGGAAAAGAAATGACAAAGGCTCAAAGTCTTCCGGTTCTACAAATTACTCAAAACGAGCCCCCAAAATTGGCTAAGTATAGAGAGTCAGCAAAGGCTGCCAAGTGTCCAAGCAACACACCTCTAAAGGTTAAATCCAAAAGGAGACTCAAACAAGCACCAAGCCTCCACATGTCTAGATCCCCAAAATTTTCACCGGTCGTTGAAAAGTCTTTAACTCTGTGGAAGGTGCCATGTGTCTTAATGACACTCCCTCAAGGGTAAAATCCTGAGTGGGTTTTCAAACGAGTGCGGTCTCACCACGTTTCCCAGGTCCAAAATGGGGACATATTCGGGGGTTGAATAGTCAAAGCAGAGGCAGGCCAGTGGAGGGAACCAAGTGTTAGCACGATGCTACTTCAAAAGTAGAGTCTAGAGGTAGTTTTAAGACATGTGCGAAGCTGCCACGTATCTCAGGTCAGGCACAGTGTCTCCGCCAACATAAGGGACCCCGGTAAAATACAAAGGGAGCCCGAGGAGCCTACGGAAGCTGTCACATGTCCCATGGGTGAAATTTCAAGAGCAAATGAAGGAGAAAAATCTTAAACGAGTGTAGGGCTGCCACGTGGACCCTGTATGGACGGACTCTTTAAATATTGTGTGCCCACGACCTGAAAATTTAAATGGCCATATCTTTTGACTGGAAACTCAGATTTAGGCAGGAGAAGAATTTTTGGAAATGAATTGACCCCCTCTATGCCATGGAAACATAAAATATCATTCTTAGTAGGATTTGGTGGGTGAAAATTTAGAAAATGTCTTCTAGGCCATTAATGTAAAATATGATTTCTTCAACTACTAGACTAGATTTAATTTGATCCGCTAGGGAGCCAGAATCAACATATTGTAGGCAGATTTGGAGGGGGCATTGATTGATGGTGGTTAAAGATTTCAAGGCAAGATTCAATGCGTATCCCATGGTGGTTGAAGCAAGATTCAATTTTTCCCTCTTCTCTCTCTTATTCTTTGTATATATTGTAACACTTCTCATTTTGAGAGAGGGAAACATTTTGGGTATAGGGAAACTATTTCAAAGTTGTTTCTCAATTCCATTTGAGTTGTAGGCCTTATTTTACGACTAGAGAGCATATTTGTGCCTTTGAGCACTGCATGTAATATTATGTGCACCTTACAAAGCAATAAAACCTTGTTTTATGGCGTCTTTCATCCCTTAGCATTGTTATTTTTTTCTCTGTGCCTCTCTATCTCGTGTTTGCTTCCTGTGCATGTATTTCCCATTTGTAGGTGCAGGACATCGTGCTTCATGGAGTTTCTATGGTGGACCTGGATATGCATATGTGTCACTTCTGTCTGACCTCCCTCAGTTCCCTTTTCCCTGTTTCATTCTCCATAAACAGAGTATCTCACACTTCCCTTTCTAGTGTATCACCACTTAGTGTAGGCTCTTTCACCATCTCTCTTTCTCTCTGTCCCATTGGAACAGTTAGATTAGGATTAGTTAGACTCTGCTTGTACTAAACTAGTTTGTGGCAAGTAGATTAGGAAGCAAGAACCGACTTTCTCCAGAGGGCCATCTCAGGTTTGTAAGTCCCATAGCTTGAGAGATGGTCCCATGTTGTGCAATCACACCGAATTCCCCACTTCATGATAAGGCCATTCGAGGGTGTTTTGATTCTATACTAACATGCCCAAGGTTCCAAGCTTTGAACCCATGACTTTGATACCAAGTGTAATGCCCGCTAAGTTTGTCCACATGAATCCCAAAAACAACCTAGGTCAAAATAGAAAAATTATATAATAATTTTTTTAAAAGCGTGCCCGCAAAAAGGTTTTGAAAATAATTGTTGTCACATTATTTTTTCTAAATTAGTGTAAATTCATAAAATAAATTTCTTTTATCCCCATTATAATAAAATAATTAAAACCCTCATTACCTTTTAACAAACTTAGTTATTCTCAGGCACGGTTTAGGTTCCTCCTAAATGTTATTTTGATAAACATTTGATTTCCACTATAGTCAACTAGGAAAAATTAATCCCACGGGTAAAAGGGGTCTATGTAATTAAATACTAAAGTCATTTTAATCCCACAAGGTGACAAGGTTTAAAAACACCTAACAAGGTCCTTAATTTAGCACCAGGGTTAGGAAAATAATCCCATCCCCTACACAACCCAAGTGGCCCCCCTAAAAGTCAACCCATGCATTTAAAAATTAAAATTGGAATTTTATTCAACCACTCCCCACCTAATTTTTGTAGGGATGAATCTCATCCATTGAATGGATTCATTTGGGGCCACAAGATTAAGGGATTTCACTAACCCTAAGTTTACTTATGAAAGGCTTCTTTCTCTTTTCTTTTGAATTATTATTTCTCTTTTGTTTTTTTTTGTAGGTTGGAGGAGAAGGAAGAAGCCACGAGAGGCCATTTCAAGATTTTGGGAGGATACACATGTTCCATTTATTTTCTTCTTTTTCTTTTGTTTACACCCTCACCTAGGGTTTCAATACATTTGTTTAGTTCATTTCAATAATATTTGCACAAATGGGCTTATGGGTTTTGCCCCATTTTAGAGGAAAATGGATAAAATGTTGATTGAATGTACTTGAGAGAGGATATATATACATCTATATGTGTATATAGATATGTATGTATGTATGTATGTATATATATATATATATATATATATATATATATATATATATAACATTTTCTTTTTAATATAAACCCTAAAATACAATATAGGGGCATATACAAATACATATAATGAATTAAAAATAAAACAAACTCGGTGCAGATCAAACTTTGCATAGTCCGGAGAAGGGATATGCGCAAGTGTAAGATATATTGTGGGGTTTTAATGGAAATGGTTTGGAGTTGGGGGGAGGGTTGCCGACCCCACACCACCACCCCCCCCCCCCCCCCCCGCCCCCATATAATGAATTAAAAATAAAACAAACTCGGTGCGGATCAAACTTTGCATAGTCCGGAGAAGGGATATGCGCAAGTGTAAGATATATTGTGGGGTTTTAATGGAAATGGTTTGGAGTTGGGGGGAGGGTTGCCGACCCCACCCCCCCCCACCACACCCCCCCCATATTTCCCACAATACTTAGCATAGGCCGCGGCCGTGGGAAGCTTCCACAATTTCAATCCTTTTTTTTTGTTAAAATTTTCATTATATTTAGTGGTATATAAATGATATGATTTCTTCTTAAATGTTTTTCATTAATAAAATCTTTTTTATATAATACTTATATATATGTGTATGTATGTATGTATGTATGTAATATTCTAATATTATTTTAATAACTATATCCGATAATGGTATACCTTTGTTAATATAATAATATTAATAGTATATTAATATTGATATATTTTCATATTAACAAGTCCCATTAATATTAAAATATTTCATTATTAATAATATTTAAAAATATTAATATTACTATCAATAGTATTAATGAAATATAGATAGTAATATTGGCAAGTTAAAAAACTTGTACTAACACTTTCTTTTCTAAAAATTTGATAATTATTGTATAGAAGATAAAATAAAATAAATTTCATTTCCTTAAACAATTTATAATGGATTTGCAATAATTTTTCAAAAAGAAACATACACACTAAATGAAACCTACCAATAAACTAAAATAGGAATAGTTGTTTTCTTTTCAACTACATTTCCATTATGTGAAAACTAGCTTCACTAAAATGTCTTTCTTTCCTTATTACAATAATGCAACTTTAACAATGAAAATAAACTTTCCTTTCCTTGAGCATAACTCAATTCTTTCAATATAAGAGATTTTCTTTCACATAAAACACTACAACTAAGCTTTTTACACATGATTTCCATTCTAATTTCTTCCTTGACATTCTACAATTTGAGGAGAAGGGAAAATACACATTCCTAAATGCATTTCCTTTCAAGTAATAATACAACTTAGTAAAGGAAACTTACAATGCAACATTTCTCTTAAAAGAACAATACAATAATCTTCCACTTGAAGTGGGAATTTTTACAAGAAGGAAACTATAATGAAATACATTTTATCTTCTATTATTGCTCCAAGAATCAAATATCCAACCAAGCTCCATCTTCTCTTCACTTGATCACAAAAACCAAAAATGGCGGAGAGGCAACACTCTCCACCCAACCAAAACTCCAATGAGAATAAGAATCAATTCTTCTCATTAGCCCCCGAGCTCCAACCACAAAGCAATAAGTGATATGTAAACTCTTCAACTTTGGAATTATCCACATAAACACAAATAAACACTATTGTTCTACTTTCTATTAGAAAATGACAGAGATAGCTAGTGAATGAATTATGCTTGTGCTTAGAATCCACAATTGCAAGAAAGGAAATAATTTAAGCTCATAAACACCAACCAATTTTATCCTGGAAACCTCCAAAGGAGGAAAAAATAGTCACAAAGGGAAATTTCTCTTTCTTCCCACTTTTATTGGCCAATTCAAAATAACAAGTAGAGAATTTATAATAAGTATGAAAGAGAAGTAGATAATATCTCACACTTCTTCCCAAATACTTTCTTGCTCTATCTGAACACTCCTTTCTTCTACAAAACACAATTCTAGCACTAATAACTTCTTGCTCACTTGCTTTCATTCTTTGATGATCCTATTGTCTTCTACAAACATGTATTTATAGCCTCTCCCATGTCCTCCCATGCACTGGAGAGTGGGAAAGGTCATGGAGGAGAAGAGATACAAAAAACTGTCCAAATTATAGGTTATTCGTTTCATATTTTCATTTTCTGTCTGAAAGAGATAGGACTGTCACCCAATGTAGATCGGTGGTCCCAGGACTACTTCCCTGGTTGGGTGATGGTTTTAAAACCACCACTCTGCATAGAGCGGCAGATCCTGTTACTAAAAAGATAGAACCTCCGTGTTTAATTTTTCCTTCTTGTACTGACTATTTTGATGAAGTAGATTCATTTTGAATCCCTATGGATCACACCTCCCATGCTTAGGAGGATTTTGGTCCCAAAAAATCTTAGTGGGGGAGTAGATGAGGAAATAATTCCCTCACTTAATTTCCTTTGAGTACCACTCGTGTCTGCGTTGGTGTCTTTCCTTTCACTCTAATCTTCCAAGACTCATGTGGACCTCTCCTTGTCTCTCTGATATTCTACTGCAGCTCTACATCCTCCTCCAATTCACCTCATGATTCCAAGACACAATCCTCAATGAAAGGTAGAAACTATAGACCTTCATCTTCATCTAGCATGGATGGCTCATATAGATACAAGTTCTCACAGTTTACTACAGAGTACATCCTCATAAATGGTGGAAATTCAATTTGAAAAGCATTTTCTCCAACCTACTCCAATATGGTGAAGGGCCCATATCTTAGTGGCTTGAGTTTCCATGCTTGGCCTTGTAATATCTCCTTTCTCAAGTAAATCCAAACTCTATCTCCAACATGTAGCTTATGTTCTCTCCTATGTTGATCGTGCCTAGATTTGTACTTGGCTTTAGATTTCTCTAGATGTCCTTTGACTTTGAGATGGATTTGTCAGATCCTCTTAATGAATTTGTTTGCTCTAGTCACCTTTGTGTCTCATGTCTCCACCTCATCTTGCTTCCCAACTACTATGTCCAATGTATTTATAGGTAGATATCCCAAGTATTCTTTGAATGGTGACTTCATACTAGATGTGTGTACTTCCCAGTTATAGGAATGTCTGAATGTAGGCTAAGGACTCATCCCATGTCCTTGGATATTTGTTGTTATACCCTCTGATCAACTATACCAAATTCTTGTTTACCACCTCTATCTGTCCATCTATCTGTGGATGGAAAGTTGTGCTCCTATGTAACTTGGTATCTATCTTGTCCCATAAAGTAGTCCAAAACTTCCCCAAGAACCTAGAATCCCTGTCAGAAACAATAGACTTTGGCAAACAAAAATGCACCCATACATTAGCAAAGAAAATATCTACTACCTCATGTGATTTTACTATCTTTTTACATGCCATAGGGATACACATCTTACTGAATCTATTAGCAACAACATATAGATAGTCATGACCATGTTTAGACACAGGTAATCCTCCTACAAAATCCATAGAAATGTCCTCCCATGAACGATTAGGTACTGGAAAAGGCATATACAAACCCTCCTTCCTAGTCTTAGGCTTGCTAGTACCAAAAAGTTAAACATCCACGTATAAATTTTGATACTTCTTCTTGCATATTGGTCCAATACATGTACCTTTGCAAGTAAGCTAGGGTCTTACCAACACCAAAATGTCCCACTAATTTTGAGGTATGCACTTCCCTCATCAATAGAATTATTTCTTCTTTTGGCACCCAAAGCTTCCCCCATCGGTAGAGCAACCCATGTTTGAGATAACAATCTTCAATCTATGTTCTTTTAGCCCCTTGGGAATGCAACTACTGAAATGTCACCCCAAAGTCTTTGTCCTAGGAATATGCCTCTCTATAAGCTTCCTTTGTAAAGGGCTCAATCCGAGAGATAGTGGCCAAACAGGAAAACTTCTCTTGTTTGGATGGCCTATACAACATGTTTGCCACCAATTTTGTAATACCCTTCTTGTATTTGATCACTAGATGGAACTGCTGAAAGGAACCCCATCCATTTGTAGTGTCTTGCCTACTGAAATTTAGACTGTGCTTACAAATACTGGAGAGGTTTGTGGTCAGTGTGCACAATAGTTTCTTTAACCAAAAAATAATGCTTCCATTTTTTAATTACCTGAACTAGTGCATACATTTCCTTATCATATACTGAATATCCTTTAACTACTGACGTGAAAGTTTCATAATAATAACATACGGGTTTAACTCCTTAAAGCAACACTGCACCCATGATGTAATCACTGGCATTTGTCTCTACTTCAAAAAGTTGCTACAAATTAGGAAGAGAAAGTACTGGAGCATGACTAATATTTTATTTCAATAACTCAAAGGATTTGTCTTATTCCTTACCCCAGTCAAAACCCTTACTCTTTGCAGCCACTATATGTAGAGGTGTTGCTTTTGTGGATAAGCCCGGAATGAACTTCCGCATGTACTATATTGCTCCCACAAAACTCCTGGTCTCTGCAGCTCCTGTAGGTGTTGTCCAGTTGGTGATGGCTTCCACCTTCTTTGGATCCACTTTTAGCTCTCCTCCTCCAACCACGTGCCCAAGATAGACAAGTGATTGTTTGGAAAAATCACATTTATTCATATTACAAAGCAGCTATTTATTCCTGAGAACTTGTAAGACTTGATGTAAATGGGTTAGATGTTCTTCCCATGTGGCACTAAAAATTAGAATATCATCTAGATATATAATGACACATGAATCTATGAAATCCTGCAATACATCATTCATCAATCTCATAAATGTAGCGGTGCATTGTATAACCCAAAAGGATGTACTAACCATTCATACAAAACCTATTTTATTTTGAAGGCAGTCTTCCATATATCCCCCTCCTTCATTCTAACTTGGTGATAATCAGACTTGAGATCCAACTTTGTGAAGAATTTGACATGCTGAAGCTGGTCCAAGAGATCATCTATGCGAGGAAGTGGATATCTATTCTTTATGGTGATCTTGTTCAAAGTGCGATAGTAAATGCACATTCTCCAAGAACCATCCTTCTTTGGCACCATCACAATAGGTGAACCACATGGTGAGGTGCTCAGACGTATCACCCCTTAGTCTAGTAGTTCCTCGAGTTATTTCTTTACTTCAGTACTCTCAAGCAAGGATTTCCTATACAAACTGATGTTTAGTAGAGGGGACTCTGGCAATAGCTAAATCTCATGCTCTACTTCCCATTTTGGTGGTAACCCACTAGGAGCCTGAAAAAATTCCTGAAAGGACTAAATAATACTATCCAAATCATGCTTTCCCTAGTTATAAATCTCTTAAACTTCTACCCCATCTTGTTTATCTTTTAACAAAAGTAAACAAAACTGATTATGATTTTCCTGAATAAGTCATTTTTCTTGGTTAGCACTCACCATAGTAACCTATGTCTTATGTTGGTGTGCCTAGATGTTGTAGATGATCCCATCCTTAACCCATCGGTACCAGTTTTCCCTTCTCTTATATATAGCATCTTAGATATACAAGTAAGGACTCCCAAATACAACATCAAAAGCATCAAGTGGAATAATGTCAACTTCCAAAACATCAATATACTGGGAATTTATCCCAAACTTGACCTTACATCTTCTTGTTACCTGAATTTCAACACCCTTCTTCACCCAACCCAAAGGATAAGGGTGTGGATGCTCGTAAGTATCAAGACCAAGATTCTTTACAACTACTTCAGAAATCAAGTTAGACTAAGAACCGGTATCAACCAAAGCATTTACCTTAGTTCTCTTGATCTATATTTTGATTTGGAATAGTCTACTCATCTCCTCTTCCTGGATGTCCATGTTGGTGACCGTGCATCCAAGCCTTTCATCTACATCAGATTCATCTTTGATTTCCACCTCCCCTTCTGTTCTTATAGCTTTCATGGACTTCTTTGAGTCCTTGGTTTGGTTTTTTGGATGCAACTTCCAACATGTAGCATAAGTATGACCATTAATATCATAGTTCTTGCAAAAATTCTTGCGATATTTACAAGTATTTAAAGTAGTGGCAGCTTGTTTACCTTTCCCTTTCCATTTACCCTTGTTACTTGTTTTCCCATACTCTTTTTTCTACTGATTTTTCAACTAATTTGCTCTTAGCTCTACTTCCCATTGTCTTCTTTTCATCATCTATGTAGTATTATTTCACACACACCTCATTGAGATATTTGGGCTTGGTGGAGATGACTTTTCTTCGAAGGTGAGTGTGAAGTCCTCCCAAGTACTTAGTCAGAATATCCTCATCCTCCAAGTCCATGTTTAGCAACATGGCCTGCCTCCAAAACTCTGTAGTATAGTCCTACACACTTTGACCACTACCTTGTCTAAAATACTGCCATTTAATCATTTGGTCAGTCTTGTGGCCAATAGGATAGAAGTTATCTCTAAGTAATTCTTTAAATTCTTGCCAAGATTTCACAATAGGACACTTCTTCTTTTCACAAGTGGTTAGATGGGTTTCCCACCAAACCAGAGCATGTCCCTCCATTTTGAGACGTGCAAAGGTGATCCTCTGTGCCTCAGTGACATTATGGATGCTAAAGTAGACTTCTAACTATTTTAACCATTTATCAAGCAACTCCGCATCTACTTTTCCTTCAAAGCTTTTAATATCAACTTTCGTCTCAACTTTAAAAGGAGTATGATTGGATTTTACCTTTTCTCTTGTGTTTGAAGTCTCTTCTTCATGTTTTTCCCCATAATTTTCCTCATGGTGGCTCCTTCCTATGCCAAACTTTTCAGCTAAGCCCCGAACCACTGATTCCATGGAGTCTTGTTTGACAGAAGTTGTCTTTTGTAAATCAGCAAGCTCTTCTTTCCTTCTAAACATCCTATCCATCATGGTCTCCAGCATCTTGATTCTACGGACCAAGTTCTCTTCCTCCATTTGTCCTTGAATTCTCTGTTTCCACTTCTTTGTAGAAATTTTTGGATCGCAAGGTAAATCCTCTTCACCTTTAGATCTTGTCACTATCATACAAATCCAAGAACGAATACCACAGTCCTAGATAATTGTTAGCTCTAATACCAAAATGATCTGTAAACTCTTCAACTTTAGAATTATCCACAGAAACACAAATAAACACCTGTTGTTCTACTTTCTATTAGAAAATGACAGAGATAGCTAGTGAATGAATTATGCTTATGCTTAGAATCCACAATTGCAGGAAAGGAAATAATTTAAGCTCATAAACACCAACAAGTTTTATCCTGGAAACCTCTAGAGGAGGAAAAACCAGTTGAGAAGGGAAATTGATCTTTCTTCCCACTTTTATTGGCCAATTCAAAATAACAAGTACATGAATTACAATAAGTATGAAAGAGAAGTAGATAATATCTCACACTTCCTCCCAAATACTTGCTTTCTCTGTCTCAACACTCCTTTCTTCTACAAAACACAATTCCAGCACTAAGAACTTCTTGCTCACTTTCTTTCATGCTTCGATGATCCTATTCTCTTCTACAAACATGTATTTATAGCCTCTCCCATGTCCTCCCATGCACTAGAGAATGGGAAAGGTCATAGAGGAGAAGAGATACAAATAACTGTCCAAATTTTGGGTTGTTCATTTCATATTTTCATTTTTTGTCCGAAAGAGCCAGGACCGCCGCCCAATGTAGACCGATAGTCCAGGACCACCGTCCTAGTTGGGCGGTGATTTCTATAACTGCCACTCTACACAGAGTAGAGGTCATGTTACTTAAAAGACAGAACCTTTGTGTTTTCATTCTTCCTTCTTTGTACTCATTGTTTTGATGAAGTAGATTCATTTTGGATCCCTATGGATCAATAAGGAATGGATCCAACACAAGGAAACTCTACAATTATTTGACACTTACTATCATGCAACAAACACACAAGAAATATAACCACACAAACACTTATTTTTAGACACAGCCACTTCCCGAAACATGGCTCTAAAATAGCCAAGGAGAGATAGGAACATCGGGGTGCCTTTGTGCCTCCCACGGGTTTGGATGCCCACCTCTAAAATCCTCCATAACACAATCTATCCCAAAAATATCCTATGCCTCCCCATAACAACAAAGCTATGTCTCTTATGTCTCCCTCACTCTTATGCTTCCCTCTCTCTTATGGCTCCCACAATACACAAACTAACAAAATAGAACAAGGTGGGGCAACCAAAACCCACTCCCTCCTAAACACACAAATAATCTCTTATGCCTCAAAACATTCTTCATCCCCATTTCCAAATCTCAACACAACCTAAGGTCAATTTACTACCCAAAACTTTAAGCAAGAACACAATTCCATACAACACATAACATACAACAAAATGAGAAGAAAATAAGACTGTAAAATCCTGCCTTGCAATGGTAAATCCACTTTTCAAGTAATTCCAAACATCCTTCAAACTCAAGTAACTCCAAGCTCCCTTCTACTCCAACAAACAATCACTCCCAAAAATCTAAGATCCAAGGCTAAGTAAGTAACCCCATTTACTTCCCAAAAATTTCAATAAATAGAAAAGAGGAGGAGGGAGATGATGTGGCTCCATTTAGGATGCTAGATCATTTATTCTCCACTTCACATCACCCAAGTCAAACCCATACTCCAAGGAAATATAAATGGGAGTTTGAGAGATAGGACAAACCTCTTACACACACCACTCCAACCCATACCTGTTAGGAAAAAGAAATAAACACATGTAAGAAAGTGCAATTAAAACTCACCTTTTTCCTTCCAAAACACATAATGGGGTCTATTTTTGATCCGCCAACCCATAGGTAGGGTTAATATAATACATTAAGAGGTATGGGACAAGTTTAACTTGTCCCACAAGCCTCCAAAATTGTCCCTTAAGGCCAAATCCAAATTTCCAAGATGAGGTAGGGTGTACAACACTCAAGACCACATACACTTAACTTACAACACATAAACCAAAGAACCATCTAATCAAATAAATGAATTCTTTTTTCCCATCCATAATTAGTTCAGTAACATGATTAATTTACTAATCTAGACACATAATTAATTAAATGATAAAAGGGAATTACATTACCATAAAATCACATACAGTAAAATTAAATAAATGAAAATAAAAGAACAACACACAAACCCCTTGGTCACAATTAGAGGTAATCCCCCCATGGGAACCCCCTAAAAATACACACAATATAACACAATTTACCATGGTGACCATTGTCAAATCCATCTAGCATTCCGATGTTGTTGGTCTAAAATCCCCCTTTGATTATTGTGATATAATCATCTACAAAACACACAATACCTCCTTCGGCCTTGTGGCCACATCAAAAACATCCAAGGTAAAATATATGCATATATATCAACAATCATCTATACATAAATTAAATCATCATCTAGGCAAATAATGTTACTATTTTAAAATTCCAACAACATCTCAATTTTATATTTCATCATTATCAATAAGATCACAAGATTAGTTCACTACTAAATCCTACTCAATATGATGAAAATTTTGAATGTAAGAATAGATATAAATATATCAACCACACATCATCATTAATATAAAATGTCTCTCTAAGAAATCCACACGATCATACTATGAATCAAAACCCATCAATAATCAAAGTATCTCTATCGTCTAATCATCATGCTAAGCCAAAATGATACAATAATATCCATGTATATAACCAACAGTAATTGAAATAAAAATGTAATAAGTGTTGAAGGGAATTTGGCACTACACCCCCCTCCATTTAGACTCAACTTCCTCCTAGAAGTCAGTGAAATAGGTGTGGAAACTAGACCCATAGAAATGTAGCAGCAGTCTCATCATACCTATCCCAATGGACTCAAACCTAGTCTATTTCTCTTCCTCGAAGGCCCAGGGTCTTGCGCTCTAAAATACGGATGGGTTCCACCATCACCTGTCTCTGATCATGCACCTACAATGAGGTCCAATCTAATACCATATAAGGATCATCAATGTATCTCATAAGTAAAAAAACATGAAACACATCGTGGATGCAAGAAAAGCTAGGTGGTAAAGCTAGAAGATAGGCCAAAGGACCGATACGTTCCAAGATCTCAAAGGGACCTACAAACATAGGAGCAAGATTAGATCCTTTTCCATAATGGATAGGGCTCTTATGTGGTCTAAGAAAAAGAAACACCTTCATGCCCACCTCAAAACTATGATGTGTCCTATGTTGATCTGTATACTTCTTATGTCTATCATGTGCCTCCTATAATCTCTACCTTATCATAAAAACCTTCTGCACCATATCTTGTAGTAACCTTGGCCCAAGAGAAACCCTATCCTCCAAGCTATCTGAACTAAGAGGTGTCCTGCACTCTCTACGATATAGTGCCTTAAAAGGAGCCATGCCTATCAAACTCTGAAAACTATTATTGTAGGAAAACTCCACCAGATACAAGTACTCCTCCCACCTCGACTGATGGTCCATGATGTACATCCTAAGCATGTCCTCCAAGATCTTATTTACCAACTCAGTCTATCCATCTGTCTCAGGGTGATAGGTTGTGCTGAAATTGATATTTGTCCTGAGAGCATACTGCATCGTAGTCCAAAAGTGATAAGTGTACAAGGGATCGCAGTCACAAATGATCTTCCACAAAATCCCATGTAATCTGAAAATCTCATCAAGGTATACTCGTGTCACTGCACTAACTATGTAGGTGGTCTTCACCAGAGAAAAATGAGCCACTTTCGTCAATTTATCTACTATGACCATGACGACGGCATGGTGGTATCTTAACGTTGGTAACCCAACTATGAAGTCCATAGAAATGGTGTCCCATTTCCACTCTGGTATGGCGTGAGGGAAGAGAAGGCCAGCTTGGTGCTGATGCCCAACATTCACCTTTTAACACTCTAAACAGCGTGACACGAACTGAGCCACATCTCTCCGTAGTCCCCTCCAATGGTACAAATTTCTCAAGGTGGCATGCATCTTCTTCACCCTGAGATGGGTTGAATAAGGTGCACGATGAACCTCTATCAAAATTTCCTGTCTCAAGCCTCCATCTCTAGGAACATATATCCAACCCCTTTATCTGAGAAGACCATCTCTCTCTAATGAAAATCCATAAAATATCCCCTCAAGAGGCTTTTGTGACTCAATATTTTCTCTAGCTGCAAGGTAGAATCTGGCGTGAGGAAGCTGTTGCAAAATCCTACTTTGTAAATCTGTACCCACTGAAGTAGCCATAACCACATGTCTCTGTCTACTCAGGGCATCTACAACCACATTCTCCTTCCCCTTCACATGCTCTATCTCCATGTCGTACTCACAAAGAAACTCCATCCAATGCTGCTTACGAGTGTTGAGATTGGGTTACGTGAAGAGGTGGTGAAGACTCAAGTGATCAGTCCTGAGTGTAAATCTCTGGCCAAGAAGGAAGTGTCTCCACCACACAAAATTATGCACAACTGTTGCAAGCTCAAGGTCATGATTTAGATAATTGAGCTCATAATCCTTGAGTTTTTGCAGACTCAAAAGCAACTACTCTTCCCTCCTACATCAACACACCTCCAAGTCCTGCCAAAGAAGCATCTGTGCAAATGAAGAACTCACCCTGAGGGTCTGGTACTACAAGAATATGCAATGTCATGAGGCATTCCTTCAGTTTCTTGAAGGCTTTCTCACATCTATCTAACCATACAAACTTCTTCCTTTCCACTGAAGGGAAGTGATGGGGTGCGCAACCTAAGAAAATTCTTGTACAAATATCCTGTACTATCCTACCAAACCCATGAATCTACACATCTCGGTCACACTAGTGGGTGTTGGCCAATCCATAATAGCTCAAATATTGGAAGGATCGACTCCGATACCTTCCCCAGAAATGATGTGGCCCAAATATTACACCTCTGTCTGAAAGAACGCACACTTCTCTAAGTTCCCATAAATTTATTGCTCACAAAGACACTGAAGAACCTGGGCAAAGGCCCCTCGTGATCCTCACGCGTATGTGAGTATATCAGAATGTCATCAAGGAAAATGAACACGAAGCGATCCAAAAAAGTCCTAAATACCCCATTCATCAAGCTCATGAACACTGTGGGGGTATTCGTTAGACCAAAAGGCACCACTGTGAACTCGTAGTGGCCATATCTCATACGGAAGGCGATCTTATGAATATCTTCCTCCGTGATCCTCAGCTGATGATATCCTAACTTAAGATCTATCTTGGAAAATACTGTGGCCCCCTTCATCTGATCAAATAAATCATCAATGCACGGAAGGGGGTAATGATTCTTGATCATTACTTTGTTCAGCTAGCAATAATCAATACACAAACAAAGATATCCATCCTTCTTCTTTACAAAAATCACCAGTGCACCCCAAGGGGATACACTAGGATAGATTAGGCCTTTCTCAAGAAGGCCCTCAAGCTACAACTTGAGCTCACAGAGCTCAGGGGTAGTCATTCGATAAGGTGCTTGTGAGATAGGTTCTACCCAGAACCAAATCTATGTGAAAATATATCTCATGTGGGGGAGGTAACCCTGGTAGCTCCCCTGGAAAGACATCAGAAAACTCTCTCAAGATGTGATGGTCATCAAGAGACGGCCCACTAGACTCATCCTCAGATCTATCACTAACCGTAACAACATACATCTGGAAACCTCGTCACACACACCGCTTAAGCTACATAGTGGAAATAGTGCAGATGGAAACATGCCTCCTAACTCTTGCTATCAATGACTCAACTCCTAGATCATCTATACATGATATAATCTTATGGTAACAATCCACTCTGGCTCTGTGTGCAGACAACTAGTCCATGCCCAAGATGACTCCATATCAAACCCAACAAAAGGATATGAAGATCTGAGGTAGTGGTGAAGGGTCCCAAATCCACTACACACTCCTTAACTAAGGAGTCTATAGAGATTTTGGCTCCAGAAGCCATCTCGACGTTCCAACTAAGATCCTTCCTAACTACCACCATATTGCAACGCTCTACTAAATATGGTGCAATAAATGAATCAGACAAACCATAATCAAATAATATAGAGGTAGGAATACCACCAATGCTACCTGTAGTCTCTATCATGGTACTCTAGTGCTCAGCCTGGCGGTTCTCAACCACTACGTAGATCTGATGGCTACGTCCCATGTTGCCAACCGTAGGCTTTGAAATCTGTGCCTTACCCTTGTTACTAGGATTCTTTGGGAACTCTCTCCAATGATGTCCAACAATGCCACAACCATAACAGTTTCCTGGTCCTCTCCAGTGAGATGCAGCTCCAGCTGGTACTCTAGAGGTCTTTGTCGTGGATCATGATGATCTTGCTATGGACTAATGAGGTCTGCTGATGATGAGCTCCTACTTGAATGAGCTCTCAGTGCACCCTGTGTCCTAATGGGACCCCTAGGAGGAGGCCCCATACTCTATACCCTCTGAACGTCAAATCTCTGAGTAGGTCTGAAGGGTGGACGAGTTTGTTGTTGTAGCTACTGAGGTGGTTGATGTGGTGGTCTGAATGAAGACTATTTAGAACCATGTCTACCACGAGGAGGAGGAGTTGACCCCCTTGACCTGTTATCCTGCATCTTTTGGATGCGGCTTCGCAATCTATACCTGGCCTGTTGAGTCTTCCCCCGTGTCTCCTATGTAATGTAGGCCTTCTCCACGGCCTCTACTAAGGTCTGCGGGTAATGAATGTGCACCACACTTCCCAAATCTAAATTATGGCCCCTGATGAACCTGTGAGTCCGAACCTTCTCATCCTACATAGAGTTGACATACTGGAGTAGGTCTAAGAAAATGACTCTCATACTCAGCTATAGTCATGGATTCCTGATGAAAATCATGGAACTCGTCTATCCTTTACTAAATGAACCTCTGGGATAAGTACCTACTCTTGGACCACTCCTCAAAGAGCTCTGAGGTAATTGTCTCTAAGTCTACGTGGAGCTTCTACTCCTTATTCCTCCACTAGACACCTTCTCCATCCCTTAAAAGATGGATCACAACACGAGCTTTTATCTTGCTAATACATGGACAAAGCTTGAAGCACCCGCTCAAGCTCACTAACCAAGCCTCTTCCTAAAAACCACCTATATCTCCAGAATAGTGAGATAGGCGCAGCTTTAGGATCTCCTGATATGGTCTGCAGCTGATGAGTGTCGACCCCTAGGTCTCTCTGCATGATCCTCCCTTTTCCCAGGGCTTCAAGATCTATCCATGTGCTCTGAAATCTAGTCTCCATGTCCCCTCCACAGTGACTCTACCCTAGCCAACTCCACGTGAGATATCTCTACCCTATGCTCCTCGTTGTGTCGAGGAGATGCACGACCCTCAACTAATGGCTCCCTATCCTGTCTGGTCCAGGTCATCCTCCTAAGGATCCTCAGCGTATAGCGACATTGATGTCCTGAAGCGTCTATAAAATCTGAGGTAGAATGGTCACTACCACCTGATCTTGGGGTGGTAAGTCTATATCTATGTGAAAGAACCCCTCATCTAGTCAATGCCTCCTACACAAACCAAGGCGGGAGTTAGTTCATCATTTTAGGTTTTGTTCCAGTTTTCTAAGTTTGTCTATATTATACAATTATCAGACAATGTTGTTTTCTAGGTCTTTAAAAAAAATATTTGCGCTAGGTTAAATGTTCATGTCTCGTGTTTTCCAGTGTGCCCAAGGGTCCAATCTTTGAACCCATGGCTCTGATACCAAGTGTAACGCCCGTTAAATTTTCCCACATGAAACCCAAGAACAACCTAGGGCAAGCTAGAAAAATTATGCATTAATTTTTTTTAAAAATGTTCCCGCAAAAAAGGTGTAAAAATAACATTTGTCACATTCTTGTTTCTAAGTTACCTTCAATTAATAATATAAATTTCCTTTTAAAATCCCCATTATAATAAAATAATTAAAACCCTCATTACCTTTTAATAAACTTAGTTAGTCTAAGGCATGGTTTAGTTTCCCCCTAAATGTTATTTTGATAAACATTTAATTTCCACTATAGTCAACTAGGAAAAATTAATCCCATGGGTAAAAGGGGTCTATTTAATTAAATACTAAAGTCATTTTAATACCACAAGGTGACAAGGTTTGAAAACACCTAACAAGGTCCTTAATTTAGCACAAGGGTTAAGAAAATAATCCCATCCCGTACACAACCCAAGTGGCCCCCTAAAAGTCAACCCATGCATTTAAAAATTAAAATTGGAATTTTATTCAACCACTCCCCGCCTACTTTTTGTAGGAATGAATCTCATCTATTTGATGGATTTATTTGGGGCCATAAGATCAGGGATTTCACTAAACCTAAGTTTTCTTATAAAAGGCTTCTTTCTATTTTATTTTGACTTATTATTTCTCTTTTATTTTGTTTTGCAGGTTGGAGGAGAAGGAAGAAGCCATGAGAGACCATTTCAAGATTTTGGGAGGATATACATGTTCCATTTAATTTCTTCTTTTTCTTTTGTTTACACCCTCACCTAGGGTTTCAATACACTTGTTTATTTTTGTTTATTTCATTTCAATAATATTTGCCCAAATGGGCTTATGGGTTTTGCCCCATTTTAGAGGAAAATGGCTAAAATGGTTTCATTGAATGTACTTGAGAGAATATATGCATATGTGTGTGTGTGTACACGCATACATATATATATATATATATATATATATATATAGATATTTCTTAAACATTTTCATTTTAATATAAACCCGAAAATAAAATATAGGGTATATCTGTATTCATATATTATATATACATGTATATATGTATAACAAATTAAAATATATAAACATATACTCGAAAGCGGATCAAACTTTGCACAGTCCGTATAAGGGATATGCACGTGTAAGATATACTATGTGGGCGTTTAATGTTTAATTTATATAAATGATACATTGCAAAGTTTTTGGTTTGGGGGAAGGGTCGCCGACCCCACCCCCCATCCCATTTGATAATGGGGTGGGGGTGGGAATTGGGGTTGGCGACCCTCCCCCCAACCCTATTTCCCACAATACTTAGCACAAACCGCGGACGTGGGAAGCTTCCACGATTTCAATCCCTTTTTTTCCTTAAAATTTTCATTATATTTAGTGGTATATAAATGATATGATTTCTTCTTAAATGTTTTTCATTATTAAAATATATTTTATATATACTTATATGTTACATATAATTGTGTATATTATATGTTTTGAATTGTATAATATTACTAATATTATTTCAATAACTATATTTGATAATGGTAATACCTTTGTAATATAATAATAATATTAATAACATATTAATATTGATATATTTTCATATTAACAAGTCCCATTAATATTAAAATATTTCATTATTAATAATATTTAAAAATATTAATATTACTATCAATAGTATTAATGAAATATAGATAGTAATATTGGCAAGTTAAAAAACTTGTACTAACACTTTCTTTTCTAACAATTTGATAATTATTGTATAGAAGATACAAGAAAATAAATTGCATTTCCTTAAACAATTTATAATGGATTTACAATAATTTTTCAAAAAGAAATATACACACTAAATGAAAACTACCAATCAACTAAAATAGGAATAATTGTTTTCTCTTCAATTACATTTCCATTATGTGAAAACTAGATTCACTAAAATGCATTTCTTTACTTATTACAATAATACAACTTTAACAATGAAAACAAACTTTCCTTTCTTTGAGCATAGCTCATTTCTTTCAATACAAGAGATTTTCTCTCACATAATACACTACAACTAAGCTTTTTAATCATGATTTCCTTTCTAATTTCTTCCTTTACATTCTACAATTTCCAGGAGAAGCAAAACTACACATTCCTAAATGTCTTTCTTTCAAGTAATAATACAACTTAGTAAATGAAAATTACAATGCAACATTTCTTTTAAAATAACAATACAATAATCTTCCACTTGAAGTGCAAATTTTTACAAGAAGGAAACTATAATAAAATACATTTTGTCTTCTATTATTGCTCCAAGAATCAAATCTCCAACCAAGCTCCATCTTCTCTTCACTTGATCACAACAACCAAAAATGGGGGAGAGGCAACACTCTCCACCCAACCAAAACTCCAATGAGAAGAAGAAGCAATTCTTCTCATTGGCCCTTGAGCCCCAACCACAAGGCAATAAGGGATGGATCCAACACATGGAAACTCTACAATGCTTCCACATTTACTTGTCAAGCAACAAACACACAATAAATAAACCACAAAAACACTCAATTTTTTTATAACAACAACTTCCCAAAAATGGCTCTAAAATAAGCCAAGTAGAGATAGGAACATGGGGGTGCCCTTGTGCCTCCCAAGGGTTTGGATGCCCACCTCTAAAATCCTCCACAACACAATCAATCCCAAAATCTCTTATGCCTCCCCACAAAAACATATATATGTCTGGTATGCCTCCCTCTCTCTTATGAATCCCACAAAATATAAAATAACAAAATAGAATAAAGTGGGCATCCAAAACCCACTCCCTCCTAAACACACAAAGAATCTCTTATGCCTCCCAACATATTTCATCCCCATTTCTAAATCTCAAGACAACTTAAGGTCAATTTACTACCCAACACTTCAAGAAAGAACACAAATCCATACAACACAATTCATACAAGAAAACAAGAAGAAAATTAAGAGTGCAAGATCCTACCTTGCCATGGTAAAGCTCCACTTTTCAAGAAATTCCCAAAATCTTCAAAGTCAAGAAACTTTCCAAGCTCCCTTCTACTCCCACAAGTAAGCACTCCCAAAAATCTAAGATCCAAAGCTAAGTGAGTAACCCCATTTACTTCTCAAAAGTTTCAATATATAGAAAAGAGGACGAGGGATATGATGCGGCTCCATCTAGGATGCCACATCAATTATTATCCACTCCACATCACCCAAGTCATACCCATATTCCAAGGTAAAATAATTGGGTGGTTGAGAGGTATGACAAACCTCTTACACACACCACTCCAATCCATACTCTTTAGAACAAAGAAATAAACACATTTAATAAAGTACAATTAAAAATCACCTTTTGCCTTCCAAAACACATCATGCGGTCTATTTTTGACCCCCAACCCATAGGTAGTATTGGTATAAGAACTTAAGAGTTGTGGGCGAAGTTTAACTTTTCCCACAAGCCTCAAAAATTAACCCTTAAGGAAAAATCCGAATTTACAAGAAGGGGTAGAGTGTAAAACACACCACATACACTCCACTTACAACACATAAACCAAAGAAGCATCTAATCTAATAAATGACTTATTTTTGTCCCATCCATAATTAGTTTAGCTTAATAATGTTATTATTTCACTTAATTAAGACACATAACCTAATAATGATAAAAGGGAAACTACTTCAAATTTAAATCACATATACCAAAAATTAAATAAATAAAAGAAAAGAAAGGACTAAACATAAACCCTTGATCACAATTGGAGGTAATCCCCCCATGGGGACCCCCAGCAACAAATCAAACACGCACAACATAACACATGTTGACATGGTGACCATTGTTGAATCGATCTAGCATTTCAATGTGGTTGGTCTCCAATCCCCCTTTGACTGTTATGATATAAATGCCTGCAAAACACATAATACATCCTTCGGCCTCATGGACGCATCAAAACATCCAAGATAAAATATACAAATATAAATCAACAATCATCGACATATAAAATAAGTCATCATCTAGACAAGTAATGTTATTATTTTCAATTTCTAACAACATCTCAATTCTACATTTCATCAATACCAATAAGATCACCAGATTAGTTCAACTGTTAAAGCCTACTCAATATGACAAGAATGTCGAATGTCATAATATATAAATATGTCAACAACACAACATCATCACCTATACCATGTCTCTAACAATCCACACACATCATACTATGAATCGAAATCCATCAATAATAAAAGTATCTCTATCGTCTAATAATCATGTTAAGCCAAAATGATACAATAATATCCATGTATATAACCAACAGTAATCGAAATCAAAATGTAATAAGTGTTGAAGCGAAGTGGGCACTACACCAAGTAATTATCTTTAAATCTACGTGGAGCTTTTGCTCCTTAGTCCTCCATCAAACACTTGTTCCATCCCTTAGAAGATGAATCAAAACATGAGCCTTTGTGTTGCTAGTACATGGGCAAAGCTTGAAGCATCCGCTCAAGCTCACTAACCAAGCCTCTTCCCGAAAACCTCTTGTATTGCCAGCATAATGAGATGGGTGTATTTTCAGGATCTCCTTGATATGATCTATAGTTGATGACTGTCGACCCCTTGGTCTCTCTGCATACTCACCCCTCGTCCTAGGGCTCCTAGATTTAACTTTGTGTCCTAAAACCCTATCTCCATGTCCCCTCTGAGGTAAAATTTCTCTAGCTGACTCCACATGATATTTCTGTACTAGATGCTCGTCATTGTGTCTCGAAAGGTATTGAGCCTCATGTGATGACTCCCTATCATGTTGTCTAGGTCGTGCCCCTACCACTTTACCTCGTATATCTGCATTGAAATCCTATAATATATGTAGTATCTGCAGAAAAATAGTAGCCACTCCATTCTTTGAAAGTGGTATATCTAACTCCACATAAAAAATCCCCTCATCTGGTTCGTACTTCCTGAAAAAACCAAGACGAGAGTTAATTTATCATCATCTAGGTTTTGTTTCAATTTTTCTAGGTTTTCTTAGTTTTTTTAAAGTATCATGCAATGTTATGTGATCTAGTTGTAGGTTGTACTAAGTTATTTGTTGGTATTTTCATGTGTTCCCAAGGGTTCAAGCATTGAACCCACGACTCTGATATGAAGTGTAACGCCCACATTTTTCCCACACAAAACTTAAGATAAAACCCGAGAATGTATGAAATAATTTTTTTTTTATAAAATGGGTTGCAATGGGATAACCTTCAATTAGATTTAATTATTTCTCAGTTAATAATTCCTTCGTTTTAATTAAAAATTAATTATTATTATTTTAATTTGACATTTTGGGCTTAAATCCCCTTTCAGGGTTCCTGTTAAATTTTGTTAATTAGCCCTTATAAGTCATTGGCTAAAATACCATTATTACATTATTTATTTATTTTAGTATTATATTTCTAATGCCATCTATTGACTTAACATCCTAAGGTCAAGGTCTTATTTACCCTAACCATATAATTTAGTTCAAATATATTTTAACTCCTATGAAAAGCATTGTGTAAATTTAATTTAATCAATTCCTAAAGTCAAGGCATTTATAAAAAGTCACTAAACTAAAACAATAAAGGTTCTTAATTTAATATTACCTCCTAACACTCATTTAGTGGCCACATTCACAAGTTACACATACATTTTATTTTAAAAAATATTCCCACAAAAATCCTCACATAACTTTTGTAGGGTTGAATCAAAACCATTAGATGAGTTTAGTTAGAGCCCTTAGATCTAGGTATTCAATTAACCCTAAACATCCTTATGAAAAACTCTTATTCATTTCTTTTGGCTTATTTTCTCATTTTCATTTTGCAGGTTTGGGAGAAGAAGGAGAGTGGAGACCATGGAAATATATTCAAGCTCAAGGATGGATACTCATTTGTATTGATTGTTCTATTTGTGACCCTCTTCTAGGGTTTGTTTATATTTTTATTTGTTATTATATACTTCATTTTTATTTTCCCTATTTGGGTATGAGAATTTTTGCCCCATTTTAAAATCTAGTTTAAAATAATGATATACACATTGGTTATTTGGGTGGGTGGGTGTGTGTGTGTGTGTGTGTGTGTGTGTGTGTGTGTGTGTGTGTGTGTGTGTGTTATAATAATATCTACGTAAAACCCACGTAACATACATTAATTATCAAGCCGCAGTATGCAAATTTACAAACGCTGAAATTTGGTATTAATGTCTGGTTATATGTTTTATGCTGCCATATTGCAGTTTGGTGGCAATGTTTTATTAAAATGTGGGGGGCAGGTCGCTGACCCCACCACCCATCCCATATTAATATGGGGTAGGGGTGGGTTCAACGACAACCCCCGCACCCCCCACCCCTCCCCAACTATTAAAACCCAAAAACCCAACAATAATAATACACAACCTGCAGGGGCTTGAGTCGTTCGGCTAGAATCTAGTCACTATAATTTTTGTTTTGTTTTATTAACACACACACACACACACACACACACACACGTATATATATATATATATATATATATATATATATATATATATATATATATATATATATATATATATATATTTAAATGATTAAAATAAGTTATATAGCGTAGAGAAACACAAGGCAAGGTAATGGACATTTTCTACCTATTAAAATGTGGATATAATCAAGAAACTAATACTATTTCTTTTTCAACCCAAAACAAATAATAAGGAGAATAAATTCAAGTTTAAAACACTAAATGTCTATTTCCCTTTTTCTTATAATTTAAAATGAGATTGACTATAATTTCAATGCTTTCAACATGCTTACTATTTCAATAAAAAAAAAAGCAACTATTTCCTTTCTTTTAATGCAAACAAGTGTAATTTCAATAAGAGCATCAATCTTTTAAAAATGAAACCATCACACTTTAGAGGTAATAACATAGGCTTAGATTGAAGAGAACTCATTTTTGTTTCAAAACCATTTCAAGGTTCCTTCTTCATCTAAATAATGCAAGATTTGGTAGTTTATTATTTTAACAAGAACTAAACCATTTAAAATACATGTTTTCAATCAAAACACTTTTGGTAGAGTTTACAATTTTAAGGGATTCATAAGTAACAAATACAATTTTCCTTTGCCTATTTTCTAATATACATACATTTTGAAAACTTGATACATCTCAACCTTTCTCAACACATTTACAAGAGGTTGAACATCTTTAAAATGCAAGTTACAAGCCCTCCACTTAAGTGGAGACAACATGACAAAGTTTTACAAGGAGGGTTCTCTCTTCATTTTCTTTAAAGTTAACTATGACCAAAATCTTCACTTGAGCTCCACCATCTTCATCAATATCCAAGCACAACAACAAAATAGGGTTGTAGGAAACACTTTCCACCCAACCAGTAATCTAATGAGGAAGAGAAGCCTTATTCCTCATTGGCCCCCGAACCCCAACGATAATGAAATGAGGGCTATAAGACAAACAAATCAACATTGCAAGGCTTCCACAATCAACATTCAAACAAAACATTCAACACAATAAGAATAATAACAAAAATAACATCAACATACAAGTTTCCTAACACAAAGGCTCTAAACTCAAGCCAAGAAAGAGAAAGGAACATGAGGATCTACTTATGCCTTCCAAGGGTTTGGGAGCCCACCTTAAAGAATCCAAGAAACTAAATCACATACCCACAAGACTCTTATGCCTCCCTCCAAGAAAAACAAGTTCTATGTCTCCCTCAATAAAATAAACAAGATAAGCACATATTTTACTTATGAACAAGGTGGAACACACCAACCCAACTCCCTCCTAAAATACCCAAATATCCCTATTTCCATTTTCTCCTACACAACCTAAAGGCCACTCGATTTTCCAAAATCACAAACATGCAACAATCATCCATTCACAAACATATGCACAAAAAAATAGTAAAAAAACAAATGGATGAAGGCCATACCTTGCCATTGCAAGAGTATTTAATCCACAAGCACAAGATCCAATCCCTTGCAAGTCCAAACAAGCACAATTCAACTCCAAGCTCCAAACAAACACTCTCAAGAGTAAGCTCCTCCAAAATGCAAGAGTCGAAATAAAAAAAGTAACCCTCAAATCATCAAACAAACTTGAATAAATGGAAAAGAGAGGAGAGAGATAGGTGATGTGGCTCCATGTAGGATGTTACAACATTTTTCCTCCACTCCACATCACATGGTCAAACCCAATCCCCAAAGCACAATAAACTAGTGAATGACCACCCTCTTACATACACAAACTCAAACCCACAGCTCTAAAGGAAAAAATTAAAAACATATGTAAGAAACTGTAATAAATAGCACCTTTTTGTCTTACAATCACATGATGGGGTCTATTTTTGACCCCTTAACCCATAAGGGTAGTTGGTAGGTGAAAGTAAGAGATGTGAGTCAAACATAATTTGTCCCACAAGCCTTCAAAAATATCCGTTAAGCCCAAATCTGAATTTTACATGCAAGTTTGAGTACACAACACCTGCAAAGAACCACCTACTCACATAAATTACCCCCCCTTGGTCAACTTAAATAGATCACTTAATAAACAATAATAAATGTGACTTCACAATACTAAAATACTTTAAATACTCACAACATAAATAAACAAAAGGGAAACAACATACTTACCCAATGTCACATTTGAGGCCACCCCCCAATGGAGACCTCCTAACAACACAAAAAAATACAATTACATAAGTTGTCAAGGTGACCTGTTTTCAATACCCCAAATTCCTTCACTATTGGTCTCCTATCCCCTTTTTTGTTGTGTTATAATTTCCTGCAAAAATCAAAACACTACATTCTGGCCTTGTGGCAATATTAATGACATCGAGATAATAAAATACACACACACACACACACACATCAATTCACATCATCAACTATCATAACTAAACCATCGCTAAAATCAAGTAATTCACCAATTGTTTACAATTTCAACTATTTTGATTCTATCAATTCATTAATTATCAATAATATCACAAAACCAACTAAATCGTCTAGAAAAATATATATATCAAATCCAATGTGTTAGTACAGTAGTAACTCGAGATCATCAAATATTGATATGCATATAATCCATCACATAAATCACATCATGTCAAAAGTCTAAAACATCCATACTGTCTATCAAATAGGCTAATCAAATATAGAAATGTTCATCTATTAATGTCTAAAGATTAAATATGATAACAGTGTTTATAGCTTCAATCCAAAATAAGCAAAATCATAGTAATATCAATGTCAAAGAGAAGTGGGCACTATACTACTCTAGGGTTTAGCATTTCCTTTTTCATAGTTGTTTGGGTTATTTTCCATAGTCATTTACCACATTTATTTACTGCATTTACTTGTCATTCTATCTTAGATTAACTACCATTCTTCCCCATTTTTAGTTAATCATGATGCAAAAAGGAGGAGATACTCAAATTTGTAAACACTTCTTTCATCTGAATCAACGAGAAATTGAAAACTTCATTGAAGTGGGTAGAATACTGAGAGAAAAATCAGTCCTCAATATCTTAAAAAATGCACCCCCTCATCATTCAAGCAATGAATCAAATGATATCTTATTTTATGAGGAACATTTGCTCCAAATTTCAGAGGATTTGGCTCATTGAGCCACGGGAAAATGCAAATATATTTGAATAGGGAAGAATACTGAGAAAAAAATCAGTCCTCATTATCTCAAAAAATATTACACATCATCATGTAAGCAATGACTCAAATGAAATCTTATTTTATGAGGAACATTTGCTCCAAATTTCAGATAATTTGGCTCACTGAGTCATGGGAAAATGCAAATATATTTGAAGAGGGCATAATACTAAGATAAAAATCAATCCTCCATATTTCCAAAAATATTCCACTTTATAAAAAAATAAATGGCTCAAATGAAATATTATTTTATGAGGAACATTTTCTCCAAGTTTCAGGTAATTTGGCTCGCTGAGTTAGTGGGAAACTGCAAAATAATTTTCAGTTGTTCTATCAAGTTTTATTGGAGTTATTTGGCTGAAAAAGTATTCTTTGAATAAAACTAAATCATGTCATGATGTCCTCCAAGTGATATCTTAAAAAATGGCGTTCTAAAAAGGAAGAGGTGGGTGAAATTTTAAGAAGTTTCATCTGTGGGAGCTCAAGATATGAGCAATTTGTTTTTGCAAATCTAGAGCACAAAGATGGTTTTGAAGGCAAAAACGGTTTTAATCATAACTCATAATTTTTTTCACCTTATTACGTGACAAATATATAAAAATTAATTTTTTTTTTAAAGGATATATCATTAGCAAATTTTCATGAGATTCCTCTGTGTTATTTGCAAGAAACGATCGAAACAAGTTTTGGGTGGTTTTGTAAAACAATGGTTTAACAACAAGATTTTTCACATAAACATATAAAATGATATAGTCCATCTGATGAATTTATTCTTATACCGTCTTCAAGGTGCTCTTAAGAGGATAATGGGCTTAAAATTAGAGCGTGATTCGACCAAGGGGTCATGAGATACGAGAAATAAATTTTCTAGGAAAACTAGGGCACAAAAGTGATTTTGGTGAGCATGAGAGGTGGACAATAAAATTTTCAAGTGGTTTCATATGTTGTACCTTGTAGTGCCCACTTTCCTTCGACACCTTTTTGGTTATTGATTATGATACCGTCGACTATACTTATGGACATTGTTGTAGCTTTTTGATTTAGCATGATACTAGATGTTAGAGATACTGGATAGTTGTTGATTTCAGTTCATATATGATGCATTTGGATCATTAGAGACATTTTATATTGATGTTGATATGTTGTGGACATGGTTATATATATATTTTTGACATGCGATATCCTTCGCCACACTGCATAGGCCTTGATAATTGAACTAATGTTGTGATCATTTTGACATGGATAAAATGTAGTATAAAGATGAATGTGAGGAATTTTAGATGATGATTTGTTTCATATATAGATGATTGTAGATTTAAATTTCTTAATTATTTTTGGATGTTTGATACTGCCGCAGGGCCGAAGAAGGTATTTTGTGTTTTGCAGGTGTGTACACACACACACACACACACACACACACACACACACACACACACACACACACACACACATATATTCACAACAAATAACGGGGGGATTGGAGACCCACCATATTGGAATTCAAGATGAATTCAATTAGGGTCACCATGGCAACATGTAATTGTGTGTGTTAGAATTATTTGGTTGGGGAAAAATTGTGACCAAGGGGTCATGTGTTGTTGTCTTTTGTTTTAGTTTCTCTTTTATTAATGTTAGTATGTGTTCCTTTTAGTGATGTAATTTACTTGATGTAATTATTTAGATTTTGATGTATGTTTTCCCCTATATCTTAGTGGGTCTAAGTGTCGTATTAAAGTTAATAAATATTGTCCTAAACTAATTAAAGATGTGAACAAAATAAGTTCATTTATTAGACTTGATTTGCTCTTAGATTTTGTGTTGTGTGTTGAATGTTTGAGATCTTGAGTGTTGTACACTCTACCCTTCATGGAAAACTCGAATTTAGCCTTAAGGGCCAATTTTGAAGGCTTGTAAAACAAGTTAAATTTGTTCCACACCTCTTAAATTTCTATACCAATCCTACGTATGGGTTGGGGGGTCAAAATTAGACCCCATTAGGTGTTTTGG
This sequence comes from Taxus chinensis, assembly GCA_019776745.2. NCBI lineage: Eukaryota > Viridiplantae > Streptophyta > Pinopsida > Cupressales > Taxaceae > Taxus > Taxus chinensis. The sequence goes on along the minus strand of CM034152.1, from coordinate 115,339,952 downwards.
GAAGATAAAAAAGTGCAATGTTTATTACACTTTCTTTCTAGTAATTAATTTTGTCCTTAGGGGTTGTGGGCTTAGTTTGTGTGTGTAAGTAACTTGTCATTCCTCTCACCCACCAATTTATGGTGCATTGGGGTTAAAGTTTGAATTATTATGTGGAGTTGAGGATGAGTGATGTGGCATCCTACATGGAGGCACCTCATCCTCCTGTCTCCCTTTTCTATTTATTGACGTTCTTTTATTTTTTGGGGCTCACTTCATTATTGTGCACTCTTGCATTTTTGGAGAGTTAGAGGATTGTTAAGAGTGCTTGTGGATTGTTGGAGCTTGTGGATGCTTGATTGGTTTTGAGGAGCTTAGAGATTTAATCTTGGAACAAGCTCTACTATGGAAAGGTAGGAGCTTTACCTTGCTTATGTTATGCTTTATTTTTTGTTTATGTGCTTGTGTTGAGTTTGTTTTCCTTGGAATGCTTATTGGGTGTGTGTAGACTGCCTAAGTTTTGAGTAGGAGGAGACTATGGGGATTTTTCTTATAGGGAGGCATAAGAGTTTATTTTCTTGTTTGGAGGGAGTTTGGGTTGGGTGCCCCACCTTGTACAAGGAATTCTTGCATTTATTTTTTGTTTCTTTTATGGGGAGGCCTAAGAGATTGAGGGAGGCATAAGAGTATGTGGGAGGTATAATGGGTACTTGAGGGAGGCATAAGAGTATATAGGATATTTGAGATATTCATTGGAGGCTTTAAAGGTGGGCACCCATTCCCATTGGAAGGCATAAGTGGCCGCCCCATAGGTCTTGCTACTTTGGCTTTCATTTTAATCCTTGTTTTTTTGTCTTGTTGTTCTTTCTTGTGTTGTTGATTTGAATGTGGTTGAAATGGTTGTGAAATATTTGTTTGTGTTGTGGAAGCTTGTTGTTGCCATGTGTTGGAATTATCTCCCATTGTTATGTGGTTGGGGCTTCGGGGGCCAATGGAGAGGATGGCTTCTCCTCTTCATTGGATATCTTGGTTGGGTGGAGAGCGTTGCCTCTCCCCCATTTTGTTGTGAATCAAAAAAATCTTGGAGGAGCTATCTTGATAGAGTTGGGAAGCTTGGAGTTTTTTTAGAGACCTTGTGAACCTTTCCATTGAGAAGAATTTATTGTATTCCCACTTAGAGTGGGGAAACTTGTATTGATATATTTTCCTTTTCTTACATTCTTGTATTATTTCCCACCTTGAGTGGAAGACTTTGTAATAATTTCATGGAGAAAAGTTGCATTCCAATATTTGTATATTGTATAAGAGAGAATAAAAAAAGATATCTTGTGTAAAAGTTAGTTGGAAGTTGTATTAAAAAAAAAGGGAAAGAAAGTTTACTTTCATTGTGAAGTTGTTTATTGTATAAGAGGAATAAGGAAATATAGAAGTTGTAAGAATTTGAACTTGTATGCATAGTAAAATTGAATGGAAAATAAAGTTATTGTAGTATTTTGAATCTATAATTTGTATTAAATGGAAAAAAACAATAAATTTTAAGTTTATTGTTATTAGAAATGGTGATTTATAGTAAGAAAATAACAATGCTAGAAGTAGATATAAATTTCTTTTATTCTTGATATTGAAGAAAATTTAGTTGAACAAGATAGAATAGACCTTATAGTTGTATTGCTAATTTTGGAATTGAAAATGCCTTAATGAATAAATTTTAACTAAGAAAAGAACAATAGGAGTGAGATCTCAAAACTAGAAACTCTAGATGTACAAAAATTGAGCTCAGAATACATTTTAGCACCTTTTAGTAACTTTTAGTTTTTGTGAAATCTCAGGTTTTTATGTTCTGTTTTTCATAAACAGGACCCCCACCCTGTGCAGGGTGGCGGTCCCGTAACCGCTGCTCACGCTAAGGCGGCGGTCTCAAAATCACCACTCAATAGGGCAACAGTCCGTGGTTTGTCACCCAAGCAAGGCGGCGGTCCCAAGACCGCTGGTCTACTCTAGACGGCAGTTCTGTCACTTACAACAAAACTCCTTGGATCTGCGCCTTTGTGAAAAATTTAACTGGTTTATACTAATTTATAAGTTGTGAATTTTAACTAATAACTACCAGCAAGCAAACAATGAGTAATCCCATGGATTTGAGAAATAAAACATACAAATGGTGAATTAAAAACATTCTTTTCATTTATATTATTGGGGGTAGGGTTTCCTCCAAATAGAGAACCCAAATGCTCATAGCTTGAACCAAAACCAGATTGGTAGGGAAAATCCCTCCCAATTCTTGATTGAAAGTAATAACAACAATAAATCTTCAATCTAAACCATCTAAGATTGATCTCCTTGTAGAATCCACAATATTCTTCTCCTCTCTTGCTCCCATGGCTTCTCCTCTCTAACCTGAAATTTTCCCAAAAAAATAGATCAAATGAGGAGACTTGGTAAAGAAAGAGATTAAATAAAAATTCATAAGTTTTTTTAAGTTTAATTAGAACCCTAGGATCTTGTGGTTAAAATTGATTCGATCTAAGGGTGGAGGATCAACCCTACTTTTGTTTGGTTGAAATGTATTCTAAATGTTTATATTAAATCCTTAAGGGTATGTGTAGATGGGTGAATGGAGCCATTTAATTGCCTTAGAGTGCTAAACCTTTATTAGTTCTTAGCAAGCCTTAGGAAGTCAATGAAAAGGACTCTAAGTTAATAGGATAATAAATTAACATAAGGTTAACCTTTCTAGGATTGAATATTAACTAAAGAAAAGAAAACATTTAACTAGGTAAATTAATCTATGGTATCTTCCTAATGAATAATTGATTAATAGACCTTAGAGATAAACTTGATATTATGTTAATCTTTGTTCTAGACCTGGTTCTTCAATTGAAAAGTTGAGTTTAGTGGTTTTAGTTAGTTGTTGTACCCTAGGGGATTAACATCCTTGTAACCTGTTTCATCCTCTTACCTTTATCTTGTAACAAAAAAAAATTAGTCGCAATTTTCTGGATAAGTGTTAGGTGTTAGCATGTTTTTTAGATCGTCGTTTTTGCGAGTGTCACATACTTCATTTTTTATTTTATGTTTTTTGAGGGAAGTGGAGATTCAAATGTGCTTTGATGGTGTAGACACCCTAAAATATCGCATTGCACATTCTAAACCTCCAAAATCATCATATAATTGCTTCACTATGCTTTACAACCACTTTCGATCATTTTTAACTATTTTTAAAAAAAATCCTATACTAGGATTTATTTGTAGAAACTAAATCTAATAAATATGTACGCTGAAAGTGGAAAGAGTTGCATGATTAAAATAAAACAATAGAAGTGAAGTTTGTTTTCATTCAATTTTTCTCTTGTAATGTACAATTATTCTCATTCATGATTAAAATTAAATAATCTCTTTCCAGTTTACCAATTTTACCATTTATATTCTAGTACAAAATATTTCTATTAGATGATTATATTTCCACTTTAGTAGTTTCAATTTATAGATCTCTAAGTTGCATGATCTCCTTCCACTTTATTAGCTTCATCTTATAGATCCTAGTGCAAGTGATGGGCTTTGTAAGATGAAACTACTAAAGTGGATAAAGTTGCAAGATTCAAATAAAAATGCTACAAAAGAAGCAAAATATACAATATAAATGTTATCTTTCAATTAATAACTAGCCATGGTGGCATATTCATGACGTGCTATACTGCATGATTATCATCAGAACTCTTCTTTCTCACCATGGTATGTGGGGTGTGCATCATTTAATAAGAGTAATATTGATATTTATATTTACAATACTAAAACACATCTAAAAAAGCATTGGCACACTACGCCATGTTTTTTCTCTCTTATCGTTAAGATTTTGCCTCTAGAGGTTCACACCCAAACATGAAAAATTCTAATCACACGAAACGTGATCCCTTACAACCTACAAATTTCGGTTTGTAAACTTTTACAAATGTGGAGCATCCTAGATATTAGAAGCAGTTTAGCTATGGCTTGTGTAATGGCCATGGGAGATGACCAGCAACACAGTTAAATCGAAAATTTTGGAAGGCTTGAATACCATCCATTGTAACATTGTAGCGGCTCAATGTTTCTCTCAGCTTTTCCCATTCCCTTCTTTCCTTCTCTTCTTCTATTTCGACCTTCCTTCTGCCTTTTTCAAGTGCCTTTTGTTTATTCGGATCTCCTCCACCTCGTTTGCCTTTCTCAAAGTCTTCCGTCCTACCTTTTTGCCGATTTTCTTGCTCTTTTTCTTCTTTCAAAACGTTTTTGAGAATCACTTTTAACCAATCCTCCACCTCCTGCTCTTGCAGAACCTCTCTGACCATTATCTTTAGCTCATCATCAGGTTCCTGTTGCCTAGGCTTTCGTTTTCCCTTTTTGTTCCTCCTACCTTGATGCTCTCCGTGTTTTAGCAAATACTCACGCCGTTCCTGCTCCCTCTCTTCTTTCACAACCTGTCTTACCAATTCCTTCAAATCCTCCTCTTTGGAAGTGGAAGTGAAACCAGAACTAGAAGTGGAAGTGCTTCTTATTATGCTTTTCTCCTGCACGAATCCATTAACAGGATTTTCGTCCCCGATACAGATGCTCTGCTCTTTAGGTTTTGCAGGATTAACCTGTTCAGAAGCAGATACAGAGCTACTATTATTGTGTTTAGGCCACCTGTCATCGATGTAATGCTCCACAATCTCTCTCAGCGAAGGCCCATTAGTTATCTCATGTACCATATCATCTTGCCGATCATCATGCACGGCCATCCAATTTTTAAGAACATTAAGCTCTTGCCATTCCTGCACATTTATAAATAGAAATTCTGGCTGTTAGTTTAACGTCTTACAATCTGCAGGTATTGAAAAATAAATATAAAGAAAAACTGGTACTAATAATATTGGGAGCATACCTGTATTATAGTGTTTATTAGTCTCTTCCATTGCCAGCAGACAAACACCCATGATATAAGTTGAACCTGCCATCCTACCAATTTCTTCACAGGCTCGCTTTTGGACAAGATATTCCACGCTAGCCGATGGTAGGTCAGTAATCGTTTCCACTCTCGTGGAAGTTTCGTACTGCCTGTGGTGTGAGTCTGGAGGAAGTAAAATGCGTCCCTCTCGCCTTCACTATATTTAGGTATGATCATTTCATGAGTTATAGGCGACATTGCCATAAGCTGTTCCTCAAACTCTGTGTTTTCTGCCTGCTTAGACCGCAGGGATGACATCAGTTTCATGATGCAGGACCACAACGATATCATGAATTTCTTGGTGTAGGATGCCGCCAGATTCACATAAGTTCTACAGGCTGGAACGTGCTCACTTGTATTACAGACATATAATAAGCCCTTTCCTACCAAAATTAAAAACTAAAATAAGATGGCCAGCTTGAGAATGTTCGAACCTTGCACTTGTTCTTCCTCCTTTGGGGTTCCTTTCAAGTCGGGTTACTTCAGAGTCCTGTATGATAATCTTTGTTTCTTTTCCTAACAAATTACAATTCCAATTAATCACATCAGTAAATCCAGCAAGTCATATCATCTTACAAAATGCACGAATGTGTTTCAACTTCAATTTACTCACCTGATTCTTGAATGGTTTCTTTGTGCTTCTTTTTAGTGGATAAATGTGAAATTATTCTTTCTCCAGTGGCATCTGCGGGTAGAAACAGTTGAAAGCCATCTTCAATTGAATCAAAATGTATTTATGATCGATTTCGAATAACAATTGCAAATTTTAAACCTGAAATGTGGTCTTTTTCTTCTTTAATTTCAGTATCTTGATCAAGAGATTCTATTAATGTGTCCATGCGCTCCAGCTTTTTGCTTAAATGTGGATTCACTACTCCTCCTCTAGGACTAGCTGTACCTAGAAACCATTAAAAATAATAACCTAAGCTTGGAAGACAATGAAACATGATGATAATCAATTTCCTGTTGCAACTGAAATCGTTATTATTTATAACTCCATTTTCTGTTATTCCTACCACAATATTGGAGAATGAGATATTAATAAATTGTTTTTCACAGATGCTAACGAGCTGCACTCACCGCTACCAATGCATGCGTATAAATTTGTTGAAATGACAAAGGGTTAAGCTGGATATATTCACCTCGTCTAGAATCTTCAGAAGGTACTCTTCTGAACTTCGGATTCAATTTCTTATGAGCAGCAACAGTTTGCGTTTGTGTCTCTGTTTGTGAACCAGAAGCCCTTTTTTTCGTGTCCGACATACCTAGCTGTCCCTCCAAAAAAAGCTTGGACTCGGAAGGGCTAGGGTCGGGTAGATCTAATGGCAGCTGTATTATTTTCCTTAAATATTTGTCTGCCAAGTCCTGACTAGACTCATTGGGTTTATTGTTCTTGTCCCCAAACATTCTTATTATAGCTCTTTCGATCATCTGTTTGTCCATACCTAAAACAACATTAATCTCGCCAAGCAGCCAAAACCAGATTGATCGCAGATAATATCTGCAAAGCATGAATTAAAATCAAAAGATAATATTAATAATATTACATAAATCTATTGTTAGAGCTTTAGATAAAACATTATACCTGAAGAATGACATTTTCCTGACATCGATCGAGATCGTCGACGAAGACGACCATCCTAAGATTATCGTTGGATGCAGGGGTCATCTTAGGAATCCGTGTACCAGCAACATAGTTATCATCCCAACTCCATGTAATGCAGCACCACATAAAACCAAAGGTTTTCCATAGCCAGGAAGCTCTATGCCCGAGTTCACTTTTAAGAAATTTGATGTCTTTAATAACCTTCTGATGATAGCCTAGTTTTTCGCTATGGTCCGGGAGACATATATACTCCACCATTTGAGAACTGATGGGCTTCACAACAGACATGACTGACCTCACAATAGCCCACACAGATACAAGTACTGTTACAGGAAAGCTTCCATATTGCAATTCTTTTGCATTTCGTATGTTGACTTGGTCGAGAACTATCCATACAATGCCAGTGAGCCAAAGGGCCAGAAATACTGCAAGAATGCAAGGGAGGAAAACTCCGACGCAGATATCGCGTTTATGGTTTTGCCAATTGTATTTCCAGCTCGTCCTCAGCTTCTCAGCCACAGTCATTGTTGCTTCCAATTCTTTTGTGATTTCTACTGCGAGACCTGCCCATGCCTCGGATTCATTCCGGTATTGCCATGCATTATATCGTACGGTCAAAATGGAGGGAATACTACTCCCCTGCATTATGTCTTTCTCCAATGGAACTTGCACATCTCCCGATCTTGACTCCTCTTTATTTTCATCCTTTTCAAACTGAATGTCGCAAAACATTAGCAGTATTAATGCGGTGCAAATCTAACGCCATATTATATTTTCCTAGTTAATCAGTAAAATATCAGTAATACAAAGAATACTGACCATCTCTCTGCGGTCCATAACAGCCAACGACTTGAAAACTTGATGATATTCAGGCTGATAATTACTTAACATGTCACTCAGCGGATTTCTCTCCTGAAAACAGCTAACATGAATTGTCCATTGTAAATAAGTTTAGGACAAATTAATAGACGTATAAATATCAGTTTATTGGGTAGAGAGTGTACCTCTGCTTCATTCTTTGTAGTTCTGGTTGGTAATAGCTGCATTAATCCTACGTTTTGTCTTTTTCAAGTTCGTCTTTACATTTTGCAGTTTAATTGAGATTTGCTTGCTCCTGGGAAATTTTTCTACTTGCCATGAGTCTGAGAATGGTAACTGAGCTGCCGTCTTTAAGAGAATGAATTCTGTCTGAGAAAGTAAAAGATTTTAGATTAATATTTTATCTAATTTAAAAGTTAAATATTATCAAACAAGGCAATTTGACTAGGTTAGGGGGAAATTGAAGTAAAGCATGAATGGAATCGATTAATTTTCTCCAATGCTTGATATTCTATATTTACCTGCATCATCACGCTGGACTTTCCCATTCCCCATTCTCCTGAAATCCCCACAGTAATTGGAGATTTGACAAAAGGATTTAAAAATAATGCCGCCAGACCATTGGCATACGCGCTTCTACCTGTTCAACATTAAAATATATATATATTTTTCGACTCGAAACGACCGGCAAAAATGTAAACCAAAAAAATAAAAAATTTAACTGTTACCAAGATTGTCTGAGAGGGTTGGTCGGTCGGTTCCTTGTTCAACAATATTGTCAATTTGCTTTAGAACTGCAAAGAAATACAGAATTTGTTAAACCTTGGAAGACTTAAATTTGTATCATGCAATACATAAACAAGGAGAGGCGAGAAACATTACCGTGTTTCACATTTTCGTTTTCATCTTCTGCCAACTGTTCTCTCCATTTGGAAGAGCGAATGTGAGCAATGTTACCGCCCCTGCTGATGAGTTCCCTTGTCATGTCTATATTGCCTAAGCTTGCTGACACGTGAAGCAAATTTGGAATTCCTTTAGTTGTTTCTGATATTCTCTCATGTTCAAGATGATTCTTAAGCGAACGCTTGGTCGGAAGTTAAACTTTCTTCTGCGGGGAACCAGTACCAACTGCAGAGGCAAACAATAAAAGGGCTTTCTCCCCCTTGGAGGAATCACATTTTTTCAAAAGTCGTTTTGCTATTGCCATGGCATCGTTACTATCTTCAGCTTGCACGGCATAATGAAGAGCTGTTCTGCCGTCGCAATCCCGTTCGTTTAACGGATGGGCTCCTTCCTCCAGAAGTTTTTTCACAACTTTTCTGTGGCCTCCACTTGCCGCTTTGTGGAGTGCTGTTTGGCCCAGCACATCAGCACAACCGAACAAACTGTTCTTTTTCTTGCGGTTTAGGAATGAGTCTCTTTGACAGCAGTTTGTCCACCATTTTTATGTTTCCCTTAGCTGCGGCAATGTGTAAGGGCGTTGTTCCACTTGGAATCTTTGAGGGTAACTTTATTTGCACCCTGTGTAGAAGAGCTTGTAAATATCAAAGCGTCTAAAACCTCGTCGTTGTCATGATCGCCAGCAACTGCATAGTACAGAGCACTCTGACCATCACGATCCTTGCTATCCACGTCTATACTCTCCAGGCTTATAAGCCATTGACAAAGTCCCTTGTGTCCAAACAGAGCTGCAAACATGGAGCACACTTCGTCCGTATTTATCTAACGCTCTCACAAGATTCTCTTCACCTAGATGCTTGATGATTTCCTTTGCTACTTCCTCATCTTTACCCTCTACAGCATAATGAAATGCTGTTTTTTCTACAGCATCTCTATCTAGCGGATCGGCTCCTCTTTTCAACAGCTTTTTGACCAGGTCGCTATTGCCCATTCGTGAAGAGAGGCGTAGATAGGACGCGAGGTGATCCAGTTTCCCAAAACATGCTTCCGGTTGGCTGGACAGTGAAAGCAGCCCTGTAACTATATTCCTCACTTTGCTGCTTTGACATTCTACGGCCAGACCTAATGGCGTTAATCCACTCAAGTCCTCCGTATCCACTGTCTTTCCAAAGTCCTCTTTTGTCAGATGCTGAATGACATTTTCATGTAGGTGTTCACGGCCAATGGCATAATGCAGTGGAATCTGGCCTTTCTTGTCTCTGGAAGTCACCCTTGCGTTGTGCTTTATAAGAAGCTCACACATGGACGCATGACCACAGGCAGCAGCTCTGTGTAGAGGAGTCCTCCCTTTGTAATCAACGGCATTTGCTAGCTCTCTACTTTCAGTTAGCCCCGCGGTAAGCAGTATTTCTGCAATTGCAACTCCATTTGACTCATTGTCCAGTTTTGCTGCATGATGCAACGCTGTTTTTTTTCTTTTATCATCTGTTTGAATGGGTTGGACGCCACACTTGATAAGCCTCTTCACCAGAGCTAGATCGCCTTCCTTGGCCGCCCGAAGAATGATGCGGTTCAGAACACCGTATCTGCCGGCCTTGTAGCTGAGTGTTCCATATTCTTGCGGATGCAGAGTTTCATGAAACGACTTACACCCCTCGTCACGCACTTTATCCCATAAAGGCGTATAGTCATTACAGCTTTTAACTAAAACCTGGTTGGCCCAAGCAAATATCGATGCAATTAATGGCAAATCTCCCATCATCTCTCCTTCTCGTGTTAAAATTGCTCCGTGAATATTTTTCTCTTGCATTAGGGTGAAATTCCTTACAGTCGTTACCGCTATGGCGTCCGCTGCAAAATACCAGAGTGTATCGGCGATTTTCTCGCGAGTGGAGTCCACCGGTGTGTGTAAGCCAAATTCGAAGCACCCCAAATCCTCAGTCAGGTGTAATTCATCGTAAATATCTCCAAGTTGAGAAACTAGTGGCATACCTCTAACATTTTTTTCCACCGCCTCGACAATGTCGGATACCATGGCCGTCAGAGAAGCGTGCAAGCAATGTTTGTTTTGGATTCTTCTCATCAGAGTGCTCGTACTCTGCAGATCCCTCGCCAAATTTCCAACTGATTTGCTCGCCTCTACAATCTCCTTATTCGAACTTACACTGATCTTCTTTTGTGACCAAACGTTGAGTAACCAGCAAACAACATCATAATTCCAGTCTTCACAACACAAAAACAATGCTGCGCTCTTTCCCTCTTCACTCAAATTTACCTTAGAATAGACGTCTTTTCCCCTCTCATCTGTTGTTGGAAGTTGTACGGTATACGACGTGTTACTTAGGTGTCTAAATACAAATGTTGTTTTTATTGCAATACAATAGGTACCTACCTAAATACTGAATGGAAGATTCCAGAAACTGAAGAAAATGGTGGAGTGATCGTACACACCTGAGTCGCAGATTTCGAAGTTTGGTGTGGTTCCAGATGACTCGACGACCAACATATATCCGAGGCAGCTTCTGAAGCCCACGGTAGGTTGAAAGTGATAAGCAGAACCGCCAATCCAGCCATCTAGAAGACGGGCTCTCTCCCATTTCCATTCTTGTAGCAGCTGTTTTATTGACTCAACATTCTTCTGCGCTTCTTCCACAGTTGCCAAACGCCATCCGTCATCGATTCGGCAACTCCTTGTACGAATTCTGAATTCCATCTCCAGCTCAATGGCCTACGAATTATGTGCCAACCGAATAACCCAAAAATTAAAACCTTCTTCCCGGGAGTGCACAAGGAGTCGATGCGTGCTTAATTTAGCTGTAGGGGCAGGTATATAACATGGCTGGAGGCTATTCTCTCCCCAGAATGCACAGTCGTATATAATAATATTCATTAAATGTATTATAGAGACATGCTCAGCAATAGTTGCATGTGTTAATAGACGGATTGGTAACAATAAGGACTAATAACGATGGACAATATATTTTATGGGTATTTTTATGTATGGAGGTGCATTCTGTAAGACGAATAACCTCCGCCACATGGCTGAGATGTACGTTGAAATGTTTAATTGTACGTTCATAGTCAACGTAAGTAATTGACTGAAGGGAGATAAAATATCCAAATGGACGCCTCCACCACTGTAGCTTTGGTAAGTACCGGGCTCTGGCAGGCAGGGGTTAAATTTGACGGTCACCCCCACCCGTCAAGAAAATTTTTTGTGACGGTTTTGTAGTTAATATCACATTGCATGTGACGTTTCATTTTTACTTTTGACTTTCATGATTTTCATATAAATATCAAAATTTATATTTTCATATAATAACACTATATGAAATAGAAATATTGTACGCAAAACCGAAATCTTATTCTATTATAAATATATATTAACATAGCTATAAAACACTAACATGTCATAATATTGTGGACGCATTTAATTTAAGATCATAATCATGCAACGAAATAATTTGTATAAAATGTATAGCCTAATTTAGCATTAAAAATTAAATTTTCAATATAATTTTTATAATACAAAACAATATACATAAATTAAGAATTGATTTTTTTTAAATTAAATGATAGTTGATTAAAGATAATATATTTTTTCTATTGGTGAAGTCAATTAATGCAACATATTTGACAATACTTAGATGGGCTTCACTATTATATCATCCCAATACACGTTAATGTATATTCAAAATAATCAAATGTTTAATATCCTTTCCTATTCAACAAAACATTTTAAACAAAGTATTATAACATCCTCAATACACACTAATAAATATTTAAAAAAACTCAAACATATATCACATATATCTTCAAAAAGATCAAATGTATATCATGGATTCACCACTTTTGACTTGAGAAAGTACCCTTAAACAATTTACATAAGTAGTGTAAACAAAATATCTAGTGTTCGTGGGTTCATATGAAATACCCCATCATTACAAATATGTCAACACAAAACATTCTAAGATACTTCAAATCCTTCTTTGCTTTTCATCTTTCCAAATTTCATAAACTCTATTCCAGTCCACCTCTGATATATGAAGTCCTGTCAATGAAGCTCGCATCAAGGCATCCAATGTTTCCAATGAGAGCTTTGTTCTTCTTATATCTTTTATTACATTTTGTCTTGAAAATCCTCTCTCACATGCAACTGTACTTGCTGGAATGGTAAGTATTGCTTGCCATAGTTTTGTCATGTTTGGAAAGCTTGTATGCGAATCTGTAGCACAAAAAACCCTCCAAGCCTCTTTCATGCGGAATCCTTCACAACTAAAGCGAAGAGTATCAACAAAATTATACAACTCTTTTGAACAACCTTCAAAATCAAAAAAAGGCTTTTCTTCTCCCTCACACAAAGTATGTTGTAAGTGTTCAAAAATTTTTAGAAGCCACCGCTTTGAGTTTTCTTCTCTAGTACATGCATCCTCTGAATAATGACAAGGGCTAAACAACTTTATAGAATTGAAAAATGAAAGATCTGGGAATCTTTCATTTAAACAATCTACAAGCTTTTGAACATATTCTTTTGCAAGTTTCTTACAGCTCTCTAGTGACCCATCAATTGGAGGCTTCAATGTTTGTTTTGGTGCATCAACATTATCATCACACACATTTGGAATTGCCACAAATCGAAGTTCATGCCTATGAATGTGTCCATCTTTATCAATAATCTCTAAATAACCATATTTAGAGGTCTCCAAAAATTTAGACAAGTAACTTGTGCCATTTGCAAAGCTGTCAGTCCTTAGAAACCACCTGCTCAAAGTTTGTATAGTAGAATCTATGGTTGCCCCTAAAGATGTAACATCCACATTATCCTCTTGAAATTTTTTATTCAGTTTGTTTAGCTCAAACAATACATCTGCAAGCATATGTAAGAAAAATTGCACTGAGAAGATCCTAGCCTTATCATACCATGAGTCTCTCTTCTCATTTTTCCACAAAGTCAATAATGGAGGCATCAACACAATAAGTCTTTCAATAACCTGTCCTCTTGAGAGCCATCTAACCCCATGAATTTGAAGAGCTTGAAGTGTTTCAAGTTGCATAAGTTCCTGAAGAGCAATCAATTCATTATGTCTTTTGGTAGAATTTTGGACCCAAGAATATACCTTATTTGCCAGCTTCTCAACAAACAACAATTCAGGTATTTTTTTAGCAGCATCTGATGCAGCTAAAGCCTCACGATGAGCAATGCAATGAATGCCTATAAGATTTTCAACATCTTTCTTCAAAAGAGTAACAAATCCATTTTCACTCCCCACCATTGATGAAGCACCATCTGTAGAAACTGCAATCAATCTTTTATTTGAAAGACCCCTTTCTTTATTCAAAACACAGACTGCATCATATATAGTTTTTCCTCGTCCATCACACACATTTATGAGCTTTAAGAATTGTGAAATTGGTGGGCCCAACCCTTTTGATTCTAGAAAGGTAGCATAAACCACAAGGTGTTTCTCCAAGCTTCGATCAGTACTTTCATCCAACATCAAAGAAAACAATGGACTATCTAACATTTTTGCACTTTGCCTCTCTTCAAGATACTTAGATATGGAAAAAAGGAAATCATTTGCAGCCATATGATTTGTATATGATCTATAATCCTTATTTTTCGGCATGTTTGGTGTTTCTAAGTACATTTCAAGAGAGCAAAGAGACTCATATTTTGAGAGGGGTAAGTCTTCTTGCACTGCCCAATAAACTAATTTCATGGTTGTGATTATTCTTTCCTTATTGGTGTCATCAATATTTGCAATGTGTTCTGGAATTGATTTTGCTTTGCCTTCATTTCCACATATCCATTTTGCTTGTGAAATTTTGTGGTTGTTTGATTCAGCATGAGTAACTATTGCATCATGTTGCAAAGTAGTACAACCAGTTCCAGTTCCCCATGGTCCAATAGACTTGTGCTCTTCACAATATATACATTTCATGACTGTTTTCCCTTCATGCATTGCACACCTTAACCACTTGAATTTCACTTTCCATTCATCTCTAAATCCTCTTTTTACTCTAGCCCTTTTTTTGTTTTGTGTTAAAACTTCTTCTCCTTCAAATGCCTCATCACACTCATCATCATACCCTAATATATTTAAATCTTCATTCAAATCAAAATTATGACCATCTCTTGATGAAGCTTGTGATGTGTTTGACCATGCAAAAAACTTTTTGATTGAAGATTGATTCTTTTTGGATTGAGACATTTTAGCTTATAATGTACCTATACAACCGAAATTAAAAACAATAATTAGATATAAAATTCAATAATAAAAAAATATAATAATGTCAACAACTTAATGATAGATTATTAATTCAACACATTACAACAATGATAGCTTTTCAAGAGAAATCTAAATATGTAGTTAAAAATCTATTATAATTATTTTTCTATGTTATATAATGAAAACTTGATGCAATCATTAAATTAAATAAATTATTTGATAAAACAATGTGAGAAAATAAAAAAGTAATTTAAATAAAACAGAAATGATTTATAAATATTTCCCATACCAAAATAATATGGCCTCCATAAACAAATAAGATCTGCATAATAAATTATCTCCATCATTTCCACGGCAAGAATCAATACTCATACTCCATTCTCTCTATACACTACTACAAGTAGAATCATTTATCCACAATGTTATCCACAAAATAATCCTTTTGTAGAAAAAATGTGAATTATCAACAAAAAAGAATAACCCATATAAAATACAATGTAGATATTCCACAATTAAATTAGATTAGATTTAAAATTGTAGAATATTTCGTAGTATAACATTTTAGTCATAGAAAATTCAAAGTTGTGGAATAATCATTATATAACATTTTAATTGTGGTAAATTAATATTTATATTCATGTTTCAAAAAAGATTAGTTGTGAAATTAGAATTATTTCAGACCATTTTAAAGCTCCTTCCAAACAAAATATTCTACACCACTATACCCGGTTTATTATGTATCATTTAAAGAATGTAACATTTATGCATTATGAACAATTTATTTCATTGGTGGACTCAAGCTTTTAATAATCTACGCTATATAATGTTAATCTACACTATTTGATGTATCATCATATTATCCACAAAATGTTAAATGTAGGTGTATCAAAATTATATATATATATATATATATATATATATATATATATATATATATATTGTCAATTAATAATCTACAATAAAAATTTATGGGACTAAATTCTACTTGTTCATCACTAGACTTTGAATGTGCATTTTCTACAAAATGTGAAATTCATGCACTATGCATATTCTTTGTAATTTATACTAATAATACGTGCTAAAACTTAGTTGTGGGAAGTTTGTTTGGTTAGTAGCATTGACGTGATAATCTACAATAATAGAATATAATGTGGATAACATACAATATGAAATAATTTAATTATGTCGAAAAGGATCATACAACAATCAGGGGATATTTTTATATTTGTTCACTTTTAATTGTGTTCTTAATTTTTATGTCTATTTAAACATAATAATCAATTTTTATTTTATTTGAAAATTCAATTTTAAAATAATAATATCTTAATTGTGTGGTGGATTTTGGAGCCTATTTTTTCAAAACTAATAATATTCTTTCAAGAATTACACATTAATGTAGTTATATTGGCATAATGTGTTACGATTCAATATTTTTAACATAAATTTATTTAAAATATCTAAACAAATTACAAATTGTATACACATTAATGAATTATAAAAGATTTTAATATACCTTAAAATATATAAATTTTATAAAATATTGGTTGGTAACTGGTTAATCTTATTTTGTACAATAAAAATATCTACCATTCAAACTTCACATATTAAATTCTATTCATGATTCATATTACAAATAATAAATATTATTTAAAATTAAAAAAAAGGTAAAAATTCAAAATAGATAATATGAATAATCTCAAAATATATAATTTTAATAATAATTTCAATTAAAAGTGTATATTTGATATTTTTTTCTCGTTTAAATCAAAAAGTAGCATGTAATTAAGAAAAAAGACATTAAATTATTATAAATATTTTTATAATTTAAATTTTTATATATGAAATTTTTATAAATTATTCTTTTATGATTTTTTAATGCTGATAAATCTAGATCTTTAAAAGATTGTTTTTTGTAACACCTGTAAGTATATTTTACTACATTTATGCATGCAATTGATATATTCTACATTCATGCAATTTTTTATTACTAAATTTAAGCATGGAATTGAATTTTTTTACTAAATTTAAGCATGGAATTGAATCTTTTTACTAAATTTAAGCATGGAATTGAATTTTTCTACAGTCATTTAATTGATTTGCTGCACTTACGCATGCACATAACTGAAGTCTGATTGAATATACATTTGATTCAATTTATTTATTCGACTCAGCGAGGGATACGACAGAATTATATTCAATCAAGACGAAGAAAACAAGAATGGCCTGTGTTAAATCCTGCGTTGATTACAACTTGAACTAGTGTCAGGGATAAAATATGAGTCGTTCTTTTCAGTAAAATTTTATTTTAGAGGACTGCAACATAACATGCATACATATTTATCTTTTTTCTCTCCCATCTTCGAAAAATAGCAATCACTTAATTTTTATGCCAAAAAATAAATAAATGTCTTAATAGCCTGTGCAGGTGACTATTAATTTCTACAGTCTTTTATAAGCCATCTATGCAATAGATCAGCTTCCATAAACATTAGTAAAACGTAGTTTTCTGGAAAATACATGGATGGAGTAATTATATTTCTTTTGGTCATGGAATAATGTATTTATTCATTTCTGCAATTTTTAATATATGATCTTATAAGTTATGCCCCAGTGCCCATGCATCTTGTTGTATACTTATTTTTAATTTAACATTTAAAATTGGTTTAAAATGATCTCAGGTTTGCATTTTTCCTAAAATATTACTATATTTTGTGCAGAAATTTCAATTGTCGTTGGGGCAGTGGGATAAATAATGAAGTAGTTAAGCAATACCAGATTATAAAAGGGGATTGAATTGGGTGTAAGGACATCTATGGCAGAATTCGTGGGAAAAAATCAAGGTAAAAAGCATGCTTTAATATGATTTTTTTTATGAAAACAAATTTCTCGTATCCATTGAAGGAATTGCAAGACAAGTAAGAAAAAAAGTGGATTGCAACAGGGATTGTAAGAGATCTTGGAGATGTTTAAAAGTATCAAACTACCTAACTATGAACTATTCTCAAAGAGGAATCATGTATGCTCAATTGTTACTGGAAAAGAGAGTTGGTATTATACTCATGCTTTGAAATCCATTTTTTCAAATCCATTTTTTCAAGATTATTGAATGTAACAGACATAAAAAATGGGTTATTCATCTATTTTTCTTACCCGGAAATATGCTGCTAAACTAATTCTGTAACTGCGTGCTGTTGAACTAACTTCAGTCTCCCATCACCATGTCTAGCTTCTGGCTTCTCTTCACCCAGTCACTGAAATTCTGAACTGGAGTCTGGTTTATACTCCTTCAAAATCCGTTTTAATGCTTGCCAGTGGCCGCTGGACATTGAATATGGGAGTTGGCACAAATGAATTATTCAGCACCCGTGAGCCATGAATGATGAGGAGATGTTTACCGGTTTAGACGTTGAAACTTGAAATATTGCCCAAGTGTTAAGTGTTACACAGTACACTTACTGTGTTTGTATTAAAAAGTTTCACGAATCACAAACATTGACTATCCTAGCCTAGAAAACTCACAACTCACTATCCTGTTCACCTAGTTTTTTTTAATTGCTTCAAGCCTTCAACGTAGACTTCTTTGCACTGTTTGGTTTTTAAATAATAAATTTATCATCTGAAAACGGTGAATAGAGCACTGCAGCAACTCGTAGGCTGTCGCTGTTACCACGACCCATATTCCAAATTTCCAATTTATGTAGGCTGTACTCTGTAGGCGTAGCTAATTAGTATCCTGGGACGATGGACCTGTACAGTGTAGCCTGTAGGGTAGCCGGTGGCTGCTCACCGCTGCATTCATAAACTCATTGACAATGTGCCCTGCCACTGCCAACTCGGGGCTCAAGACAACTAAGACGGGACAGGGTGAGTCCCGCATCCACGTCTACCACTACCAGACTACCAGTGGTCCAGTCTATAAAAAAAATTTTAAACGGTCGGTTTTAAGAAGTGCACGTCAATATGACGCTTTTCCAAAAAATCTGCCCATTCCCTGTCACGGGGTAAAAATTAAGTTGGCCGTTTTTTACGGTTAAAAACACAAAAAACGTCTAAACAGGCGTCAAATTTAACCCCTGCTGGCAGGGAATACAAATTGCCGTGACCCGCATTTCCGCCTTTCACGTGACATTTTGTAATTTGAGTGGACTGGAGTTCGCCACATTCATGTATATAGCCTGCCACACTCATGTGGAGTGGACAGGAGTTCCCTACGACTAGCCTGCCACATTCATGTATCCCAGGGGAGAGGAGCCAATCATCATGAATTGGCCAATGACCGTGAAAAGTTATGTTAATTTATTAGTTAATAGTAGAATACTCAGATCCCTAAACTTGCATGAATTTTTTTTTAATAAATAGAAATAAAATGGCCTTTTTTTTGTAATTAAATATTAGGCAATATAAAGTGTACATTTTATTATAGCAAGAAGAAACATAATATTAAAAACACAATAAATGATGCAAGTACTGATACATCTATGTATTCAACATGTCTAGACATAAAAAAAATCAATCTATATTTTAAAATGAGTAGTGGAGATAACTGTCATTATTACAAACATTTTTTTAAGTTTGAATATATTTTTAAACTTAAAAAGGTCATGTCATTTACAATCATACACACTTTCATCCACAAAATTAAAAGACTTCATTGTCAAGTCATATCCACATTGCCCCTTCTTTCCATCCCATCTACAAGCATTAATGATAAACCTGCAAAAAAATACAAATTTGTAAGGCTCAAGAAACACTATGCATTTATTGAAGGGTGGAATTCAAACAAATATATCTCACCTAAAAATTCACCATGGCCATTAGATTTATCATCTCATCACTCTCAATCCACACTAACCAAATTCAACCAATCACAAACAAGCACATGGATCAAGCACCCAATGCAGGTTCAACAACATCTATAAATACATTTCATTGTTCAACAATCAAATTTCACAATTTTTCCTTTGTCAAATTGGAGCATCGACCCAAACTTGTTTGGCAGTTCTCAGTTCTGGTAAGAGTTTGAAAATATTCCAATATTATAATTACATTATTTGCATTCTCAGCTCAAGTCATTTTCCATTTGTAGGAAATGAACTTTGAATATATATAGATATTCTAGTTTAGTTACTCTACACAACAAACCTGCAAATAAAATATTTATATGAAACATGCATAAAATAGTTTCTTCATTTTTATTTTATAGTTCAGTTTCAGAAAACCTGCAAATAATATTATTCTTCCCAAGCAGCTGAAAAGGCAAAATACGTGCAATTAAAAATAAGGTAAATATAATATAAACAACTACCAGCAACATGATATTCATTGGCTAGTTCAACATTACATACAAGTATATAATAAGAAATATATTCTCATTAATGCTGTGTGTATACAAACTCAAATTGAGTTAATATTTTTTTTTGCGTAACTTATTTGCAGGAATTTTGTGTGCATGGAAACCTATTTTAGAAAATGCAATTCAAAAAGACTATTTTATGCATGTTTCATATATATATCTTATTTACAGATTTTATGCGCCTGAACTAGAATATCTATATTTATTCAGTGTCATTTTCCTGTATACATATATGCATACTACAGTTTCCAATACACGCAAAAACCTGCACATAAGAAGGTGAATGAATATATAAATCTATATAATTTGAGTTCATATACACAATGCAAATGACAATAGTTGTATTTATAACTGTATATAAAACTGAAGTAGATAATGAATATCATTTTCATATTATAATTATTTCATATATCATATATATAATTAATTTCATATATTAGCATACTACAATTTCCAATGCACGCAGGGATCAAATGCCTGCACATAAGACCCACCCATCCATGTCTGAATTGTTATTACAGTAAATATAAATCCAATTTATTCATCACATTTGAGTTACATATACAAACTTGGTTTATTGTTGAAATGGATTTTTTCGAAATTCTTTCTGTTGTGCATTTATAACTCCCATTAAGAATGATAGCTAAAACTGAAGTAGCCATAATGAATAAATCCTATAACTTTAATTAATGTCTGTGTGCCCGTAACTTATTCATAGGCGGTGGCGTGGGATAGATGAACCTCCATAGTGGCGGTGGCCTCCGTGACGTTTTTTAGTTGTTGGTGACCACACCACATACATTTTCAATTTAGTATTCAATTTAAATGTTGTTACATTTAATATAAAAACTAATTATATACCTATAACATCTTGCATTCGAAATCAGTGACCATGCTTTGGTTGTTCATATTGTTTGAAAATGCACTGATATTATTCCTTATGTTTTTAAGGTGTTATTTGCTAACATGAGGAGAAAACGATCACTCAAGAGAGTCCGCCCTGCTTGCGCCAAAACAAGGGGAGTCATATTTCCACCAAGTGAACCAGAAGAAGACGAGGTTGGCAACAATGGACCACAACTACAGGCTGCAACTGTCGAAATCAGTGGAGGGGCAGCAACAAAAAAAATCAGAATACGTGGAGATTGGGATGAGACTAGCATGAATAATGCCATCAAAGAAGTCGAAGATTATGGTTCCTCAACACATGGTGCTGCAAGAAAGTGGGGCATACCTCCAAGCACACTTACTTCATGGTTGTTGGGGATAACCACTAAGAAAACAAAGGGACCACCCACAATTCTTACTAAAGAAGAAGAACTTGAGTTGGTGCAATGGTGTCATGAAATGGTTGATATGGGTCATGGGTTAGAAATCTCACAACTTAAAGCATATGTGGCACAAATATGTGAATCTAGATCCACCCCATTCACAGATGGTATCCCTGGAAACTCATGGTGGGCAGGTTTTAAAAGAAGGCACCCAAATTTAATTTTGAGGACAACAGAAGGCCTTGATAGAGATAGGGCAGTAAGTCTAAGACCATCTATTGTTAATTCTTTCTATCTGAATTTGTCCTCTGTTTACAAATCTAACATGTATGAGCCGAGAAAAATATGGAATTGTGATGAAACTGGATTACAAGCAGGAAAAAATTGTGGTATGAGAGTACTTGCTAGAAGAGGAAGTAGAAGTGTCCCATACATAATCCCAAAAAGCAGAGAATGGATAACCATATTATGTTGTGTCAATGCTGCTGGACAAAGCATCCCTGGTTTCTATCTTTTCAAAGGGAAGAAACAATTGCAGAATTACATAGCAGGTTGTGAGCCTGGTGCTTGCATGGCAGCACAACCTCATGCATGGATGACAAAGGAGTTATTTATGAAATGGTTGCATCATTTTGCAGCATGTGTGCCTGGTGGTGTGTCTCCAAATAACAGGCATTTATTGATTTTTGATGGTCACGGTTCTCATGTGGCTCTAGGAACAATTCAAGAGGCGCGAAGTTTGGGGATAGATTTACTTACTTTACCAGCACATACTTCTCACAAACTACAACCTCTAGATGTCAGTGTCTTTGCTCCATTCAAAAGTTACTTCAAAGAGGAAAGGCGTAAATGGCTATTTGAGAAACATGGGATAGATGTCAACAGGGCAGAATTAGCTACATTGGGGAGTAGGGCTTTCCAAAAGGCTCTTTCCCCTGAAAATATTAAAGCAGGTTTCAAGAGGACAGGTATATGGCCTCTTAATCCACATGCCTTGGATGAGGACATGGCACCTAGCAAAACATTTGACACATCTAGTCGAGATGAATCACATGCAGCAGAAAATATATTAAGGCTAGCTAGAGATAATTTAGAGGTGTCAAGCAGTGAGTTGTGTAGTGAAGATGTTGAGATTGTACTCAACACACAAACAAGTAAAGAATGTGATGCTGAACATAATGAACAAAACACAAATGAATCTGTTCAACAACAAACTTCAACTCAGAGTGGAGGGAGTCAATTCAATGAGTCGCTAGCATTGCCTACCCAAGTTAGTTGTCCTGATTGGATGAAAGAAGCTGCTCTTAATCTTGGTGTCAATTTGAACAACATTGAAGAAGACACCTTATGTACTCCCTCACAACCATCAGTACTTCATGAGTCAGATGTGGTCCACTACTTTGTCAACACTCTAGATGAGGAACACATTGATGCAGCAGAGTTAGAGGAAGCAGATATTAGAGCAGAAAATGGGGACAAAACATTCGAGGAAAACAGAGGACAAAGTTCCATTTCTAAATTTTTGAAACTTCCAATGGAAAGGGTGAAGGATTCATCAAGGTCAAATTGTAATGATGGAATACGATTAAGTAGAGAATCTCAACTCATCACTACTGATCAATATATGGAGCTGCTCATGGAAAAAGAGAAGCGAAAGAAAGAAATTGAAGAGTTAAAGCAAAGAAAAAGGGTACAGATGCAAGAGAAGAAGGCAGAGAGAATTGCTGGAAGGGAACGAAAAGAACAAGAGAAGATTGAAAAGGAAATTAGAAGGCAAGAAAAAGAACATCAGAAGTCGATGCAGAGGCAAGAAAAAGAGATGAAGAAAGAGCAAGAAAGGATCCAAAGAGACCAAGAAAGGAAGGAGAAAGAGTTTGAGAAGGCAAGAAGGGAGTTGGGAAGGCAAAGGAGACTTAGTACTCCACAAAATCCTTTGCCTGAAGAACACCCATTATTGAGGGAATTAATTTCCATGCATTGTCCCCAGTTGTTGTCAGTGCATAATGTTCAACCTGGGGTAAGTGGTTCCAATCCATTCTCAACACTACCTGTGCAAGAAACCAACATTGGAACTCAACCACTTACATACAACACATCAACTTCAAGCATGGCTACAGATTCACCCCCACCATTTCCTGGTTTTTGGAAGTAGGTGCCATATATACTATACAAACTTTTTGGAGGCTTATTAGGGCCATTCGAATAGTATATAACCATTCGATATAGTATATATACAGATATATATATATATATATATTGATAACTTTGTGGGCCAAATATATTTCTAATCGATGTAAGGCCATGGCTATTTTTGATTTATGTATTCCCAGCCACATATGATATCAGAAGTAATAGATGATCTAAATATGTTTTGATATGTACAATTGCTTGAAATATGTAATGAAAAATAGCTTAGTTTCATATTGTCTGTAAAACAACTGTGTTTTGTATATTTCTCTAAAATAAAATTGTAATATCTTTCATTTTTCAAGAAAATGATGCAATACAATTGATGATATTTGATCAAAATCCAACACAACAATCATGCTATGTTCCTATCATTGCCTTAGTGAGGGCAGTATCCTCACCAGAGTTGTCAGTATCATTTAGGGAGGTACCAGCAAGGACATTCGTTCGTCCAAAACCCTACAAAAGAAAAATTAGGATGCAAAAGCACAATTTATATTTCGATGGGTAAAAAAAATTATGGGCAACAAAAATTTTCCTGTGACATTTATTGTGTTCAAAAACACAATTCACCTATTAGTTGAGGGCGAGTTGTGGACAGGAGAAAATGTGGCTTTTTGCATTCCATCATGGGTTCATTTTGCTTGAATTACCATTAGAGGTGTTGCAGTGCTATGAAGTATTGTGGTGGTCATCGTGCATATGCTTGTGCTTTTGGTATTATTCAGTTGCTGACACATTTTTTAACGTCTTTCACATCTCATTCTCATTCTGCAACACCTGCCGAGTCTTTGCAGACTTGAAAAAAAAATTTGTAAACTGTTATAGGTGGCTTAAGTAATATAAAATAGTTTTTTCCTGTTCTCAACCAAGAAAAATTGTATGGTAACTACACATTTGAACAATGCGGGTCGAAAGCTATTGTTGTGTCTGTCATTTAGCTATAAAAATATGGATACTTTAGTGCTATGAACTCACACAGTCGCACTACAGAAAATTCTAAAAGGTCTTGCTAACTACAAAATTTTGATGTTATTAATCCGTACCTTTATAGAGATTTAAACAAGATGAAAATATTGACAGTAAAGATCGATTTTCAATGCTATCAATGGCGTCGAGGATTCAGTGGGAAAGAGTTTCAGCTCAAAATCCCAGCTAAGTAATGGTCTCTACGTCTCTGAATGTCCTGAACAATACAAAGAATAAAGCTGGAAGAATAAAGCTGAACGAGTCCCTTACCTGGGAGGAGACATCAAGAAAATCCGGCGAGCTGGGGAAAATGTTCGACATAACCGGTGGAAAACCCCAGCAAGATGAATCTTCATCTGGTTCGCTTACTGAAGCTTTCAAGTTACAATCTAACTCAGGGCCTCTTAGGTCAGCATGGAGCTCTCAGGGCATCTTGGCCGTTAATCAGCCCTGGCGGACTACCGCTTCACGACCTACATCAAGTGGTAACTTTGGATGACAAAGTCTGGTCCTGCAATCCGCCAATCTAACCCGACAGGTTTCTCAATCCGGGCCACGTAGTGGTGACATGAAAGCTCAGACCAAACCTTAAAATTGTGCCTTTCCAGTGGTTAGTATGAAAACTTCAGGTCCTCAGTCACTCCGCTCATGCTATAGTTAGGAAAAATTCTGGTAATTTGCTTCTCCGCTCCTGCTAGTGACCAAGGAAATGGTTAAACAAGCCACGACCAGACCAAGGAAATGGGTAAAAAAGCCACCATTGCTACGTTCCTAATAAACTTGTTTCAGGCTGAAGCTGCTCACGTCGTGGACAGGCCACCGCCATAATGGAGGTTCATTATTTCCCATGCCACCACCTCTGGTTGTTGGAGTTACGGGCACACATGGGGGCATTAATTAAAGTCGATAGGATTTAATAGTGCATTCAATGGCAAAGGCGTTTATAATGAACAAGTCACATTTCCTAATAGCTGGCACTGTCATTCTTAATGGGAGGTATAAATGCACTGCATATCCCAGAAAGAATTTCGAAAAAAATCCAAAACCTTTCAACAATAAACCAAGTTTGGACATTTTTAATACATGATGTTATGAATAAATTAGTTTTTATATTTACTGTAATAACATTAAAATTGAATAGTATAACATATATTTTCTATCGATCATTGGATGATGAAATCTCGATGGATAGTGTATACTTTTTTAACATGTAATTTTAATATCTTGTAAAAATTGGTTTAGAAAATATATGTAGAGTGGTCGCTCTATGTTGAAATGAAATTTGTAAGTCGAAAACATGTTGAAGTATAAAAGGGTGTTTTTAAAAACTTGAAATTCAATATATATGTGTGTGAAAAATGACGCCAAACTTCAATTCACGATGACTGGCTCCTCTCCCCTGTAAAAATATAGTTCTAAGAGAACCCATTAGAAATAATAGTTCTAATCAAACTAAGAAAATAGATCTAAAATGTATTGCCTCTTTAACTTTTAGTAAATTAGACATGATATATAGTAATACATGAATGATCAAATTTTAAAATAAAATAAAAGAAACCACATTAAATTTTCTTGAAAACCATCCTCCCTAATACACCTTCATATACCAAGGTCATACATACATATTCTAGGTAGTCAATTATCAATACACTAACAAACACTTTAAAATAAATCAAAATTATTTGAAATGAAAAACAATACTAATTTATGGGTATTTTATTAGATATAATACTAGCAATCGCATGTGCACAATGCAATGTGAACGTCGAAGGGTGTATGTTATTTAATTTAGAGGGTTAGTTATTACTTTTGAAGTTAATGTTGATAAGGGGTATGATTGATTTTGTAAGTGTAGAAATATAGATGAAGCATTACATTTAAATATTCTATCTCTACATTTCAATTTTTTTACAAATTCGTACATATACATTTACAAATTTTATATCATAAGTGGTAGTGTTTTGTGGACTATTTTATTTGAACTAAACATGAACACATGAAGACTTCCATACATTGAGGTGCGCAGAAAAGGCTATGAAAGCTTTGGATTTGAGGGCTACTTTTCAAAGGTCCGCGTTGTAGTAATGGAGAGATGGTAAACGATTCAGTTTGTTATTATGTATTGGGGTCTTGCCTGGTGTTTCTTAGCCCATTGTGATGATAGATCTACTAGGTTTTGTAAGGTTTTGCAATTCTATCCAGTAATCTATGATATTTGTTTGCCATGGAAAAGCCTTGCCAATTGGGTACAATACTACTCTTTTTTGTTTGAGTCTTTAGGCTTCGTTATTTTAGATCTATTCATCGTTATTGATTGACATATTTAATTTTATCTACTTCCATAAAGGGTCATGTTCGCTTCTGGGATTCGGGAAGAGTCCAACCCAGTCTGACAGATTGTGTAGGCATCTCCTTCAATTTCTATGCATGTTTTCTCATCTCTTTTCTTTCTTCAGTGCTCAAGAGTAATCTTACAGATTTCTCCACCTTCACTTGACAAGGAATCTTTTCTCTATGAAGGAAATACCTTGGAACCATCTTAGATCATTGGTTACAACTATTGTTTTTATTCATCTGTTAAGTTACAATTGTGGTTCATTTTTTAGTATTCACAGATGAATGGATGCCAACTTCTTAACAATTTCAATTGTCTTAAATGACATTTTGAGCCCTTTTCAATGAAAATCAAGCTTATTGCTATGCATTATAAGGTATTTGGTGGCTACAGTTTTAGTTATATTTTGTTTAGTTACAAAATCTCTACGTTGTGAGCACCAATTAGTTACTTTCTTTTATTTCTTGTAGGTCTCTAACATTCTGGGAGGGGATATGTTTGCAGTAACTATATTGTAACTCCCTTCTGCTTTATATAATGACAGACACACACATATTAAAGTGTGTCGTGCCTTCCCATATCTCTTCATTTTCTCAAATCGTCTAACAATTTTTTAGTAGTATATATGCATACATAGATGTCTATGTTGTCTATGGATGGTTGTAACATAAGGAAACACCATCTTTTGGTTCCTGGAAGAAAAGAACAAAAAGAGGGTGTTTCCTTGAAAAATGGCACAATGATAGGTGGTGATATAAGAGAACATACACAGGGACTTATGTACAAAAATACAATGTAGCAATAATTATTTTACATCGATTTTTATTACTATATATGCATATGTAGATGTTTGTGTTGTCTATAGATTGTTTTACATACTGGTATATAAAAATGCATAGATAGAATTAGTTCACACCTTTCATGTAAAATGAAACCCGCACATAAATCCCCATATTGAGAGAACCAAGAGCACCACATGTTCGTGTTTAAGCTAAAAACAAGTCATTAAAAGAATCATCCTTCCACTTAGACATGAAGATGAACTTTTGTCTCTCGGTGCCAAAAATCACATCCGGAAATAACATAACAATGATATTTTTTCACCACTAAAGTGTTAATTGAAAGAAAAATCCCGTTGAAACCATCATACTCTTCATCAAGCACAAAGCATTCCTTCCTTTATTGCAACTGTTAAAAATAGCCGTAAAAAGCAAAGACGGCTAGACGACTGTCAAACCGTCAAATTTAACATAGTCGCAGAAACGTCCGGAAGGGCCTTTTCCATAGGGGGAATGCCTTCGGTGTAAAAATAGTTTAAAAAATTAAATGTGGAACATGATATCCTCCCTATAATTAAAGTTTAAGATATTAAATATAATTATATTTAAATAATATCAAATTTGTAAATGGATAACAATAGTAAATATATAGGTGGGTGAAATTACATATTCTGACAGTCATTATACTTGAAACCAAATCACAAAACTTCTAGTGAAAATGAGAGGAACCCAAGTAATATTGTATTTATATCTCAAAAGATATGCCTTGCAGCTTTGAATCAATCAACACTTGACTCATTTCATGATACAAGGGAGCCCTAACCCTAAGAATCGCTTTGGTGGATTTGGCTGAGGGAGAAATAGAAAGTCCTTTTGCAGCACGGTGGGTTTTGAGCTTGGGCGCCCCTACTCCAGTATCAATATGCAGATCCATAAGATCCGGGTGAATGGAGGAGGTGACGGTCTTTTGCTGTGGGTGCAGGAGCCTTCAAATGCTGGTGCCTCCCCTGCTCAGGTTGCATCGTTTCAGGTTTCTTTTAAGAATAGCCGTGATATTTTCATTGGATCCCATTAGAAGGGATTTTTCTTTGATGCAGTAATGCCTGTCTCTCCCTCTTTGTCTCAGATTCTTCCTTCTGGAGGTCTTGACCCTCATTTCGAGGCTACGAGTTTGGGAGTTCTAGGCAATGGTAGAAGTTTTGTTGATGTGGCTAATTCTGCAGTTCGTCCTCCTCCAAATGCCATGGCTCCTACCAAATCTTCTCCTTCAGTGCATTTTGGACCAGACGTTTTGAAATCTGAGGAGTATTTCAAAGAAAAAGGCATTATATTTAGATTCAATAAATTTTGCCCTGGCCTGCCTACTCTTCATGAATGGATCTCTACATCTTAGAAGCCATTAATGGATGGTAAAGTGGACATTTACCCTTCAACCAGAGGTTATTTCATTGTTTTTTTATATTACTTCTTATAGAGATTTAATATTTTCTAGATTGTGGGATTTTCAACCCCATTTGTTGCTCATAAAGCCTTGGTTTCCCCTTTTAAACCTTGTAACTGAAACTTTTCAAATCTGACCTGTTTGGGTTCACTTTCCATATCTTCCTCTTTAGTTTTGGGATGATAAATGTTTAATCTCCATAGGGAACTCTCTTGCAAAAACCTTGGCTATTGATACAAAAATGACCTTGTATGAATATACTATGTATGCCAGCATTTCAGTTGACATGAAAACTTCAATAGATTTTCCTTCTTCTATTGATCTTCTGGTTGAGGACATAATATGGACTCAAAACTTAGATTATGAAGGTTTCCCCTTTAGATGCAGAACCTTCTTTTCACTCGGACACTTAGCCATGGATTACAAGTTTGGGAAGAAACAGGCAAGTAGACACAATTCTTGGTGGAAGAATGTTGATCCAAGCCTTTTGGTGGTTGATAATCAATCAGATTCTTGGTCTGATGTTGTGTTTGAGAATTAGGAGGTTGAGGATGAGAAGGTAACCCTTCGTCAACTCTTGTTGAAGATACTCCTTCTCCTTGTGCATTGGGTGGAATTTTTCCCCTTCCTCTTGGAAACTTAGAGGAAAATATTAATATTGAAATTTGTATTCCGGTTCACTCTATTGAAGAAGAAAATTCGAAATCTAGTGATGGAAGGTCTACTATGAATAGAATGAATAATGGGAACAATGATTCTCTTAACATGCTTCTTAGATCCCATGGGAAGGTGTCCCAGTGATAAGCTCTCCTGCTTTTTGTCTTGCTATTAGTTGTCCTTTATGCTCTGGTACTGTTTTGTGTTTACCTTATGCACCGCTGGTAGAGGTAGCTTCAGTTGTTCCTTGGTATTATATTTTTTTCTCCATTATTGTACAGGGTAGGGTCCTCTTAACCCTTTTTTCACCTTTATCAAAAAAAAATCAGCATCTAACTAGATTTAAATAAAATAAAATAGGAATCCATTGAAAATAGACTTATGCTTCATCTATTATAACAAATGAACAACATTTAATTTTTTATATTTTTAATTGAGTGTAAGGCAAGTAAGAAACTAATTTACAACTCTATGCACCTCAAACAAGATTGTAAAAATTATTCTAAAAATTGGACATAATAGTTATACTTAACAATTTTTTCACACACACATTTATAACCAAATACAACCACCAAAATAAGTTTAAAAATAATTTTTTGAGTAAAACCTTCTGTAGACACCCCAATTTCACATATATCCTAAATCAATTAATTCCCCTTCCTCATTTCCCACAAAAATACATTTCGAATTAATCAAATATAATTTGATTAATTATCCATTTCAAAATCCAAAAAATAATCTAATCCTCATCACATGTCATTATTCTCCATGTTTTTCCATTATTGAATTAAAAATTCAAATTCAAATCCTCACCCACCATTCGTGGTCCCCACTCACCTAAAATCCTCCACTTATGAATTAAAAAATAATTCAAATCCTCACCCATTCTTCGTGGTCCCCCACTCACCTAATCTTGCCCACATTTTCAAACCACTCACCTAATCTTGCCCACATTTTTCAAACCACCCCACTTAATCTTGCCCACATTTTCAAACCACTCACTTAATCTTGGCCACATTTTCAAACTATGATTACTTAAATTAATCTAAGTTAATCACTCCCTCAGGCTATAAATACAACCTTACCCCTCCCCTCTAAACACACGGAGAATAAGCTTTCATGCCATATCTAAGTTCTTGCATCCTTTGAGCAAATAACATCCTTTTGCCTCGTCCTAATGCCAAAATAGCCTCATAATCCTTTTTCCCATCTAGTGCAAAGTAAGAGGATCGTTTTTGCAGGAAGGTCTTGCTTCGTCTTGAAGAAAAACACCTACATATCACAAAATCAGGGCTCAATCCAAGTTTTCTAGCCCATTCTGAGGTTTGCTACGGAACATAAAGGAGGAGGTACGATTATTGGTATTTTACTTCCTTGTTAGTAGTGTATTTTTCATAGCTTACATTCTGGCATGCCCGGTTACTTTCAATCTATTACCATTAATTTCCCAATTAGTGGTTTTATCTGTTCTTTGTTTATTATTATTCATTATTATTTCATTTTCTGTTCCTTATGGTCTTCTTTGGTTAACCTTCACGCTTTGGGTAGTATTTTTGTTGTGTGGTGTCTTGTGGTGTATCTGCAGGTTATAGCAATAATAAAACTCTGAAGCTCATCTTGTCTTTGATCTCCTCGGTGCTTGGTGTTTAGTTGACAGTTTTGGCTTTGCTATTTACTTGTCATCTGTAGAAACATATGAACTATCCATTAGTTTATCATCTTACTGTCATGGGACAACCAATCCGGAAAATATATTTATTTATTTCCTTTTGCTAAAATAACTGCTTTGTAGGAAGTCAATCATTTATTTATTTATTTATTTTCTTTTATTTTAGTCAATCATTTTATGATCTAACTCTTTCCTTCTGATTATTGTTATTTTTTAACCTTGCTGTCAAAATCTTAGCTTCTCAGGTGAAGTACAGAATTCAGAAAATTAAAAAAACCAGCTCCCGGGACGTTTTTCTTATGTTCAAAATTTTCATTCAGAGTGCTACCATATCGCATCTTCCAGAAGCCATAACTTTTGATCCCGAACTCAGAATGACTTCATTTTTTTTAACGGAAAGGTATTGAAAAAATATATGTAATAAAAAAATAATTTTTAGATTTAGACTTACAAAAAAATTTGGTTTCATTTCTTCTAACACTTGTCTTTTTAACAAAAAAACAACAAAATTATAGTTTTATTTATTTATTTCTTGTTAGAAAAATCCTCACACGTATGCTCTTTCCTCGCACTTCAAAAGTGATCTTGGAAATCAGAAACGTGAGGCCACTCGAGCTCTAGAAAACAATTTTAATTTTTAATTTTTTGCCTTACATTTAACTTTTCCACGACAACACTTCAAGGTAACGTTTTCACCCTCTTCTTTCATCGTTTTTCTTTTTTGTGAAAATAATCATTATCGCTATTTCACAATCATGATTAATTGCAATAATTATTAACATTTAAAAAAAAACTATTCCAATTGTATCCGCGTATGCTCTTTTCTTGCGCCTTCGAGCGATCTGGAAAATCAGAAACGGTCACAATTTTTTTTAGTTTCTTGTTCTAACATTGCAGGATCCTCTAGCTTTGTTTTCCAACTGTCATTTTAATAATTATTTTCCTTTGTCATATTCTTAATATTTTTTTGGTCGTTGGTTGTGTATGCTCTTTTCCTGCGCCTTTGAGCGATCTGGCAAATCAAAAACAACCACGATCACTTTTCTAACATTTCATTTGCAGGATAACTACTAATTTGTTTTCTGTAAAACCGCGTCGCTGGAATATTGTCAAAAACAAAAACAACAAAAATACCACCATTCAAAGAAAATTGCTGAAACAAAAAAAAAAGTATACTCAGGTACGCCATTATTTCCTGCTAGTGATTTATTTCAAGTTGGAAAGAACCCTGCGTTTAATCACTTCATCATATTGTTTGAGCACGTAGACAAGGTGGATTTCATCACCACCAAAGCTACACCAGTGACGTGGACTTGACTACCAAGCACCAACAGCATTTGCATCTGCATTGCACTTTGAGACCTAGTCTCATCACAACGTTCGGTATTTACCTCGCCGCTGCTCTTCACTTACAGGTAATGTTGTCATGCAGCGCATGTGAGTCACGCCTAAATAGCTGTAACAACGAAGCCTGGGCATCGTCCCTATAAATCTTTGGGGAGTTATAAGGGCACCATACACATTCATCCCTCTATCACCTTCCACCTTTTCACAAAACCTGTTCTGGACGTGGTGATTCACTCTGAAACAGGCAAGTAAGAATTGGTGAGTCTCCTCTAGTGCTCTAAGGGTTCCCTGTACCAATTCTATCCCCGTACAGAATTAGGTATATCAGGGCTAGGGTATATCGGAGGACGCATCTTCTTGGAGTAATAAGAGCCTGCATCCACCATTTCACAACATACTTGTATGATTGCATGAAACAATGATCATTCCTGAAGAAGTTACCTCATAAGCCAAAAAAATTAAATCCACATGATTGCTTGCTGGTTTGAAAACACAATAGTTTAGCATTATTTTATCATAAAACTTGGCTGATATCAATGTGTTCATTGTAAAAGTTCAGACCCTAGTTGTGTTCCACAAAAAAAAAATTAGTTCTCGACCAATTCAATACCAAGCGAAAACATCCAAACAATCCAACAACATAGATCAAACCATCACACCAATTTCATTAGCTTACCTCATCCAACAATACATTTTTCATAACTTGTCTTCGGCTATATCCAACTGATATTGAGTGACTAGCATTCACTCCCCATATTGTCAATTGTCAAAACATCCTTCATATCTTGTTTCCAGCTATATCAAACTAATATTGGGTGACTTGTTTGAGTTCATTCATTATTCTGTCCACCATCGCATTTATCCAAATCACAGCCAACACAAATCCTTTCATAACCATATCGTGATTAACTTATTCAGGTTACTCTCCCCGTCAATAGTCCAGAGCTTGTTTAAGTCAAATCTACCCAACGTGCAACAAATCGTCTAATAACTCGTCTCGAGTTACATCATCATCATATTGAGATAACTTGCTTGAGTTAATCTCCTTATCAGTCATCACAAGCTTATTCACGATAAATCCAAAGCAATCAAATTCATCATGGTATTCACTCATAGTCACAATCATGAAAATGATGACGAAGAAGTCGCACAACCAGAACTCACCACTGAAGAACAAGAACAAGTCAATAAGGTGATAGAACAAAACAAAAATGAATATCTGTTACGCATCCTAGCCATGGGGGAAAAACTACCCCCTGACTTTGGGACTAAAAATTTAAACAAACTCATCGACAATGGTGAATCCAGTTATCAAAATGAAATACCAAAAAATCCAAATGGTTCTTCGGTTGAATAATTATTCACTAAAATCCAAGATTTAACAAAGAAACGTAAGGAAACAACAATTAGAGTTGAAAGATTAAAATACTTCAATCTAGATTCCAATACTCACGACATGTTTGATAAATCATCACCCGCTTCTCCATTTGCACAAGAATGGAAACTTATGAAAGACACCATTCAGGGACTGCAAAAACAATCGAAACAATTCAACTTTGAAGAATTGTGTCCTTATCCATTTGATACAGAAATATCACGATTACCATTTCCACTATCCTTTGAAATCCCTAAGTTTGATAAATAAAATTTAGCAAAGGTGACCCTCGTGAACATGTCAAGGAATTTTATATGCAATGTCAGGAAGTTGCCTATCGAGACACGTACATTTTACGATTATTCCCCCAAGGTTTAGGAGGACAAGCTTTAGACTGGTTTTTCCATCTACCCAAAGGGTCGGTCACGACATTTGCAGTTTTATCGAAGAAATTTGTCAAACATTTTTCCTATAACCGAGAATCAGAAATAACCATGCTTGATCTCTGTAACACTAAGCAAAGGCCAAACGAAAATTTTACTTCCTTTTTACAACGATGGCGCAGAATTGCAAGCCGATTTCCCTGCTCAGTACCAGAGAGACAACTAGTTAGCATTTTTGGCCAGAATCTCAATTTTGAATTATCATTCCACATGCAAATGCATTATCTGAATATTTTTGAAGAAGTCATCAAAAAGGGGACACAAATCGAAAAAGACCTCATTTATAAGGGCTTACTTAAAGCACCCTTTAGAGACCAACCTTATCGAGACACTCCTCAGAACCAGGAAAAATATAAATTCTTTAATCGGAATCGAAATATCGTCAATGATGGCATTACTGATTCCTACCATGTCCAAAATGTCCAAAACCATCCCACCAACACATTAAAATCAAAACAACCCATCATTATCCCTAGAAAGGAAGTTCCTTCTAGGGATCGACGAAGAGAGTTCACTCCTCTCGGAGAAAGTCTATCTAGTGTCTTTCGTCATTTGGAAAATGCTAATATGATTACATATCCCATTGTCAGACCCTTTGAATAAGGACAACCCAAACCAAATTGGTATAAAGACAATGAATATTGTGATTACCATCGCATAAAAGGGCACTCCATAGATCGATGCATGCAACTCCGCCATTACGTCCAAGACCTGATTGAATGTGGAGACATAGAAGTTAAAAATACTTCTAAGACAAAAACACCTAATGAAAAATTTCACATGTTCAAAAATCCATTCCCTAATCATGATAACAATTCAAAAGATAAGGGT
Organism: Taxus chinensis; assembly: GCA_019776745.2. NCBI lineage: Eukaryota > Viridiplantae > Streptophyta > Pinopsida > Cupressales > Taxaceae > Taxus > Taxus chinensis. The sequence continues at coordinate 115,304,798 of CM034152.1, read as the reverse complement.
CAATCGTCAAGTAATGTTGAGTTTGACTCAGTCATCTCGACCATAGATTATGACCAAAACTTAGTGGCAACTATAAAGATCAGAACTGACTGTGTAATTACCACTAGACAGAAAAAAATATGGGTCCCTACAACAAAAAAATCTGCCACTTCGTCCCCGGCATCACCTCCTAATCCACCATCTAATTCCGCCACCAATTCCTCTCCACAACCTACGCCGTCATTTAATATTGTCAAAAAATTAGAGAAGACTCCCGCACAAATTTCAATCATGGAACTACTTAATTCTTCTCCCGCACTACAATGCATCCTTATGCAAAAATTGAATAATGCTCGTGTCCCTGAGGAAATCAATTCACACCAATTACAAGCTTTAATTTCACATCTTACAGTCCCCAATCCTATTTTATCTTTTGGTCCCGATGACATGCTTAATCCCAATATCGCTAATAATCATTCTTTATATGTCGAGGGTTATGTAACTCATCATAAAATCAAGCGCGTCTTAATCGACAATGGATCAGCATTAAATATTTGTTCCATGAAACTTTTATGTTGTCTAGGATACATTGAAAATGATTTGCAAAACAATATCATAACCATTCATGGGTATGATAATAGCGAAAGAAATTCTGAAGGCACAATTACGTTGCCTCTCTAAGTTAGACACATCACCTTAGACACGATCTATCATGTGGTAGATGTAGAAGTTGCCTATAACATTCTTTTCAGTCGACCATGGATTCATGCCATGAAAGCCATCCCATCAACATTCCACCAATGCATTAAGTTTCCTCATTTGAACAAGGAATTTGTATTACATGCAGATCCCCAACCTTTTGAGTATTGTATATTCCTTGAAGGATGGTATCGACATGATCACTATTGTCCATCAACAGATAAATATGCTCCACCTCGTATAATCCCTAATGAAACATGCATTGATCCTGATACACTCCCTACCAGTAATCCAAAACCATCATCTCATAATCAAAACACATATTCCAATCCATTATCATCTGCTCATCAACCACCTTCCACCAGTCCTCCTCCCACTAATCAATCATCTTCTTCCACTAATCAAGCTTCTTCCAGCAACAATTATTCTTCCACCACACCATCTTCTTCTTCACCAAGCCAATCTTCTTCATCAAGCCAATCTTCTTCATCCAACAACACCTCCTCTATTAAGATACCTCCTCCTGTGAATAGCCAACCTTCATCCTTCGATCCACCCCCTTCTTCTTATAACCCATTCTCTTCATCTTTTAAGACTACCAAACTAACTTCCCCATCACATGAGGTACCTATTGGTCCCCCATCTCACACATTTAAAATCATTGACACGAGATATGGTGAATATCAATTTCAAAAGATGGTAGACTCTTTTTATATCACCAAATCCCCACATAGCTATGGAAAACCTAATGCTCCACATCTGAAAATCCATCCCAATTACCAAATGGGTCAGTCAGGTTGGAAAACGTTTGGTCATTTTGACAACGAACATATTCCAAGTTCTTCAGGATCTTGGTTATACAATAACGACTTTGCTCCATGTTATGAGTCCCCTCAATTTACCAAAGCTCACTGAATAATGAAAAATATGCGATGACAAGGTAAAGGACTCGGACTAAATGAACAATGTCGTTTAGACCCTATAAATTGCACACAACATCACGGTAAACATGGTATAGGTTTCAAGGTGTTTGATGTCGCTCCCATAATAATTTCGAGTGACAATAATGACATCAGTTTTGATAATGACATGAGGTCTACATGTAGTCTTTTTTAGGACCTCACTGAAACACATCTTGCCTTTGAACATTTCTCTATTAATGTCATCAATTTTGAGCCTACACATCTGAGTCTCATAGACCATGGCCAACCACATCATGCAGCCATGGACATGTTCCAAAATGATGAAGCCATCGAATAATTCCTTAGAACTCGCGACCAAATCCCTACTTCCAACCATAAAAAAGGATTTGAAATCAATTTAAATGAATCAACCTATTTTGGTGAAGAGATAAAATATTCAGATCCTTCACCATCAGAAAATTTGGATTAAAAGTGGCGAAACAAAGGATTTCCCATAGTCAAAACCTCACCTCCACCCTATCCAATAAACATGTCAAAAAATTCCAACAAACACCCGACACTGATGACCTACATCAACCATTAGCATCATTCTATGAAAAGGATACATCTGAAATGCTTGTAGAAGAAAAAAAAGACATAAACATTGGCACCACCGAACAACCAAAAATTTTACAACTTGGCATTAGTCTGTCTGACCAAGAATGCATGGAATTAACAACACTCCTTATTGAATTCCAAGATATATTTTCATGGACATATAAGGACATGCCAGGCCTGGACCCATCTCTTGTAGTACACCATCTTGTGGTACATCCAGATGCAAAACCTGTAAAGCAAAAACTATGTAAAATGCATCCCCAAGTTGCATTACTTGTTAAAGTCGAACTCAAGAAACTCTTGGAAGCTGACTTCATCAAACCTATTGATTATTCAACATGGATATCTAACATAGTTCTTGTCGCCAAGAAAACTCCTGGCATCAGAATATGCACAGAATTCTATGACATCAACAAGGCTTGTCCCAAAGATGACTTTCCCTTGCCAAATATAGACATGATTGTTGATTCTACGGCAGGCCATGAAATGCTCTCCTTAATGGATGGATTCTCTGGTTACAATCAAATACATATTGCTAAAGGAGATCAACATAAAACAGAATTTACTACACCTTGGGGCACCTTCTGTTATAAGGTCATGCCTTTTGGATTGAAAAATACTGGTGCCACCTATCAACGAGCAATGACTGTTATCTTCCATGACATGTTACATGATATCATGGAAGATTATGTTGATGATATATTAGTAAAATCTAAAACACCAATAGGGCATCCAAGTGTGTTGAGATGCATTTTTGATAGATTACGTGAGTATAAGGTTCGTCTTAACCCAAAGAAAATGTGTGTTTGGAGTAACCTCTGGTAAATTATTAGGGTTTATTGTCTCATGAAGAGGCATAGCAGTGGATCCTGCCAAAGTCAAAGCCATTATGGAAATGCCTCCTCAAAACCTAAAATAATTATGCAGTCTTCAGGGAAAGATACAATATATTCAGTGTTTCATATCACAGTTGGCTGACAAGTGCCATCACTTTAATCAGTTACTCAAGAAAGATGCTCACTTTCACTGGAACCACGATTGCCAAGATTCTTTTTCTAAGTTAAAAGGATACCTCTCTAGTCCACCTGTTCTTATGTCACCAGTTGCCAATAAACCTATGTTGCTTTATACATCTGCCACTGAACATGCCATAGGAGCTCTACTAGCACAACATAACAATCAAGGAAAAGAACAGGTTTTATATTACCTTAGTCGAACATTTATTGAGTACAAAATACGTTATTCCCAAATCGAAAAAGTATGCTTAGCGGTTTCCTTTGCATTCCATAAGTTACGTCATTACTTGCTCAATCACATAACTAAGTTGATTGCCAAAATTGATCCTCTCAAGTATTTGTTGTCCAGACCCATTCTCACGGGAAGAATGTCTAGTTGGGTTGTATTACTTAGTGAATTCGATGTCGAGTTTGTTCCACAAAAAGTAATTAAAGGACAAGCCCTTGCCGACCAACTTGCCGAGGCAACCCTTCCTGGCATAGAACCACTTCAGTTTTCTTTTCCTGATGAAGATATTCTACACATAGACATCACGCCAGCTTGGACTCTATTTTTTGATGGATCTTGTAATCTCCATGGCTCAGGGGCTGGTATTTTGCTTATCACACCCAGCGGACATGTTATCCCCAAATCATTTCGCTTAGCATTCCCATGTACCAACAATATCGTAGAATATGAAGCTCTCGTCGCAGGGTTAAAACTGGCTATATCTTGGAATCTTACAGAATTAGCTGTATTTGGTGATTCTTTACTTATCATCAAGCAAGTTACCGATGAATACCAGGTCAAGGATGAAAAACTTATCCCATATAAACGTATGGTGGATAGTCTTCGAAGCTATTTTCGATTAATTAGCTTTGATCAAATTCCCAGAATTCATAATAAATCTGCCGATGCTATGGCAACCATCGGATCCCTATTAGAAATCACATCTAGTCAACCCCAGGAACATTTTCTCATTGAACATCTCTTAATGCCTGCCTATGATCTTCCTGAAAACACTATGGTATGTGAGATTGTGGGTCCGAATAACCCTTGGTACCGTGATCTTTATACCTTCATTCGTGATAAAACATTTCCTGCCGACATGAAACCAATGCATAAACGTACTTTAGCACAACGTGCTTCTCGTTACACCATTTTAGTGGAAACTCTTTATAAATGAGGATATGATGGCACCTTACTCCGATGTCTTAATCAGGAAGAATCCTCAAGTGTCTTAGCTGAAGTCCATTCTGGTATCTGTGGAGCACACATGAATGGTATCACCTTAGCCAAGAAAATCCTACGAGTTGGATATTATTGGCCCACCATGGAAAGTGACGCATGTCATTTTGTCAAACATTGTCAAGCATGTCAAAAGCATGGAAATCTTATCCACGCACCTTCCCAGGCATTACAATCGATAACCACACCATGGCCCTTCTCTCAATGGGGACTTGACCTCATTGGTAAAATCAGACCAACATCTTCCGATGGACATAAGTTCATCATTACCGCTACCGATTACTTCACTAAATGGGTAGAGGCTATGCCTCTCACTTATGTTACCGGTAGCCAAATATCGAAATTTATTTTCAATAATCTCATATGTCGATTTGGTATTCCATCCGCTCTGGTTGCAGATAATGGTAAATCATTTAAAAATCAGGATGTAAAAGACCTAGCCAAACGTTTTCACATCAAACTTAAATGGTCCACTCCATACTACCCTCAGGGCAACGATCAAGCAGAAGCAACCAATAAGACTTTAAAATCCATCATGGAAAATATTGTCAACACCCATGGACGAAATTGGCATACTCAAATTTATCCCGCTCTTTGGGCTTACCGTACATCTTACCGCACGCCTACCGGAGCCACCCCATTTTCCCTTGTTTATGGTTGTGAAGCCATTTTACCTATTGAGATAGAACTCCCATCCTTGAGAATCTCCCTTAAAGATGTAATTAATGAGGATGAATACCGACAGTCACATCTTCAGGAGCTTGAGCTTCTCGATGAAAAACGACTTAATGCTCTCAATCATCTTCAAGTCTATCAAAACCGACTACAATGCAGTTATCATAAAAAGGTAAGACCCAGAGAATTTGAAATTGGTGACCTTGTTTTAAAAGAAAATCAAAAGAATACCACTAAAGAACGAGAAAAACAAGGAAAATTTGAGCCTAATTGGTTAGGACCCTATGTAATCACAGCTAAATTTGGCTCGGGAGCCTATAAATTGGCCACTGCAGATGGTCAAGATCTTGATGAACCAATGAATGCAGTTCATTTAAAGAAATTTTATCCTTGAGATGTTCACTATTCCAGGATACAACATGTACATTGTTCCTTTTATCTTGCTTATCTCCAAATAATTTAAATTTATTCATTTCCATTGGCAGATATTTTATTTATCAAAATCACATCTTCATATTTATCATCATGATACAAGTGCTAATATAAATCCTATTAAGTTTGTGAGCATCATACTTCTTCCACTTTTAGTCACTTTCCTCTATGGTCATACCTAGAAGCTTACTGATGGTAATATATCCCCTTCTAATACATTCTCTCTTTCATAACAAAGCTCTAAACTTCGTTACCTAGTTCGTTTGGTCGTCCATCTCAGTCTTCGGTGTTGAACCCTCGCGTCCTACTAGTCGTGTGGGGCTGAGATTGGGGGCAGATGTTTCTTCCCAAATACAAAGCACTATTGTAAAAAAATCCATCAATTCAATAACTTATGAATAATTCATTGTCACATCTTTCGTCCTTCATAATCTTTGGTGTTGAGCCCACACTTCTTATTGGTAGTGTGAGACTGGGAATGGAGGAAGGTGCTCTTACTCGTCTACGTCTTGTCTTCGGTGATAAACCCTTGCCTCTTACAAGTGGCATGGGGCAAAGTGTAGAGGGTCATTCTCATACAAGCATAAAAACATTGCAAAATATTCCAAAAAAAATAAAATAAAACAAAGCAAAAAAAAAGACTAAAAAGAAATTCACTCGCCTATATTTTGCCTTTGGTGATGAGCCCTTGCTTCTCACTAGTAGCATGGGGTAAGGCATAGGGAGTCATTTCAAAAATACAAAATATTATAGTGCTTACAAATTATAGAATCCCCAAACACGTAATTTAGATGCCTAAGTGAAGAGAGAACTATCCCTTAACCTTATATCTTATCAATCAGTAGGCCACATAACTCTCTAAGTCTAGCATGTGACTCATAAAGTGAAAGCCATTTTTGAAACTGGTTCAGTACCATTATGAAGAATGGAGTCACAATTTCTCAAAGGGATTGTTGTTAGCATTTGTCTCTATATTCATTATCCACCTCCTGCGTCCTTCTTGATTCTCGGTGATGAGCCCACACATCTTACTAGTTGTGTGGAGTCAAGAATGGAGCTGGAATTCTTTTCATCATATCATCACCACCATATCATGCCAATGGAAAGAGAATTTGTGTTATTCTGAGCATAAGTTACCACACTGAACACGCTACATACGAATAATATCCTGGTTTATCGCCTCTCAAAAATAAGTCTGCACTCTGGGCCATAAATTGCCACTCACAGTGTAAAAAAATCTAAAAACAATGTAAAAATCGTCAAAAATCTAAAAACATTTGAAAATCGTCAAAAATCCAAAAACATTTGAAAATCGTCAAAAATCTAAAAACATTTGAAAATCGTCAAAAATATAAAAATAGTGTAAAAATCTTAAAATCTAAAAACATTTGAAAATCGTCAAATTCCCAAGTATAAAAATCCCTCAAAAAAAAAACATTCAAAAATCTCCAAAAAATCTAAAAAAATTATAAAATTCAAAAACAAACACATTAGAAAATATCCAAAATACAAAAACATTTGCAAAAATTTCAAAAGACCAAAAACATCCACAAAATCGTAAAAACTCAATAAGCAACACAATTCATCCTTTGAACTATTATCCCAAACAAATGGTCTAACCACCTTATGACTACCAATTTCAAACCACTTCTCCTCGCGTGAATCCTCGCTTGGGGAAAATCTGGCTCTCATTGTTTCCTTGTTTGAGGAGACTGACCCAATCCCTTGTACCCCTACTTGGGGGCACATCTAATCAATCATCACTGTGGAACACGTTAGGCACATGTTTACTGGTTCTTGTGTTGCATTATTAGTGGCAAATTATTAATTTCTTTCTTGTATTTTGATATATTACAGGGGGCATCTTGATTTTATGTATCCTGGTGTTCTCTGTAATATTCTTATGTTATCTGATTGCATGTCGTACTGGGGCATCATACTTTTTTGATGGCCTCTGTCTATGCTCTCTTCCATTTGCATATCGTACTGGGGCATCAAATCTTTTTTATGGCCCCTGTCTATGCTATCACGCATATTACAGTCTAGTCATCCTGATCTTTTATATCACGATGCATCCTGTTATGTGCTATATTAAAATTAAGATGCTTTTCGTCATGTGAGTATCTTCCTGCAAGATCAACATCTTACTTTGCACCCCATCCATTCACCCATACTAATGCATTCTCCAGTTTGCGAATCCTACTTGATCACCGTTGCAGTTTGTGAATCCTACTTGACGATCTTTCTCAAGTAGCATTCACTATCCAGCAACTCCTTCTCCCCCACCATGATCACCATGTATTTGATCCATTCATTCTCACTTCTCATTTTTACTCCTCCGCCGCTTATACCCATATTACCCTTCTCACCATTCCTGTCCCCTCTCACCCATTGGTATTCTTTCCTTTCACCCTTTTTCTTCCCGCTTGACAATCTTACTTAATAACCCCTTCTATATGGAATCCTCAGTGGAGGTTTACCCTCTCCCTAAGATCTTCCCACTGTAGAAGCTTCTTCACCACCTGCCCTCTCATCAAGTAACCATCACCACCAAACACATCTTCCAACTCCCTCTCTTCTACTTCCCATTCCTACATCATTACTCTCATCACGTGGGCATCCCAATTAAGGATTCCCCTCACACTCTCCGCCCTCCACTACATATATTCCTTCATCCATTCATGTTACACTCCTTTGTGTCCTTTCTTTCTTATTATCACCTCATCTCATATCATATACCACTTAGGCATACCTCACTCACTCTTTTCTCATCCTTCCCCAAATCCACCTTATGCCTGGTCATCCTACTTACATGCTCTCGTAGTATGGAAAATTCACTTGAGGGTTCCCCTTCAGTCCATTTTGTCATACCCTATTCCCACCAACTCTAACATCATCCTTCTTCCTCAGCTTGACGATCTTACTTAACCATTCCAGCCGCATGGCAATCTTACTTAAGACTTCCACTTAAGGTTGATCTACCCTGTGGCCTTCCCCCATCCCATCATATTTCCCCCATCTTCCTTCTCCCACTTCTCATTGCGATCATCTTCTTCACCCTACCATTCCACCCCTATCTCCAATATCATTTTGTCTTTCTCTTTGCATATCATCCCTATCGGTTGGGAGACCCTACGAAACCTCTCCAGCAGTATGACGATCTTACTTAAGAGATTCTCTTAAGCATGCAATGTCATCTTACACTCGCCCATCACTCTCCAATCTCACCATCCATATTTCCTCTTCATTCCCCATCATCACATCTTTTTCCCATCACTATCACCCTCCTCTACTTGGTAATCTTACTTAACCACTCACCCGGCATGGCGATCTCACTTAAGAGTCCCTCTTAAGGATGATCTATCTCCTTGCCTTTCCCCATCACTACACACCCTTCACCCTTCATTTTTTCTCGGCATTCCCCATTATCACATCCTTTCACCTCCTTTTCGATTCTCGCAAACACCACTTCTCGCTTGACCATTTTTCATCTCCAGTTTTGCTCACATGGCAATCTTACTTAACTACTTCCGTCACATGACAATCTTATGTCAGGGTCCTCCCTACACTTAACTTGTCATTGTGAACTTCTCCCCCGCCTCATTCTTCGTTCACTTTGTTAATCGCTTCTTCCACCTGGTATCTCCTATTACCCACTTTTTCTTCCTCCTATTATCCTTTCTCCACATATTCTCTTACAACATACAACTCATCTCTTCCACCTACAATCACATTCTTTTCCCCCATTTTCCCCTCCTTGATCCATCATCCTTCATACCGTTTCTTCCCATTCTTTTCATGTCTTGGTTCTTCATCCTCACCTCGTTCATCCTCATCACCCCCATCCTCTCCTCGCTTTCACTTAGTCCCAACTCATCCCTCCCATCTTCTTCACTCTTTCCACTTCATCTTCTCAAATTCCCCCCACATTTCTACCCACACACATATTCGCCATTATTGTTAACACTCCTATATCCTTCTTTCATCATCATCTTCTCTTCCCGCGCTAATAATTGTCAACGGGTTTTCCCTAAAAATTATCAATCCTCATTCTGCACGACCTCATTTACTCCCTTGGACCTTCTAGAGTTTCCCTTCATTCCTTCCCTCCTCTAAGCCCACCACTCATTGTCAAAGGGTTTTCCCTAACATCCTTTTGTTGGCGTTACCCTTTCCAGTCCTCATTAGTTTTCTCCTTTTCTTCATTTTTTTCTCTCACCCTTCCCCACCACTCATTGTCAAGGGGATTTCCCTAACATCCCCTCATTGGCATTGCCTCTTCTATCCCCCATTCTCTTTTCTCTCCTATTCTTTTCCCTCACTCCTACCCTTTCTTGTCACTTTTTACCCATCTCTCCATCTCCTCTTTGCCCTCTTCAATATCTTTACTGTCTTCATCATACCTCCTTTTTCTATTTTCCCATCATCCTAGTATCCTCATTTCATGCATCTCCACATCTTTTCCAATCGATGTCATTCCTCCCCTCTTTCTTCTTTGAACATTCCTTCTACCATTTCCTTTCCACTTATTACCCCCTTTCTGTATTCCCTTCCTTCTCCATCATTTTCTTTGTTATCCTCTTCTCTCTCCCACCCCTCGTCTTATTTCCCTTCCCCTATATCATCTTCTTCCCCTTTTTCCATCACGTTTCCTCCTTACATCCCCATCGATAACCTGGTTGTTCAGCGTTGTCCTGTCTTTTTTATCATCCCACTCTCCACATGCATCTCCATACGGTCTGTTCCATATTCTTTGCCTTGGTCTTCCTCGCAATGACGTGATTCCTTCAATCTTCTCCTTGTATTCATTCTATCTTCCTTTCCTCTCCCCTAATTTTCACGTTTCTTCTGACCACTTCCCCTTTTCTCTACCACCCCTACCTTTTCATTCATCCTGTATATGTTTCTCTTCCTTTCTCTCCTCTTTTTCACACTTTCCTCGCCCCTCATAGTTTCTTTTTTTTCTCCGTTCTACTTCTTCTTTTGTCCTCTTTCCATTTCCCTCCATTTCACCCCCTACTCCCACCTCGTTTTCTCCTTCTTATTTATCCTTTCCCATTTCCTACTTTTTTTCACTCTTTTATTTATTTCACTTCCACGTATCCCTCTTTACTATCTCTGTTGCTTCCTTCATTTTACACATCTCTCTATTTCATCCCTTCACCCTCTACTCTGTCATTTTCCTCTTTTTACCTTGTTTGTCCTTCATCATTCCCTTCTTCCCCTATCATCCCTCTCTCTTATTTCTACCTCTTTCATTCCTTTTTTTCCCCTCCCCTATCTCCCTTACTCTTCTCATAATCAACCCCCAACCCTATCCATTCCCTTTTCTCTTTCCCACACACCCTCACACCTAGCATTCAAGGTCGATTGAATCCTTTCTCCATTTGTGTCATGCGGTCATTCCAGTCTCTTCCACTCCATTATCATCCTCTTCTCCGCCGAATCCATTTCCTTTCTTTTCGAGAGTTCTGTCATATATTTCATTCTCATCAGTCCTCTCGAGGGGGCATCACCACATCTATCCATAATCACATCTTCTCATGACATTTTTGTCTTGGAGGATACTATGACATCCGTCACTCACCACTTTCTATTCTCTCCAACAAACATTCGCTCTACCTTTTAAAAAGTAGATTGAATTCATCCCCCATACCGTCTACTTTCTTTGAAAGGACACTACTTTCATAGTACCCTTCCAAAGAGGGGCAAATGTAGACACACCAATTTCACATCTATCCTAAATCAATTAATTCCCCTTCCTCATTTCCCACAAAAATACATTTCGAATTAATCAAATAATTATCCATTTCAAAATCTAAAAAATAATCTAATCCTCATCACATGTCATTATTCTCCATGTTTTTCCATTATCGAATTAAAAATTCAAATTCAAATCCTCACCCACCATTCGTGGTCCCCACTCACCTAAAATCCTCCACTTATGAATTAAAAAATAATTCAAATCCTCACCCATTCTTCGTGGTCCCCACTTACCTAATCTTACCCACATTTTCAAACCACTCACCTAATCTTGCCCACATTTTCAAACCACCCACTTAATCTTGCCCACATTTTCAAACCACTCACTTAATCTTGCCCACATTTTCAAACCATGATTACTTAAATTAATCTAAGCTAATCACTCCCTCAGGCTATAAATACAACCTTACCCCTCCCCTCTAAACACACGAAGAATAAACTTTCATGCCATATCTAAGTTCTTGCATCCTTTGAGCAAATAACATCCTTTTGCCTCGTCTTAATGCCAAAATAGCCTCATAATCCTTTTTCCCATCTAGTGCAAAGTAAGAGGATCGTTTTTGCAGGAAGGTCTTGCTCCGTCTTGAAGAAAAGCACCTACATATCACAAAATCAGGGCTCAATCCAAGTTTTCTAGCCCATTCTGAGGTTTGCTACGGAACGCAAAGGAGGAGGTACGATTATTGGTATTTTACTTCCTTATTAGTAGTGTATTTTTCATAGCTTACACCTTCTGTGGAACATTTTAAAACCATTATTAAGGTCCCTTGCGCATTATCATATAAGTTATTGTTGACATGCTACTTCCAAATAAATTCCACGACCCCTTCACTAAATCATATATAACCATTTCCTTGCAAATACTATCTGTTCATGTGAAAAAGACCAATCCCTGTTAGCAGGGCACCTAACCAACATGCAATCAATTTGTTAACTTTTTTCCTGATACCTTTTCCCACCACCACCACTATGTAGTTATTTATAGACTCTTCATCGCATATAATTCCGATCACCATAGAATCAGGATAGTTATACCATGGTTGTACCATGAAATAAGGGAGTCAAGACATGTCACCATGCCTGAAAAGGTTCCACACATACACATTTTATCATGCGACATGTTGATCGCCTTTCCATTTGTGATCAAAGCAATGTGTTTCCACTAAAATTACGCCTACAACAGATCCCTTGTAGTATATTTTTAGATCTTGGGAAGGGAAACAACATGGTCGAGTGTTGAGAGACTTTGGTATAATTCTTCCTGATATTGTGATAAGAGAATAGTAGAGTATATAATGTGAATTTAGTCATAGAATGGAACTCAAATATGAATGCACAAGAAACGCCCAAGGCATGTTTTTGCAGTTTATACCAACCAATCTAGCTATGCAGATTAAAGACCTCCATTCTTTGCATACACAACTACAATTAATAAGTGAGTCTATTGAGAGGGAGTAGAATTATTTCTATTACATGCGTTGGTAATTCTGAGAAATCTTTTCCCATTTCTACTTCGCCTTTGCTCTCTCATCAAGAGATTAGAGACTGCTTTAAATAAAATGAAACAATACTATTATTAGCGCATTGTATTCTTTTTAAAGATTTTATTTTTCCAAGATTTACATTAGCTTTTATTTTAATTATTATAATAATATAAAATAATCTTTGCCCATCTCTACTTTAACTTTTACCTTCTCTTCAATACCTGTCCACTTTGAACTGCAACTATAGATAAAGATCTTTAAATAAAAACAAATAATGCTATTATTACCGCATACTGATAATCATTGAAGCTTTACTCAAAAATTTTAATTTTAATCGTCTTTAAATAAGTTAAATAATTTAATAAATATTAAAATTATTACACCCATCAAATTTAATGCAATGTTGTGAATGTCCGCAAAGCCCTTTCCCATAAGGGAAACGCCTTCGGCGTAAAAATATCATAATAAAATATAAAACCTCGATCTAATTTGAATAAATATTCTAGTGGGTAAATAAAATATTATAATAAAATATAAAACCTCAATCTAATTTGAATAAATATTCTAGTGGGTCCAGAAAATATTAACCTCACAAGGTTCCATGAATTGAAGAAACAACCATAAACTTCTCCATCTAAGGTTGAATCTTCTCACCCCGTAACATGGGAAATTTATTGGATGGATCTTTTTCTACCCCTTTCCTGTACATATTTATTATCAAAAAAATCAAAAACATGATATGATGATAATAATCAAGAATGCATAATTTATTATATCAGTCACACTTTGTTTCCTTATGATCATAATTATAGTAGTATTGAAAAGTTATACTTAGCACTGGGTTTTGTTATTGACAAACTACAAAATTATATACTAAATATTGAGTTCCACATTATATTAAAGTAGATTCATTATCATACTTATGCTCTTGCATCCACTTGTTTAGTCATATAATTTGATGGGTAATAATTTTAACTCAAATCAATATAAATTTTATCACTCGAAAATCAATTGAATGAAATTTCTTCACTGGGAAAATCGTTGAGGCACCAATATTTGATTCTTCTCCAATTCATGATGAGTTTTAGGATGAGATCAAGTTTAGAGTATGTGCTTTGACAAATCCAAAAGTGTTATTGGAGTCGGGGCAGGAATTGCCAATATTACATCTCATTGTGAAACCATGCCCTTTTCCTATCAACTTGTATTTTAATGTATGAATAATATCACCAAATATGAGGTTTTAATATTAGGCCTCTACAGTATACAAATACTACAAATTCATTGTATACACATATTTAGGGATTCTAAATTAACTTTTCATCAAGGATAATAGGTTTACCACGTAAATGGATTCATTAATTCCATACAATAATTTGGTCAAATAGTTTTTATCTACCTTTCACTCGTACTCTATTTCTAATGTCCCTTATTAGAAAAATTGGCTTGTGGATGCCATGACTAGTGTAACTTTTCTTATTCCTCTTGATATAGTAAATGATTGTACCCCATTCACAATTAAACAATAATGCAAATCTTATATTACCCTTGATATTGTTAATACTCTACATGTTCTTACTATTGCACATGGTGTCGATAACCTATATGGTATATTGATATTTACTTTATATTGAAGTAGTCCCTTTATAATGAACCAAGGGTGACGAAATTTGACATTTTTTACTTATGAATATTATCACACACATTGGGGTATCTTGAGCAATTCTTATTGGTGATAAATATTACATTAAAAAGTAGATGATTAAGAAATGTTGTTTCATATTCAAAAGTTAGCATACATTTTTATATTCCATACTACCCACAAGGAAATGGCTAAGATAAGGCTACCAATAATTGCATCATTAATATCCTTTGTAAAATTATTACTAAATTTGGAACCAATTCACATAATCAAATTATATACACCCTATGTGATTATCATACTAGTGTTCTCACACCTTTAAATGTTACCTCTTCCTCCTTAGTCTATGGGGTAGAAGTTGCTCTCCTACTTGAACTAGAAATCCCCTCACTCTAGGTATCAATAAAAACATATTGTTAAGTGAAATAATTATCGAGCAATATAGTTGCACGAACTTGAATTACTATATTCTAGATAGTTGTAAGCCCTTGATCATGTTTTCATGTACCAAGAGTGTATCAAATGCACATATAATAAGAAGGTATGTGCTTAGAAATTTGACATTGATGATATTTTCCTCGAGGATAATTAAAAAAATAAAAATGCTTATACTTCTCTAAAAGGAAAGTGGGCACTACAATTATTTTCAAAACAACTCAAAAACACTTAAATAATCACATAATACAAAAACATTCACTTATTTGTAAAAATACAAAATTAGGACATGTTTATGGTTTGATTAGCTAGTCATTCACTTTATACATGTTGTTTGTTGCATTGGCACACATGAATTCATGGTGTATATTGAGATCAATGTAGAACACACACAGGATGACACATGATGAGATGTTTCATCTTGGTTCCTTCCCATTGACACTCTTATTTGGGGGCACATACCACACTATACATGTACCTTTTTGTCATTTTATTTTCTTTACACTTGATTACATACATAGTGCCTACGTAATATTTTGAGATAACATGACTAACTCATGTGTTTTGTGCACTACTAACCTCTATCAGTATCTATAATTGTACTATCATTGTTTTTATACTTGATTGACACAATCTTGACACTAATTGCTTATATAGATTATTTCCTTGTTTTACTATTGCATTTTTTATCCCTTTCTTATGGTTGGCTGTTTCTTTTCTTAATTAAAATTATATGATTTCTTATTGTATATGGCCTCGGTGCCTTGATTCTCTTGTGACAATCTGGGTGTCCCATGTTTGTAGCTTTATGCCTCCATGTGACTATGTTTCTATGTTATTGATTACTTGTCTCTACAATATTTTTCTATTTCCATCCATATATACTATTGTTACTCTATCTTAAGACATGCTTTATTCTTACTACTATTTTATTTCTATATGTATATTATTACTCCTCTAGTCTACGTCACACTTTATTTTTACTACACTATTATACTATTTCTACTTTGGATTATGAGATGATTGACACTTTTATATTGTTGTTTTTATACACATGTAGTATTACTTGTTGCATATTTTTTTCTCTACACACTGTATTTTCCACCATACAAAACTCATTTTTCATGTATAGGTTCCAATTGGTTTCCACATTATACCATTCTATGTGATCCTACACATATATGATTAAACTTATCAAATATGGGTACACATATGTTCTTTTCAGCTCTAATATAAAATTAGTTATCACATGTACCTCCAATGAGGGGGCATTCATAAGTATATATTCTACATCTACAGATAGATTACGTGATAACATTTTTTTTTTTTTTGCAATGTCCATATCCTCTTAAATAGGCACAAATACTAAAACTACTAGAATTCAAAGTATATCAAAATCGCATACTACAATCAAGACTATCGTATGGTCATGACCAAAATGGAAATTTTTTTAATAGGGGTATATTCTCAAAAATTTATAGTTTTCTCATATTACATCAACTACTTACATGTTTCACGTATAGTTTCAACCACACATTTATAAGTTTATATTGTGATACATGGGGTATGAGTACTTCATTCCTTACAGGAATAGTTGTAAGAGTAGGGTTTGGGGGCATCAACCTTCTCATCATCTATGGTATTATAGAATTTATACACTCAATTTCAATAGTACAACACATGATGGGTTCTGTTATCCAAAATGTGCCCCAGCTCATTTTTGTGGCTAACTCCTTGTGTTCTTACCTCTCTTGTGCCAAAGTCCACATTTCTTGATTTTAAGGCACTCAAGGCTTTCTGGAAATGGCACCATTAGATAGAGCTCTCTCTCAGCTTTCCAGAAAGGTAAACTTTGCCTCCTAACTCCTTATATTTTTCAAGTTATGGCTCAGCGGAGTTTTTGTGGAAAATTTTCCCATTTGAGGCCCGCAGCCAATAGGAAGCTGCCACATGGCATCTGACCAGCGGAGCGCAGGGAATTTTTGAAAAAATTTCCAAAGACAAAAAAAAGGTAAAATTTGAAAAAATTTCCCGTCGATCCGTTTTTGGGCCGTTTTTGCCCTAAATCTTCAAATGATCATATCTTTTGATCCAAAGCTCATATTTTCACGTTCTTTATATCATTGGAAAGCTATTAAAATTCTCTACAGGATTCCATGGTCAATTTCAAATTTTGGTTCAGTTTGGAGAGATAAAATTCAAAAATGGTTCTGGTACGTGTCCATGGCCAAAAATGACATTTCAACAACCAAATTTAATACAAAATGGGTCGCATTCTTCTCCAATATGGTCAAAAATGACAGGGTATGGGTTTGTAAGGCCCTCCATTCTATTTTAATGCATTTTCCATCAATGAGGAATGGGCTCCCACGTTTTTTACGTTTTCTCTCTCCTGGGCTCGACCCGTGTACTGTAAAAGCCATATTTGGCTCATTTCTTCATGGTTAAACACTTTTTGGCATGGCAAACTTCATCTTTCATCTCCAACAAGTGATAGTTGTAAGAATCAGACCTTTTTCACAGTTTGTAACTGGTTTATACCTCTTTGATGGTGGAATGCAAGAGATTTTTACATGGAATTGACAGTGCAAACTCTATGAATGCTTTCAGTCCTCTGTTTATATTGTTCTACTTCATTTTAAGACCTCTAATTACATCTATCAGCTTGTGTATGTTTTCCCTTGTTGCATTTCATGAATTTGTGTCTATTTACATGGCAAAAAATGTTTCACCACTCCTTTTGGTGCATCACCATCTTTAGTTTAGTTTCATTTTTACATTTTTATCCCTATCTCCTTACAATCTAGGGTAGAATTAGGATTAGAACCTCTGTAGTTGTGTAAAATATAGATCTAAATCAGAGGAGTTTGAGGAACCAACCTCTATTCTGGAGATTCCTCTCTCATTTTCACAAGTCCCACACTTGGAGAGAGGTTTCCATGTTGTGCAATCACACTGGATGCTCTAAACATCATTTAGAACCTTGATTTGCATCCAGGGGTGCTGCTGATTTGCAACAACAGTTTTGGCACGCCCGGTGGGACCTTAGAGGTCTCATTTTTACTGCAGTAAAGTTGATGTGCATCTGTTGCAATTTTCTTGCTTCAAAAGAGCTATAATTTGCATATCTGGCGACTCCAAAGGGGAAGAATCAACTGGTTTCAGCAGTGCAGGCCTGAAAAACTCACGAGAAGAATCACTACAAGGTCAAGAGCTGGAGAAGAAGAGGTGTTGTTTGAATATCTGCAGTTATCTCCAAGAGTAAGGAAAAGTGGAAAAAGGATTCAAAGGTCTCCATCTCCACCAAACAAAACTCTCTCAACTCCTCCACCTGGTAGGCCTTTCATTCAGTCAACAAGGGTTTTAAGACCAATTAGAATGGCGCAAAACAACCCCTATGTCAATTTCATAGGTAGCTGCCCACTTGCCCTCAATGCACAACATCCAATTCCTATTGCAGCCTTGAAGAACATTTCATACTTCACTGGAGAAAATCAGACTACTCCAGGTGATCATGTTAAAGACATTGCCAATCTTTGTGCAATTCATGAAATCAATGAGATGCAAGTGGCTGTCAAATTGCTGGCATCTTCATTCAAAGGGAAAGCATTGCAATGGTTTAGAAGCCTTGGAGCTGGTTCTATCACAAATTGGAATCAACTATATATAGCACTTCATGAGCAATTTGGAGAGAAGGGAGACAACTTGTCTCTTTTGGAGCAGCTGACAACCATCAAGAGAGCTCCCAATGAGCAGCTGACTGATTTCAACTTCAAATTTCAAAAGACGTGGGAGAGAATTCCAGTGGCAGTCAGACCAACAGCAGAAGGTATTTTTCTATACTATCTCAACGCTCTAAATTCTGATATTTCTATGTTGATTCAGTCCATGTGAGGCATAACTATCCCTATGGCTTATAGCGTTGCCATTAGGGCTGAAAATTGTTTGATCCAAGCTGGAAAACTAACCCCTAGACCTCCCATGCCATTGTTTCCAAGTTTAGAGAGTCCAAATACCAATCAAGCACCTAATTTGGCTCCTTCTCCCACTCCTAGAAATCAAAGTTCAAATGAAGCTTCTACTTCATCTCCAAGTGCCCCAAATGAGCTTCAAGAAGTCATGAAGCAATTGTAAAACCTAGGAAATGAGCTAGTCACTCTCAAGAGGCAGCAAGCCCAAGGTTTTAGACCTTCTTACCAGCCCCAAGCTTAGCCTAACAGGCAGCCATACCAACCACAAAGACCTCCTAATCTAGCTGCAAATATGAATCAAACAAGGCCTCCTGCCAATAGACCATTTCAGCCCTACAATCCAAATGCCATATCTGCCTCTAAGGCATTGGTGCCAACACAAAACAACATTGCTCAGGAGTATGACTGGTGTTTTCCATGCAATGAACCTCATAACCAATCCATGTGCTTCAATGGTGCTTTGAATCAAGCATTAATGGTGATAACTACTGGTGTGGAGGGTGAGGGCAGTCAAGGAAACAACCAACAACAAGAAACATTCCAACAGCAATCAGCCCCAAATGACACCACGTTGGTAAATTGGCAAGCAAAGGATTTTTGTGGCATGAATCAGGAAGTTTCCCAAGGTGTTGTAGCCAACACAAGGTCAAAAAGAAGGAATTTGGGTGAAGAACAACCATTAGCTCCAACCAATCCACAACCTTCCATGGCTCCACAAATGGTTGGCAAGCAAAATCCAGTTTCAAATGCACAAGGGCGGCCAAGAACAGCTCCTAGACCAACTCAAATACCAGTTATTGCTGCCCACGTGCAAGGAGTGAATGTACAAGCAAAGGGACATCAAAGAGATCCTTCATCACCATTCAGTATCATTGATCAGATGAAGAAGACAAATGTTAATATATTAATGTGAGAATCCCTATCTATCCCAGGCCAAAGATACTTGTTACAAGCTGCCATGAAGGACTGGTCAACTTTGAATCAGCAAGTTCAGATGCAAGAGAAAGTTCTCACAAATGCTGCCCAGCCTAACGGAAATCATGGAGGACAGCAAGGTAAAATGTTGAAGCCCCCTCCTTTCTATGTTTCATTAATCATTGGAAATCAGTTAGTGCACAATTACATGATAGATTCCGGGGCAAGTAGCTCAGTGATGCCTAAACAAATAGCTGATCAGCTAGGGCTCCAATATGAAACCATATCCAAAGGGGTAGTGCAGCTGGATGGGACAGCAGTAACAACAGTTGGGGTGATTAGAAACTTGAGTCTTACCTTGCATGCATGTCCAAATGTTGTTGTTTCACAAGATGTATCAGTCATAGACCTTCCACCACTCTTTGCCCTATGCTTGTCAAGGGACTTCACAGCCAAGATTGGGGGATATTTGTCTGCTGATTCATCACACATGCTATTCAGAATGAGGTATGGAACTAAGGCTATAATCAAGTCTAAACCTATTGTAAACTTCCACATTGAGCCTTACACTCCAAGTCAGATCAACGCTAATTGTTCAACATTTGATCAAGAAGACCACCCAAGCACCGATGAAGCTGACACCAAGGTTGGGAGCATCCCGGATCTAACTCTTGATGAATGGGAAAACAAGGTACATGCTTTTGATCCTTATCAAGAAGTGGAAGAATCTGAGCTAGGGGTCTATTGCATACACAAAGAAAATCAACCTATTCCTAGCATCACCAAGCCAAACCATGAAGATGACAATGAGGTATGGCAGTTGTTTTTTGATGGATCAAGGAGTAGACAAGGTGCAGGAGGTGGAGCCATGCTTGTTTCACCTCAAGGAGTAAAGTACTATTCAGCTTTTAGATTTCAGTTTGCATGCTCCAATAACACTACTGAATATGAAGCCTTGGTGCAAGGGATGCATTGGGTAATAAAGAGAGGAATAAAGAACTTGCAAGTCTTTGGTGACAGTGAATTGATTGTAAACCAAGTTAAGGGGTAGCATGCTGTCAAGAATAATCTGCTCAAGTGCTATAAAAACAAGGTGTGGGACCTCATTGAAGATTTTGCGGGTTTTGACATCAAATCCATTCCTAGGAAAGAGAATCAAGCTGCTGACAGGCTTGCAGCAATAGGGGCAGCCTTTGACATTGTGGAAAGCATTCAACAAAACAAGGTACAGCCAAACATCCACGTGATTGTGAGGCCTTCAATGCCAGATAACAATGTCAGTTGGCAAGTGTTTGAGAATGACCAGCAAATCATCCATTTCTTGCAAGAAGAAGATGAATTCTCAGCTAAGAATCAAGAAAAATTGGAACAACAGTATGGTGACCAAGTGGTACAGCTGAGAACTAACAAGCTGCCCAAGGGACTTATCACTTTGGAGTTCATTTTTAATCCCAATGATCAATTTAGAAAGGAGAAAGCAAACATTCAGGTCAAGAGAGAGGATTCAGTATCCATCTTGGTAGAAGAGAACAAACCATTGCAAATTGGGAAGATGACAACTGATCAAGAAAGGTATGAGTTCATACAGTTGTGTCAAGAGTTCCCTGATGTGTTTGCATGGAGCTATGAAGATTTGAAAGGTTTCAATCCCAACTTAGCTCGCATACCATTGAATTGGATCCAAATACTAAGCATGTCAAGCAAAAACAAAGACCAGTCAATCCACACATGGAGCCTCTCATGAGGAAAGAATTGGACAAGCTGATTGAGTCAAGAATCATATTCCCAATCAAGCATTCTAGTTGGGTTGCCAACTTGGTTCCAATCAGAAAGAAGAGTGGAGAGATCAAATTGTGTGTTGATTTCAGAGACTTAAATAGAGCATCTCTCAAGGACCATTACCCACTCCCTTCCATGGAGCAAATCTTGCAAGTTGTGGCTGGCTCCGAGAGGTTTTCACTACTTGATGGCTACTCCGGCTACAATCAGATTATGGTGAAGGAAGAAGACCAGTTCAAGACAGCCTTCACAACCAAATGGGGGACTTTTACATACAGGAAGATGCCATTTGGGTTGTCCAACGCTGGTGCTACCTTCCAAAGAGCAATGGACATGGCGTTCAAAGGTTTGATTAACAACGTGGTGCTGATTTACCTTGATGATATCACTGTTTTTTCAAAAAATGCAGCAGACCACCTCTCTCATTTAAGACAAGTTTTCACGAGGTGTAGGAAATTTAGAGTGTCTTTGAATCCTAAGAAGTGTATCTTTCTTGCACATGAAGGAAAGCTCCTTGGCCATATTGTCTCCAAAGAAGGATTAGTAATTGATCCAGAGAGAGTCGAAGCCATAAGAGTGCTACCATTGCCAAGCCACAAGAAAGCCCTTCAGAGTTTCTTGGGGAGGATAAACTTTGTTCGGAGGTTTGTCCCAGATTTTGTAGCCCTTGTCAAGCCCATCACCAAAATGTTAAAGAAGAGCATGGCTTTCAAGTGGATAACAGAAGGTAAGGAGAGTTTTGAAGCAATCAAAGAAGCCATTTCTCAAGCACCAACTCTCATCAACCCGGACTTCTCCAAGGATTTCATCCTCTATGCATTTGGAGGTAATGACACTATTTTTGCGATTTTGGTATAGCAGAACAAGGATAATGATGAGCAGCCAATTGCCTTCTTCAGCCAGAGCCTAGATGACTATGAGGTGAATTACTCTTTTATTGAGAAGCATGTGCTGGCAGTAATCAGAAGCTTAAAGAAATTCAAGCATTTAGTCTCAAACAACAAGGTCCAATTACTGGTCTCACATGCTGGGGTTAAGGACTATCTCCTCAACAAAGATTTGAACGAGAAAAGGGCAGGTTGGATCACCCGTGTCATGGAGTATGACATTGAGATCAAAATCACCAAGCTGGTAAGAGGAAAAGGATTGTGTGAGCAGCTGGTTTTGGGGAAGCAAAAAGAAGCATGCAATGAAGGAGAGGCTGTTTTGACAGTTCAAGACAACTATGAGCCATGTGACACTCAAGAAGAAAACAATGCTGCCCCCACTCCTTGCTAGACCCAAGGTATAATGCACTTCCTAAGCACATGCCTATGCCCTCCGGAGATGAACAAGACCCAAAGAAGACACTTCAGATTGCAGGCTATCCCATATGCCATTGTTGATGGAGTTTTGTTCAAGAAAGATGTGAATGGAGTGTTGCTGAGATGCATTAGCACAAATCAGATTCATAGGGTGTTGGAAGAGTTCCATGGTGGACCAGCTGGTGGTCATTTTGCACCAAGAGTGATAGCTCTAAAAATCATGAAGGCTGGTTATTATTGGCCTAAAATTTTCAGTGACTGCTATGCATGGATTAAGAGGTGTAAGAATTGTGCATTCTTCACAGGAAAAGAGAGACTTGCTGCCCTTCCATTGCATCCAATCTCAGTTGACCAGCCATTCATGCAATGGGGTTTGGACTTCATTGGAGTCATTAATCCCAATTCAAGTCAAGGGCACAAATGGATTTTGACAGCCACGGACTACTTCACCAAATGGACTGAAGCAGTAGCACTCAAAGAAGCAAATGAGTCCAACATCTTAGACTTTTATGAGGGGATAGTGACCAGATTTGGTATACCTACTACAATAATCTCAAATAATGCATTGGCATTCATTGGATCCAAGGTGACTGAGTGGGCTGTCAAGAATGGGATCTACCTAAGCACTTCATCAAACTATTACCCCCAAGGTAATGGCCAAGCTGAGTCTACAAACAAGAACTTGCTGAGGATCATTAGGAGGACTCTTGATGAGAATCAGAGGTCTTGGCATACCAAACTAAAATCAGCCTTATGGGCTGATAGGATAACTCCCAAGAGATCCACAGGTAACTCTCCATTCAAACTTCTCTATGGAAGAGAGGCAATCTTGCCCATGTCACTTGAGTTGCCAACATTGGAACTCATGAAGCAATTAGAGTTGCTAGAGTTTGAGCCCATGGAGGTGAGATATGCATAGTTGATGGAGCTGCAGGAGGTCAGAAATCAGGCATCCCAAGCAATGGAAAATGATCAAGCTTTGATCAAAAAGACCTTTGATAGGAAGGCCAAGGATAGATCTTTTCAGGTTGGAGATCTAGTGTTGAAATGGGATGTGGATAGAGCAAAATCGGGAAGGCATTCAAAATTTGATGCCATTTGGAGTGGCCCATACATGGTCATGAAGTGCAAGAACAACAATGCTTTCCAATTGGCCTCATTGGATGGTGAAGAACTGCAGATTCCAGTCAATGGAATCTATCTCAAGCGTTGCTTCTAGAGGGAAATTTACCACCTTGTAAATATTAGATTAGATTTTCATTCCTCCAAGTGCTTTGCACATTGTTTTGTTGTAGGTTAGTTTTGCTTTCCCTAAGTGCTTTGGCACAGCTTGCTTTCCCTGGAGATGTTTTGTAGTCCTTGCTTCCATCATGTGATATTCCATCTTCCTCCTTGCACATTCTAAGTCAGTTGGGGTTCTAAACAGAATATTTGATGGCTCCATGCCCAATGGACTGCTTCAGGCTACTGGTACTTTCATCTAGCAGGCAGATGACCCCTCTAAGTCGCCAAAATTGTTATCCAAAATTTGCCCCAGCTCATTTTTTGTGGCTAATTCCTTGTGTTCTTACCTCTCTTGTATCTCAATCCACATTTTTTGATTTTAAGGCACTCAAGGCTTTCTGGAAATGGCACCATCAGATAGAGCTCTCTCTCAACTTTCCAGAAAGGTAACGTTTGCCTCCTAACTCCTTATATTTTTCAAGTTATGGCTCGGCAGAGTTTTTGTGGAAAATTTTCCCATTTGAGGCCCGCAGCCAATAGGAAGCTGCCACGTGGCATCCGACCAACAGAGCACAGGGAATTTTTGAAAAAATTTCCAAAGACAAAAAAAAGGTAAAATTTGAAAAAATTTCCCGCCGATCCGTTTTTGGGCCGTTTTTGCCCTAAATCTTCAAATGATCATATCTTTTGATCCAAAGCTCAGATTTTCACGTTCTTTATATCATTGGAAAGATGTTAAAATTCTCTATAGGATTCCATGGTCAATTTCTAATTTTGGTTCAGTTTGGAGAGAGAAAATTCAAAAATGGTTCCGGTACGTGTCCATGGCAAAAAATGACATTTCAACAACCAAATTTAATATAGAATGGGTCGCATTCTTCTCCAATATGGTCAAAAATGACAGGGTATGGGTTTGTAAGGTCCTCCATTCTGTTTTAATGCATTTTCCATCAATGAGGAATGGGCTCCCACGTTTTTTACATTTTCTCTCTCCTGGGCTCGACCCGTGTACTGTAAAACCCAGATTTGGCTCATTTCTTCATGGTTAAACACTTTTTGGCATGGCAAACTTCATCTTTCATCTCCAACAAGTGATAGTTGTAAGAATCAAACCTTTTTCATAGTTTGTAACTGGTTTATATCTCTTTGATGGTGGAATGCAAGAGATTTTTACATGGAATTGACAGTGTAAACTCTGTGAATGCTTTCAGTCCTCTGTTTGTATTGTTCTACTTCATTTTAAGACCTCTAATTACATCTATCAGCTTGTGTATGTTTTCCCTTGTTGCATTTCATGAATTTGTGTCTATTTACATGGCAAAAAATGTTTCACCACTCTTTTTGGTGCATCACCATCTTTAGTTTAGTTTCATTTTTGCATTTTTATCCCTGTCTCCTTGCAATCTAGGGTAGAATTAAGATTAGAACCTCTGTAGTTGTGCAAAATATAGATCTAAATCAGAGGATTTTGAGGAACCAGCATCTATTCTGGAGATTCCTCTCTCATTTTCACAAGTCCCACACTTGGAGAGAGGTTTCCATGTTGTGCAATCACACTGGATGCTCTAAACATCATTTAGAACCTTGATTTGCATCCAGGGGTGCTGCTGATTTGCAACAACAGGTTCATGGAATATCCATTCCTTTTCGTTATGTTGTTTTATCTTACTTAATAATAACAAAAAAATTAAAATTAGACCTTGATCCATCTATAACAGTGTGGTACATGGGCTTTTGGAAGGTATCAAAGAGGATAAGTTCTCCATATGTTTTCCTTCCTCTTCTCTCACAAATTTCAGAAGGGAATATATTAGGGATACTAAAATTTTTGATTTTCTAATCTTATGTCTTAGTGGGGTACTTCAATTCCTCTCTCCCCTCCCATGTTGGGATGCATACACTCAACAATCCATATTATACTTGATCACAATTGGGGAATGATCAACCCAAATCCTTTGAAATATAAACAAAAAATTGTAATCTCTAGGGTACAAAAAGGACAGGAGCTTCCCCCTTCATAAAATAAATAGGTGTATTTGTTTCATGTTTTTCATCTTCTTTACTTTATGCAAGCTCAAAATTACAAACATTATTTACACTTTGATTTATAGTTCATTTTATATCATAGACATTGACTAAGCTATGTGTTGCAGGGGTCACCATGTAGGGTGCCAACATCAACACATAGAGAATAATTATCAAGAAAAGACAAAGTGTGTGTGCACACTCAAGTAATTTTTTCTTTAAGCATGAAATTTTCAATTACACACCTAAATGAGGAAAAATGTCGATACTAGAATTTGGTAAAGTATTTTTTAGTGTGGAAAATTTTAGCCATGTTCTCTTCCTAAGAAAAGTGCTCACATTTTAAGTCCAATCAGTATATCTCTCTAGTTTTTTGGTACTTGATCATCTCCACATTCTACTATGTAGAAAATTTAGGAAATATTAATTAATCAAGATATTTAACTATCCCTATGTAACATGCTAATTTTTTTTGTTTCGTATCAAACTCCTTATTTCTTGAACATAAATTTTTTTCTAGATGTAAAATATGTTCCTAGATGTAAAATATTCTACTACTTTTATTTCACTTTGAATTTATGTATTTCATTGTTTCACCCTTCTAGGGTTTTCCTTATCAATAATATTTCACCTATGAAATGATATATAAGAAACTCAATATCACCTTATACTAACCTATATATCTTACAAGATATTATTACAAATATCATGTAACGCCCACAAAAACGACATTCTAGGAACATGTTAAAACACTAAACACTTATCCCAAAAGTAACAATTTTTTTTATTTTGTTTAAGTTATAAGGTTACAAGGGTGTCAACCCCCTAAAGTGCATTAAGTTAATTTTTACCAATACTATTTACTTTACAAGGGATGGACCAGGTCTAGGTTACATGATTAAATATTCTTAAGTTATCTCTAAGGTCAAATAAATTAACATTCAACTAGAGAGGTGCGATAACTTAATTTACTAGGTTAAATGTATTTCTCCTCCTTAACTAACATTCACCCTAATAATTTACCTCAAAATTAGTAAATTTAGTTCCATTATCTTCATAGCTTAAAAGCCCAGTTCATTAATTTTCTAAACATAATAAGAACTAAATTAATGACTTTGCACACCAAGGTATTTGAATGGCCCCATTCACCGATCTACACATACCTTTAATTTTATTTAATACATTTATTATATACATTCTTACCAAACAAATGTAGGGTTGATCCTCAACCCTTGGATCAATTCAATTGTGGCCACTAGAACCTAGGGTTCTAAGCTAACCCTAAATATCCTTATGATTTTTTATTTAATCCCTTTTATTACCCAAGTCTTCTCATTTGGTCACTTTTCCTTTGTTTAATTTACAGGTTGGAGAGATGGAAGCCATGGGAGCAAGGAAGGAAGAAACTATGGAGGAATCTACAAAAGATTGCTTGGTTTAGTCTACGTTGTAGATTTATCATTGCAATTTCTTTCATTCAAGGGTTGAAAGGGTTTCCTTTCCAAATGTGATTTTATTACAAACTACTTGTATATTGAGTTATCTAATTGGGGCAAACCCTACCCCCATTGATATATATGAGATTTAGCACTTTTTAATTTTCCCTTTGAAGTTTAACTTACTTGAACAATGAATTATAACCATCTTTTGTTTGCTGGAAGTTTCTTATGCAATTTTACAAGCTTAACATTTAATTAGATCAAATTAAAACTTGCACAAGCACGGATATGTGTTTTTCCGCCATAAGTGACAGAATCACCACCCAGAGTAGGCCAGTGGTCCTGGGACCGCTGCCCCACCTAAGTGATGATTTAAAAACCGTCGCCTTGCCAAAGTAGCGGTTCTGAGACCGCCACCTTGCTTGAGGGGAAATTATGAGACCGCCGCTTTGCACAGGGCGGCGGTCCTGTTCCTTAGAAATAAAACCTAAAAATATGAGATTTCCCAAAAACAAAAGTTACTAAAGTGTTCTAAAATTCATTCTCAACTTGATTTTATGCACCTAAAGTTTCCAGTTGTAAGATTTGGTTCCACTTATTTATTTCTTAGTTAAAACTACTCATTTTAAATCATTTTCTATTTTAATAGTAGCAACAACAACTACAAGATCATTTTCATTTTGTTCAATAAATTTTCTTACAAGTTCAAAAGTAAAAGAAATCTAAATCTACTTCTAATATTGTTATTTTTCCTTACTACAAAATGCAACATTTCAATTAATTATATATTTCATTTTTTTGTCTTTTTCCATTTCCACTACAACTTATATGTTCAAAATAACTATAACTCTTTATTCTACAATCAAATTTTCTATGCATACATTATTTGTAGCAACAACTTATATATTTCTTCTTTCACATGTTCAATAGAACAACTACAAAAATGAAAGTAAACTTTCTTTTCCCCTTGAGCATAGCTCATTTCTTTTAAAACAAAGAACTTATTCAAATAATATTACAACGTACAATACAACATTCCTTTAAATTAAAACACAATATTACAAAGCTTCCACCTTGAGTGGGAATAACAATAAGGTTTTATCACCAAGAAGGATTTCTTAAGGACACCAACAATGCTCCATGTTTCACATCACCAACAAGATAACTCCACCATGCTTCATTTGATCACAACAAAAAGGGGGGA
This sequence comes from Taxus chinensis, assembly GCA_019776745.2. NCBI lineage: Eukaryota > Viridiplantae > Streptophyta > Pinopsida > Cupressales > Taxaceae > Taxus > Taxus chinensis. The sequence continues at coordinate 115,276,064 of CM034152.1, read as the reverse complement.
GAGGCAACACTCTTCACCCCACTAAGAATTCCAATGAGGAGAAGAAGCCATCCTCCTCATTAACCCCTGAGCCCCAAACACATTGTAATGAAAAATGGTTCCAACTCATGGCAACAAAACAAGCTTCCACATCACAATACAAGATTTGACAACCATACCAAAACACAAACAACTCAAACTTCAATCACAAGAAGAACTAACAAAATATACAAGGCTTCAAAATGTAAAAGCCAAATGAGCAAGATCTATGGGGAGGTCACTAATACCTCCCAAAGGGAAATGGGTGCCCACCTTAATACCCTCCAATAAACATCTCAAAACCCTTACACACTCTTATTCCTACCTCAAGAACCTCTTATGCCTCCCTCAACAAAATAACCAAGTAAGAAATGCAAACAATTTCTTGACCAAGGTGGGACACCCAACCCAACTCCCTCCAAAATATGAAATAGAATCTTGTGCCTCCTCACATTAAGATCCCCATAATCCCCTCCTACACCACACTTAGGAAATCTACCAAAGCACCCAAAAAGCATACAAAAACACTCAAAAACACACACATATGCATACAAAATAAAAGAAAGCTTTTAACAAGAGTTTAGCTCCTACCTTTCCATAGTAGAGCTTGATCTAAGAGCCACACACCAAGATTCTTCAAGCCCAAACAACCACCAATAAGCTCCAACAAATCAACAAGCACTCCAAAATCCTCTAACTCCCAAAAATGCAAGAGCACAAAATAATGAAGTAACCCCTAACCAAGTAAAAGAACTTGAATAAATAGAAAAGGGAGAGAGGAGGGTGAGGTGGCTCCATGTAGGATGCCACATCACTCATCCTCAACTCCACCTCATAAGTCAGACCTCAACCCCAATGCAAAATAAATTTGAGGGTGAATGGAAAGACAAACTACTTACACACACAATCTAAGCCCACACCCCCTAAGGAAAAACTTTAATACCTTTGCAAGAAAAGTGCAATAAATGTCACATTTTGACTTACAAAACACATGATGGGGTCTATTTTTAACCCCCCAATCCATAGGTGGGGTTGACATAGTAATTTAAGAGGTGTGAGACAAGTTTAAATTGTCCCACAAGCCTCCAAAATTGGCCCTTAAGGCCAAATCCGAATTTCCATAAAGGGGTAGAGTGTACAACACTCAAGATACTAAGCACTCAACTTACAACACATAACCCAAGAGCCATCAAATCTAATAAATGATTTTTTTGTCTCATCCATAATTAGTTTAGTAAAAAGATTAATTTTCTAATCTAGACACAAATTAAATAACTAAGAAAAGGAGGATACATCACTATAAAATCACATGCCAAAATTAAATAAAGGAAATTAAATAAAAGAAAAAACACACAACCCCTTGGTCACAATTGGAGGTGATCCCCCCTATGGGGACTCCCTGACAACAATTCAAACATACACACAACAAGATACATGTTGCCATTGTGACCCTTGTTAAATTCATGTAGTATTCCAAAGTGGTTGGTCTCTAATCCCCCTGTTGTTTGTTGCAATATGTTTTCTTGCAAACACACAATACCCCTCTGGCCTCATGGCCATATTAACAATGTCGAAGTAATAAAACACTTATATCTAACTATCAATTTCAACATCAAATATCATAACTACTATTACTACGAACAAGTAATTTAACAATTATTTCAATTTTCAACATTTCGATTCTACTCATACATCATTTTACAACTAAGAGCATAAACCAACTGAATCATCAAATTTAAGAAAAAATTTCACTCGTTCCCAATTTCGCCAATCCTCTAATATCAAAGAAATCACAAAAATAACTTTGAATATCATAATAAAATCAATGCGAAAAATGATTCGAAATATCGACATATATTTATCTGACAACACACCATTTTCTTCCATGTTGAATGTCTATCAAAAGTTAATCAGTTCGATTACAATAATGTATATCCTTCAACTCCCATATCACAATGTGTTAATGTCGTTCGTCTATTAATATCTACCGGTAATAATGCACAATAGTGTCTATGTGTCCAGTCATAGATATAAACCAAATACAACAAAACAATATTGAAGAGTGATGCTATCACAATCAAATTATTACAATACAACCATTCTACCTAATTGTTTTATTCTTAAATGCCAATCAGGGTCCACAATATGACATATAGTTAAAATAATAATAACCAAAACACAATGGTGTCATGATGACCCACACACCTTATTAGCATGCTAATAAGAATACAGCAGCACAGTTTACAATATAAAAAATTCAGAAATATAATCATGGATCATTTTGCGTTGAAGAGAAGTGGGCATTACATCCCCCTCCTCTTAGATTTGACTTCCTCCCAGAAGTTCATAGGGAAAGGGTTAATGGAACAATGCAAGAGAAATAGGATCACATCCTTATTTGGAATTCCTTGTGCTTCAAAAAGTTTGGGTCTATAGAACACGAGTTCGGTCCCAATGCAATTTAACAAGAAGAATGGAGATATGAAAAGGATGATTCCTAAACTTTCTTTGTAGTACAAGGTCGCAAACATATAATTCTATAGAGTAACTCTACACTATCAACCGAGCTCCAACACATAGCATCAAAACATGAAATGGTCAAAGGAGTCCCAAAAATAACCACAAAGAAGAGGAATTTTCAAATGGTCAAAGGAGTCAAATGGTCAAAACATGAACCGGTTTCACGGGAAGGCGAATTTTTTGGGTGTTGTATGAAAAAATTTCACCTGATTGTCAAGTGGTGAGACAGAAGAATGCAGACGCGCGACAGGAGATTTTGCTGTCGCGCATCAAAAAAATGCATTGACACGTGTCAATGCATTTTTTTGACACGCAACAACAAAATCTTCTATCGCGCGTCTCCAGCCTCTGCCCTCTGCTTTTTCATCGAAAAAATCTCCGTGTCGCTCGTCAATAAACACTTTTTCATGCGTCTGCTATGCGTCAATATCTGTTGTACCTCTCTTTATTTTCGCGTGTCAACTATCTGTCAGTGTCACGCGTCAACAAATAACCCTCATTGAGGCACATCAACAAACCTCATTGACGTGCGTCAACAAGGGTATTAATGCGCGTCAATGAGGTCTGTTGACATGCGTCGACAACCTTATTGATGCGCGTCAATGCGTCAACAACCTTGTTAACGTGCGTCAACAAATAACCCTCATTAACGCGCGTCAATAGACCTCATTTGACACGGGTCAACCCCAAGGTTATTACTTGACGCGCGATTATATAGTGATAGGAAGGCCCATGGATAAGCGCAATGAGGCCAACTACCTTAAGAAACCCGTCAATGCATTTTTTTGATGCGCAACACCAAAATCTTCTATCGCGCGTCTGCATCCTCCCCTCATCTGCTTTTTCATCAAAATAATCTCCAAGTCGCACGTCAATAAACTCTTTTTCATGCGTCTGCTATGCGTCAATATCTGTTGTACCTCCTTGTCACGCGTCAACTATCTGTCAGTGTCGCACGTCAACAAATAACCCTCATTGACGCGCATCAACAGACCTCATTGACGCGCGTCAACAAGGTTATTGACACGAGTCAATGAGGTCTGTTGACGCTCGTCAACAACCTTATTGACGCACGTCAATGCGTCAACAACCTTGTTGACACGCATCAACAGACCTCATTGACGCGCGTCAATAACCTTGTTGACACACGTCAACAGACCTCATTGACGCGCGTCAACAACCTTGTTGATGCGCGTCAATGAGGTCTATTGACGCGCGTCAACAAATAACCTTCATTGACGTGCATCAATAGACCTCATTGACGCACATCAACAAGGTTGTTGACACGCGTCATGAGGTCTATTGACGCGCGTTAATATTTTTTTTGACGCGCGACAGCGAAATCTTGTATCTTGCATCTACAGCCTTCGACCTCTACTTTTTCATGGAAAAAATCTCCATGTCGCGCATCAATAAACTCTTTTTCATGTGTCTACTATACGTCAATATCTGTTGCACCTCCTTGTCGTGCGTCAACTATTTGTCAGTGTCGCACGTCAACAAATAACCCTCATTGACGCGCATCAACAGACCTCATTGACGCGCGTCAACAAGGTTATTGACGCGCGTCAATGAGGTCTGTTGACGCGTGTCAATGAGGTATGTTGACACGCGTCAACAATCTTATTGACGTGCGTCAATGCATCAACAACCTTGTTGACACGCATCAACAGACCTCATTGACGCGCGTCAACAAATAACCCTCATTGACGCGCGTGAGCAGACCTCATTGATGCATGTCAACAAGGTTGTTGATGCGCGTCAATGAGGTCTATTGATGCGCGTCAATGATTTTTGACGTGCGACAACAAAATCTTCTATCATGCGTCTGCAGCCTCCGCCCTCTGCTTTTTCATCAAAAAATCTCCATGTCGCGCGTCAATAAACTCTTTTTCGTGCGTCTATTATGCATCAATATTTGTTGTACCTCCTTATCGCACATCAACTATCTGTCAGTGTCACGCGTCAACAAATAACCCTCATTGACGCGCATCAACAGACCTCATTGACACGCATCAACAAGGTTATTGATGCGTGTTAATGAGGTCTGTTAACGCACGTCAACAACCTTATTGACGTGCGTCAATGTGTCAACAACCTTGTTGACGCGCGCTAACAAATAACCCTCATTGACGCGCGTCAACAGACCTCATTGACGCGCGTCAACAAGGTTGTTGACGCGCGTCAATGAGGTCTATTAACGCGTGTCAATACATTTTTTAGTGCGCGACAACAAAATCTTCTATCGCGCGTCTACAGCCTCCGCCCTCTGCTTTTTCATTGAAAAATCTCCGTGTCACGCGTCAATAAACTCTTTTTCGTGCGTCTACTATGCGTCAATATCTCTTGTACCTCCTTGTCACACGTCAACTATCTATCAGTGTCACGCGTCAACAAATAACCCTCATTGATGCGCATCAACAGACCTTATTGACGCACGTCAACAAGGTTATTGACACGCGTCAATGAGGTCTATTGACGTGAGTCAAAAACCTTATTGACGCGCGTCTATGCGTTAATAGCCTTGTTGACACACGTCAACAGACCTCATTGACGTGCGTCAATAACCTTGTTGACGCGCGTCAACAGACCTCATTGATGTGCATCAACAAATAACCCTCATTGACGTACGTCAATAGACCTCATTGACGCGCGTCAACAAGGTTGTTGACACGCGTCAATGAGGTCTATTGACACGCGTCAATGCATTTTGTTGACGCGCGACATCAAAATCTTCTATCGTGCGTCTGCAGCCTCCGCCCTCTGCTTTTTCATCGAAAAATCTCCGTGTCACGCGTCAATAAACTCTTTTTCGTGTGTCTACTATGCGTCAATATCTGTTGTACCTCCTTGTCAAGCGTCAACTATCTGTCAGTGTCACGCGTCAATAAATAACCCTCATTAACGCGCATCAACAGACCTCATTGACGCGCGTCGACAAGGTTATTGACACGCATAAATGAGGTCTGTTGACGCACGTCAACAACCTTATTGACACGCGCCAATGCGTCAATAACCTTGTTGACGCGCATTAACAGACCTCATTGACGCGCGTCAATGCATTTTTTGATGCACAATAGCAAAATCTTCTATCGCGCGTCTGCAGCCTCCGCCCTCTGGTTTTTCATCGAAAAAATCTCAGTGTCGCGCGTCAATAAACTCTCTCATGCGTCTGCTATGCATCAATATCTGTTGTACCTCCTTGTCACGCGTCAACTATCTGTCAGTGTCGCACGTCAACAAATAACCCTCATTGACGCGCATCAACAGACCTCATTGACGCGCGTCAACAAGGTTATTGACATGAGTCAATGGGGTCTGTTGACGCTCGTCAACAACCTTATTGACGCGCGTCAATGCGTCAACAACCTTGTTGACGCGCATCAACAGACCTCATTGACGCGCGTCAATAACCTTGTTGACACGCGTCAACAGACCTCATTGACGCGCGTCAACAACCTTGTTGATGCGCGTCAATGAGGTCTGTTGACGCGCGTCAACAAATAACCTTCATTGACGCGCATCAACAGACCTCATTGACGCGCGTCAACAAGGTTGTTGACACACTTCAATGAGGTCTATTGACGCGCATAATATATTTTTGATGCGTGACAGCAAAATCTTCTATCGTGCGTCTACAGCCTCCGCCCTCTACTTTTTCATCGAAAAAATCTTCGTGTCGCGCGTCAATAAACTCTTTTTCATGCATCTGCTATGCGTCAATATCTATTGTACCTCCTTGTCGTGCATCAACTATCTGTCAGTGTCGCACGTCAACAAATAACCCTCATTGACGCACGTCAATAGACCTCATTGACGCGCATCAACAAGGTTGTTGACGCGCGTCAATGAGGTCTGTTGACGCGCGTCAACAACCTTATTGACGCGCGTCAATGCATCAACAACCTTGTTGACACGCATCAATAGACCTCATTGATGCACGTCAATAACCTTGTTGACACGCATCAACAGACCTCATTGACGCGCGTCAACAAATAACCCTCATTGACGCACATGAATAGACCTCATTGATGCATGTCAACAAGGTTTTTGACGCGTGTCAATGAGGTCTATTGAAGCACGTCAATGCATTTTTTTTGACACGCGACAGCAAAATCTTCTATCGCGCGTCTGTAGCCTCCGCCCTCTACTTTTTCATCAAAAAAATCTCCGTGTCACGCGTCAATAAACTCATTTTCGTGCGTTTGCTATGCGTCAATATTTGTTGTACCTCCTTGTGGCGCGTCAACTATCTGTTAGTGTCATGCGTTAACAAATAACTCTCATTGACGCGCATCAACAGACCTCATTGACGCGCGTCAACAAGGTTATTGACGTGCGTCAATGAGGTCTGTTGACGCACGTCAACAACCTTATTGACGCGCGTCAATGTGTCAACAACCTTGTTGACGCGCGTCAACAAATAACCCTCATTGACGCGCGTCAACAGACCTCATTGATGCGCGTTAACAAGGTTGTTGACGCGCGTTAATGAGGTCTATTGACGCGCGTCAATGTATTTTTTGGCTCGCGACAGCAAAATCTTCTATCGCGCGTCTGCAACCTCCGCCCTCTACTTTTTCATCGAAAAAATCTCCGTGTCACGCGTCAATAAACTCTTTTTCGTGCATCTGCTATGCGTCAATATCTCTTGTACCTCCTTGTCGCACATCAACTATCTATCAGTGTCACGCGTCAACAAATAACCCTCATTGACGCGCATCAACAGACCTCATTGACGCACGTCAACAAGGTTATTGACGCGCGTCAATGAGGTCTGTTGACGCACGTCAACAACCTTATTGACGCGCGTCTATGCGTCAATAACCTTGTTGACGCACGTCCACAGACCTCATTGACGTGCGTCAATAACCTTGTTGATGCGCGTCAACAAACCTCATTGACGTCCGTCAACAAGGTTGTTGACGGACGTCAATGAGGTCTGTTGACGCATGTCAACAAATAACCCTCATTGACGCGCGTCAACAGACCTCATTGACGCGCGTCAACAACGCGCGTCAATGAGGTCTGTTGACACGCGTCAATGCATTTTTTTGACGCGCGACAGCAAAATCTTCTATCGCACGTCTGCAGCCTCCGCCTTCTATTTTTTCATCGAAAAAATCTCCGTGTCATGTGTCAATAAACTCTTTTTCATGCGTCTGCTATGCGTCAATATCTTTTGTACCTCCTTGTCACGTGTCAACTCTCTGTCAGTGTCACGCGTCAACAAATAACACTCATTGACACACATCAATAGACCTCATTGACGCGCGTCAACAAGGTTATTGACACGCGTCAATGAGGTCTGTTGACGCACGTCAACAACCTTATTGACACGCGCCAATGCGTCAATAACCTTGTTGACGCGCATTAACAGACCTCATTGACGTGCCTCAACGACCTCGCACGTTGACGCGCGTCAACAACCTCATTGACGCGCGTCAACAACCTTGTTGACGCGCGTCAATGACGTCTGTTGACGCGCGTCAACAAATAACCCTCATTGATGCGCATCAACAGACCTCATTGACGCGCGTCAACAAGGTTATTGACGCACGTCAATAAGTTCTGTTGACGCGCGTCAACAACCTTATTGAAGCGCGATAGCAAAATCTTCTACCCCACACTTGACGCTCGTTGATAACTTGCAGCCTCCGCGCTTTGTTTTTCATCGAAAAAATCTCCATGTCGCGTGTCAATAAACTATTTTTCATGCGTTTGCTATGCGTCAATATCTGTTATACCTCCTTGTCGCGCGTCAACTATCTGTCAGTGTCGCGTGTCAACAAATAACCCTCATTGACACGCATCAACAAGGTTATTGACGCACGTCAATGAGGTCTGTTGACGCGTGTCAACAACCTTATTGAAGCGCGTCAATGCGTCAACAACCTTGTTGTTGCGCGTCAATAGACCTCATTGACGTGCATCAATAACCTTGTTGATGCGCGTCAACAAATAACCCTCATTGACGCGCGTCAACAGAACTCATTAACAATGAGGGTTATTTGTTGACGTGTGACACTGACAGATAGTTGACGTGCGACAAAGAGGTACGTCAACAACCGACGCGCGTCAACAGAACTCATTGACGCGCGTCAACAAGGTTGTTGACGTGCGTCAATGAGGTCTATTGACGCGCGTCAATGCATTTTTTTGATGCGCAACAGCAAAATCTTCTATTTTTTTGTCGTGCGTCAAAAAATGCGTGTCTGCAGCCTTCGCCCTCTGCTTTTTCCTCGAAAAATCTCCATGTCACGCGTCAATAAACTCTTTTTCGTGCATGCGTCAATATCTGTTGTGCCTCCTTGTCGTGCATTAACTATCTGTCAGTGTTGCGCGTAACAGATAACCCTCATTGACGCGATAAAGAGTTTGTTGACGTGCAACATGGAGATTTTTGATGAGAAAGCAGAGGTCGGAGACCTCATTGACGCGCGTCAACAACGGTTATTGACGCGCGTCAACAGAGGTCTATTGACGCGCGTCAATGAGGGTTGTTGACGTGCGCGTATCAACAACCTTATTGATGCACGTCAATGTGTCAACAGACCTCATTGACGCTCGTTGATAACCTCATTGACGCGCACTACAACAGAGTTTGTTGACGCGCGACATGGAGTTTTTTGATGAGAAAGCAGAGCGCATGACGTGCGTCAACAACCTTGTTGTCGCGCGTTAACAAATAACCCGCAATCTTTGTGCAATTCATGAAATCAATGAGATGCAAGTGGCTGTCAAATTGCTGGCATCTTCATTCAAGGGGAAAGCATTGCAATGGTTTAGAAGCCTTGGAGCTAGTTTCTATCACAAATTGGAATCAGCTCTATATAGCACTTCATGAGCAATTTGGAGAGAAGTGAGACAACTTTTCTCTTTTGGAGCAGCTGACAACCATCAAGAGAGCTCCCAATGAGTAGCTGACTGATTTCAACTTCAGATTTCAAAAGACTTGGGAGAGAATTCCAATGGCAGTCAGACCAACAACAGAAGGTGTTTTTCTCTACTGTCTCAAAGCTTTAAATTCTGATATTTCTATGTTGATTCAGTCCATGGGAGGCATAACTATCCCTATCACTTATAACATTGCCATTAGGGCTGAAAACTGTTTGATCCAAGCTAGCAAACTAGCCCGTAGACCTCCCATGCCATTGTTTCCAAGTTTAGAGAGTCCAAATACCAATCAAGCACCTAATTTGGCTCCTTCTCCTACTCCTAGAAATCAGAGTTCAAATGAAGCTTCTACTTCATCTCCAAGTGCCCCAAATGAACTTCAAGATGTCATGAAGCAACTGCAAAACCAAGGCAAAGAGCTAGTTACTCTCAAGAGGCAACAAGCCCAAGGTTTTAGACTTTCTTACCAACCCTAAGCTTAGTCTAACAGGCAGCCATACCAACCACAAAGACCACCTTATCCAGCTGCAAATATGAATCAAACAAGGCCTCCTGCCAATAGACCATTTCAGCCCTATAATCCAAATGTCATATCTGTCTCTAAGGCATTAGTGCCAACACAAAACAACATTGCTCAGGAGTATGATTGGTGTTTTCCATGCAATGAACCTCATAACTAATCCATGTGCTTCAATGGTGCTTTGAATCAAGAATTAATGGTGACAAATACTGGCGTGGAGGGTGAGGGCAGTCAAGGAAACAACCAACAACAAGAAACATTCCAATAGCAATCAGCCCCAAATGACACCACATTGGTAAATTGGAAAGCAGAAGATTTCTGTGGCATGAATCAAGTGGTCTCTCAAGGTGTGGCAGCCAACACAAGGTCAAAAAGAAGGAATTTGGGTGAAGAACAGCCATTAGTTCATACTAATCTCCAACCCTCTAAGGCTCCACAAATGGTTGGCAAAAAAAATCTAGTTGTAAATGCACAAGGACAGCCAAGAACAGCTCCTAGGCCAACTCAAATACCAGTTATTGCTGCCCACGTGTAAGGAGTGAATGTACAAGCAAAGGGATAGCAAAGAGATCCTTCATCACCATTCAGTATCATTGATCAGATGAAGAAGACAAATGTTAATATATCAATGTGGGAATCCCTATCTATCCCAGGCCAAAGAGACTTGTTACAAGCTGCCATGAAGGACTGACCAACTTCGAATCAGCAAGTTCAGATGCAAGAGAAAGTGCTCACAAATGCTGCCCAACCTGAGGGAAATCATGGAGGACAGCAAGGTAAAATGTTGAAGCCCCCTCCTTTCTATGTTTCATTAATCATTGGAAATCAGTTAGTGCACAATTGCATGATAGATTCCGGGGCAAGTAGCTCAGTGATGCCTAAACAAATAGCTGATCAGCTAGGGTTCCAGTATGAAACCATATCCAAAGGGGTAGTGCAGCTAGATGGGATAGCAGTAACAACAGTTGGGGTGATTAGAAACTTGAGTCTTACCTTGCATGCATGTCTAAATGTTGTTGTTTTACAAGATGTATCAGTCATATACCTTCCACCACTCTTTGCCCTATGCTTGTCAAGGGACTACTTCAGGCTACTGATACTTTCATCTAGCAGGCAGATGACCCCCTCTGAGTCGCCAAAATTGTTATCCAAAATGTGCCCAGCTCATTTTTTGTGGCTAACTCCTTGTGTTCTTGCCTCTCTTGTGCCTCAGTCTACATTTTTTGATTTTAAAGCACTCAAGGCTTTCTAGAAATGGCACCATCAGATAGAGCTCTCTCAGGTTTCCAGAAAGGTAAAGTTTGCCTCCTAACTCCTTATTTTTTCAAGTTATGGCTCGGCGGAGTTTTTGTGGAAAATTTTCCCATTTGAGGCCCATAGCCAATAGGAAGCTACCACGTGGCAGAGGAGTTCGGGGGTCGGAGGCAAATTTGAAATTTTTCCAAGTATTTTGGTCGAAGGTTCAAATGGAAATTTTTGCCCGCGGGGCCCGCAGACCAATCACAGTGTGACACGTATCACAAGGGGAAGGCGTAATGAAAAATTGGCTAAGTGTTTAAGAAGGAAAAATTTTGAATTTGGCCTGCGGCCAATAGGAGCACGACACGTGTTCAAAGCAGGGGCGCGGGCGTCGGGGTTAAAATTGAAATTTTGGCTAAGTCCTGCCAAAAAGTTTAAAAAGAAAAATTGGCCCAAGCGGCCCGCATCGAATGGCATCCCACCACGTGTCTTCGTGGATCAGAGCGGTGGAGGAAAGGGTGAAATTTCCACTTATGTTTTGCCGAGTTTCCAATGGGCAAATTTTGTAGGGTTGGCCCGAGCCAATAGGACTAGGACACATGTCTTATGGGACAAGGGGGTTCGGAGCTCGGGGAGAGCTTTGGAAACTTAGCAAAGGCTTCACACAAAAAATTAAAAGTAAAGGTTTTCCTCATGCCCCTGTCGACGAACCAAATGATGCCACGTGTCCCAAGTGGCGGGGCGCGTGGGGAAAATGAATTTTTTTCCAAAGTGTAAGAAAAGTCAAAATTTTCAAAGAAAAACCCGCAGAAAGGGAAGGAGAGAGAATTGCGTGGCCAATCAGCGCTCGACACGTGGCATCTGACCAGCGGAGCGTGGAGAATTTTTGAAAATTTTTCCAAAGACAAAAAAGAGGTAAAATTTGAAATTTTTTCCCGCCGATCCGTTTTTGGGCCGTTTTTGCCCTAAATCTTCAAACAATCATATCTTTTGAAACAGAGCTTGGATTTTCGTGTTCTTTATATCATTGGAAAGATGTTAAAATTATCTACATGATTCCATGGTCAATTTCTAATTTTGGTTCAGTTTGTAGAGAGAAAATTCAAAAATGGTTCTGGTACGTGTCCATGGCCAAAAATGACATTTCAACAACTAAATTTAATACAGAATGGGTCGCATTCTTCTCCAATATGGTCAAAAATGATAGGGTATGGGTTTGTAAGGTCCTCCATGCTGTTTTAATGCATTTTCCATCAATGAGGAATGGGCTCCCACGTTTTTACATTTTCTCTCTCCTGGGCTCGACCCATGCATTGAAAAAGTCAGATTTGGCTCATTTCTTGATAATTAAACACTTTTTGGCATTGCAAACTTCTTCTTTCACCTCCAGCAAGTGATAGTTCTAAGAATCAAACATTTTTCACAGTTTGTGACAGGTTTATACCTCTTTGATGGTGGAATGCAAGAGATTTTTATATGGAATTGACAGTGCAAACTCTGTGAATGCTTTCAGTCCTCTGTTTGTATTGTTTTATTTCATTTTAAGACTTCTAATTACATCTATCAGCTTGTGTATCTTTTCCCTTGTTGGATTTCATGAATTTGTGTCTATTTACATGGTAAAAAATGTTTCACCACTCCTTTTGGTGCATCACCATCTTTAGTTTAGTTTCATTTTTACATTTTTATCCCTGTCTCCTTGCAATCTAGGGTAGAATTAGGATTAGAACCTCTGTAGTTGTGCAAAATATAGATCTAAATCAGAGGAGTTTGAGGAACTAGCTTCTATTCTAGAGATTCCTCTCTCATTTTCACAAGTCCCACACTTGGAGAGAGGTTTCCATGTTGTGCAATCACACTGGATGCTCTAAACATCATTTAGAACCTTGGTTTGCATCCAGGGGTGCTGTTGATTTGTAACAACAGTAATACATGCTGTTCAGAATGAGGTATGGAACTAAGGCTACAAGCAGGTCTGAACCTATTGCAAACTTTCACATTGATCCTTACACTCCAAGTCAGATTAATGCCAATTGTTCAGCGTTTGATCAAGAAGATCATCCAAGCACTGATGAAGATGACACCAAGGTTGGAAGCATCCCATATTTAACTCTTGATGAATGGGCAAGCAAGGTGCATGCTTTTGATCCTTATCAAGAAATAGAAGAATCTGAGCTAGGGGTCTATTGCATACATCAAGAAGATCAGCCCATTCCTAGCATCACCAAGCCAAACCACAAGGATGACAATGAGGTATGGCAGCTATTTTTTGATGGATCAAGGAGTAGACAAGGTGCAGGAGGTGGAGCTATGCTTATTTCACCTCAAGGAGTAAAGTACTATTCAACTTTTAGATTTCAGTTTGCATGCTCCAATAACACTACTGAATATGAAGCCTTGGTGCAAGGGATGCATTGGGCAATAAAGAGAGGAATAAAGAACTTGCAAGTCTTTGGTGACAGTGAATTGATTGTAAACCAAGTTAAGGGGCAGCATGCTGTCAAGAATAATCTGCTCAAGTGCTATAAAAACAAGGTGTGGGACCTCATTGAAGATTTTGCGGGTTTTGACATCAAATCCATTCCTAGGAAAGAGAATCAAGCTGCTGACAGGCTTGCAGCAGTAGGGGCAGCCTTTGACATTGTGGAAAGCATTCAACAAAACAAGGTACAGCCAAACATCCACGTGATTGTGAGGCCTTCAGTGCCATATAACAATGTCAGTCGGTAAGTGTTTGAGAATGACCGGCAAATCATCCATTTCTTGCAAGAAGAAGCCGAGTTCTCAGCTAAGAATCAAGAAAAATTGGAACAACAATATGGTGACCAAGTTGTACAGCTGAGAACTAACAAGCTGCCTAAGGGACTTATCACTTTGGAGTCTATTTTTAATCCCAATGATCAGTTTATGAAAGAGAAAGCAAACATTCAGGTCAAGAGAGAAGATTCAGTATCCATCTTGATGGAAGAGAACAAACAATTGCAAATTGGAAAGATGACAACTGATCAAGAAAGGTATGAGTTCGTACAGCTGTGTCAATAGTTCCCTAATGTGTTTGCTTGGAGCTACGAAGATTTGAAAGGTTTCAATCCCAAGTTAGCTCAGCACACCATTGAGCTGGATCCAAATACTAAGCCCATCAGGTAGAAATAAAGGTCATTCAATCCACACATGGAACCTCTCATGAGGAAGGAATTGAACAAGTTAATTGAGTCAAGAATCATATTCCCAATCAAGCATTCTAGTTGGGTTGCCAACTTAGTTCCAGTCAGAAAGAAGAGTGGAGAGATCAGATTGTGCTTTGATTTCAGAGATTTGAATAGAGCATCTCTCAAGGACCATTACCCACTTCCTTCTATGGAACAGATTTTACAAGTTATTGCTGGCTCCGAAAGGTTTTCATTGCTTTATGGCTACTCAAGTTATAATCAGATTATGGTGAAGAAATAAGATCAGTTCAAGACAACCTTCACAACTAAATGGGGAACTTATGCATACAGGAAAATGCCATTTGGGCTTTCGAACGCTGGTGCTACTATCCAAAGAGCAATGGACATGGCATTCAAAGGTTTGATTAACAACGTGGTGCTAATTTACCTTGATGATATCACTATTTTTTCCAAAAATGCAGCAGACCACCTCTCTCATTTGAGACAAGTTTTCACGAGGTGTAGGAAATTTGGAGTGTCTTTGAATCCTAAGAAGTGTATCTTTCTTGCACATGAAGGAAAGCTCCTTGGCCATATTGTCTCCAAAGAAGGATTAGCAATTGATCCAAAGAGAGTTGAAGCCATAAGAGCACTACCATTGCCAAGCCACAAGAAATCCCTTCAGAGTTTCTTGGGGAGGATAAACTTTGTTTGAGGTTTGTCCCAAATTTTGTAGCCCTTGTCAAGCCCATCACCAAAATGTTAAAGAAGAGCATGGCTTTCAAGTGGACAGCAGAAGGCAAGGAGAGTTTTGAAGAAATCAACTAAGCTATCTCTCAAGCACCAACTCTCATCAACCTAGACTTCTCCAAGGATTTCATCCTCTATGCATTTGGAGGTAATGACACTATTTCTGCCATTTTGGTACAGCAGAACAAGGATAATGATGAGCAGCCAATTGCCTTCTTCAGCCAGAGCCTAGATGACTATGAGGTGAAGTACTCTTTTATTGAGAAGCATGTGCTGGTAGTAATCAGAAGCTTGAATAAATTCAAGCATTTAGTCTCAAACAACAAGGTCCAGTTGCTGGTCTCACATGCTGGGGTTAAGGACTTCCTCCTCAACAAAGATTTGAATGAGGAAAAGGGCAGGTTGCCATCACCCATGTCATGGAGTATGACATTGAGATCAATGATCACCAAGCTGGTAAGAGGAAAAGGATTGTGTGAGCTAGCTGGTTTTGGGGAAGCAAAAAGAACCATGCAATGAAGGAGAGGCTGTTTTGACAGTTCAAGACAGCCCCAAATGACACCATGTGGCACTCAAGAAGAAAACAATTCTGCCCCCACTCCTTGCTGGACCCAAGGTATAATGCACTTCCTAAGCACAGGCCTATGCCCTCCGGAGATGAACAAGACCCAAAGAAGACACTTCAGATTGCAGGCTGTCCCATATGCCATTGTTGATGGAGTTTTGTTCAAGAAAGATGTGAATGGAGTGCTGCTGAGATGCATTAGCACAAATCAGATTCATAGGGTGTTGGAAGAGTTCCATGGTGGACCAGCTGGTGGTCATTTTGCACCGAGAGTGACAGCTCTAAAAATCATGAAGGCTGGTTATTATTGGCCTAAAATTTTCAGTGATTGCTATGTGTGGATTAAGAGGTGTAAGAATTGTGCATTCTTCACAAGAAAAGAGAGATTTGCTGCCATTCCATTGCATCCAATCTCAGTTGACCAGCCATTCATGCAATGGGATTTGGACTTCATTGGAGTCATTAATCCTAATTCAAGTCAAGGGCACAAATGGATTTTGACAGCCACAGACTACTTCACCAAGTGGACTAAAGCAGTAGCACTCAAAGAAGCAAATGAGTCCAACATCTTAGACTTTTATGAGGGGATAGCAACCAGATTTGGTATACCTGCTACAATAATCTCAGATAATGCATTGGCATTCATTGGATCCAAGGTGACTGAGTGGGCTGTCAAGAACGGGATCTACCTAAGCACTTCATCAAACTATTACCCTCAAGGTAATGGCCAGGCCGAGTCTACAAACAAGAACTTGTTGAGGATCATTAGGAGGACTCTTGATGAGAATTAGAGGTCTTGGCATACCAAATTGAAATCAGCCTTATGGGCTGATAGGATAACTCCCAAGAGATCCACAGGTAACTCTCCATTCAAGCTTGTTTATGGAAGAGAGGCAATCTTGCCCATGTCACTTGAGTTGCCAACATTGGAACTCATGAAGCAGTTAGAGTTGCTAGAGTTTGGGCCCATGGAAGTGAGATATGCAGAGTTGATGGAGCTGCAGGAGGTCAGAAATCAGGCATCCCAAGCAATGGAAAAGGATCAAGCTTTGATCAAAAAGACCTTTGATAGGAAGGCCAAGGATAGATCTTTTCAGGTTGGAGATCTAGTGTTGAAATGGGATGTGGATAGAGCAAAACCAGGAAGGCATTCAAAATTTGATGCCATTTGGAGTGGCCCATACATGGTCACGAAGTGCAAGAACAACAATGCTTTCCAATTGGCCTCATTGGATGGTGAAGAACTGCAGATTCCAGTCAATGGAATCTATCTCAAGCATTGCTTCTAGAGGGAAATTTACCACCTTGTAAATATTAGATTAGATTTTCATTCCTCCAAGTGCTTTGCACATTGTTTTGTTGTAGGTTAGTTTTGCTTTCCCTAAGTGCTTTGGCACAGCTTGCTGTCCATGGAGATGTTTTGCAGTCCTTGCTTCCATCAGGTGATATTCCATCTTTCTCCTTGCACATTCTAAGTCAGTTGGGGTTCTAAATAGAATATTTGATGACTTCTATGCCCAATGGACTGCTTCAGGTAACTGGTATTTTCATCTAGCAGGTAGATGACCCCTCTGAGTCGCCAAAATTGTTATCCAAAATGGTGCCCCAGCTCATTTTTGTGGCTAACTCCTTGTGTTCTTACCTCTCTTGTGCCTCAGTCTAAATTTTTTGATTTTTAGGCACTCAAGGCTTTCTAGAAATGGCACCATCAGATAGAGCTCTCTCTCAGCTTTCCAGAAAGGTAAAGTTTGCCTCCTAACTCCTTATATTTTTCAAGTTATGGCTCGGCAGAGTTTTTGTGGAAAATTTTCCCATTTGAGGCCCGCAGCCAATAGGAAGCTGCCACGTGGCAAAGGATTTCGGGGGGTCGGAGGCAAATTTGAAACAATGAAAAATTTTCCAAAAGAGTATAAAAAGGTCAATTTTTAAAGGAAAACCCTGCGGAAAAGAGAAGGAGAGAGAATTCCAGAGTGAATCAGAGCTTGCCACATGGCATCCGACCAGCGGAGCGCATGGAATTTTTGAATTTTTTTCCAAAGACAAAAAAAAAGGTAAAATTTGAAAAAAATTCCCGCCGATCCGTTTTTGGGCTGTTTTTGCCCTAAATCTTCAAACGATCATATCTTTTGATCCAGAGCTCAGATTTTTGCGTTCTTTATATCATTGGAAAGCTGTTAAAATTCTCTACATGATTTTATGGTCAATTTCTAATTTTGGTTCAGTTTGGAGAGAGAAAATTCAAAAACGGTTCTGGTACATGTCCATGGCCAGAAATGACATTTCAACAACCAAATTTAATACAGAATGGGTCGCATTCTTCTCCAATATGGTCAAAAATGATAGGGTATGGGTTTGTAAGGTCCTCCATGCTGTTTTAATGCATTTTCCATCAATGAGGAATAGGCTCCCATGTTTTTTACATTTTCTCTCTCCTGGGCTCGACCCATGCACTGTAAAAGCCAGATTTGGCTCATTTCTTCATGGTTGAACACTTTTTGTCATTGAAAACTTCTTCTTTCACCTCCAACAAGTGATAGTTGTAAGAATCAGACCTTTTTCACAGTTTGTAACAAGTTTATACCTCTCTGATGGTGGAATGCAAGAGATTTTTACATGGAATTCAAAGTGCAAACTCTGTGAATGCTTTCAGTCCTCTGTTTGTATTGTTCTACTTCATTTTAAGACCTCTAATTACATCTATCAGCTTGTGTATGTTTTCCCTTATTGCATTTCATGAATTTGTGTCTATTTACATGGCAAAAAATGTTTCACCACTCCTTTTGGTGCATCAGCATCTTTAGTTTAGTTTCATTTTTGACATTTTTATCCCTGTCTCCTTGCAATTTAGAGTAGGATTAGGATTAGAACCTCTGTAGTTGTGCAAAATATAGATCTAAATCAGAGGAGTTTGAGGAACCAACTTCTAATCTAGAGATTCCTCTCTCATTTTCACAAGTCCCACACTTAGAGAGAGGTTTCCATGTTGTGCAATCACACTAGATGCCTAAAACATCAATTCAGAACCTTGAATTACATCCAAGGGTGCTGCTGATTTGCAACAACACAACCTTATTGACGCGCATCCATGCATCAAAAACCTTGATGACGCGCGTCAACAGACCTCATTGACGTGTGTCAATAACCTTGTTGACGCACGTCAACAGACCTCATTGACGCGCGTCAACAACCTTGTTGACGCACGTCAATGAGGTTTGTTGACGCACGTCAACAAATAACCCTCATTGACGCGCGTCAATGAGGTCTGTTGACGTGCGTCAATGCATTTTTTTTGACGCGCGACAGCAAAATCTTCTATCTAGCATCTACAGCCTCCGCCCTCTGCTTTTTCATCGAAAAAATCTCCGTGTCGCGCATCAATAAACTCTTTTTCATGCGTCTGCTATGCGTCAATATCTATTGTACCTCCTTGTTGCACTTTAATTATTTGTCAGTGTCGTGCGTTAACAAATAACCCTCATTGACGTGCATCAACAGACCTCATTGACGCGCATCAACAAAGTTATTGACTCATTTCAATGAGGTCTATTGACGCGTGTCAACAACCTTATTGACGCGCATCAATGCGTCAACAGACCTCATTGACGAGCGTCAATAACCTTGTTGACACGCGTCAACAGACCTCATTGACATGCGTCAACAACCTTGTTGACACGCGTCAATGAGGTCTGTTGACGCACGTCAATGCATTTTTTGATGCACGACATCAAAATCTTCTATCACGTGTTTGCAGCCTCCGCCCTCTGTTTTTCATTGAAAAATATCTATGTCGCGTGTCAATAAACTCTTTTTCGTGCGTCTGCTATGCGTCACTATCTGTTGTACCTCCTTGTCGTGCATCAACTATCTGTCAGTGTCGCGCGTCAACAAATAACCCTCATTGACGCGCATCAACAAACCTCATTGATGCGTGTCAACAAGGTTATTGATGTGCATCAATGAGGTCTGTTGACGCGTGTTAACAACCTTGTTGACACGCGTCAATGCATCAACAACCTTGTTGACGCGTGTCAACAGACTTCATTTTGTAACGCGCGTCAATAAGGTTGTTGACGTGTGGTCAACAGACCTCATTGACGCGCGTCAACAACCTTGTTGACGTGCGTCAATGAGGTCTGTTGACGCGCGTCAACAAATAACCCTCATTGACGCGCGTCAATAGACCTCATTGACGTGCATCAACAAGGTTGTTCACGCGTGTCAATGAGGTCTGTTGACGCGCGTCAATGCATTTTTTTGACGCGCGACAGTAAAATCTTCTATCGCGCGTCTGCAGCCTCCGCCCTCTATTTTTTCATCGAAAAAATCTCCGTGTCATGTGTCAATAAACTCTTTTTCATGCGTCTGCTATGCGTCAATAGCTATTGTACCTCCTTCTCACACGTCAACTATCTGTCAGTGTCACGCGTCAACAAATAACCCTCATTGACGCACATCAACAGACCTCATTGACGCGCGTCAACAAGGTTATTGACGCGCGTCAATGAGGTTTGTTGACGCATGTCAACAACCTTATTGACGCACGTCAATGCGTCAACAACCTTGTTAACGCGTGTCAACAGACCTCATTAACGTGCGTCATCAAGGATGTTGACACGCGTCAATGAGGTCTGTTGATGCGCGTCAACAAATAACCCTCATTGACGCACGTCAACAGACCTCATTGACGCGCGTCAATAACCTTGTTGACGCGCATCAATGAGGTCTGTTGACGTGCGTCAATGAGGTCTATTAACGCGCGTCAATGCATTTTTTGACACGTGACAACAAAATCTTCTATCGCGCGTCTGCAGCCTCCGCCCTCTGCTTTTTCATCAAAAAAATCTCTGTGTCGCACGTCAATAAACTCTTTTTCGTGCGTCTGCTATGCATCAATATCTGTTATACCTCCTTGTCATGCGTTAACTATCTGTCAGTGTCACGCGTCAACAAATAACCCTCATTGACGCGCATCAACAGACCTCAATGATGCGCGTCAACAAGGTTATTGACGCGTGTCAATGAGGTCTGTTGACATGCGTCAACAACCTTATTGACGCGCGTCAATGCGTCAACAACCTTGTTGACGCGCGTCAACAGACCTAATTGATGTGCGTCGATAACCTTGTTGACGCGCGTCAATAGACCTCATTGACGCGCGTCAACAACCTTGTTGACGCGCATCAATGAGGTCTGTTAACGCGCGTCAACAAATAACCCTCATTGACGCGCGTCAATAGACCTCATTGACGCGCGTCAACAAGGTTGTTGACGCGCGTCAATGAGGTCTGTTGATGCGCGTCAATGCATTTTTTTACGCGCGACGGTAAAATCTTCTATTGCGCATCTGCAGCCTCCGCCCTCTGCTTTTTCATCGAAAAAATCTCCGTGTCGCGCATCAATAAACTCTTTTTCATGCGTCTGCTATGCGTCAATATCTATTGTACCTCCTTGTTGCATGTCAACTATCTGTCAGTGTCGCGCGTCAACAAATAACCCTCATTGACGTGCATCAATAGACCTCATTGACGCACGTCAACAAGGTTATTGATGCGCATCAATGAGGTCTGTTGACACACGTCAACAACCTTATTGACGTGCGTCAATGCGTCAACAACCTTGTTGATGCGCATCAACAGACCTCATTGACGCGCGTCAATAACCTTGTTGACGCGCATCAACAGACCTCATTGACGCGCGTGAACAATCTTGTTGACGCGCGTCAATGAGGTATGTTGACGCGCGTCAACAAATAACCCTCATTGACGCGTGTCAATAGACCTCATTGACGCGCGTTAACAAGGTTGTTGACACACGTCAATGCATTTTTTTGACGCGCAACCTCAAAATCTTCTATTGCGCGTCTGCATCCTCCACCCTCTACTTTTTCATCGAAAAAATCTCTATGTCGTGCGTCAATAAACTCTTTTTCGTGCGTATGCTATGCATCAATATCTGTTATACCTCCTTGTCACGCATCAACTATCTGTCAGTGCCGCGCGTCAACAAATAACCCTCATTGACGCACGTCAACAAACCTCATTGATGCACGTGAACAAGATTATTGATGCGTGTCAATGAGGTCTGTTGACGTGCGTAACAACCTTGTTGACGCACGTCAATGCGTCAACAACATTGTTGACGCGTGTCAACAGACCTCATTGACGCACGTCAATAACCTTATTGGCGTGCGTCAACAGACCTCATTGACGTTCATCAACAACCTTGTTGACGTCTGTCAATGAGGTCTGTTAACACGCGTCAACAAATAACCCCCATTGACGCGCATCAATAAACCTCATTGACGTGCATCAATAAATAACCCTCATTGACGTGCGTCAATGAGGTCTGTTGCCTTTTGAGAGTAACCAGCTCATTACCTAGGTTTTGCAATTGCTTCATGACTTCTTAAAGCTCATTTGGGGCACTTGGAGATGAAGTAGAAGCTTCATTTGAACTCTAATTTCTAGGAGTGGGAGAAGGAGCCAAATTAGGTGCTTGATTGGTGTTTGGACTCTCTAAACTTGAAAGCAATGGCATGGGAGGTGTAGGGGCTAGTTTGCCAGCTTGGATCAAACAATTTTTAGCCCTAATGGAAATGCTATAAGCCATAGGGATAGTTATGCCTCCCATGGACTGAATCAACATAGAAATATCAGAATTTAGAGCTTTGAGATAGTAGAGAAAAGCACCTTCTGCTGTTGGTCTGACTGCCACTGGAATTCTCTCCCAAGTCTTTTGAAATTTGAAGTTGAAATCAGTCAGCTGCTCATTGGGAGCTCTCTTGATGGTTGTCAGCTGCTCCAAAAGAGACAAGTTGTCTCACTTCTCTCCAAATTGCTCATGAAGTGCTATACACAGCTGATTCCAATTTGTGATAGAACCAGCTCCAAGGCTTCTAAACCATTACAATGCTTTCCCCTTGAATGAAGATGCCAACAACTTGACAGCCACTTGCATCTCATTGATTTCATGAATTGCACAAAGGTTAGCAATATCCTTAACATGATCACCTGGAGTAGTCTGATTTTCTCCAGTGAAGTATGGAATGTTCTTTAAGGCTGCAATAGGAATTGGATGTTGTGAATTGAGAGCAAGTGGGATGCTACCTGTGAAGTTGACATAGGGGTTGTTTTGCACCATTCTAATTGGTCTTAAAACCCTTGTTGACTGAATGAAAGGCCTACCAGGTGGAGGAGTTGAGAGAGTTCTATTTGGTGGAGATGGAGACCTTTGAATCCTTCTTCCACTTTGTCTTACTCTTGGAGATAAATGCAGATATTCAAACAACATCTCTTCTTCTCCAGCTCTTGACCTTGTAGTGATTCTTCTCATGAGTTTTCAAGCCTGCACTGCTGAAACCAGTTGATTCTTCCCCTTTGGATTCGCCAAATATGCAAATTATAGCTCTTTTCAAGCAAGAAAATTGCAGCAGATGCACATCAACTTTGCTGCAATAGAAATGAGACCTCTAAGGTCCCACCCGACATGCCAAAACTATTGTTGCGAATCAGCAGCACCCCTGGATGCAAATCAAGGTTCTAAATGATGTTTAGAGCATCCAGTGTGATTGCACAACATGGAAACCTCTCTCCAAGTGTGGGACTTATGAAAATGAGAGAGGAATCTCCAGAATAGAAGCTGGTTCCTCAAACTCCTCTGATTTAGATCTATATTTTGCACAACTACAGAGGTTCTAATCCTAATTCTACCCTAGATTGCAAGGAGACAGGGATAAAAATGCAAAAATGAAACTAAACTAAAGATGGTGATGCACCAAAAGGAGTGGTGAAACATTTTTTTCCATGTAAATAGACACAAATTCATGAAATGAAATAAGGGAAAACATACACAAGCTGATAGATGTAATTAGAGGTCTTAAAATGAAGTAAAACAATACAAACAGAGGACTGGAAGCATTCACAGAGTTTGCACTGTCAATTCCATGTAAAAATCTCTTGCATTCCACCATCAAAGAGGTATAAACTTGTTATAAACTGTGAAAAAGGTCTAATTCTTACAACTATCACTTGCTGGAGGTGAAAGAAGAAGTTTGGAATTCCAGAAAGTGTTCAACCCTCAAGAAATGGGCCAAATCTGGCTTTTACAATGCATGGGTTGAGCCCAGGAGAGAGAAAACATAAAAATGTGGAAGCTCATTCCTCATTGATGGAAAATGCATTAAAACAGCATGGAGGACCTTACAAACCCATACCTGTCATTTTTGACCATGCTGGAGAAGAATGCGACCCATTTTGTATTAAATTTGGTTGTTGAAATGTCATTTATGGCCATGGACACATACCAGAACCGTTTTTCAATTTTATCTCTCCAAACTAAACTAGAATTAGAAATTGACCATGGAATCATGTAGAGAATTTTAACAGCTTTCTAATGATATAAAGAACGCGAAAATCCTAGCTCTGGATCAAAAGATATGATCGTTTGAATATTTATGGCAAAAACGGCCCAAAAAGGGATCGGCGGGAAAAAAATTCAAATTTTACCTCTTTTTTGTCTTTAGAAAATTTTTCAAAAATTCCCCGCGCTCCATTGGTCGGATGCCCTACGTGGCAGCTTCCTATTGGCTGCGGGCCTCAAATGGGAAAATTTTCCACAAAAACTCCGCCGAGCCATAACTTGAAAAATATAAGGAGTTAGGAGGCAAACTTTACCTTTCTGGAAAGCTGAGAGAGAGCTCTATTTGATGGTGCCATTTCTAGAAAGCCTTTAGTGCCTTAAAATCAAAAAATGTGGACTGAGGCACAAGAGAGGCAAGAACACAAGGAGTTAGCCACAAAAAATGAGCTGGGGCACATTTTGGATAACAGACACTCTTCTAATTATACGGCCATAGGATGGATGACTCGCGGGTTGGATGGGTCACAGATTAGGTTAAGAAGATGGGAAAAGATAGCTCAACAATCACTTTTAATGCAGTATGGCCTCCATGTCATCTTTTGATAGAAAATTACACTTAGTAAGAGAATTTGTATGGCCTCTCATACTTGTTTAATGAATCCTTTCGGTAGGTGAATCAAAATTTGTGGCTCTTCCTCTATATAATGTAAAACACCCCTCATTTGAATAAGAGAGACTTTAGGAGCTGGTGAAAATCTTGTAATTTTTTCCTAAACTCCATTAAGCTACAATCCTTCCCTTGGGCCTAGAAGTGTTCTTATGCCTCTCTGTATCAAATTTAAATGGTATGTGCATGTTTTGAAGCAATAAAATCTGTGTTTGTGGTGTTTCTTCAACCCTTGAAATTTTATTGTATTTCCCTTGCCTCTCTATTTTTTGTTGCATTATGTGTATGCTTTCTCACTTGCAGGTGTAGGATGTGTTTCATGGAGTGCAGATGGTGAATGAGGGTCTGGGTTTGTGTCACATTGGTATGACCTCTCCCAACTCCTCTTTCCCTCTCTTTTTCCCTCGACAGAGTATCTCGCCCCCTTTACTTTGTGCTATCACCACCTCTTAGTGTAGGATTCACCTTTTTTACATATTTCTAACCCTCTCTCTCTCCCTGGTCCCTTGACATGGTTAGTTTAGGATTAGTTAATTGCATTTTTTCCTTCTAGGAGTATTGTTAGTAGTAGGATTAGGTAGAGGATTCGGCCTTCTCCAGAGGTCCATCTCAAGTCATAAGTCCCACAACTTGAGAGACAGACCCATGTTAGAAAAATTGCACTGATTTTCCCAAACACATGAAAACAAATCGGGGGATGCTATAATTTTGTGATAGCAATTATGACACACCCGATGGGACAAATTTGAAGTTCCTTACCACTTCACTTCATCAAGTTTGATGTTATCTTGGTGAAGATTTCAGCCTTTGGAGTCTCTTTCAAGTACATCTATCAACTCCATTATTCCAGAAAACCCATCATCTCATTTGTAGACCACCCTTTTACTTTTCCATTTATTTCCTTTCTTTCCATCTGTTCTTCTTTCCAATATCTTTCATCTTCTTCCATTCATGAAGTTGTGAGGTCATGGATTCATTTCCATCATGGAATTCACACTTCCAGTAGTAGCAGTTGCATTCATACCCCCCTCCAAACTTTCAAAGTTCATTCCCAGGTTATTATCAACCACTTCCAAATCCATACTACATTGAATATCAGTAGTGTGCACACCCATATGAGAAAAATTCATATCAGTTTGGTTATCCATCATACTACATAGTTGTTGAAGAGTAGAGATATGCAGATTTTGGAGGCTTTCATACACTTGGTGATGTGGAGTTGCAATTCAAGGTTCAAAAAATGGAGGTAACCATGGTGCAAACTTGGGATATAACTCAACTCAAGGTATTTAGGATCAAATTTATGGCACCTTTTCTATGGCTTGGCCCTATTCCATTTTACTACAACCCATAATAAAAGTTTACTTTCATATTTGAGATGCTAAAACATCTTGAATAATGGATTGCGGAGATGGAGGCTTATGAATTCAATGTTGATATATCCTATCAATGGGAGACCACTGCATTTTCATCCTATAACCTTCTCCCCATTCCACATTCATCGCCATATTGATCGGAGCCTTAATTCCCAAGCTTCTTATTTCTGACCCCATTTTGAATCCTATTTCTCCATCTTCTACCCTTCCATCTCACCTTCAATTATTTTCCCTTTTCCATTCTAAAAATTAGTCCCCTCTACAAGAAAAAAATATAACACCTTCCCCTCCACCACAAATAACAAAAACAACAGTTAAATCCCAACCCACCTCTCCTCTTGCATTCCCAAGTCCACATTGGGAAGAGACCCATAAATCCAACTAAGAGGGAGAACAAGAGATAGAGCCCAACAAAGAAGAAATGACAATTTTTTTGAAGAATTGGGCTTCAAGGTTTGGAATAAAGAAGATCCCTTTAATGGTCAAGCCTTCGGAGGAGGTATAGGTTGAAGAACAAGTGGTGGAAGTTGATGTTGCAAAATAAGTAGATCAAGAACAAGAGGATGATGACCAAAAATCTATTTTCTTAGAGTGTAGTGTGCATGATGGCACTATATTCTCATAGGTAATTAATCTATCATAGGTTGTAGTATCAACATAAGAGGAGCATGTGCAAGAAAAGAAGGAAGAGCTCTCTTGTGTGTAATATGTTTCGATGTAATGTTGGGATCCTCATTTTCAAGCATGCCTTAAGCTTGTTGCACTATTGGAAGGGTTCATTTATCCATCAAGAACATCTTCTAAAGCTACAACCATTCAAGAGGAGGTTCATGTGATGTAGGTGGAAAAATCATATTCTAAAGCCTTAGACGAAGAAGAGATCATAGAAATATTTTTTCTTTCTTTTGATGGTGAAATTTCATATCCTTCTTCCACTTCATCCTTATAGAAATCTAATTTTATGGAGGAGTTTGATCTCTCAATGTTTATTCTTGAAGAGAATGAGGAAGATGATAACAATAAGGAAAAATTAGTCATCATGGAAAAGATAGTTTTGGAGGATACAACATTATTTGTAGAGGCAAAGAAATATTCAAATCAGACTGCAAGAAAACCCTTCCAAAAATTCTACAAGATTGCCCCATTCAAGGGGATGAGCTTCAAAGATACGGGCAGTTCATGAGGATCAGTCTGTTTGTTCCCAAGGACGCATTTCCAATCAGATATTTGGCTAGCTTGGATCCAAAAATATATTTTCTACCTGTCATGTTCACTTTAGAACATGAGGAAGAATTTCAGTGTACCAAGTATCTTCTGCAACACCTCTAACCAAATGCATAACAATCAGAGGAGGTATTCATCATTTTTATAGCTGATACTTTGAAGAAACGAGGAGTGAAAGGAATTATTTCATTCCCACTATGTGGTTTTGTTTCCAAGCAAATCACATAGCCACATTTTGTGAGGAAAGGATGATACTTCTCACAACTTGTTGTAGGTTTTGTTTAGCTTCCTTCACCTCTAGTTAGTGTAGGGTAGGTAGGTTTGTTTCCGGCGGAAGAAGTGCTAGCACACACTTTACATGTTTTAACTTGAAACATGTATGATTTTGCATTTATGTACATAGGTTTTTTATTATTATTTTTGTTGCACAATTTATTGAATTTACGGTGTTCATGAGAAAAAATTAGGTTCTAACAACAGTTCCCACCTCTCCCAATCAGTTTGTGTTTATATAACTTCTACAGTGTTTATGCTTGACAAGAAATCATAGGTTGGTTATGCTTCACACTTGGAAAGAAATTGGATTTAGGACAATATCAAAGGGCTTCATCCTTCATCACATAGATCATATTTACAGAAATAGAAAATTCCACACTCAAGGAAATTTTCCACTCCCAAAAAATCTTAATTCAAAAATAGATCTTGTAAGTTTGATGGTCAATTCAGGTTAGGCTCAACGTTCAGTGGTGCTTCAAATAGTTTCTGAAGAAGAATTCCAATTTTAGGATCATTTTGCAAGTGCATCAAGATGAATCCATGTCCAATAGATGCTTCATGCAACTGACCACATATCTAGTAGGAATATGTCCCCAAGATGTCACCAAATTGTAATCTATTTATTACCCCCGGTAAAAATAAACAACTTGGGGGGATAGATTCAAGCACTGGATGAGGCTTCATGAATAAATATGGAATGGTATAGAGAATTATTCAAGTTATAGGAACTACAAGGGGCTTATTTTATAAGATTCAGGGAAGTTTAAAATGTTTTGGAGCCAATTCATTCGTAAAAGGCGTTCAGGCGTAAGGGAGCACGTGCCGTGAAATAGGACCTAAGCTTCAAAGAAATATTCTAATATCCAAGTGAGGAGTTATAAGTCAAAAAAAGTTCCTATAGAATTAATTTTCCATGACCTACATGGTGGAAAATATGGAACTTCTTGAAACATCATACACTTTCCTAAGCAACTCATTCTTCTGGCCCACAACTAGCAAACTCAAGAAAGAAGGGGCCATTTGGAGTTGTTATATTCAAAATTATTTCTATAGACCACTACCATTAGATTTAGTTAGTTGTTTCAGGTGCCTTTGCAAGTTGGTCCATAATTTTTCATGACCCATGAATCCTTATACATGATTAAAATATTATAAAAAATTCATACATTGTCACAATTAATATAAACCAATCAAATGATTTCATTTACTAGGTCCAGTTCCCTTTACAATTCTCAAAACAGTTGTTTCCAGCACCCTTCATCATCCTAGAAATTTCATATGATCACCAAATCACTTATAATGAACCAAAACATGCCATGTGGCCACTAAAATGAAATGTAAGAACCTTTTTAAAACTTATAATCATGTTATAATTCATGAAACATCCTTCACTTCAAACCACAACAATATTTGCCTTCTCCAAATCAACCTGCCAAAATATCTATTTCCAAAGGGTTATCTCATAAAATCACATAAAAACGCATTCAATACCTATAATTTGATTAATTTTATGCCCAATTAATCCCTATTCACATTCCATGTGATAGGAAGAATCACCCAATACATCTCTTGCTTCAAATAACATCAAACTTGCACAAAAATAAATCCTTCCCTAAACTACCAAAAAAAAATTCACAAAAAATGCCCTCGAAACCCTATCAAATCACCTCATCATGAGAAAATAAATATATAACTAGAAATATTTTTAAATCTAATTTACAACTCAGCTTGAATCACCTCAAAATTCCATCTGTAGCTCAAGTTATGACCATTTTACTGGACCATTTTATTTGAGACCCCAAAACTGCCCTTTGACCAGTCAACATGTTTGAGCCTCAAAACCTCATGAAATTACATGAAAATATCATGAAATATCCATGTACATAAATAATAACCCTCATACATCACACAATGCCAATTTAGTCATTACCTTCTTTGGAAAATTTTTCCTTAAACCGAAACTCTTCAGAAACTACCATTTTTAGGTGGGGCCCACTCATCACAATGACCTCAAACAAACATTTTTGGAAGGCCTGAGGATTACTATACAACATAAAATCATCACTTTTTAGGAACCAATAAAAAATTGGCTAATATACTCACTTTTCTGCAAGCTTCTCCTAGCTAGGGTTTAGGTAGGGTTTTAGACCCCTTTAGCTTCTTAACGATCGTTCATAAAAATGTGGCTATAAAACCACCTCATTATTATTTTTAAAGCTTAATAACTGACCTAAGAATCTATTAGTAATATATTGGGTCCCCATACAAATCATACAATTCATAGTGAGCATCAGAAGGTTCAATTTTATTATGAAAACACATTGTTTCTTACCCGGTTTCACCAAAGCTTGCATATATTAAAAAATATTCAGCATAATAACTTTAAATTTAGCATAAATAACCATTGCAACATCCAATAACTTCTCAAAGTAACTTCATATCCCAAATTCATCTCAAAATCTCGATCCAATCTTATTTGTATAGCCTTACCTTTGAGATTGTCACTATAACAACTAGTATCAACTAAAATAGTGCAATGACTGAACATGAAGCTACTAAAAATGATCCAAACATATATCATATGCTATGATATACCTATTTACATGATTCCATGAGCTCATATGGCTCTAAACCACATTGTCACACCTCCAAGCAAGCATACCTGCTCCCAATGAGCACCTGTAACCAAGAGAATCACATGTACCTACACTATACCACTATTGTGAACACTCAAGCACCCTCAAAACCTGATATTCATCATGCCACTATGCTTCCCAAGAATCCAATAATCTCACACTGTTAAGCAACACCTCCTAGGCACTTGTATGGGCTTGCTAGAGAAAGCAAACATCATTGAATCCCATTCCAATAGTTGATAAACATCTCAACCACCATGTTAGCATCTCAAACAACATCATGCCACCATCTTACAACATTCACTTTGTCATTAAAGTTGTTTTTCATCAATGAAAACACCTATTAGGCCTACATGCCAATAATTTCCCCCTTTGCTATTGATGGAAAACACTCTGAAATTCTCCCTTTTTTACATTAATGACATAGGTAGACTTTTATTTTACCTTCTTCAGAATCATACCTCTATTATTTGGTTAGAAACATCAACCAAAGATCTCAATTTTCTCATTTTCTTTCTCTTTCTCAAGAAATATGAGTCTTGCCTTCATTTTAGGCATGTAAACACCATGCTTCCCCTAGAAAATAATATGTCTAGCATCTGAAAAGCATTAGTACACCATGAAAGAAACATGAAATTACCTTTGTAGGAGAAAAAACACCATTTCCAACCTTCTAGGCATGCATATAAGTAGCTTTTCACTTATAACTTTGTTTTGAGCATCTTGAGGTCACTATAACAATCTTGAAACCTAGGAAACAACACTATTAACATCCCAACAATGACATGACATAAAATAATTCATAATTAATTCATTATTATAGACAAAAATTCACCTTTCTAGACCTAAGACATGCATATAATACATCTTCATACTCTTCATACCATTCTTAAAATTCAGAGCCCTATACAAACCTTTTAGAGCTTTTAGGGTCAACTTTGACAAATCATAAAACACATTATTCATGAAATAAATTCCTTCAAATGCTCCCCTAGGCTTTAGAACCATACTTCTATTTCTTAGACACAAAAATGAGTAATTATTCTTGCTACCAACCCTTGAATTAACCATTATAATTTTCGGGTAGTCCCTATGCGACTTACACAATCTTCTACAGTCATATTAAGCTAAGGAATGACAAATTTAACCCTTGATACATAAAATTACATGTACATACTTCATAAACCTTGAAAAACACTATGTCACCTTTTAAAATCTTTCACCTAAGCTCCCCTATACATATTTGGTCCATGGATACTTCATATACCTTAAGAAACCTTCATGAAGTGACCATATGTGCTCCCCATGTCCTTGTAGGCATAGAAACCTCATCCACCTGTAGAGTCAAGGTCTCAGATCACTGTAGAGGCTTGTTTCTAGTTCTAGGACCACTATGACCAATTTTTTTTCATACAACCATCTAAACTCTGTCTCAAGACACCATAAGAACAACTCAAAAAGTACCAAACAATGACGACCTCATAATGGATAACTGAGACCAAATCTCCTTGTAACAAATTTTCATACTTTTGATAATAATTAGACCATATATACTGACCCATTTCTTGGAGTAGTCATCAAAGACACATAAAATCACATTAATTTTCTTTCAGTTCTCAAAACTATGTGCTAACCTGGTCCTGTCGGTTCTCATACTTGGCTTCTTATTGTCCTGCAATGACTAGTTAGGATTAAACATTTCTAACAACCGAATCTTTCTCATACTCCTTTTAAGACACTTTTTTCATGATTTTGAGCCCAAGAACATGCTTCCCTTGCTTTAGATATCATGCTTAGACTAGTAGAAGGAAAATTTGGTATACCATCAGGGCCACTATAGCTTATAAGAAGAAAATCTCAATGTCTCTATGTTCTGATGAATTCAGTTGCACTGTTTACATCCTTTGAGACAAAAGATACATTTAATTACACATTTCCATAGTGTGTTGACCTCGCTATTCATTGAATAAGATGGGAGCAGCTTCTTATTTACACTTGAATTATGTTTTCACAATCATTCAAGGTAATCAACATACCTAGTACACTTGTCTCAACATTCTCAAGCTCATGTAGCATCACTTTTGCATACTTGTCAACCTGTAACTTCCTTATATGAACTCATTGTCTTGTATCTGGGCATTAAACATTTGAAATGAGCATTACACTTTGAATCATGTGCTTCATGTTCATATACTGACTCCTAAATCTCAACCAAGGCATCACATCTGACCCTCTTCCTAGATCACATTATGAGACCTTCAAACCTTGATGTTCACTTTACCTCATATTCTTTTGGGGTGCACCTAGAATAACTACAAGATGAACTTCATTTCCTACCTGTATCTCTTAATTTTTCACTACACAACATTTACACAGTCTTCAAAGAACAATTTTGAAGTTTTTACAAGTTGTAGATGAAATTTTTAGTCAGATGTGTCTTTTCAAGATACATTATGGATTCTAAACACATCATTCCGAGCTCTAGTATGGTTTCAAGTTCAAACCCTTGACCTCTACTACTTGACCATGTAATATGATACTAGAAGGACCTATCACAGTCCTCAACACCTGAATTTCATCATGCAGGCATCCATTTTTGACAATAACTCTTTGTAAGAGTTCAAACATCACACTTCCTTGCATTCACAATGCTTTTGACAGATGATTTATCTTTGACTTGAAGGCACAAACAATTAGGACCACTTTGAACACAACCTTGAAAATAATACAAACTACAATGAAATCATTATGGCACATTACTGATCCAATAGATATGATTCTATCATGGTATGACTGAACACAAGATCACAACAACCTAAATGCAACATTCAGACAAGATCTTGGATAAGACACAACCGTAGCTCAACTTAACATACTACTAATGTGATTAGACACTTTTAAGAGCAAAAAAATACACCTTTGACTCAGACCATCTAGAAGCATTGCATAAACCTTCATGTTTTACACACATTGTAAACTTGATTACATACTTCAATTTTTTTGACACAAACGGCTTATGACACTTCTCTGACATAGACTTCATTGAATGATACCTATGCTTCATTCTCATTGATACAAACATCTATTTATGTTACAAGACCCCTGGTGGACTACTTCAACTTCATAGGTACATTCTCTTAGTTCCTATAGAAACATCATCACTCATCCTTGAAGCCTTAAATGAACTTATCTTTAACTTGCTACCTAGAAATACATCTCTCCTCCTTTCTATTCATGTAGCATACTTTTCTTGAGCTTTTGAGCACATTTAATGATATCACACTTGCTTTTTCTTTAACTTGTAATTCTGAGTCTTAACATATCAATTAAAGAATCCTTTATAGTTCTACTTTGGTGATTTTCAATTAAGAATTGATTAGAAAAACTTTTCATACCCTATTTGGGGGATGATTGAACCCTTAATGGCATTACCTAGATTTGAAAAAAAAATTGTTGGTCTTATTTACAAATCTTGATATACTGAACACAATCCTCAAGCACCTATCTTCTGTGCAATCATCCTCAGACACAACTTTGCGTAAATTCAACTTCAATACATGTAGGTATTCATGACCTTTCCACATTTCTTCATGAATTACATTGATGTAAGGCATCAACATTCTATAGTGACCTTGTTCAAGCATGTCTTAACCGTATTTGTTATGTGGACATTGCTCCACACCTATAGAAACCATCTTTTGATGCATTGAAGACCTTGACATTCACTTAACTTTCCCTGGAGAAGAATAATTTGGTAAAACATGTCTTGTTTAGATCAATTCATATTCATTTTTGTATTGACAACATGACACGCTTTAAAGAAACCATACACTTCTTCAAACTTGGTACCAAGAAATGACACAGACCTTTAATACAAGCCTTGAATGCAGTGTCATATTCTCGGACCCATAGGACACATATATTTCAAACACTTATTTTGACAAAGCAAGGTCTTGGAGTGAACTTATACAACATCATACAATATTGTTCATTAGCATGCTTCTGACAGACTCAACCTCAAGCTACACTCATATTTGCATAGCCCAAGACCATATTGTAGATAACTTGTAATATCTCAGACCCTTTGAACTAATTGAATGCATTATGAGAAACCTTATGACTGAGCCATCACTCCATAATTCTTACTTGTAGTTGAATTCATTAACATAGATGACTTATAATTTCCAAGCCTTATTTATACACCTACTTAGTATAAACATTTTACTAAGCTTCTTAAACTAGCATGACTATAGTTTCACTTGGATTTCTTGATGAGAGCACCAAAACACTTGT
Organism: Taxus chinensis; assembly: GCA_019776745.2. Lineage (NCBI taxonomy): Eukaryota > Viridiplantae > Streptophyta > Pinopsida > Cupressales > Taxaceae > Taxus > Taxus chinensis. Next base: position 115,241,576 of record CM034152.1, on the reverse strand, counting down.
CCTACTTCAAGATGATGCATAATTTCAAGATGCTTGATTAACTTGGATCTTCTTTGGATTTGAAAATTTCACAAGACTAACTTAAGACATTTTACTTAGACTGAGACATATGTGAAGATAGACAACAATGTACAATGTATTGAGAAACAAATCCCTTGAAACAAAACAACATACTTTTGACAAGCATACTGATTCAAAAGAGAACATATGATGACTACAGACCTTTGAGACCAAAAGCATTGACTTAGACTATAGAATCACATACATGCATATGAAAAGGACAACTTTCACACATAACATATACAAGACAAGACAAATGTTGCAAAATTATTGACATAGAGTCATTCTTGACAAGATCTTCATTATATATGACAAGATGAGTTACAAAAGGCCTCACCTACTACAAGCCATTGCACAAGTTTCTTAATCATCACACAATATAATGAACATCAACTTCACATACTTTACTAGACCTATAATCATGCATATGATCGTTTGACATATATAATCCTTCTATTTTTCAATTGACTTGTGGAATCTTTGCTTGAATGAGAAAATGTATTCATAGAGAAACCATACATACCTTGCATGAAAGAATGAGGTATCATCATCTAGATCATATATTGAGAATTTCAACCTCCTTTTAGTTTCAAAGAAAACAAATATACTTGAACTTGCTTCAAACAAACTGGCTTGACTCTCATGAATGGACAACTCTACCTCAAAATGTTCTTGGATATATTTATAGCTCATTACCATGGTCAAGCCTTCATGACATATAAATTCTTCCATTATAGGTTCTAAAACACTCTTAAACTTAACTTGAAGGTTATCAAAATAGCCATCAACCATTTCAAGATCAAAATCAACTTCTAGGTCAACACCAACATCTTCACCATCCTTTTTAAGTCTACACAAATCATAATCATTTATCAAATCAGCCTCAAGGTCATTTTTGTCTTCTTTATTATTATCTTCAGGACTATATACTTCAAAATCAACATAAGAACTTGTTTTTATTTCTTGACGAGACTTCTCATCCACTAAACCTATTGGAAATGGAGTGCACACCTCATATATAGACTTCCATATGTCAAACCCTAAGGGTTTCAGACATGATAACATCCTCACTAATGGATTCACTTCAACATAAGCCTACAAATCAACCAATACTTATGTTTCAGAGGATCTCCTTCAAGTGGTAAAAATCACTTCTCAAGGACTTGTTCTGATACCAAGTGTTGGAAGCACAAGGGACTAAGAGGGGGGTGAATCAGTACTTTAATATTTTTTATTTCACTTATCAAACCATACATACATCCATTATATTTATTTTATAACATCCATGATCATTATTTCTTATTAAGATATGCAAAATAGACCACAAGAGAAAGAAAGTAAAATAATCAACATAAGAACACCATATGTAAGTTAGAAACCCTCATGGGGAAGAAGACCCATTGAATCCTTGATTATATTACACAAAGAAAATAATTTTACTGTAACACCAACTACACAAGGATCACTAACCCCTAATTTAGTGAGGCACTAACCCCACAAGGAGCACCAATCCCTAGTTAAGTAGAGAACTAACCCTACAAGGAGCACCAACCCCTATTTTAGTGAAGCACCCACTCCTCAATGAGGATACAACCCCCTAAAGAGGATTTATCTCTGAAATTTTTATTACCATAACTGATGGAGATCACTTATTCAGCTCACGCAACTTTGCTCAAACTTCAATTTTGCTCATTTTTTGTCTTCTTAGACTTGTCTTGCCTCTAACCTATTACACACATGTCTTCAAAAAATTTTAACCTGTAACACATATTATCAGATCTCAAAATCTTCCACATACCTGTAATTCACTCACTTATGGGTCACACTCTTCACCCATGCAAGACTAGCTCACAAAATGAGCTCAAACTTCACTTTTATAGCTTCTTTTTCTCATTTACTCGAAGGAGGTTGGTCCCTCATCATAATATTTACCCATAAAATCTATGACATTAAAAAAATTCAATTACAATAGTAACATTTGACCCATATGAGTCATCCTAGCTAAAAACCTCATTACATGTGCAAAAAATGGCTCACAAATAGCATGGGCACAATCTTAAAATTTTCCTAACATGAGTACCATAATTTTACATGACCCATGAACCCTTATAAATAATTAAAATATCATAAAAAATTAATACATGGTCACAATTAATATCAACCAATCAAATTATTTCATTTACTGGGCCTAGTTCCCTTTACAATTCTCAAAACAGTTGTTTCATGCACCATTTAGCACCCTAGAAACTTCATCTGGCCACCAAATCACTTATACTAAACCAAATCATGCTATATGAAAATTCAAAAGAAAATTTTAAACCTTTATAACACTTCTAATAATGTTATAAGTCATGAAACATCCTTCACTTCAAACCACATCAACATTTTCCTTGTCCAAATCAACCTGCCAAAAATGCTATTTCCAAAGGTTAGCTTATGAAACAAAATATAAATTCATTTATATAAATAGATTCATCTCATTCAAAATTCATACATATTCATATTCTATGTGTTAATAAGTATCACCCAATCCATCTCATGCTTCAAATAACATCAAACTTACACAAAAATAGATCTTATCTTGAATTACCAAAAAACATTTCTTGCTCAAATAAATCCCTAGAAACCCTATAAAATAACCTCATCATGAATAAATACATCTATTACTAAAAATATATTTGAATCTAATTTCCAACACAACTTTAATCACCTCAAAATTCCACATATAGCTCAAGTTATGACCATTTTACTAAACCATGCTATTTGAGACCCCAAAATTGCCCTTTGACCAGTCAACCTATTTGATCCTCAAAGCCTCATGAAATTGCATTAAAATATCCTAAAACCTCCATGAACATCATGAAAAACTCTCATACACCACATAATGCCTATTTAGTCGGTACCTTCTTTGGAAAAATCTACCTTAAACTGAAACTCTTCATAAACAACAAATTTTTAGGTGGGGCCTACTCATCACCATGACCTCAAAAAAATATTTATGGAAGTCTCAAGGAGTATTATACAACATAAAATCATCACTTTTGAGGAACCAATCAAAACAGGGTTGATATACTCACTTTTCTGTAAGTTGCTCCTAGATAGGGTTTAGCTAGGGTTTGAGACCACTTTAGCTTCTTAACAATCGTTCATAAACCCGTGACGATCAAAACACCTCATTATTTTTTTTCAAATATTCATAACTAACCTAAGAATATATTTCTAAGATCGCAGGTCCCCATGCAAAGCATATAATTAGCAAGGAACATCAGAAGGTTCAATTTTGTAATGAAAACACATTGTTTCTTACCCTGTTTCACCAAAACTTGCATATCTTAAAAAAATATTCAGCATAGGGACATGAAATTTGGCATGAAGCACCATGATAAAGTACAATAACTTCAAAAAGTAACTGCATATCCCAAATACATCTCAAACTCTCCATCGAATCCCATTTGCATAGGCTTACCTTAGGGATTATCACTGTAGCAACTAGTATCAATTGAAATAGTGCAATGAATGAACATGAAGCTACTGAAAATGATCCAAACATACCTCATATGCTATGATACACCTATTTTCATACTTCCACGAGCTCATATGGCTCCAAACCACACTGTCACGACTCCAAACAAACATAAATGCTCCTAATGAGCACATGTAACCAAGAGAACGACTTGTACCTACACTATACCACTATTGTGAGAGCTCAAGAGCCCTCTAAACTGAAAGGAACGATAACCAAATCATACCAAGCCAAGAACACAGATGCTAATCAAACACCACGATCACTTAAGATGAAAGGAATTTGCCAGAATAACTTTACATAAAACCTTTGCAAACAAATGAGAAAAAATATCATATATTATTATGGAACTCAATGCAATACATTGAGAATGGGCCTTGCTTAAATAGGCAAGGAATAACAATCTAAGAACCAGTCAAGGTCGTAGATCAAGCCATAAATCAAGGAAATAACTAGTCATCAAAGAACTAGTCAAGACCATAGATTTAGGAGAGAACTAGACATCAAGGATATAGTCAATACCATAGATCAAGGAAAGAACTAGTAAATAGCATAGATCAAGGAAAGAACTATACCTAACAACTAGATAATATCTCCTAATATCTAAATAAGATAAAAGAAATATCCACACACATAAGTGGGTGAGGATAAATACAATAAAGGTAAATAAAGTGCCTAGGTGAACATGAGCTAAGGTAAATACCTACTCTAACACCCCCCCTCAAGTGAAGCTAGGGGCCAAAATAGAAGTGACATGTCCACAGTATGAGTCCCTGACAACTAGGCTTGATGAGGTACTCATGTACAATAACTAGAAAAAAGGAACACCGCAAGGTACCCAAAACCAGTAACAACAAAGTAAAGAGAGTAAAGATCTGCTCCAAGGCATCCCAAGAAGCTTGGCTCAAAAAACTCATACAATGTTGAAGAAGTTTGGTGTGCACTATGGTCTAAATCCACTACCTGATCACAAAACTCAAAAACAACTGACACTGGGTTTCACTAGAATAGCTCCATACAAGGAGACTATCAACAGAGTGATGTCGAAAGTGCAAAAAAAAACACCAAACATAATTCAATCAACTGCTGCAAATAGGTGTGCCACGATCCAAGAACAATAACCAAAGCAACAAGGCAAGGACACAAACCTTAGAGTGTCACGATCCAAGAAAAGCCAAGGTAACAAGGCAAGGACACGAAACCCGAAGAAGCAAGATCAACACCACACCCTCCCATACTGCTGAATGGGTGGAGTGATGCTACAAATTTGTATGAGTTGTCAAAACAACTACTCAAACACTAACAAACTAACACTGGGCTCCACCAGAATATCTCCCCCACAAGAGAGACTGTCAACATGCCAAAAGTGTTGAAAATACAGATACAAAATCTCTCAACAAACAAGAGAGATACACTACACCTGCTAAAGAAAAATGCTCAAAACAAGAAGCATCACAATGCATAAGGTATAGAAAGTGGAGCAAGAGGCCGAATGGTGGAGGAGCCACACCTGTAGAGTCCTCTCAATGAATGCCTATGTCGCCTCCACGAGTGATCAAATATCCACCCCAAATCAACACAGATGGATGAAGAAGATGCCTGCATATGACTTGGTGCAAAATGCACAATGGGTGCATGCAAAAGGACATCAGAATGTGTGTCAGGTTGATCATGTCTGACAGCTGAAATCTCAGGTCTCTCAATCCTGAGTGAAGGTGCAGAACTCATGTGTTGCTCATGATCCTCAGAAAGAGTTGAGTGAGAAAAAAAGGAGCTCTGTCAATGTGTGATCCCAATGAATTATCTGCTCGAAAACCAATGTCATGACAAGAATTCCACTTAACATGTGGAATAGAGGAAACAATACCCTGTGAATGTCTACCAATGACTCTGCTAGTGAGACCCATAGAACGGAGCATGCGAGAACTGAATGCAGTGGTATGCTTCTCAAAAAATCCATGCAGCTGAGCAGAAGTAGGATACACAACATGTGGTACTATAATAGGCACAGATGTGGAAGAGCATGCAGTAACAAGCCTCACAGGTTTAGAAGCATCAAAAGTAGGTTCAGGCTCAAAGATTGGCAGATCAATGTCAGTGGGTACAAGAGCAACAACTGCAAGTGGACTAGGAGCATGGATATGGTTGTCCACAATATGATGGTGATGTTGTAGGCTAGCAAGTTTGTTCTGCAGGGAGTGTATTATTGTATCCTTATCGTGAATGAGTGATTGTAGAAGAGAATTTCGCTTCTTGAGTGATCTATTTTCTTCCACAAATTTTACAATATCCTCTTGAAGTCCACATACTTCAGAGAAAAGCATATCATTCTCAGAATCCATGATAGGTACAAACTGCAACTCCCAAAAATTTAGGACGTCGGGCTCAGCCAAAATTGCATCCACAATTGATTACAACACTCCTCCATATTTGGCACTTTATAATTATAGTGCAAGTCTCAAAATAAATAACTCCAATGGAAAGAGCACGAAAAAAACAAGCACTTTTGCAAAAAATGGCACTCAAAACTGAGTTACCGATCAAAAGTTACAAACTTTTTAATATTTTTCTCTATTATTTATTTTAGGTGCCACTAAAACAAAGTAAAATGTTGTTGCCTTCACCACACAAATAAAATTAAAGGGGGCTGAAGTTAAGCACCTACTAGTAGGAATCACAAGTTTTAAGCCCTCATATGACCAAGGGCTAAGGATTTTAATGGGTAAAACAATCCCGTGATTTCTTTTCTGGTGGGCACGAATCCCGAGGCAAACCAATGTGCTTCTCTGTAACAACAACAAATCCACAAAAAATGACTGTCTGTAGAAATAGCCGAGTTTACAGTCGATCTTAGGGTTTTCATGCCTTCCGGATCCAATGGAAGCCTCTGCTTTCCATAAAAATGCACGCAGAAACAAAATATGACCAAATCCTAAATATATGAATACACAAATAATTTATTTGCAAAATAAAACTTACAGACGAATGCTAACAGCAATCTCCAGCTCTGATACCATGAAAGGAACGATAACCAGATCACACCAAGCCAAGAACACAGATGCTAATCAAACACCACGATCTATAAGATGAAAGCAATTCGCCAGAATAACTTTACATAAAACCTTTGCAAACAAATGAGAAACAATATCATATATTATTATGGAACTCAATGCAATACATTGAGAATGGGCCTTGCTTAAATAGGCAAGGAATAACAATCTAAGAACCAGTCAAGGTCGTAGATCAAACCATAAATCAAGGAAATAACTAGTCATCAAAGAACTAGTCAAGACCATAGATTTAGGAGAGAACTAGACATCAAGGATATAGTCAATACCATAGATCAAGGAAAGAACTAGTCAATACCATAGATCAAGGAAAGAACTATACCTCACAACTAGATAATATCTCCTAATATCTAAATAAGATAAAAGAAATATCCACACACATAAGTGGGTGAGGATAAATACAATAAAGGTGAATAAAGTACCTAGGTGAACATGAGCTAAGGTAAATACCTACTCTAACATAAACATGTTATTCATCATGTCAATATACTTCCCAAACATCCAAGAAGCTCACACTACCAAGCAATACCTCCTAGACACCTGTATGGGCTTGCTAGAGCAAGCAAACATCATTGACCCCCAGTGCAATAGATGATAAACATCTAAACCACCAAGTTATCATCTTAAAAAACATCATGACATAATCTTACAACATTCACTTTGTTATTAATGTGGTTATGCATCAACTACAACACCTATTAGGCCTACATGCCAATACCTACACCAACCTACCCACCTACTCTACACCTACCCTACACCTAGCCTTTCCATGTAATCTTTTCATAATCATATTTTATTAACTTAATATAATCCTAAAATAATCATATCCTCCACCTCTAAATCTAGAGGCTTTTATTTCTATAAGCCTCTCTAAACTTCTCCTTCCATTGAATTTTCAATGGAATCTTTTTCTCTCCAAGGAATTTTGAATTCAAATTCTAAGATTGTCCATTCTAAAATCCTCCAATCCTTTCCTCAATTTCCAACCTTCGATCTTCATCCTATTGCATGGATCTTCACCCTCCATTTTCTCTCCTACAAGTTATAAATGAAGCTCTCCTCCTCCATGAAAGCAAGGAGGAAGAATCCATAACCAATATTTTCCATTTTATTTTCAATCAATCCATCTTCAATCCACATACATCATCATTCATCAATAAATCCAGGGCAATAGAGGGGAGGTGTTTCCCATTTGTCTCCACCAAAATCTGAAGCAAATCAACACCATCCATGAGAAAATCCAACACAAAAAGGAAAGAGTATTGCATATTCTTGGTAAGATTCTCTCCCCCTTTCCATCTATTGCTCAATCTGAAGTATTGTTTGAAAGGATTAGATTAGGAATCAATTTAATTTTTGGGTTCTAACTTACATTCGCATCGAATCTTGTATAACATATACATCATCAAGCCAAGTTTAAATTGATTTGATTTAGAGATAACTAAACAACATTGGTTTACTTAGTTGACTTTTCAGATTTATTTAAGAGTTGAATTGTTATTCTAGATTTGCATGAATGAGTCATCGTTGAGTTGGTAAGGGGTTGCACATGCTTTTGAATTTTAATTCCACATCCTTCATTTTATTCACCAAAAAATTTACGTGAATGATTTTCTTTTGGAAGGATGTGAATTAATTTTGGATTGCGATAACTTGGGATATATCTTTAGTTAACTCGAATGCATAATTTGAGTTAATTTAAACATATTCTCTTGAATTTAATAATGATTTTTAGCTTTATTCATGACTTTTAGTCAAATTGAGTTGAGGAGATGGATATGATGTGAGGATATTTAATTTATTTAAATATAATTTATTTAATTAATTTGATATTAAATTAGCTAATAAAATTAGTTGATGGGGTTATAGGGTGCAACAATATTAATCAAATTGATTCTAGAGAAGGATAATATGTTTAATAAGATTTTAAATGTTTACAATGCGAGGTGGTTATTCCAGGGTGTTTACATGCACTAACCATACTAATCTCTCATCAACACGTTCCTACTTCTTGCACACTCCCTAAAAAATCTATGAAAAGATAATTCGCGTGCATAATCATGCCTTTGTAAAGTTCTCAAGCTAAAATTTGCCTCTATTATAAGTCATATTCATTTATGTGCTAGGATTCTTACACGCTCAAAAAGTAAGTTTTTAATCAAAGGATTAGCTTCTTTTTGGTTGAAGTGAAATTTTATTTGTTACCTAGGATGCTTCAACATCACATTGGAAAGTAAATACTATTAAGAAATCCACAACGAAATTACATCTAGAAAATATTATCTGTACAAATAAATAATATACCTAAAGAATTGTGTAATTTACAACATATGATATAAGAAATGAGTAGGTCTATAAGAGAGATGAATTTATGCAAGGAACTAGAAATAATCATGTTATAATAATGGATAAATCAATCAAAATGATGAAATAGTAGTTGTAAAATAAGGAAATCTATCCCAAGAGAAATAAGATCTAGACCTAAAAGGATATAATTTTGTTAGCTAACTTGTGTTAAACAAACAGCAAACCTTAGGTTTGGTGTAAGTTGTTTAGGTTCCACGAAAAAGAAATTGTTGGTTGGGTGCAAGCTAATTTAGGTTCACTAAAAATGAATCATGTAACTTAGGTTCATGTGGAAATGTAGATGTGAAAATTGGGTTTTTGATATTAATATACTACAATAACCACCTTACTTTGCGAATAGGTTTCTAAGCATATATAAATATTAAACCACACTTAATTGTATAATATAGGAACACCTGGAATATAAGAAAACAAAAAAAATCAAATTTTAGATATAATTAGGGTTTATAGGAGGATATTTGTTTTTTTTTTTTAAATTTAGAGACATTGCACCATGTGAAACATGTAATGAAAAGAAGGTTAAGATATTAAGGTGAATTGAATGCAAAAATTATAGCTTAATAAGAGAACATCTAATAAGAAGCTCGATGTGCATGAGTACAAAAATGGTGTAGTTGATTCCATACATTACAGAAATGGAAATTTTGAAATGAGATTCATGAATGTGTTATTTTGTGTCTTAGATTTGAAATCCTTGCACACTTTTCTTAGTTCTGTAAAAAGTCATTGGGAAATTTTTCTTCTTTTTCAATATACACAAATATGAAAATTGTGTATTCAATTGTATACAATATGGAAATGGAAATTATGAAATGAAATCCATGAATATTTTGTTTTGTCAAGTAGCTTTCACTAGGAAAATTATCTCTTTTTTAAAAACCTTAATCTAACCTTTAAGCTTACAAACTGTGAAATGAAAATAAATGTGTTTCAAAACCTTTGATAAACTAGAGAAAACCCAATATTCCATAGTATCTATTAGGCCTCCAAACTAATGAACAATGTGGCAATCAACATAGAAGTGTAAAGTACTTGACAGGGATTCTTGTGTAGTTTAAGTGTGTCAACCCTTATATTTTGAATGGGTTCAAACAACTAATAAATATGATGTATATTTAAATAATTAAATTTTACTTTTAATACTGAATCATTTCTAAAATAAATAGATTCATTTTATGATAATCTTTTTATTATAATCCTAAATACACTAATACAAATTCATATTTATAAACTTCTTAAATTTATAAATATGGATCTCATTAATTAAATCCATTCAAATACTTTAGCCACCCAAAAAAAATAAATTAAAACTTGCAAAATACAACACATTCCAATAAGTTTCTAACTTTAAATCAATAATTCCCGTATCAAAATTAAGAGTATTTATTAATGGATACAATTAACAAAGAAAAAACATCAAGTCAAGTGCACATCACATCTTTAGTCCATTGTTTTGCCCTACGCTTAAACTCCTTTATATTAAAATCGAATATAACATCTTTTCTTTCTTTTTCAATTCAAATCAAAGTCTTGCTCACATCATTTTTTTTTGTCTCCATTAACAAAGGAATCTCTGTTTTTTTCTTTTTCCATTCAACGCCAAAAAAAAAAATGAATGAAACATCTTATCTTCCTTTTTCCATTCAAATCTAGTAAAGGCATTTGCGCGTATTACACGTTTTAAGATAAGCACTCGACAGCTGTAATCACACCACATTTTTAGTGGCCAGTTAACGACGGAATAGAAGCAATTGCTGTTTTTTCTATGCCAACAAAGAAAAAACATGAAATCAAATGCTTAACAGTATGCAATTTCATTCAAATCTATTAAGACCTTTGCGTGTATTGCGGGGAAAGTCATTTTAAAAAAATAAAAATGAAAAGGGCTCTTATATTATATTAAATGCAATACGATAAAAAAAAGCTTTCAACAAAAAAGTGGGTGGTATGAGAACACGCCCCAAAACCATGAACAAAGTTAGGCAGGGCCTAGAACAACCAAAGTTAAACTAGACTAAGCCTAGAAATATACAAACCAAAAATAGGCAAAGCCTAAGAAAGGACAACAAGCAAATTCAAGTAGCAGCAGCAAACATGCCCGAGGCAGGCGGATCTTGGTCATCCGGCCACCCCGAACCCGATAGATCTTTGCCATCATCAAGAGGTGCCCACCCAGTAGAAGTGTTGTCCTCTGGGTCCGCTTCCTTGTGATTAGCAATAGCAAGGCTGAGCCGCGGGAATTTGTCGGAGGTGGCGGTGGACTCCAAGCCGTATGAGGTGTGGCAGTGGCAAGAGGAGAGCCCGAACACTGGTGGTGAGGTGGCAAGCCCCAACCCTGATGGCGAGAAGGTGATCCCCAACCATGATGTCGAGTTGACGAGTGTGTCGGCGAGCCCTACCCACTGCGGTGAGCTGGCGAGATGTTGCGTTGGAAGTGTCGTGGAGAACGGCGAGTACGAATGAATACACGCCGCTGAGACCGACCACCATGAGCCGACGGCGAGGAGCGCCTGGAGGGTGACGGAGGCACACGAGCCACGTTGCAAGGGGCCTCTCCCCAATGGCAAAGTAGGGTCTACAGGTGATCCACCTGCAACGCCACTTTATTGGCCTGCACCTGAATCTGCAGAAGCACATTGGAGATCACCATAGATTTACTATAAAGAGAGAAATTTTGATCAACTATAGAATTAGCAAAGAAAAAAACATTTCTTTCTTTCCGAATCCAAAACAGAATCTCCCCTCTGAAAATATGCCAAATCTGGGTGAATATAGGCAGAAGTTTGGGACTGTCTCCCAAAAGGATATGTTGTCAAGTGAAACAATGAGGCCGAGAAGGAAAGAAAAAATAATGGATCCAGTTCCAGGATTTTTGAGTTGTGGGACAAAACCAGAAAACATGTAACAACATTTCTAAATGCCCACAGAAAGGGCACTTGGGAATAGGAATCCCAATCTAAGCAAGACGAGCTCTGATAGGAGGCCTTGATGAAGAATACACCAAAGGAAATGCCTCCCTAAGAGACCAAACATTTTCTAACTGTCATCCCTAGGTGGAGGAGGTGGAATGAAGTCCCCATCGAAAATTGAGTTTTTCCACCATGGGTAGATGGGGTGAAAGCCAGTGATAACCCATACTGGCTTTGTAGTTATAAAAAGGGATGTCAAAATGTCATTCCCAATCCTTCCACCAAGGGCAGGAGGAATACATAGTAATTTTATGCATCATGTAGTCAAGAACAGAGTTGATTACTGCGTGAGAAGTATCCTGATCCTGGTTGGAAATCTGAAAAAGAGCCTTAAATTCCAGCCAAGGGAACCAGCGTTGCGCATTCTTGCAAAAAAAATCCTCAATAGTGTGAATTTCGCGGTTGAAATTTTTGATCATGAAGGTTCTCGAGACGTCAACAAGGCATTGGTCTTGAGATTGAAAAAGTGGTGACCACCAAAGTGAGTGTTGGTTGACAGAGAGCCCATTATGAAAGTTGTCCCTGAAAGAGGGAAAAACAAGAACCGATGTCGAAAACAATGCACCACAACGAAGTTGCACTCCGATGGTAACGTCAATCTCTAACACAATAATCAAGATTTGAATAAATGGAAAGAAAGTGCAAGTAAGAAAACAGGTCTGGTGATGCTCATAGATCGAAAAAAGGAAGTACAAATAGGGGTGTTGTGTAACCCCCATGCCTAAACAAGGAAAAAATATCAATGATGCCACTGACGCATATGACGTGATTGATGCATATGACGCCACTAAAGGAGGAGTTACAATTCCAAATAAGGAATGTAACTACTATAACACACTAACGCAAATGACAATGATAGATTCTATGACAGAATCTGCCAATTGTCATTTGACTTCCTAAGACCTATGACTCTCACTAGGTGAGATGACTCACCAGGTGATGTGGACGATGACTAGGCATGTCACACACACCAACACCCCCCCTTCATTGAAGTTGAGGAAGAGGTCAAGGTAAGTCAGAATAGAAAAGAATACTCCCCAAGACAACTAAGAAAGATGTGTCAATGGGGCCCGACAACTAAAGACCAGATAATGTGTCCATATATAAACAACATATTTTTGGAAAGAAGAAGAGGAGAAGGAGGAGGACTATATAGCCCGAAGAAGATGGGCGGCTGTAGCAGACCTCACCCCAAGAAGAGACTACAAGTGAAAAAACTTCACCTCAGTGAAGGGCTTGGTGAATATGTCTGCAACCTGATCAGTTGTCTGAACATACTGTATATCGATGATGTTTTCATGTATCGGCTCCTGTATGAAGTGCATGTGAATCTCAATGTGCTTCGTCTGCTGATGTTGAGCTGGATTTCTACAAATCAAGATAGTGCTCATGTTGTCACAGTAGATGATGGTAGGCCACCGAAAGTAGATGCCAAACTCTGTCAAGATACCCCGTAACCAAACAGTTTTTGTGGCAGTGTTAACTGATCCTCTGTATTCTACTTCTATCAATGATATGGCAATGGCATTCTGCTTCTTGCTGGACCAACTGATAGGACCTAAACCAAGATTGAAATTGTAGCCTGAGGTAGACTTCTAATGATCTAGATTACTGGCCCAATCTGAGTCTGTAAATTCAACCAAGTCAATCTCAGTCCCTCCTAAGTAATGAATCCCATCGATGTGAGTGCCATGAACATAGTGAAGGATCCACTTTACTGCTTTTAAATGCAGCTCATGAGGCTCCTGTATAAATCTAGACACGATCCCAACAACATACGAAAGATCTGGCAGAGTGTGAGTAAGGTAGATCAAGCTCCCCACCAACTGCCGATAAAGGGTACCATCAACCAAGGGGGAAGAGCAATCAGAAACCAACTTGACCTCGGAAAGAAAAGGAGTAGGTGAGGACTTGCAATCAGACATGTGAAACCGAGCAAGCAAATCAAGAGAGTACTTAGGCTGCGAGATCATAACTCCCGAGTCAAATTGTGAAATCTGGATCCCAAGAAAGTAATGAAGCAATCCTAAGTCTGACATGGAGAAGTTGTTGGCCAAGGAGATCTTCACAGAATCAATGATAGAGGAAGAGCTACCTGTGATCAACAAGTCATCAACATAGAGAACAAGAATAAGCATGGATTCATCCTACCGTAGAATATACACATTTGGGTCAGAGTGACACCGAGTGAACCCTGATGCAAGTAAAAAGGAGTCCATCTTGGCATACCAAGCCTAAGGGGCTTGTTTAAGGCCGTAGAGAGACTTCTTTAACTTACAAACGATGGAAGGATCATGGACATAACCCGGAGGTTGTTCCATATAGATCTCTTCCTCTAGGTCCCCATGAAGGAAGCCACTCTTAACATCCATCTGGTGGACTTCCCATCTGTTAGCGGCAACGATGGAAAGGGTTAGTTGAATGGAAGTCATCTTCACAACCAGAGCAAAGGTTTCTGAGTAATCAACCCCAGCTACCTGGGAGAAACCCTTAGCTATAAGTCGTGCTTTATACTTCTCGAATTCTTCATTGGCTTCATACTTTGTTCGATATATCCACCTACACCGAATGAATTTTCTTCCTTTTAGAAGAGGGGTAAGATCCCAAATGTCATTCTTTATGAGTGAGGAATACTCCTCATCCATAGTAGAATCCCAGAAGCTTCCTAGAAAGATGGTGGATCAGAAGCAGAGGCGAAGAAGGAGTGGGGTCCAACGAAACTCAAGCGCGTATGTCTCTCATTTGAAGGATCTCTAACTAAATCTTTAGCTCTCTGTAAAGTTTTCCGTGCCAAAAGAGGTACCAAAGGTTCAAGATCAGAGTCAGAAGATTCTTCACTCGAGTGAGAAGGGACATAGTCCTCATCATCACTATTGTCAGAATCAGAAGACTTAGAAATTTGAGGATCGGGAGGAGTAGGGAGAGGAGGAACTCACTCAACAAAATCATCATCCGACGAGTCAGAATCTAAATTGGTGGGCAAAAGAACCTCAGTGGAAGTCAAAGTCAAGGATGACTCATCAAACTTCACACTCCTCTCAATATAGAGCTCATGGGTAGTAGGGTTCAACAATCGATATCCCTTCATGCCATCAGGATACCCAACAAAGATACAAGGTTTGGATTGAGGATCCAATGCCTTACATTTCTTCTTGGGAATTCAAGCCATAGCCTTGGATCCGAAGACTCGAAAGTGCTCAACACCAGGCTTGTGTCCAAACCATGCTTCATAGGGTGTCATCCCTCTTACTGCCTTGTGTGGAACATGATTTTGAATGTAACAAGCACAATTCACTGCTTCAGCCAATACTGTGGAGGAAGGGACTTCAAGTGAACCATACAAGTAGACATCTCCTTTAGAGTTCGGTTATTTCTTTCTACAACTCCATTTTGGGAAGGGTTGTAAGCAACTGTACGTTGCAAAGCAATCCCCTCAAAAGTGCAAAAATCCTCAAACCTATTTCTCACATACTCGCCTCCATTGTCGGTTCGAAGAACTTTGTTAAACCATTCCACTTGTTTCTCAACAAGAGCCTTAAAGTTTAGAAAATGCTCAAAGACTTCAGACTTAAGCTTAAGAAAATATACCCAAGTATATCACAAAAAGTCATCAATGAAGGTTAGTATATATAGAGCTCTAGTGAAAGAAGGAGATGGAAAGGGGCCAGAAACATCACTAAGATCCAAGAGACGAGTATTAGGGGAGAGACACCAATAGTGGTGCACCTTATGTTAGGGGCCACAAAATAAATTCTATAAAATGTTGGAACTTGATTTTTTTCATTACTACGTAGTTCAAGATTTTTTTAAATTACATATATTTTTTTGAGTGTTGAATTGGAGGGAAAGATATATTTTGAATTTATTTAAAATAGTAAATTTTAGTTACACTACATTTTGATTGGAACCCATATTTGATCATGGGTGATAATGGTTGAACATTTAAGATTTTAAAAAGGTAAATCTTACATGGCATGATGACATTGGGTGTTGTCATGTCAAAAATGACTAATCACCAGGTACTTTTATGACAACTATTGGGTGTTGTGTATTCAAGACACTATATCCACAATTAAACCATGCTTAACCATTGGTGTCTCTCTCCTATTTGTGTGTTGTTTGGGACAATTTTTTTTCTTTCCACAGATTTAATGATGGCCGCAATAGTAGGGTTGGCATGACTGGTGGGTGTGGCGCATTCGCTTTCTTAGGCAGTTATAAATCACACAAAAATCATAGTGAATTCTTCTTTCTCACTGTAGCTCGAACCTGGGTTTTAACATGTCATGTCATTGCTTATAGCCAACGAAAAAGCGTTTCTCTTATTACAATCATATTTAATGTTTTATATTTAGTGTTGTGGAGTCTCTGCAGGGGTTAAATTTGACAGTTGTTTAGACATTTTTTGTGATTTTGGACGTAAAATACTTGTAAATATCTGATCTAACTGTCACACACAACTTGCATATTTAAAACGTGACCATCATTTTTTATATTATAGATTTGTATAAATATTATAAAAATATGTAAATGTATATTATCAAAGATATAATAAATATAGAATAATTAGTAAAATTATAATTATTTTGTGTTTTTGAAGGGCGGTATTGAAACATTACTGTCACCCAAAAATTGTTTAATAGGCATATGTGGGCATCAAATTTAACCCCTGAGTCTCTGTATGCATCTTACCTGATTGTAATTGTTTTTATGGATTTTGGAGGCAAGTTAGAGATCGTGATCGTGTTTAGTTTGGAAAGGATGCTTAGACATTGTGGCTATGTTTTTTTTCTTGGTAGCTTTACATTGCACAATAGGTGGAAATTTTCTTGTGTTTTGCCCTACATTTTCTCTTGTTTGACCGCACCAACTAGGTTAGTTGGGTGTGTGCATAAATATAAGCACATAGAGTCAAAAGTTTTTAATACTACCATAAGTCATGATCTAAATATATATGTTAATGTATTGTATCTAAACTTAATGCATCTTAGGATTTGAAAATTAAAAGAGTAATTGCACTGTATTATAAATAAAGGAATATTTATTGTGGACTCAAACATCAAACTATTTTTAAAAAATTACATTGTTGCGTATGCAATGAACTTTGTGGCATAAATTTTCAAACCATTTTATTTACATTCTATAGATTAAAATCTCCATATAACTAACTTACCAAGAATTAAATTAGTTTTATTTTTGTTACACTTTCAATAATCCACATTCACTACTTGCCTCAATAGTTATGGTAAATAAATTTCTTTGTTGAAAGAAGGTAGATCGTACATAACCACAAACACATAGACAAAGATAACAATGCATACAAATACATTTATAGATGTAAGAATCACATATTGAAGACAATAGAAGGAAATGCATATGCATATGCATATACAAATGCAAATAACTTGTCACAGAGTTTTCTATTGTGTAACAAATTTCGACAAATGAAGAGGAGTGATTGTATACCGTGAAAGATTTTGCTTCAATGAAGATTTTAATCTTGAGGCATTGATTATGTTCTGTGAAAGCTTTAGGTTTCAATTTGTTATTTTAAACAATGTGAATTTAAGGGTCGTGATCTATTTAAAAAACACAATGGACTTAGTTTTGTGTGGGGGGCCTACACCTTTCAAACATAAAATACTACTTTTTCTTTATTTGTTCTCCCTACACAAGGACTTGGTTTTGTCTTGTATTTCAAATAAAAGAGGTAGCTCTGTAGGTGAAACATGGTTTTTTTGAGAATACTACTTTATATGTATGTCTTAGTTTTTTGCACGTATTATTAATACATGGAAAAAATAGCAAATTTTATTCGTGAAATTGATGACTTTTATTTAATAAATATTTCTTTTTCCTCATCCATTCAACATATTGCATATAAGTGAATTTCATATGCCAACTTTGTAAAATAAATTCATTATGCATGTTTTTCTTTCTAATTGTACTTACATATTTAAGGTGAATAGGAAATGTTGTGTGTATTGTTTTGTATGCATGTATTTCATTTTTATTATTCATTCATTGCATTACACATGAAATGATCTCGAATTATCGCTTGTTCTAAAAAGATCCTAACCTTATTTTGTGTTTTTTCCTTGCATTCTGACTCGTCTCTCTCTGCATGGTTCTATGAGATTCATGCGAAGGCATCTTCTTCTTTATATCTATTTTGTTAGAAGAAGCTCTTGTTGTACAAGCCATTTGGCAACATTGGCTATGCTATTGGCCGCACAAAAAATGAAATTATTTGTAATTGGGAAGACATGAGGTTCTCCTACAATCAATGGCATGCTAGTGTTTATGCTTCCCCTGTGGAATCTGGTTCATTTCATATTGATTCCTCCACAAATGAATATCCAAAACATGGAGCTATCATGTTGGATGAGTGGCAACTCCTTTCCCAGTGCACTGTAGCATCAATATGCAACTTAATGGCTTGGATATGCTTGAGCACCGTGACTTTGACAGCGCCTTCAATTAGAATGCATGTTTTTGTCTTGCAAGCCTGA
This sequence comes from Taxus chinensis, assembly GCA_019776745.2. Taxonomy (NCBI): domain Eukaryota; kingdom Viridiplantae; phylum Streptophyta; class Pinopsida; order Cupressales; family Taxaceae; genus Taxus; species Taxus chinensis. The sequence goes on along the minus strand of CM034152.1, from coordinate 115,223,077 downwards.
AAGAAACAATAACCTCAATCATTGTGGCCAACAAGAGGATAATCATCCTCCACTCTATGCAACATTCTACCTCAAAAATTGATAGTTGTTTATCTCCTAGAAACAAGAGGTTACCTCCCACACTATTCTTCATCATACTGTGCATCAAGCGTCACTCCCACCTCTTCCACTTATTATTCAATGAACAATTGAGACAAGTAAATAGTTCCTCGTTGCCACTTAAATGCTCATACATACCAACTTCAACAAATGTATTATTTCCTTCCTCCCACTTTCCTCTTTTGCCACTTTACTTGCTGATAACAAATTCTTCCCTCCCTTCCATTCCTCCTTTCATTTCCACTCATGCTTTTTAATTCCATCTCCAAACAAACAACTCCATTGTATTTTCCAACCTTTCCTTCCCTTCCCTACATTAAGAGCCTTTCATATATCCACATTTCCATTGCATCTAATTATTTGACTCTAGTTCATTCTCAATGTATCGTTGGTTTTTAAGCTGCATGAGTGCTTAACTTAGTGGTATATGCCAAAGATGTACCTTTGATGTTGCTTACGTAACTAGACCAGCGTCATGTTTACTTTTCCACGCACAGTCATCGTAATTGAATGTAAGGAGATAAAAGATTCGAAATGGCCTCCACCACTCACCGATCTCTCACTGTCCGTGCTGCGATGTTTTATTTCCTTGTTTAGGGAATCAACATCTCATTTCATCCAACGGTCATCGTTAGTCGTCAGCCAAAGCTCTTTAAGAATGTGAATACTTAGCAAGTGTTTGTAGTTTCGTACTCTCTTTATTCCAAACATTTCAACTTACCGGGGAGTGGGAGGAATACGTACAAAACCCTTTTAGAATCTGAATAAGAAATTACCATGAAACGCATCATTTGCATTTCCGTCGTTCCCGTGTCAGTTTTGTCTACATTTGTAGTTTGAGTGGATTGGGGTTCCCTACAAGGCTACGGTCATCTATGTAGGACCGGATGTTATTCTCCACACAGATGCACCATTTTTACCTCAAGCCTATGTAGGTATCACCTAGGTATTTTGATTCCCCACACATTCTATCATGTACTTTTCTAGAAGCTCTACTACAATTATTGTCTTCCTACAATTATTTTTCTTTATTAAAGTTGTAAGTTGCACTCAAGTACAAGTATTTGAATAAAATGGAAGATCAAATCAAACTAGCAATCGTATGTGGAGTGTTTGATGGAAATGCCGAAAGGGATGGAACAAAGAATTGAAAATTGAGGAAGTGAAAAAAAGGAAGAGGATGAGGGACGATTGAAAAGGGGTTCAAGGGGGGAAGGGAATTGTGTTCGACTATATCATCTATATCTTGAGTGCATAATCGATGTGGGCGTGAATTACATTTAAAGGGGACAAACCAAAAAATGGGAAAAATCCAAAATGTTCCATGTTTGAGACCCAACTAAAAAGTGTGAATTAAATACCTAAATGTTTTGCACCTTTTTTCATGGCTTAAATTGTAGCACCCAAATAAAATCTATTATATGTGTTACACTTTATCAAATCAATCTCGATCACATTATTCATGTGAGTGCAATTTACACTTAAAAAGGCCAAAAGAAATAATGGGAAAATATTCAATTATAATGTACTCAATACGAGATCCACGATGCAATAAATTGTTCTATAAAGAGAAATGATGCCCATTTTTTTAAGATTGCTTCTGCAACAAGTATGGACATCTCCTGATTTTTTTAATCATATCAAGGTAGTTTTCTAAATAGATAGAGCAAGTTTTGGTGTTCAAGAACTGATCTATTTTCTTTCAAAATGTGCATCAAGTTTAAAAAATGATGGGGAGATTGGGAAGGAGTATATTTGTGGAGAAAAGGAAATAACATGAGAGGGTCGTTGTCATCATGTCCATCACCAAATTGAAATGAAATGTAAAGTCTAAACTATTCATCTCATGTTTGATCATTTCAATCTTGTTTCGTTGTTCATTGTGCATCACGAGTATGTTGTGGTCTTCTTTCAATACGCTTATTAAGATGGCAATTACTATTTTTAGGAACCTAGCAGAGCAGTCCTACCTATTATAGTTGAAAGAAATGCAATTAAGCAACCAAATACCGAATGTTACCTACAATAGAACAATATTGATTCAAGTTAATATATATACCCACACCAGTGTTAAGTCATGTAAGAGTTCAATCCTACAACTAAGAAGAACTTTTAACATCCACGAGGCTAGTTGCACTTCTGTTTGAGTACGTAAAGTGGTTACAAATTTCATTTCAATCCACAATTACTGTAATTATTGACTTCACAAAATTAATACAATAATCAACAACTATATTATACCTTTTTTGTTATATCAATTCAACCCTCCAACCAGGTGGAAGTTCATCACAAAACTAATACTGGGCCTACATTTATGCTTTTCTATGTCAACATGACTTGGGATCATGCAAGCAAAGCATTTAAAGAGAACATAAACCCAATAAGCATATTATTCTTGTCATTTATCTATAATTATATCTACATTTAAGTTTATCTTGGTCTAAACTACATGTGATGCTCTCCGTCCAAAGTAGCAAAAATTATATCAACCCAATTTTTCTTGATGTCATTTGATCCAACTATTTTTCTTGTGGAATCTTATACAATTAGAGCAAGTAACAAAATAAGAGTGTACTGCTACTAGTACATTAGAAGTGGATTAATTTAGCTTTGACAAAAACATTCCTCTTAGGCAAGTGGAAAAGGAACAAAATGCCCAAAAGCCAATTTTGCCCCTTTAAAAATAAATTCAGGCACACTCAAATAGTCAAACTATCATTCCAGTCAAGCAGTGTTTTGTGAAATCATCTCACCAAATCTCACAAACAAATTCCCATTAGAAGTGATATTTGTGCTCCCTATAACATCTATGTGCTTACCATCTACATATTTATCCAAATACCTCCAAATATTATGTTGTCCGAGAAATGCCATTATAACTTACAGAGAGGCTAAAGAAACAACATACGAGAAAAAAACGAATTGCATTTCATTCCCCGAGTAAAGACATACAAAAGTAAAAAAATAGAGAGAAATATCTACAATATGTTGTGTTATAGCTAAAGAATTGTGGAATCAATAATGTGTTGAAGATTAAAGAGGCGAGGAAACTACCATTGTCATCTAGTACAATATAAGGGCATGGTGCCTCAGATAGACGACCACATCTATAAAGAAGCACCACCAGGTTTGGATGGGAAACAAAGAATAAGTTGTCACCACATATGTATGTGGATCTCATCTTAGGTATTGTAACGTCCGCTAAAAACGCCCACACGAGACCCAAGAATATCCTAGCGTTAGCTAGAACAATTATGGAATAAATTTTTTTAGAAGCATACCCACATACAGGCTTCGAAATACAGTTGTCCCATTAGTGTTTCTAAGTCAAATAAATTTAATACTAAATTTTTATTTTTTTCGATTTTAACGAAATATTAAACCCACATTAAAATTTAATGAATTTAATCTGACCAAGCATGGAGAGTTCCCTAAGTGTTATTTAAATAAACAAATTAATTCCTACTATAGTTGAATATTCCATATTTAATTTTAGAGGGTTAAAGGGGCCAAAATAAATAAATACCCATGGTATTTAATTCCACAAGGTTTAAACAATTAACAAGGTCCCCATCTTACATGGGGTTAGAATAAGCATTCCCTTAGCCCAAAAAGTGACCCCTTAAACAAAATCAACTCATGTTTTTTGAAATTAAAACATTTAAATTAAAAGGCAATTTCCACTCACCCACTCCCCACCTACTTTTTTTAGGGATAAATCTTATCCCTTGGATGGATTCAATTAGGACCCTTGACGAGGAAAAAAGACAACTAACTCTAAAACATGCTTATGAAGTCTTCTTTCTCTCTTCTTTTGATCTATTATTTTCCACTTGTTTTGTAGGTTGAGGAGGAGGAAGAGAAGCCAATGGAGGCCATCCCAAGATTTTGGGGAGACATTGCAAGCTCCAATATTTTTTTTTAATTTTGTTCACACCCTCTCCTAAGGTTTTAAAAGCATTTATTTAATTTATTTAGCTTAGTTTTCTTTGATTTGCCCGAAAGGACTTGTGGGTTTTGCCCATTTTGATATGTGGTTATATTTGGTTTGCATCTTCATTTGGGTATGTTATTCTTATATACTTATTTGCAAAGATTACAAACCTGAAATAATAATAAAAGAAACTAGAAATATTATTCTCTCTCTCTCTCTCTCTCTCTCTCTCTCACACACACACACACACACACACACACACACACACACACACACCGTAAAAAGGGAGAGTACAGGCCGCGCCACTTTACACAGTTCGTAAAAAAATAAAAAAAATAAAGTGCATTGTTTAGTGTAGGGTAATATTTGGGTGGGGGAAATTTTTTTAAAACAAAATATGATTGTGGCTTTTAGCCTTAATACCATTTTTTTTTCTTTTTTTACTTGAAATTTCTAACATTCTTTAAACTTTATTCTATTTAATATACATAGTTTTATATATACTCTCTCTCTCTCTCTCTCTCTCTCTCTCTCTCTCTCTATATATATATATATATTAAAATTAAAATTAGTAGTATATTAATATTAATGTATTTTTATATTAATATATTCCCTCTAATACTAAAGTATTTTATTATTAATAAGATTTTAAACATTGATATTGCTATCAAAGGTGGTAAAGGAAATATAGTTAGTATTATTGATAAGTTGACTACTTGCACTATCATTTTGTTATCTTAATAATTTGATAAAAAGATAGTGTAGAAAGTAAGAGAGAGTACATTTCCTTTCCTTTAGCAATTTTGTAATAACTTGCAATAAGTTTCAAATGAGATTTACATGCTAGAGTTTAATGATTAGACTACTTTATTGACCAAATTAAAAATCAATTGTAGTTTAAGCTCCTTTCTATCAACAATACAAGGACAAGTATAAATAGACTAACTTTTACAATACATGTCTTTCAAGTAACACAATGAAATGTAATATTTCTTAATATAAGTTTCCAACATTTCACAAGAGAGAGTTTACATCAACATTTCCAATCATATATTTAGAACAAGAACAACATATTTTTGTGGGAATAAATCAACTTCAGTGGAATGAAATATTTCCTCTATAAAAGCTTCCTTTCTATCTCAACATCTTGCTTTACAACACAACTTTGAAACCTAATAATCAAACAAATTTTTCTTCACAAATACTAATACAATGTCTTCCACTTAAAGTGAGAAATTTTGCAATAAGGAAAACTAAAATGAACTTCAAAATTTGTCTTCATGCATAGCTCCAAGATCAACTTTCTAACCAAGCTCCATCTTCTCATCAACAACAAAAGAGATCCACCATGCTTCTTTTGATCACAACAAAAAGGGGGGGAGAGGCAACACTCTCCACCCAACCAATAATTCCAACGAGGAGGAGAAGCCATCCTCCTCATTGGCCCCCAAGCCCCAACCACATTGCAATGAAAAATGGATTCAACTCATGGCAATAAAACAAGCTTCCAAATCACAATACAAGATTCTACAACCATACCAAAATCCAAACAATACAACTACAATCTCAAGAAGGGAAAGTAACAAAATACACAAGGCTTCAACATGAAAAATCAAAAGGAGTAAGATCTATGGGGAAGTCACTTATGCCTCATAATGGGAAATGGGTGCCCACCTACAAACCCTCCAATAAACATCACAAAACCTCTACACACTCTTATGTCTCCCTCAAGTACCTCTTATACCTTTCACATTCTCTTATGCCTCCCTACAATCTCTTATGGCTCCCTCATAAAAAATAGACCAAGTAAGAAATGCAAGTAATTTCTTGTCCAAGGTGGGGCACCCAACCAAACTCCCTCCAAAACATGCAATGAAATATTATGTCTCCCCACATGTAAGATCCCCATAGTCCCTTCCTACACCACACTTAAGTAATCTACCCAAGCAACCAACTAGCATACCAAAACACTCAAACATGCACATATACACAATAAACAAAGAAAATTATTTTACAAGAGTATAACTCCTACCTTTCCATGGTAGAGCTTGATCTAAGAGTTCCACACCAAGCTTCTTCAAGCCCAAACAATCACCAAAGCTCCAACAAATCCACAAGCCCTCCAAAATCCTCTAACTCTCAAAGATGCAAGAGCACAAAGAAATGAAGTAACCCCCAAACAAGTAAAAGAACTTGAATAAATAGAAAATGGAGAGAGGAGGGTGAGGTGGCTCCATGTAGGATGCCACATCACTCATCTTCAACTCCACCTCACAAGTCAAACCTCAAACACCAAAGCACAATTAATAACTGCGTGAAGAAATGACATTTTACTTACACACACAATCCAAGCCTACACCCCTTAAGGACTAAAATAATTACATGTAAGAAGGTGCAATAAAAAATTACAATTTGTCTTCCTAAAAAAATTAATGTGGCCTAATTTTGACCCCCGAACCATAGGTAGGGTTGGTATAGCAATTTAAGAGGTGTGGGACAAGTTTAACTTGTCCCACAAGCCTCCAAATTAACTTTTGCCCACCAAATTTACATCTCAGCATCTGTGGAAACGTGGCCCTTTCTTGTTAGATGCGACTCGACATGGCACTTTGAAAACTCTAAGGCCCGATTCAACTCAAAACTTGTCCACGTGGAGGGATGACACTCGTATGAAAAATCACCTTTTGGTTTGGCCTTGGAGTTGCACCGGGGAGACACGTGGAAGTTTCCGCTACCTTGCACAGAATCAGAAATTTTTTTCATGCGGTCGGTGCAGCTTTAGTGGACCATGGACACATGGAGGACCGGCGCTCATTTGAGGATCCACCTCAGGGTCCCACCTTAACAATTGCGACAGGGAGACATGTGGAGGCTTCCACCGGCTCCACTCTATACTTAAAATTTTCAAAGCAATTTTTAAAGGCCTAGGACACGTGGAGGGACTGCACTTGTTTGGGGACCGGCCCCTAAATTTTATTTTGAAGAAGTTCCAAGGAGGACACTTGGAGGCTTCCACTCACTCTACCCTTGCTTGGACTTTTCAAGGGCTAAGGAAAACTTGTCTCGGACCCTAGACACATGGCACTTTCCACTGATTCTTCAACTTTTTTATCAACTTTGTCTGACTGAGACACGTGGTGACCCCGCACTTGTTCAGGGTCTTCACTTTTGAGGACCATACCAAAGGTGACACGTGGAGGCTTCTGCTGGCTCCTTTTTTACTAAGAATTTTTCAAAGGCCAAAAGGCAATTTTCTTGGGCCTAGGGCACGTGGAAGGCCCACGCTTGTTTGGAAACTTGCCCCTATACTTATCCTTTGCAGTTGCACCAAGGAAACATGTGGATGACTATAATATAAAGTAGAAAAGGGGAAGAATCAATGGTTGTTGTGTATTGTGTCTATTTTTCTACCATTTTTTCTCCAAGACTCCTGGAGATGCGAATACACACTGTTTTTCATCATTTTTGATGAAATTCCATGTTGTTTTTGTATGTAAAGTGATCATTGAATGGATTTAGAACTTAATTTGTGAGTCCAAGGATTGTTAAGATTGATATTTTGAAGTTGGAATTGCTTGAGCACTTGTAAAAATGGGAATTACTAGAGGAGATGGATGTGGGGAAAAATTATAGAGGAAAAATATGGAAAAGGATGAAATGCTGAAGGTTACAAGCGCAAAGGATGGAAAAGGTGTTTCCTCAAGAGTAAAAAGGATTTCCTATCAGATCCAGCTGTGTAGAGCCTCCAGAAAATGATTAAAATGGGGATTTCTCACATGACAGAATCAGAATGATTAAAAGGATTGTCAAAAAGGTTGTGGCATGGCATCCTAGTCATTAGTCGAGTGTCTGAGAAACATGATCAGTTCATAATTGGTCCACCTGGCAGCTTTCAGATGTGAATTTGTTAAATGTCACTTTCTGAGGAAAATTGGTAACAAGCAAAGGTCCCTCGAATATTCTTCTCTTTTGGGGGGAAAATTGAGTGAGTAAAATGTATAAATGCAATGAGAATACTCTTGCAAAGGGTTGGGGGTTGAATTCTTAAGAGAAAATTTGTGAAAATCTATCTTCCTGAGAGACCAATCTGAGATAACCTGTTAATTTCTTCTGTGTTATTTTTCTATCATGTCAAGTTGGTTACAGATGTATAGCCATTGATGAGCACTGAGATTTCTCTAGAAGCTTTCCCCTGCTGATGAATTTAAGCAATTTTGAAATTAATTTGTGTCAATCTTGGAGAAATTAGTGTCTGCTTTGTTTCAGAATGTCTACAAGCATTTTTTCTTGTTCCTATTGCAATCTTACATTGAAATATTTTTGAAATCACATAGGATCTCATCCCTATGACAGTTTAGTGGCATTTGCAATTTCATTTCAAGAAGAGCCTTCATCCTATGATGAGATAAACAATTTAAAATCACTCCACTATCATTTGTTGATAAATATTGTTGTAAGTCTTTGGGTGTACCTTAGGCATGATTAATCAGAGATTTTGGTGTTTAATTGAGTCTTTTAACTCAATCCTTCATGTTATATTCTCAAATATTGTGTGAAAATGTGCTGATCTAGGCCTCCATTGAAGCACACCTTCTAGTTGAAGGAACGTCTTAACTATTCTAAAGCTTTTTGTTGTTGAGTTGTCCATTGTTGTGAAGTTTCTCAGAGATCTGGTATAATCAACTTTATCCTACTTAATCTCCCACCAAAATTATTCAAAAACCATGAATCCATCCTGAACTACCCCTATGTTCCCTATATATCAACAAAGGAACAAAATCTATTTACTAAAATATGTAGAACAATCAGGATCTCATAATGTCTTCAGTAACCTTAGCCTTGTTTTGAAAGTATCTCCATCTTTTAGAAGTGACAACTCTTAAGAGTTAAATTATGGAGTATTGACCATATTTTCCCAAGGTTTTCTTCATAAAATTTTTGCAAAAGAAGGATATCTCCATCTCCTTCATCAAACAGAGGTTACACTATGGGTCCTCTCACCCTGGTCGAAAGGCATGACCTAAAGTAGTGAGGATAGGTCAAATCCTCTTGAAGGTGTTATCCATCTCTCCAAAAATCTGAGTGACAAAGGGCCAGTTAGATCTCATCCCTGGCTACAAAACAACACACATCATGATCTATCTGTCTCTAAGCTCCATGCAAAATATGTGATGTTGTTCAGCATGAGAGGGAGAACAAATTTGGATACCAACACTGGTGGCATCGTTGGGGATAATTTGTTGGATCAACAACACTTTTATGCCATTTCATATCCATTTGGCCTGTCCAACACTGGTGGCACCATTTCTAGGGATAATTTGTTGATTTGTTTGCAGTTCATATCCATTTGGCCAATCAACAACACTTATGGCATTTCTGGGGATTATTTGAGCTAGGGAAACAACACTTAATTTGTGTGCAAAGTTTGAACAATCAACAATGCATATAGACCCTGATAATACTTCTTACATGATCTAAATGCAAATACATTGCTAAAACATCATTATCTATTTAGATCTGTAAGAATTGTTTCAAAGTTGTAAGTTCTGAGTGCAATATTTCCATCTTATACAGTTATTGCACTAAAGTTTGTATCATCATTGATAAATTTGGGTAGAAGAAGAGTAGATCTTGTAAGCTTTGCATGAATCTAGTATTGATAGACATTTGATAGGTCTTTCATAGTGCATTTGCACAAACTAAGGTGAAAATCCTTAGTGGTGACTCCATGTTGTTTAAATTCTTAATAAATACCAATGTCTTAACATATATCAAGTAATATTTTTCATTAATCTCTACAAAGATGGAAGGAAGAAGATCTTTCTTCACTAAGGACCCTAGTAGAAGGTTGTTTCAAGAGTTGGGAAAGTCTAATTCAGAAGGAAGAATAATTTGGAAGGTTGTTGGAGATCAAGCATCAAGAAAAGAGATCTCCATTGGTGAAACTGATCATCATGTGATTGAAGATTGCAATACTTCCTCAAGTGCTTCTGAATCAGGTAGTCTCTTTGTTGAATTGAATTCTCCATCTGGAGAGGGTCCTTCTTTTGTATTTGAAACATTTGCTTCTCAATCTGCCCCAGTATTTTCCAAATCTAATAGAGTTTTCCAAGAAACAAAGCCTTTAGAGGGAAGTCATTCTGAAAATTACATCCCTGTACCACACAGACCCCTCACTCCTCATCATTTTTTCTCCTGTAAGATCACCTCCTCAAAATAATATGGCTTAGCCTCCACCCAGACCTCCATTTGTTGTTAATACTTTTGGTCCCATCAATTTTAGAGGTATGGCTGGCTATCCAAATGTTGTGCCACAAGATGTAAGAAATAGATTGCCTAAGTTTCAAGGAAATAATGCAATCACTGGTGATCAGCACTTGAAGCTCTTTGTCAATATGATGGAGGAATTTGAAATATAATTTGAGGATGTATACATTAAATTGTTTATCCATACTCTAGAAGAAGATGCAAGGGACTGGTATAAATCTTTTCCAGATAATTCCATTGACTCTTAGACAGAGATGAAGAATGATTTTAGATTGCAGTATGGTGATAAAACAGACCCTAGGTTTCTTTTATCAGAATTTGAAAATATAAAAAATAATCCTAATGAATCAGTGCATGATTTCAATACAAGATTTAACAAAACATTGAGAAGACTGCTTGTTAATTTGAGGCCATGTGATGAATCATGTCTGATAAAGTATTCAGATGCATTTGATAAGAAAGTTTGCTTACTATTTGAGGGATAAGAACCCTGGAACTTTGAGGCAGGCCTTTACCATGGCTCTACAAATTGAGAACAACATTAAAGTAGTTAGAAAACCTCCTAAGAGGGAGGGTGTTAAACTGATCAACCCAGAGAAGCCTCAATCAAGTAAGGTTGTGGATCTTGAGGAAGTTGTAAAGACTTTGGCTGGAGCTATCAAAGAAATCTCTTACAAGCTAGCCAGGGTAGAGAAAGGAATTGGACAAGGTTCTCAAGGTCAGCATAGGTAACAAGGACAAGACATATTTGTAAATCATCCTAGAAATGATCAGAGATCTGATGACAGAGGTAAAGGACCCATGGGAGCTAGACAACCCCAAGCTAGGGAAAATAGAGTAGTGCCTGATCCTCTAAATGCCAAAGTTAGTTGTTGTTGAAGAGACAAATGAAATTTATTGGTGTGACAAATGTTTCTTACCCCACCCGCCATGTGAAGTAGATCAACAAGTTGAAGAAGTTGATGATGATGATAACACTGATGATGATGCATGCATGGTGGATTCCTCTACAAGTTCACAGCAGGGAGAAACCTCAACTGAGATGATGAGTGCAAGAACTGTTAAAGATTTATGGGATTGCATTCACTAGGTATTACCTCTTCCTCCCACTCATACTTCTGAAATTGATATGGTGCAAGATTTTGAATTTCCTAATAATGATTTTGAATACCTAAGAGCATTAATGATTGAGAAGTATGATGGAGGAATCCCTTCTGAGGAGGATAGGAAGTTGTTAATGAATGTTGTGGTTGGCCATGAAAAAGAGTATAACACCAAGAAGTAAGTTTATCAAAGGGGAAGGGCCTCAAGCCAAACCAAAAATTCCAGTGCTTACTAATATCCCAAAAGAAACTCCAAAGAAAGATGCATCTGAAAAGGCCTTGTTGTCTCAAGTAGAACTTGTGTCCCTCCCCATGCTCAGAATGTAAAAAATCTTGTGCCATCAGATGAATTTGTAAACCTTCCTCCTAACACTGCATTACCCAAATATGTTCCTTGTGACATAGCCCAAATCTTGAGTCAGATCAAGATTTCTGTTCCTATTGTTGAATTTCTTAGAATCCCTGAGCATAGGAATAGAGCATTTGAATATTTGGGGTTTAGAGAAGAAAAGGTCACCCAAGGTAGAAATGTTGAGATTCCTCCTACCATTGTAGACCAAGAAAAGCCACCAACATTGGAGGAGATAGGTGAACCACCTAAAGTTTACTTGGGAACATCTTTGGTTGAGTCTCAATTAAATGTTGATCCATTTTTTACAACGCTGATTATTAAGGATAGACTATTGCACAATTGTATGTTTGATTCTAGAGCATCATGCAATGTTATGCCTCTAGAGGTCATGAATGAATTGAACATTAAAGTGACAACAACTTATGGCAAGTGTACCGCAATGGATTCTAGAGAGGTGCCAGTTGTAGGATGTGTAAAAGGTTTGGTGGTACAACTTGCAGCTTATCTGGGTAAGAACTTGAAACTTGATGTTGTTATTGTTGATTGCCCTGCCAAATGGGGCATGTTGTTATCAAGAAAGTGGGCTACAAGTGTTGGTGGAAGTGTTCAGATGGATATGTCTTTTTCCACCATTCCAATTGAAGGAAACCTTGTGAAGTTAACTAGTGAAAAGAAAATGTTATATCTTATTGAGGACCCCAACAATGCTTCTTATGAAGTATTGCATGCAAGATATTGATATTGATAACTCTGTGAGCTATGTTGCTTTCAAGGAATATGAAATTGATCAATGTAGGTATCATGAGCAGGATGATTTTCCTGAGACTTTGATGTTTGATGCAGCCTCAAAGGATGTTAAAAAACTTGACCCAGGCACAAAGGATAAGCCTGAAAAAATGTGGTCAGATAACGACTTGGATGGAAAAGAGAGACAATCATATGACCAGCTATTAAAGACATATCAGAACGACTTAGCATGGTCATATCCAGAATGGCAGGCACTTGAAGATTCTCCTTGATTGTTTTCTTTGAAACAGGAAGCTCACCATTGTATAGTGTATAGTCTTCAAGTTTCTTTCTGTTTTCATGTTTTTCTGTTTTTGTTTCAGTCCTGGTCCTTGGCAGCCGTTTTGTTGGTTTCTCGGTTCATCCTTGGGGGAGTTGGTTATTATTGTCTGCTCTGCAAGCTTATTCTTTGACTTTGTTTCCCAATGGATGTTTTTGGCACTTGGTCTGCTCTATTTGTTCTTATGGCACTCGCAGGGAGTGCCCATCCCTGAGTCGGAGCCAATGTTGGTGCTCAAATTGATCTCACCCAGTTTATCCTTAAAGTTCTTCAGTTTGCGGGCTCTGTAGTGTTCTCTATCTCCCGTATTGATGCAAAAAAAATATGTCCTCCATTTAGTTGCCATGATCAGTCCCTTCCTTGGTCGAGGATCACTTAAAAGTCTAGAATTTGTTTTTGTTCCTCTGTCCATGAAAAATATCTGTAACTTGGGCAAAAAATTTAGGTTTTTCCCTTCCTTCAATTTTCCACAGTCACGTTTTTTTGTCCCTATCATTTTTGTCCCAAATATCTGTGGAAATGTGATTGGATATGGCTCAGAGGATCATATTTGGGCCTTATATCATTTCCAAATTCTCTGTCCTTGAAGAAGGATTCATTTCCGGGCACAAATGGTGATTTTCCTGCATTTTACGGTTTGACGGGTGTATTTTTCCCAGTCAAATTTATATCTCAGCATCTGTGGAAACATGGCCCTTTCTGGTTGGATGTGGCTTAGCGGGGCACTTTGAAAACTCTAAGGCTCTCTACTTCAAATCAAAACTTGTCCACATGGAGGGTCGGCGCTCATCTAAAAATTCACCTTTTGGTTTGGCCTTGGAGTTACGTCGGGGAGACACGTGGAGGTTTCCGCTACCTTGCCTAGACTTTGACAAATTTTTCATGTGACCGGTATAGTTTTTTTTTACCATGGACACATGGGGGGCAAGATCTCATTTGAGGATCCGTCTCAGGGTCCCACCTTAACAATTATGACAGGGAGACATGTGGAGGCTTCCGCCGGCTCTGCTCTATACTTAAACTTTTCAAAGCAATTTTCTAAGGCCTGGGACACATGGAGGGACCATCTTTTTGGGGACCAGCCCCTAAATTTTATTTTGAAGAAGTGCCAGGAGGACACTTGGAGGCTTCCACTCACTCTGCCCTTACTTGGACTTTTCAACGGCCAAGGAAAACTGTCTCGGACCCTAGACACATGGTGCCTTCCACTGATCCTTCAAATTTTTTAACAACTCTTGCCAGACTGAGACACGTGGTGAGCCCGCTTGTTCAGGGTCTCCACTTTTGAGGACCATACCAAAGGTGCACAAAGGTGACACATGGAGGCTTCCGCTGGCTCCTTTTTTACTGAGACTTTTTCAAAGGCCAAAAGGCATTTTTCTTGGGCCCAGGGCACGTGGAAGGCCCGCGCTTGTTTGGAAAATTTCCCCTGTACTTCTCCTTTGCAGTTGCACCAAGGAAACACATGGATGGTTATAAAATAAAGTAGAAAAGGGGTAGAATCAATGTTGTTGTGCATTACATCTATTTTTCCACCATTTTTTCTCCAAGACTCTTAGAGATGTGAATACGCATTGTTTTTCATCATTTTTGATGAAATTCCTTGTCATTTTTGTCTACAAAGTGCCATTGAATGGATTCAGAACTTAATTTGTGAGTCCAAGGATTGTTAAGGTCAATATTTTGAAGTTGGAATTGCTCTCAGGCACTTGCAAAAATGTGAATTACCAGAGAAGCTAGATGCGGGTAGAGTTGCAGAGGAAAGAGAGGGAAAAGGATGAAATGATGAAGGTTGCAGGTGCAAAGGATGAAAAAGGTGTTGCCTCGAGAGTGAAAAGGATTACCTGTCAGATCCAGCTATGCAGAGCCTCTGGAAAATGATTAAAATGGGGATTTCTCACATGAAAGAATCAGAATGATTAGAAGGACTTGCCAAAAGGTTGTGGCATGGCATCCTAGTCATTAGTCGAGGGTTTGAGAAATGTGATCAGTTCACAATTGGTCCACCTGGAAGCTTTCAGATGTGAATTTGTTAAATGTCACTTTTTGAGGAAAATTGGTAACAAGAAAAGGTCCCTCGAATATTCTTCTCTTTTGGGGGGAAAATTGAGTGAGTAAAATGTATAAATGCAATGAGAATACTCTTGCAAAGGGTCAGGGGTTGAATTCTTAAGAGAAAATTTGAGAAAAGTCATCTTCCTGAGAGACCAATCTGAGATAACCTATTAATTTCTTCTATGTTATATTTTCTATCATGTCAAGTTGGTTACAGATGTATAGCCATTGACGAGCACTGAGATTTCTCTGGAAGCTTTCCCCTGCTGATGAATTTAAGCAATTTTGAAATTAATTTGTGTCAATCTTGGAGCAATTAGTGTCTGCTTTGTTTCAGAATGTCTGCAAATGGTTTCTTTCGTTGTCCCTATTGCAATCTTACATTGAAATATTTGTGAAATCACACAGGATCTCATCCCTGTGATAGTTTAGTGGCATTTGCAATTTCATTTCAAGAAGAGCCTTCATCCTGTGATGAGATAAAAAAATTTAAAATCACTCCACTGTCATTTGTTGATAAAGATTGTCTGTAAGTCTTTGGGTGTACCTTAGGTGTGATTGATCAAAGATTTTGGTGTTTAATTGAGTCTTTTAACTCGATCCTTCATGTTAGATTCTCAAATATTGTGTGAAAACGTGCTGATCTGGGCCTCCATTGAAGCACACCTTCTGGTTGAAGGAACGTCTTAACTATTCTGAAGCTTTTTGTTGTTGAGTTGTCCATTGTTGTGAAGTTTCTCAAAGATCTGGTATAATCAAATTTATCCTGCTCAATCTCCCACCAAAATTATTCAAAAACCATGAATCCATCCTGAACTACCCCTATTTTCCCTGTATATCAACAAAGGAACAAAATCTATTTACTAAAATATGCAGAACAATCAGGATCTCATAATGTCTTCAGTAACCTTAGCCTTGTTTTGAAAGTATCTCCATCTTTTAGAAGTGACAACTCTTAAGAGTTAAATTATGGAGTATTGACCGTATTTTCCCAAGGTTTTCTTCATAAAATTTGTGCAAAAGAAGGATATCTCCATCTCCTTCATCAAACAGAGGTTACACTACGGGTCCTCTCACCCTGGTCGAAAGGCACGACCTAAAGTAGTGAGGATAGGTCAAATCCTCTTGAAGGTGCTATCCATCTCTCCACAAATCTGAGTGACAAAGGGCCAGTTAGATCTCATCCCTAGCTACAAAATGACATACATCATGATCTATCTGTCTCTAAGCTCCGTGCCAAATCTGTGATGCTGCTCAGCTTGAAAGGGAGAACAAATTTGGATACCATGTAGTTTCCTTTCTCAACTAGATTTAAGGGAATAATTTATTATTTGACAAGGTAAATAATACACAAGAATTCTAAGACTATACACCTCTACATGTAAAAGTAAAAAAAATGAAAATTTCCTTTTTGTATAATTCTCTTACTCAATCTATTTTGTTTTGAAAGAAAAAATACCTTACTTATTCTAAGAAATTACCATTCCTTCATTTCTCTCAACAATACAAAAATACAACTATAATCTAACTACTACCACATGCCTTTCACTTATATAATAAGAGCAACTATTTCTTTCAACACAACATGCAAGTTGTCCACCATTTCAAAACAATAATTTGTAACAAGATTCCCCGATATTTTAAAAATAAGAACAACACATGTTTTGAAGGTAATGAAACCAATAAACTAGTAGTAAAGTCGCTTTCATCTTAATGAAATTTACATCTTGACAAAGAATTTGTTGCACTTCTACAATAAAATACTTTCTTTTTCCAACAAGCAAAGAAGTAATATTAAATATTTTACTTTCTTTTCCAATGAAAACTAATACTACAATTTGATAAATAAGGCAACTAATAACTCCACTTTAAGAATATAAGTTTACAAGCCCTCAATACACAATGGAGACAACATGATAAAATGTTTACAAGGGGTTCTTGGTCATTTCCTCTAAATGCAACAAGAAACATGATTCATCCTTTGAGCTCCACATTCTACCAAGATGAAACATAACAAAAAAATGGGGGAGTAGGAAACACTCTCCACCCAGCCAATACTCCAATGAGGAAGTGAAGCCTACTTCCACATTGGCCCCCGAGCCCCAAAAATTAAACAATATGGAATATTTGAAAATCATTGGAAACAAAAGACAAGGATTCCATATTTACTTTCTAACCAACATTCACACAAGAAAATAACCACAAAAAAATCATTTTTACACACATAAACTTCACAAAACATTGGCTCTAAAATCAAGCCAAGTAGAGAAAGGAATATGGGGATTTCCCTTGTGCCTCCCAAGGGTTTGGGTGCCACATCAAAATTTCTAAAACTCAATGAAACCCAAAAATCTCTTATGCCTCCCTACAAGTAAAACATCTCTTATGCCTCCCTCACTTTTATGCCTTCCATAATGAACAAAACAACAAGATATGCACAAGGTGTTGCACCCAACCCACTCCCTCCTAAATACCCAAGAGAAAATCTTGTGCCTCCCAAAAAAATAATCCCCATTTCACTTTCTCATACACATCTTAAGGCCATTTCACTACCCAACAACATTCAAGAAATAAACACACAAAGAAAGAGAAGAAACCAAGGTTGAAGACCCTACCTTGCCATAGCAAGAATCCACTCCACAAGCAAGTTCCAAAATTCTCCAAGCCTGAGCAATCCTAAGAAATCTTCAACTGCAACAAGCACTCCAAAAAGAAAGCACCCCTAAAAATGGGAGACCCAAAACAAAGCAAGTAACCCCCAAAACCTCACAAAAATTGAAATAAATAAAAAATAGGGAGATGATGTGGCTCCATGTAGGATGCCACATCATTTCTTCTCCAACCCACATCACCAAGGTCAAACCCAAACCCCAAAGCATGATAAATTTTTGGTTGGGGAAATGACCACCCTCTTACACACTCAACCCAAACACACATCCCTAAAGGACACAATTAAATACCTATGTAAGAAAAGTGCAATTAATTGCTCTTTTCCTCCACTAAAACAAAAAAAATGACCTAAAATAAGTCTCTCACATCATAGGCCTATTGGGTGGGTGACTTTAAGAGGTGTGGGACAAGCTTAGCTTGTCCCACAAGTCTCCAAAATTTCCTAGAAGGTCAAAATCTGAATTTCACTTGAAAGATTGAGTACACACAACCCCAAAACAAATTGAATTCATTCCAATCCAACACACATTAAGGCTACCAACTCACATTTATTTCCCCCCTTTATCATATCCTAATTAGCACTAGTTAAACACTTTTAAATTAACTTAAGAGAGGTGTTGAACAAAATTAATAAAAGTTACTCCACATACTAATAAAAATACAATAACTCACAATAAAGTAAATTTAACAAGACAAGGTCACAACTTACCCAAGGTCACATTTGAGGTTACCCCCCAATGAAAACCTCCTAATAAACTACAAAAACATACAACATGCACAAAAGTTTCCACGGTGACCCGTTGCCAATATTCTATATTCCTTCACTGTTGGTCTCCTATGCCCCTTTGGTTTATTGTGTTGTAAACACTTGCAAAAGTCAAGACAATATATTTATGGCCTCGTGGCCATATTAACGACATCGAAATAGTAAAAATACATGCATATACATATAGTCAATTATGGTAACTAAACCATCTCAGAATAAGTAATTCACCATTATTCACAATTTCAATTATTTCAATTTTATCAATTTATCAACTAGCAATAAGATCACGACATCAACTAAATCATCTAACATCATATAATTATCAAATTAAATGTATCAGTCCAATATAAACTCAAGATCATCAAATTTTGATACATCCAAAACATGCATATAATCCATCCTGTAAATCATGTCATAAGTCTAAACATTCATAATTTCTATCAATTAAGTAATCAAAATAACAATGTTCATATGTCAATATCTAAAATGTGATAGCAATGTCCATAACTCTAATCTATAATAAGTAGGATCATAATCATATAACTGTCGAAGAGGAGTGGGCACTACATCTTTTATACAGAGTGTATTCCCTTTCCTTGAGATTATTACACAAATGCATGAAGAAAAATATTAGTAGGATAATTATTACACTTGGAGGTCATTTGGGTAAATGACTTAAAAAACACGAATAAAAATCCACCCCCGACCCCCCCCCCCCCCCCCCCCCCCAAAATAATAATATAAGAGAGGGACTGCCATGCTTTCAGATACATCTAACAATTGTTCAAGTTGGATGGAACTTCTTGTCAGTAACATCTAGCAAATATTCAAGTTGTATATAAATTTGTGACAAGAAAAATTGGAATGACCATCCTGCTACCCATTGCTAAGAAAGAAATGTGGGATATGGCTCACTAATGCTTTAAAATGTTTCTCCTGCTAAGACTATTCCTAGTTAAAAATCTTACACGTGACTAAGTTGAAAATGTAATGCACCCAGTAAGTATGGAACATATCAAAGTATTGTAATATTCTCTAAACACAAATATATCGTTCAAGTGATTATTGGGTTGTTGTTAATACTCTTGCAGATTTCATTGTCATAAATCACCCAATAACATTCTACCGGTTGCAATTCACATCCTCTATATCAATATTTTTCACTTCATATTCATGACATATCTAACAAGATATAAATACTAAGTACTGTGAACCTAATGGACATTTTAGTACAATTATCTAAGTAATTTGGTTTTATGATTTTTATAGATCTATAAAGTATATAGCCATTGTAGATGCACCAACCTCATTATTGAGATAAAATTCTTCACGAAGTGATGAATCTACTTCCTCAATGTTACCATTATCAAGCCTACACTCATGCAGTGCCTTATCTTTCTGATGAGTTTGAAATTTTACCGATGTGTCTTGTGGATCCCATAAAAGTAGTCAACATATCTATGTTAATTCACTTTTCTTTGTTAACATTAGTTTTCACTGCAAACTGCCCATTTATTTTGTCATTTCTAAAAGGAAAATCTCGCTTACGTGGAATGTAGCATGATCTGGGGTGAATGGTGACTTGAAGCTTTTTGCAATAGATTTCAGGAAAGTGGCACATGCGAAACTACATTTCCCATTCACTTTCAAGCAGACTTGGATTTTGCAAGGCGTTTAGACGTTTTTAGTCATTTTAGATGTCAAACTACAGTCACTTTAAAAATATGACTGTCATGATTGATAGGAAAAATTATAATTTAAACTTCAAAATGACATGTATATTACAAATTTAACCATCAATATATGGTGTGTGTGTGTGTGTGTGTGTGTGTGTGTGTGTGTGTGTGTGTGTGTGTGTGTGTACACATAAGAAAGTTAGTAAATTAAATATTATATTTTATATATTTTGAAATTCATGAAAATAATAATATAAATAAAGATAAAAATTTATAAATATATAGAAATAAAAAATAGAATCTTACTATCTTTTTAATGAATATGAAATAGAAACAATGAAATAGAAGCTGCAATTTATTAATCTAGTATCCATGGTTCCATTTCTTTTTTCACCGCAAATATAGAAAATCAAGTTGTAATTTTGAACAAAAAATTAAAATATGTTTTTTGATCTAGTTTTCCGTCGTGACTCTGTGATTCCTTTCTAGTAACTACAAAATTAATCTCTATAGTTTAAATTTTTTTTAAAGTGCTTTCAATAGTAGATTACATACCAATACCATCGGTTGGCAATGCGATCCTTGTAGTTATCTCACACATGTAAACAGGCTTCATGCTGTAGGAATTTGGAAATCACTTTCAAACATGTGCATAGGCTTCATTCTAGGGGGAACTACTTTACACTGTTGGTAAACTTGTTATCTATTAAGAGTCCAAATATTTATCGTTTATGGTTATGAAAATTTTATTAAAACTACCTTGAAATTCTCTCTTTTTGTAATTGTTTTAAAAATTAAAGTTATTAAATTCCCAACAATTAAATATTACTTTTCTGTGGGCCCTTCTCACTTTTTTGTTCATTCATTTTTATTAAGATTTATATTAGAATGATTTTATTTTTTAGATAAATTTTTTTGGTGCATTGTTATTAAGAAATTAACATTTAAATTGATTTTGCAGGTTTTGTAAAATGTCAGAAAGAAAAAAGAAACAAGGACAATCAACCAAATTTTGAAATGGTCAATTCCATCCCAAAATCTTCAACATGAAGGAAGTTTTGAATTTTGAACTAATATTGATTTGAGTGAATATTTTAATGAAGATATAGAAATTATGGGAGGTGACATTGAAAAAAACAATACTGCCAGCAAAGAGGAAAAACATAAATTAAAGAGAGTTTACAAAGTAAAGTGGGAAAATAAGTATACCTGGTTTCAAAAAACTATCCATGCTTAGATAAAAATTCTATGAAGTGTTAATGGTGTGAAACATATGGAGCACCAGGTCCATGGGGAATTAAAAATGATTGTACCACCATGCAAATGGATGCAATTGTACCCATGAGAAATTAGTATGATGGAGGAATCCCATCTGAGGAGGATAGGTAGTTGTTGATGAACATTGTTGTTTCCCAAGAAAAGGAGTATAACATAAGAAGTAAAGTTCTCAAAGGGACGGGACCTCAAGCCAACCTGAAACTCTATTGCTTACTAGTATTCCTAAAGAGGTTCCTAAGAAAGATACACCTTCCAAAGGCCTTGTTGTCCCAAACAAGATTCATACTTCTCCTCATGCCCAAACTATCAAAAATCATGTGCCATCTGATGAGTTTGACAATCTCCCTTCCAATGTTGCCTTGCCAAAGCATGTTCCTTATGATATTTCCCAAGTCTTGAGTCAGATCAAGATTTCTGTTCCAATTGTTGAGTTGCTTAGGATTCCTGAGCACAAGAAAAGGGCCTTTGAGTATTTGGGGTTGAAAGAAGAGAAGAGTACCCCAGGTAGAAATGTAAACATTGTGGAGACTCCTCCAATCATTGAAGAGCTAGAAACACCACCAGCATTGGAAGAACTAGGTGAACCACCTGAGGTTTATTTGGGAACATCCTTGGTAGAGTCTCAGCTAAATGTAGATCCATTCTTCACTACTCTGATCATTAAGGACAAATTGCTACACAATTGTATGTTTGATTCAGGAGCATCATGCAATGTCATGCCTCTTGAAGTCATGAATGAACTAGATATCAAAGTAACAACAACATATGGGAAGTGCACTGCCATGGATTCTAGAGAGGTGCCAGTGGTGGGATGTGTGAAAGGTTTGGTGGTACAACTTGCAACTTATCTGGGTAGGAACTTGAAACTTGATGTTGTTATTGTTGATTGCCCAGCCAAGTGGGGTATGTTGTTGTCTAGAAAATGGGCTGCAAGTGTTGGTGGGAGTGTTCAAATGGATATGTCCTATGCCACCATCCCAATTGAGGGAAACCTTGTCAAGTTGTATGGAGAAAAGAAAATGTTGCACCTCATTGAAGATCCCAACAATGCATCTTATGAAGTGTTGTACACAAGTGTTGATGCTGATAAACTTTGTTGGATTTGCTGATGGGAAAGAGAAAAAAATGGATCAATGTAAGAATCTTGGACAAGTAGGATCTCCATGGACCTTGTTATTTGATGGAGCTTGCTCCAAATTTTGAAAAGGTGTTGGTGTAGTTCTGATTTCTCCAAGCTTGGAAGAGTTTGTTTTTTCTTTCAAACTTAACTTTGAGTGTACTAACAACATTGCTGAGTATGAAGCATTGTTGTTAGGTTTGAGGATTTCTTGGAAATAATATGTTAAAGACATTCATTGTTAAGGGAGATTTAAAACTAATTGTTAAACAAATCAGAAAATTGTATGCTACTAAAAATCAAAGAATGAAATAGTACAAGCATGTAGTCTAGGAATTGATTGAGATGTTTGATTCATTTAATAATGTGCATCATGATAGGAAGTTCAATTTTATGGATGACAAGCTTGCAGTATTGGGATCTCGGTTTGATAATTGTGCAATGTCCCCATATTGTGAATATGATGTTGAAGTGTTAACAAGGCCATCTATCCCTGACAACATTAAACATTGGAAATTTTTTTATGATGATGCTCAGGTCAAAATATTTCTGCAGAACAAAGGGGATTTTGTTGATCAATGTATTGATTGGGAGCCAATGGTGTGTGCAGAAGAGGGTAAAGAAACTTTATTTGGAAAAGACATCATCCAACTGAAAACTAATACCATTCCTAGAGGACTTGTTTCTCTTGAATCAAACTTTGATAATGTTGATTGCATTATTAACATGCATATAGCAGCCTCAAGGGATGTTGAGGAGCATGACCTTGGTACAAAGGAGAAACATAAGGAAGATCTGGTTGGGAAGCAATCTGAAAAAAGAGGAGAAGCAGTCCTATGTCCAATTCTTGAAAAAATATCAAGATTGCCTGGCTTGGTCTTATTCTGAACTAAAGGCATACAGAGAGGATCTGTTTCAACATGAAATTCCTTTGGAATCTAATGCAAAACCATTCAGACAAAAGTAGAGGCCAATTAATCCACTCCTTTCTCTTAAAATGCAAGAAGAACTAAAGAAACTGAGGGATGGAGGGATTATTCAACCCACAATGTATTCTTCTTGGGTTGCAAACTTAGTGCCAGTTAGAAAAAAAGAATGGTGATATCAGGCTGTGCGTGGATTTTAGAAATATAAATAGAGCATCAATGAAGGATAATTATCCTTTACCAAACATGGAATACATGTTTCAATTAGTGACTAGTTTTGAGTTGCTTTCTACCTTGGATGGTTTCTTTGGCTATAATCAAGTTGTAAAGGAATTAGAGAGAATCAAGACAGCCTTTACTACTCCTTGGGGAACTTATGTCTATGTCAGAATGCTCTTTGGTTTGATGAACTTTGGGGCAACCTTTCAAATAGCTATGGATGTTGCTTTTTTTGGTTACATTAATGATTTCATTGTTGTTTACCAAGATGATGTGACGGTGTTTTCTAGAAGGAGAGGTGACCACTTGCAACACTTGGAAAAAATGCTGATGAGATGTAGAGAGTATGGCATTTCACTCAATCCAAAGAAGTGCCATTTCAGAGTGCAAAAGGCCAAGTTGCTTGGTCACATTGTATCAAAGGATGGTGTCATGATTGATCCCGAGAGGGTAGAGGCCATCAGCAAGGTTCCAATTCCAAGAACCAAGAAGGGAATTCAATCCTTCTTTGGGAAAATAAACTTTATCAGAAGATTCATATCAAACTTTGCTGAGTTGAACATTCCAATTACTTGCATGCTAAAGAAGGACCAAGTTATCAAATGGGAAGAGGCTGTCATTCAAGATTTCAATGGGATCAAAGAAGCATTAAATCATGCCCCTATTTTAGCAGCTCCATATTATAAGAAGCCTTTTCAAATGTTTTCTTTTGCTTTAGAGAACATTGTTGCATCTGTCTTGTTGCAGAAGGATGATGAAGGGGTTAAGAGGCCAATTTCCTTTTTTAGTAAGGCATTGTAGGGGGCTGAGTTGAAATACACCATTATGGAGAAACAAGAATTTGCCTTGGTAAAAGTAACAAAGGTTTTTAGACCTTACATTTTGAGCTCTAAAGTTGTTGCTTATGTTCCCCACACCATGGTGAAAGATTTCTTATTAGAGATGGAGGTATCAAGAAAAAGATGCAGATGGGTGAACAAGTTGTAGGAATATGACATGGATATCTAAACCATGAAATTGGTAAGAGGTTTGACCTTAGCTAAACTTATGGCTGAAATCAACTTGAAAACTATTGAGGTGAATGAAGTAGAAGAAGGAAGGGTGGATGTCCTTGAAAATTTGATGAGTTCTGAATGGTACAAAGATATAATTTTTTATCTCAGACATCTATACTACCCTGAGTATTTAAGTAAAAATCAGAAAAGATCTCTTAAGTTGGCTTCCCAGAAATATGTCATTATTGATTTTGGGTTAGCTTGGAAGAACCCTGAGGGAGTTCTCTTAAGGTGCATTACTGAAGATGAAGCCCCCAAGATAATTGCTGATCTCCATGGAGGAGTTTGTGGGGGGAATTTTGCTGGAAGAGTCACAACACACAAGATCTTGAGGGCTGGTTATTGGTGGCCAACTCTTTTCAAAGGGTACAACTTTGTTGGTTAGAATATGTGAGAGTTTGCTAGCATTTTTCTGGAAGACTGAAAGCTTTCAGGCTCCCTTCCTTTGCAACATGTATCAATTGAAGCCCTGTTTAACCAATGGGGAATGGATTTCATTGGTGAGATTTTAGACCCTTCAAGTGCTAGCCATAAGTGGATTCTTGTAGCCATTGATTACTTCACTAAGTGGGTGGAGGCAATCCCCACCAAAAGAGCAACACACCAAATTGTCATGGACTTCATGCTGAACCATATCATCTGCAGGTTTGGAGTGACAGTTAAATTTTTTGCTGACAATGTCATGATCTTCAGAGCTAAACCTTTGATGGCAATGTGTAAAGAATATGGGATCAATTTAGCATATGCCTCCAACTACAATCCCCAAGGTAATGGAAAAGAAAATTTCAGCAATAAAAATATATTAAAGAACATTAAGAGAACCTTGGAGCTGAACAAAAGGAAATGGGGTGAGAAGTTGAAGTTTGCTGTTTGGGATGATAGAATTACTATTAAAAGAGCTACATGGAAAAAGTTCCATTTGAATTGGTGTATAGAATCTCAAGCTCTTGCTGCCCCTGCATATGAAATTATCCTTATATCAGTTCATTCAACAACTAGAAGATCAAGAAGTTAGTCCATATGATGCTCACATTAACCAGATTGTTGAACTTGATGAAGAAAGGAGGGCATCCCACCAAAGGAATGTAAAGTTTAGAGAAAAATTGAAGAGGTTATTTGACAAGAAGGTCACTCCAAGAGCTTTTAGCTTTGGAGATCTTGTGCTATTATGGGATAGCAGGACATGAAGATAAGGGCAAGCATGGTAAATTAGATGCATTATGGATGGGCCCTTATTCCATTAACATTAGAATTGGTGAACATACTTTTTTCTTGAAAGACATAGATGGGTAATTGCTTGAATTTCCTGTTAATGGCAGGAATTTGAAAAATTTCTTGATTGATTCCCCAGAATCAATGTGAGCATCATTTGTATATTGTATAGTTTGTTGGTTTATTTCAGTCTTTTGTTTTTTTACTGCTTCTGGTCCAGGGTGACCTAGTTTTGTAGGTTTCTCAGTTCATTTTTAGGAGATGGTTTTGGTTTTCTACTCTGCAAGTAGATTCCTTTTCCCAATGGATATTTTTGGGCACTTGGTCTGTTATTTGGTTCTTGTGGCACTCACAGGGAGTGCCCATCTCCGAGTCAGAGCTAATGTTGGTGCTCAAATTAGTCTCGCCCCATTTGTCATTGAAATCCCTCAGTTTGTGGCCTTTGTCACATTTTTTGTCTCCCCGTTTTGGTGCTTGAAGGATCTGTCCTCCATTTAGTTTTCATGGTTAGTTCCTTCCTTTGCCAAGGATCACTTAAACTCCCAAAATTTGTTTTCGTTCCTCTGACCATATGAAAGAGTCTGTTACTTGGTCGTAAAAGTCATGTTTTTCCTTTCCCTCCATTTTCCACAGTCACGTTTTGTTGTCCCTGTCCATTTTTTGTCCCAAATACCTGAGGAAATGTGAGTGGATGTAGCTCGGAGGATCATGTTTGAACCTTGTAACATTTCCAAATTCTCTTCCCTTGAAGAAAATTTCATCTCCGGGCTCAAACGGTGGTTTCCCTGCATTTTTATGGTTTGATGGGTGTGTTTTTCCCCATCAAATTTACATCTCTGCATCAGTGGAAACGTGGCTCTTTTTGGTTGGATGCGGCTCGGTAGGGCACTCTAAAAACTCTATGGCTTGCTTCAACCCAAAACTTGTCCACGTGGAGGAACAATGCTCGTTTGAAAATTCACCTTTTGGTTTGGCCTTGGAGTTGCGCCAGGAGGACACGTGGAGGATTCCACTGCTTTTCCTGGACTTAGACAAATTTTTCATGCAACCAGTGATATAGTTTTGGTGGGCCATGGATGCGTGGTGAACCCACACTCATTTAGGGTCTCTCGCTCTTGGGGACTATCTTGAAGTTGTACCATGAGGACACGTGGAGGTTTCTGCCGGGCCTTCCCTTACTTAGAATTTTCAAACAACTTTCTAAAGGGCCTGGGACATGTGGAGGGACTGCGCATGTTTGGGGACTAGCCCCTAGGTTTTATTTTGAAGAAGTGCCAGGAGGACACTTGGAGGCTTCTGCTCACTCTTCCCTTTTCTCAGAATTTTCAACATCCAAAGGATACTGCCTCGAACCCTAGACACATGGTACCTTCCACTGAACTTTTAATTTTTAAAGACTCTGCTGGACTGAGACACATGTTGAGCCCATGCTTGTTTGGGGTCTCTACTTTTGGGGACCATCTCAAGATGCACCATTGAGACACGTGGCAGTTTGAAAAGTCAAAAGGTGGGGAGGCCGGCTTCTGGGGAAATTTGAAAAAACAACAGAGAATTCCTTTTGTCAAAAAGGGGGTTAAAGTGTAAAAAGGAAGTGCGGTTCCACTGGGACCCACATAGGGACACATGTCAAGCCCATTTTCAAGGTGGAGGGGTAGAGAAAAATGAGAAATTTTGCATTTTTTCCAAAAGTTGTAAAAGGTAAAAGGGAACCCCCAGGCCCATTTTAACTTGGATATCCCATGTGGATGGTCCTAATTCAAAAGGGAAATCGATGGTAACTATGCATATGTATCTAATTTTCTGCCATTTTTTCTCTAAATCTCTCGGGGATGTGAATTTTTATGGTTTTTTATCATTTCTTGACATCTCCTACATGCCAAATGAAGAGGAGAATTAATTTGATATCTTGATTTGGTAGGGAAGATCTGAAAACATCTTTTACCATTAAGATGTGATCTGACTATCAGGTTCGATCTGATTTTCCAATCTTTCCTTCCTTGGCACACAAAAAACCAGATTTGACAGATTAGAGGAGGAAGTAGTTGGCGCATGAGATGAAGAGTGATTTACCAGATGAAAGAATTGAATGCTAGAAATATTTGAAGAGATTTTCCCTTTGAGCACCTTGACAACATTTTTGCAAATCTGATTCTGGGAATCATGATCAAAATCGCAACAAGCAATGGTGCTTTGAATGTTTTTTGTTTTGGGGGGAAAACTTTGTTGTAGATTAAATGTTATAAATTGCATGAACTTTTCATGCAAATGGTTGGAGTGTTAGAGGTCAGGAGTTATTTTCCTAAAAGAAAAGTTTGATAGAGCCCGTCTTTCTAAGAATCCATCTGAGGAACTTGTTTATTTATTTTGTGTTAAATTTGATCATGTCAAGGTGGTTACAAGTGTACAACCATTGACAAGCTCTGAGATTGTTCTAGAAACTTTCCCATGCTGATGAATTTAATCAAATTTGAGTTAATCTGTGTTGATTTTGGGAAAAATTGTGTCTTCTTCATTTCTGAATGTCTGCAAATAGTTTTTCTTGTTCCCATTGCAATCTTACATTGAAATCTTTGTGAATCACACAAGATCTTATCCTTGTGATAGTTTGGTGGCATTTTCAATTTCATTTATCAGAAGAGCTTTCATTTTATAGTGAAATAAAAAAATTTAAAATCACTTTACTCTTAGCATGATGATAATATTGTTTGTTAGCCTTTGAGGGTATCTTAGGCGTGATAAAACAGAGGTTGATAATGTTCAATTAAGTTTTTCAATTTGAGCCTTCATTTTGGATTCTTAAAGTTTGTGTGAAAACATGCTAATTTGGGCCTCCATTGCAACACACCTTTTGGTTAAAGGACCATGTTAGCTATTATGAAGCATTCTGTTGATTAAGCCTTCCATTTTTTGTAAAATATCTCAAAGATCTGGCAAATCAAGTTCATTTCTGCCTCACCTCCCACCAAAAATTCATTTAAAAACAACCAATCTTACCCATACTACCCCTCTTTGTCCTGTGTGTGTACAAATGCATAATTTCTATTACCAAAACATGCAGAAGCAATCAGGTTTTCATTGTCTTTAGTGGCCTGAACCTTTCTTAGAAAATATCTCCATTATCTAGGGTGACAACTTGTGAGAGTTAGGTTTTGTTGTATTGATCATATTTTCTTCAAGGTCTTCTTAATAACTTTACAAGGAAGGACATCTCCATCTCCTCCACAAATCAGTAGGCTACAAAAGGGTCCTCTCACCCTAGTTGAAAGGAACAACCATAAAGTAGTGAGGATAGATAAAATCCTCTTGAGGGTGCTATCCATTTCTCCACATCTGAGTGACAAAGAGCAAGCTGCATTTCTTCCCCATGGCTACAAAATGACACACAACATGATCTTCTTGTCTCTAAGCTTCCTATCAAATCTGTGATGCTGCTCAGCTTCTAAGGGAGAATCAATTTGGGTACCAACACCACCCATTTCTTTGCCAGGGGAGTGATTTGCATTGACGAGAACTTTGCGTTGCCAAGAATGAGGGATATCCATTGTGATTCTAGCACCGTTTCTAGTGACATATTCAGATATTCAGACCCTGGTAAACATTTCTTATATGCTCTAAGTGCTAGTACATTGTTTCAACATCATCCTATGTTCAGGCCTATAAGAAGTGTTCAAAGTTACAAGTGTTGTGTGTAATATTTCTAGTTTCTACATTCATTGCACTAAGTTTCATTGATAAATCTTGGTAAAGGAAGGTCAGATCATTCCATTTCCAGTTTCTAGTGTTGATAGACATTTGACAGATCATATTTTTTAGTGCATTTTCACAACTAAGGTGGAAATCCTTAGTGGCAACTCCATGTTGATATGATTTTTGATAAATACCAGTGTCTTAACCTCTGGCAAGTGATATTTGTTACTAATCTTTACAAATCTATGGAAGGAAGAAGATATTTTTTCACTAAGGATCCTGCTAGGGCATTATTTCCAGAGCTAGGAAAAACAAAGTCAGAAGGAAGAAAATCCTAAAGAGTTGTTGGAGATCAGCAGTCAAGAAAAGAGATCTCCATTGATGAAAGTGATCAGCCTATCATTGAATATTGTCATTCAAGTGCTTCTGAATCAGGTAGTCTTTTTGTGGAATTGAATTCTCCATCTGGAGAGGGGCCTTCATTTGAATTTGAAAAGTTTGCTTCTCATTCTGCCCCTGTGTTTTCCAAAGTTGATAGGGTTTTCCAAGAAACAAAGCCTTTAGGGGATATCCATTTTGAAAGTTATACTCCTGTGTTTCAAAGACCCCTTGTCCCTTATCAGTTTGATTCTCCTCCAAGGTCACCTCCTCAAAACAACATGGCCCATCCCCCACCCAGACCTCCATTTGTTGTAAATACCTTTGGTCCTATAAATTTTAGAGGGATGGTTGGTTATCCAAATGCAGTTCCCCAAGATGTAAGAAATAGACTACCAAAGTTCCAAGGAAATAATGTTATAACTGGTGATCAACACTTAAAGCTTTTTATCAACATGATGGAAGACTTTGAGATTGAATTTGAAGATGTATATATCAAATTGTTTATCCATACTTTGGAAGAAGATGCAAGGGACTGGTATAAATCTTTTCTAGATAATTCCATTGATTCTTGGATGGAAATGAATAATGCATTTAGATTGCAGTATGGTGATAAAATAGACCCTAGGTTTCTTTTATCAAAGTTTGAAAATATCAAGAAGAATCCTAATGAATCAGTGCATGATTTCAACACAAGATTTAACAAGACCTTGAGGAGATTGCCTGTTAATTTGAGGCCATGTGATGAATCATGTCTGATAAAGTATTCAGATGCATTTGATAAGAAAGTTGCTTACTATTTGAGGGACAAAAACCCTACCAATTTGAGGCAGGCCTTCACCATGGCTCTACAAATTGAGAATAACATTAAAGAAATTGGAAAACCTCCTAAGAGGGAGGGTGTGAAACTGGTTAACCCAAAAAACCTCAAGCAAGTAAGGCTGCTGATTTGGAGGAAGTTGTGAAAACTTTGGCAGGGGATGTCAAAGAAATCTCATACAAATTAGCCTGGGAAGAGAAAGGAATTGGGCAGAGTTCACAAGGTCAACACAAGCAACAAGGCCAAGACTTATTTGCAAATCATCCTAGAAATGAGAAGAGATCTGATGATAGAGGAAAGGGACCTGTTGGATTTGGAAATAAACAGCCCCAAGCCAGGGAAAATAGAATGGTGCCTGATCCTTTGGCTACCAGAGTTGTTGTTGTTGAAGAAACAAATGTAATTGATTGGTGTGATAGATGTTTCATGCCCCATGCTCCATGTGAAGTAGATCAGAAAGTAGAAGAAGAAGTTGATGATGATAATACTGATGATGATGTTTGCATGATGGGTTACTCCATGAGCTCATGACAAGGAGGAACTTCAACTGACGTAATAAGTGCTAGAACTGCTGTTGATTTTTGGGATTGCATCCACTAGGTACCTCTTCTTCCTTCCTCTCATACTTTAGAAATAGATATTGTACAAGATTTTGAAATACCAATAATGACTTTGAATATTTAAGATCTTTAATGATAAAGAAGTATGATGGAGGAATCCCATCTGAGGAGGATAGGCAGTTGTTGATGAACATTGTTGTTGCCCAAGAAAATGAGTATAACACAAGAAGTAAAGTTGTCAAAGGGGCAGGACCTCAAGCCAAACCTAAAACTCCATTGCTTACTAGTATTCCTAAAGAGGTTCCTAAGAAAGATACACCTTCCAAAGGCCTTGCTGTCCCAAACAAGATTCATACTTCTCCTCATGCCCAAACTGTCAAAAATCCCATGCCATCTGATGAGTTTGTCAATCTCCCTTCCAATGCTGCCTTGCCAAAGTATGTTCCTTATGATATTTCCCAAGTCTTGAGTCAGATCAAGATTTATGTTCCAATTGTTGAGTTTCTTAGGATTCCTGAGCACAAGAAAAGGGCCTTTGAGTATTTGGGGCTGAAAGAAGAGAAGAGTACCCCAGGTAGAAATGTAAACATTGTGGAGACTCCTCCAATCATTGAAGAGCTAGAAACACCACCAGCATTGGAAGAACTAGGTGAACCACCTGAGGTTTATTTGGGAACATCCTTGGTAGAGTCTCAACTAAATGTAGATCCATTCTTCACTACTCTGATCATTAAGGAAAGATTGCTACACAACTGTATGTTTGATTCAGGAGCATCATGCAATGTTATGCCTCTAGAAGTCATGAATGAACTAGATATCAAAGTAACAACAACATATGGGAAGTGCACTGCCATGGATTCCAGAGAGGTTCCAGTGGTGGGATGTGTGAAAGGTTTGGTGGTACAACTTGTAGCTTATCCGGGTAGGAACTTGAAACTTGATGTTGTTATTGTTGATTGCCCAGCCAAGTGGGGTATGTTGTTGTCTAGAAAATGGGCTGCAAGTGTTGGTGGGAGTGTTCAAATGGATATGTCCTATGCCACCATCCCAATTGAGGGCAGCCTTGTCAAGTTGTATGGAGAAAAGAAAATGTTGCACCTCATTGAAGATCCCAACAATGCATCTTATGAAGTGTTGTACACAAGTGTTGATGCTGATAACTTTGTTGGATTTGCTGATGGGAAAGAGAACAAAATGGATCAATGTAAGAGTCTTGAACAAGTAGGCTCTCCATGGAATTTTTTGTTTGATGGAGCTTGCTCCAAATTTGGAAATGGTGTTGGTGTAGTTCTGATTTCTCCAAGCTTGGAAGAGTTTGTTTTTTCTTTCAAACTTAACTTTGAGTGTACTAACAACATTGTGAGTATGAAGCATTGTTGTTAGGTTTGAGAATTTCTTGGAAATACTATGTTAAAGACATCATTGTTAAGGGAGATTCAGAACTAATTGTCAAACAAATCAGAAAACTGTATGCTACTAAAAATCAGAGAATGAAATAGTACAAGCATGCAGTCTGGGACTTGATTGAGATGTTTGATTCATTTAATATTGTGCATCATGATAGGAAGTTCAATGTTATGGAAGACAAGCTTGCAGTATTGGGATCTCAGTTTGATAATTGTGCAATGTCCCCATATTGTGAATATGATGTTGAAGTGTTAACAAGGCCATCTGTCCCTGACAACATTAAACATTGGAAAATTTTTTATGATGATGCTCAGGTCAAAAGATTTCTACAGAACAAAGGGGAGTTTTTTGATCAATGTATTGATTGGGAGCCAATGGTGTGTGCAGCAAAGGGTAAAGAAACTTTGTTTGGAAAAGACATCATCCAACTGAAAAACTAATACCATTCCTAGAGGACTGGTTGTTCTTGAATCAAACTTTGATAATGCTAATTGCATTATTAACAGAGATTATAGCAGCCTCAAGGGATGTTGAGGAGCATGACCTTGGTACAAAGGAGAAACCAAGGAAGATCTAGTTGGGAAGCAATCTGAACAAGGAGGAAAAGCAGTCCTATGTCCAATTATTGAAGAAATATCAGGATTGTTTGGCTTGGTCTTATTCTGAACTAAAGCATACAAGAGGATCTGTTTCAACATGAAATTCCTTTGGAATCTAATGCAAATCCATTCAGGAAGAAATAGAGGCCTGATCAATCCACTCCTATCTCTTAAAATGCAAGAAGAACTAAAGAAATGAGGGATGGAGGGATTATTCAGCCCACAAGGTATTCTTCTTGGGTTGCAAACTTAGTGCCAGTTAGAAAAAAGAATGGTGATATCAGGCTGTGTGTGGATTTTAGAAATCTGAACAGAGCATCAATGAAGGATAATTATCCTTTACCAAACATGGAAAACATGCTGCAATTAGTGACTGGTTCTGAGTTGCTTTCTACCTTGGATGGTTTCTTTGGCTATAATCAAGTTGTTGTGAAGGAATCAGAGAGAATCAAGACAACCTTTACCACTCCTTGGGGAACTTATGTCTATGTTAGAATACCCTTTGGTTTGATGAATGTTGGAGCAACCTTTCAAAGAGCAATGGATGTTGCTTTTGCTAGTTACATTAATGATTTTATTGTTGTTTACCAAGATGATGTGACTGTGTTTTCTAGAAAGAGGAGTGATCACTTGTAACACTTGGAAAAAATGTTGATAAGATGCAAAGAGTATGGAATTTCACTCAATCCAAAGAAGTGCCATTTCGGAGTGCAAAAGGCCAAGTTGCTTGGTCACATTGTATCAAAGGATGGTGTAATGATAGATCCTGAGAGGGTAGAGGCCATCAGCAAGGTCCCAATTCCAAGAACCAAGAAGGGAATTCAATCCTTCTTTGGGAAAATAAACTTTATCAGAAGATTCATATCAAACTTTGTTGAGTTGACCATTCCAATTACTTACATGCTAAAGAAGGACCAAGTTATCAAATGGGAAGAGGTTGTCATTCAGGATTTCAATGGGATCAAAGAAGCATTAAAGCATGCCCCTATTTTAGCAGCTCCAGATTATAAGAAGCCTTTCCAAATGTTTTCTTTTGCTTCAGAGAACACTTGTTGCATCTGTCTTGTTGCAGAAGGATGATGAAGGGGCTGAGAGGCCAATTTCCTTTTTTAGTAAGGCATTGCAAGGGGCTGAGTTGAAATACACCATTATGGAGAAACAAGCATTTGCCTTGGTAAAAGCAACAAAGGTTTTTAGACCTTACATTTTGAGCTCTAAAGTTGTTGCTTATGTTCCCCACACCATGGTGAAAGATGTCTTATCAGAGATGGAGGTCTCAAGAAAAATATGCAGATGGGTGAACAAGTTGTAGGAATATGACATGGATATCCAAACCATGAAGTTGGTAAGAGGTTTGGGCTTAGCTAAGCTTATGGCTGAGAGCAACTTGCAAACTATTGAGGTGAATGAAGTAGAAGAAGGAAGGGTGGATGTCCTTGAAAATTTGATGAGTTCTGAATGGTACAAAGATATAATTTTTTATCTCAGACATCTATACTGCCCTGAGTATTTAAGTAAAAATCAGAAAAGAGCTCTTAAGTTGGCTTCCCAGAAATATGTCATTACTGATTTTGGGTTAGCTTGGAAGAACCCTGAGGGAGTTCTCTTAAGGTGCATTACTGAAGATGAAGCCCCCAAGATAATTGCTGATCTCCATGGAGGATTTTGTGGGGGGAATTTTGCTGGAAGAGTCACAACACACAAGATCTTGAGGGCTGGTTATTGGTGGCCAACTCTTTTCAAAGATACAACTTTGTTGGTTAGAAGATGTGAGAGTTGCCAACATTTTTATGGAAGACTGAAAGCTTCAGGCTCCCTTCCTTTGCAGCCTGTATCAATTGAAGCCCCGTTCAAGCAATGGGGAATGGATTTCATTGGTGAGATTTCAGACCCTTCAAGTGCTGGCCATAAGTGGATTCTTGTAGCCACTGATTACTTCACTAAGTGGGTGGAGGAAATCCCCACCAAGAGAGAAACACACCAAATTGTCATGGACTTCATGCTGAACCATATCATCTGCAGGTTTGGAGTGCCAGTTAAAATTGTTGCTGACAATGCCATGAGCTTCAGAGCTAAACCTTTGATGGAAATGTGTAAAGAATATGGGATCAATTTGACATATGCCTCCAACTATAACCCCCAAGGAAATGGACAAGTAGATTCCAACAATAAAAATCTATTAAAGATCATTAGGAGAACCTTGGAGCTGAACAAAAGGAAATGGGGTGAGCAGTTGAAGTTTGTTGTTTGGGCTGATAGAATTACTATTAAAAGAGCTACTGGAAAAATTCCATTTGAATTGGTGTATGGAACTCAGGCTTTGCTTGCCCTGCATATGCAATTATCCTCATATCAGTTCATTCAACAATTGGAAGATCAAGAAGTTAGTCCATATGATGCTCACATTAACCAGATTGTTGAACTTGATGAAGAAAGGAGGGCATCCCACCAAAGGCATGTAAAGTTCAGAGAAAAATTGAAGAAGTTATTTGACAAGAAGGTCACTCCAAGAGCTTTCAGCATTGGAGATCTTGTGTTGTTATGGGATAGCAGACATGAAGATAAGGGCAAGCATGGTAAATTTGATGCATTATGGATGGGCCCTTACTCCATTGACATTCGAATTGGTGAACATACCTTCTTCTTGAAAGAATTGGATGGGGAATTGCTCGAATTTCCTATTAATGGCAGGAATTTGAAACATTTCCTTGATTGATTCCCCAGAATCAAGGTGAGCATCATTTGTATAGTGTATAGTTTGTTGGTTGCTTTTTGTCTTTTGTGTTTTTTCTCATTCTGGTCCTTGGTGACCTGGTTTTGCTGGTTTCTCGGTTTGTTTTTAGGAGATGGTTCTAGTTTTCTACTCTGCAAGCTGACTCCTTTTCCCAATGGATATTTTTGGCACTTGGTCTGTTATTTGGTTCTTGTGGCACTCACAGGGAGTGCCCATCCCCGAGTCGGAGCTGATGTTGGTGCTCAAATTAGTCTCGCCCCATTTGTCATTGAAATCCCTAAGTTTGCGGCCTTTGTCACATTTTTTGTCTCCCCGTTTTGGTGCTTGAAGGCTCTATCCTCCATTTGGTTGCCATGGTCAGTTCCTTCCTTGGCCGAGGATCACTTAAAAGCCCAAAATTTTTTTTTTGTTCCTCTGACCATATGAAAGAGTCTATTACTTGGTCGTAAAGCTCGGGTTTTTCCTTTCCCTCCATTTTCCACAGTCACATTTTGTTGTCCCTGTCTTTTGTGTCCCAAATACCTGAAGAAACATGAGTGGATGTAGCTCAGAGGATCATGTTTGAACCTTATAACATTTCCAAATTCTCTGTCCTTGAAGAAAATTTCATCTCCAGGCTCAAACAGTGGTTTCCCTGCATTTTTATGGTTTGACGGGTGTGTTTTCCCCATCAAATTTACATCTCTGCATCAGTGGAAACATGGCTCTTTTTGGTTGGATGTGGCTCGGCGGGGCACTCTAAAAACTCTATGGCTTGCTTCAACCCAAAACTTGTCCACGTGGAGGAACGACGCTTGTTTGAAAATTCACCTTTTGGTTTGGCCTTGGAGTTGCACCAGGAGGACACGTGGAGGATTCCACTACTTTTCCTAGACTTAGAAAAATTTCCATATAGCTAGTACAGTTTTGGTGGGCCATGGACACATGGTGAACCCGCGCTCATTCAGGGTCTCCGCTCTTGGGGACTATCTTGAAGTTTCGCCATGAGGACATGTGGAGGTTTCCACAGGGCCTTCCCTTACTTAGACTTTTTAAAGAAACTTTCTAAAGGGCCTGGGACACGTGGAGGGACCGCGCATGTTTGGGGACTGGCCCTTGGGTTTTATTTTGAAGAAGCACCAGGAGGACACTTGGAGGCTTCCACTCACTCTTCCCTTTGCTCATACTTTTCAATAGCCAAAGGAGATTGCCTCGGACCCTAGACACATGGCACCTTCCACTGAACTTTCAAATTTTTAAAGACTCTACCAGACTAAGACACGTGTTGAGCCCACGCTTGTTTGGGGTCTCTACTTTTGGGGACCATCTCAAGATGTGCCATTGAGACACATGGCAGTTTGAAAATTCAAAAGGCAGGGAGGCGGGCTTCTGAGGGAAATTTGGAAAATTTTCCTTTTGTGAAAAATGGTATTAAAGTGTGAAAAGGAAGTGTGGTTCCGCTTAGGACCCACACTGGGACACATGTCAAGCCCGTTTTCAAGGTGGAGCGGCAGAGAAAAATGAGAAATTTTGCATTTTTCCAAAAGTTGTAAAAATTAAAACGGAACCCCTAGGCCCATTTTAACTTGGATCTCCCATGTGGATGGTCCAAATTCAAAAGGGAAATTGACGGCAATTGTGCATCTATATCTGATTTTCCTGCCATTTTTTCTCCAAAGCTCCTGGGGATGTGAATTTTTATGGGTTTTTATCATTTCTTGATGTCTCCTACATGCCAAATGAAGAGGAGAATTAATTTGATATCTTGATTTGGTGGGGAAGATCTGAAAACGTCTTTTACCATTAAGATGTGATCTGACTATCGGGTTCAATCAGATTTTCCAATCTTTCTTTCCTTGGCACATAAAAAACTATATTTGATAGATTAGAGGAGGAAGTAGTTGGCACCTGAGATGAAGAGTGATTTACCAGATGAAAGAATTGAATGCTGGAAATATTTGAAGAGATTTTCCCTCTGAGCACCTGACAACATTTTTTGCAAATCTGATTCTGGGAATCACGATCAAAATCACAATCACGTCAATGGTGCTTTGAATGTTTTTTTTGTTTTGGGGGAAAACTTTGTTGTAGATTAAATGTTATAAATTGCATGAACTTTTCATGTAAATGGTTGGAGTGTTAGAGGTCGGGAGTTAATTACCTAAGAGAAAATTTTGACATAGCCCATCTTTTCTGAGAAGCCATCTGAGAAACCTTGTTTATTTCTTTTGTGTTAAATTTGATCATGTCAAGGTGGTTGCAAGTGTACAGGACCATTGGCAAGCTCTGAGATTATTCTGGAAACTTTCCCCTGTTGATGAATTTAATCAAATTTGAGCTAACTTGTGTTGATTTTGGGAAAAATTGTGTCTGCTTCATTTCTGAATGTCTGTAAATAGTTTTTCTTGTTCCCATTGCAATCTTACATTGAAATCTTTGTGAATCACACAAGATCTTATCCTTATGATAGTTTGGTGGCATTTTTAATTTCATTTATCAGAAGAGCTTTCATTTGATAGTGAAATAAACAAATTTAAAATCACTTTACTCCTAGCATGATGATAAGATTGTTTGTTAGCCTTTGAGGGTATCTTAGGCATGATAAAACAAAGGTTGATAATGTTCAATTAAGTTTTTCAATTTGAGCCTTCATTTTGGATTCTTAAAGTTTGTGTGAAAACATGTTGATCTAGGCCTCCATTGAAGCACACCTTCTGGTTAAAGGAGCATTTTAGCTGTTGAAGCATTATGTTGATTAATACTTCCATTTTTGTAAAAGCTCTCAAATATTTGGTGAATTAATTTAATTCTGCCTCACCTCCCACCAAAAATTCATTTAAAAACAACAAATCTTACCCATACTACCCCTGTTTGTCCTGTGTGTGTACAAATGCATAATTTCTATTACCAAAACATACAAAAGTAATCAGGTTTTCATTGTCTTTAGTGGCCTGAACCTTGCTTAGAAAATATCTCCATTATCTAGGGTGACAACTCGTGAGAGTTAGGTTTTGTTGTATTGATCATATTTTCTTCAAGGTCTTCTTAATAACTTTACAAGGAAGGACATCTCCATCTCCTCCACAATCAGTAGGCTACAAAAGGGTCCTCTCACCCTGGTTGAAAGGCACAACCATAAAGTAGTGAGGATAGATCAAATCCTCTTGAGGGTGCTATCCATTTCTCCACATCTGAGTGACAAAGAGAAAGTTGCATTTCTTCCCTGGCTACAAAATAACACACAACATGATCTTCTTGTCTCTAAGCTTCCTGTCAAATCTGTGATGCTGCTTAGCTTCTGAGGGAGAATCAATTTGGGTACCAACAGGTTCAAAATTCAACAAAAAGAACTAATGAGCTGATGACATTGTAGGAACTTATGAAACTAGAAACTCTCAAGTGCCTTCAAACTAATGGAGTCAGATGGTTATCTAGGGGACAAGTCATTGAAAGGCTAGTGGCATTGATGCCTACTATATTGACTTTGTGGAAAAGTGAGAAGAAAGAATCATGGTATGATAAGGCAAGAATATTTTCTGTTCAGTAATGTTTACACATGCTTGTTGATGTTATGTGTGAACTTAACAAGTTAGACAAATAATTTCAAGTGGAGCACATTGATGTCACTTCTCTTGGAGCTACTATTGATTCCACTATTAATACTCTAAGGAGAATGTTTCTAAATAATAATTAATTTCCAAATGATGCTTGTTACTTATCAAAATTTTTGGACGCATCTCATTCTGGCTATTTACAAATAGCAGATAAAGCGGGAGTAGTTCACAAGCATGAATTGATTTACACATCTATTCCTAATGCACATGGTGATACTATTAATACCCAAAAGAAATGATTTATTCCTTGTATTTATGGAACATTAAAAACTTACATATAACTTACAAAATATTATGTTCAAAGACTAATAGATTGTATAAATGCAATTTTTCTTGATCTTTCCAATGCAGTGAAGTTGTTTAGTCCCTCACACTACTCACATGATGTTTTGGTTACAGAAAATAATTCAATATGTTGGCTTGAAAAAAAATTTCAACATTTACAGTGGATTGTTTGTAATGAAGGGATGGGCATTCCTTCATTTGAAATTGAGGCTTGTAAAAAAGAGTTGCATTAATTTATTGATACAATCCACTCAGGGTGTGAGGGATTTTCTGTTAGAGAAGCATGGAGGTTTTTTTATTTCTAAAATTCAACAAAAAAACTTTCCAAACATGTTAAAATTATGGTAGAGTAAACTTGTGATTCGTGCAAGTATAACAACATGTGAACGAGGGGTTTCAAAGTAAAACCTGATTAAAGCTATAAGAATATCAAAGATAGAAATTGGACCATTGGATGCGCTCATGTGAGTATCACTAAATGGACATGATCCTTCTATAATAGACTGGGAGAAAGTGTATGACATTTGGAAAGGGTAAAAACAAAGAAGGTCATAAAATATTTTGTGAAAGCATGGTTGATCAATGTAAGTTTTAGCTCTTTGATAAACTCATTTTATCTAAATAAAATTTGTAGTGATTTTTTATTTTACATGATCCAATACGTCTTTATTTTGTATTTCATCAAAGTGTGTACATTACTTCCCTTTGAAATTTATAACGCATTTAGTGTAAATGTATCCCACCAATAAACTAGAGCTTAACGACATAGGTTGCTACCAAAAGACTGTGTGAATAATATTTGGTAGGGAATGGATATTATTTGGTAGGTAGTGGATGATAAAACTATGACATAAACTTTTAAATGCTCTGTTTTCTCACACTCATGTTCGTTCTACCCCTGACTCAAAATCTTATGCTAGAGAGAAGTCCATCTCAGAATCCTCATATCGCCATTAATGAAGAAAGATAGATATGCAGTATTGTTGGTGTTCTCCCATACTCTAATTAATTAAGATTATGTTTCTTAGAATAAGTGAAAATAGGTCTTACACATTATATTTACTAATTTATTTGGAGAATACATAGTAGGCCAGTAAAATGCTTGAATTTCCTACCTGTGGAGGCGATCTTAGGACCTAAAAATGATGGTCGTTCTCAATTATTTTAATTTTATTTATTTCACTAGTTCGGTTAAGGTAGTTTGTCAAAAATATTTAGAACCAATAACATAAAATATTGTGTTATTTTTGCAAGCTTTAAGATTTTATATAATTGATTTGCCACAGATGGTTTTTTAAAACATACCCCACAAAATCCCTAGACAATGATTTCCACTCTACCCATCAAAAGATTAGTAGTTATGCAGTAGAAAGAACCCTTGTAGAAAACCATTCAACCTTGTGGATGTAAAATTTTACTCAATTTTTATATTTTTTAATAGTTATTATAAAAATAAATCTGACGTACATATTATATTTTGAACATCAAATGACATCCATATAATTTTTTAGACCGTCAAATAAAATTATTGTGACATGTAATATTGAACGTCAAAATCCAACACTGCTCTCAAGTGACAACATCTATGAAGTAAAATACATAGTCATTACTAATTTGGAAAAATATGCGATGTTCCAGTTCTTACGTAGTAAAATTAAAACCATTTTGCATCCAAATACATATCATTACATGTGCATTTTCAACTTTATAAGGTTCTAGCTTGTTCAAGTCTATAAAGTTGTCATTTTGCCTTTGTATTCATGTTTAGTATTAGGATTTAATTTATTAATGTTTTTTATGGTTCAACATAGAGAGATATCATTTCATTTTTTTTCTTCATTAACGAGTTAGTAATAAGTCTTATGCCGTAATGTATATTTAGGTTATAGAGTATTTTGATTTTTTAAATTTAATTTAAAGTAAATAGTTAATTTTTTAAAAAGGTAATGTATATAGTCTTTGGTATATTGTATAGTTCATAAATCATAAAAAAATTGATTGATTGATTATAATGTATATTTAATAGATTTATTTTGTGTTGTTGTATATTAGAAAAAATGTAATTCCATTCTTTATTTCAAATTAATGTGTATGTGCTGAAAGTTAAGTTAATGTAGTTAAATATATATTTTTAATGGATGCACTATTAGGCGAACCTAACATCCTATTAAAATGTCAACCTTGTGGGGTATATATGTAGACACTAAAATCTAGCACTTCATAATTTTCTATGACAAGTTTGGCATTGATCCTATGCTACTAATAAATTCTCTCATTCTAAACCCAATCGACACATATTTCTCTCTCATTTGACACTCTCATATCTACTCTTTGCTATATCATTCATCAAATATTATTAGTCAACCAAAATAATAATTCAAGCCCATGGATCATTCATGAACCTTAGATTTTGCAACATTGTCTACCTAGAAAAAATAGTATAGTTTTGGTCTATATTGGAGTATGGTCATGAAGAACTTGTAGGGTATTGCACACTTCCAGATAATGATTATTTTTCCAATTTCAATATCTTCTGTGTTGTTTCATCTTTCTAGGTTAGCCTTAATGTAAATTATTTACCTATGGAAGCCTATATAACCAAGTCAATTACACTTTATGAATCACTTGGGACTTTAATGATTTTATGTTATAAATACACCCAAGGCTCTCCTAAATCTTCTTAAATTAGTTGCACACCAATTAGAGAAGTCGCTACCATAGGTTTGAAGTACTCGACCAGTTTAAAGAGTCTATCTTACTCCATTATCAAACATCAAAAGAGAAAAGAACCATGTCTTAGAAAGGTCAAAGTCACTCCAAGCATTGTTCAATGATAAAATTTCCAAACTAGTTGCATTATGTTTACACCTTAATTAATTCCAATGTTGTATTGCCCACTTCTCTTCGACACCTATTTTGTTATGATCATGTTTACTAATTACTTAGTGATATAAACATTGTTTGATATTTTGGATAGCCTATTGTTAGACACTATGGACATTGTGATTATCATTATGTTTGGATTTTACTATGGACTGTATGGGTATATGGAGGACATTGATAGATATTACAGTACGTGCTGATGATTTAGTGTTATTTTGTTATATGATGAAATTTTGGACTCTTGACAGTGACAATCATATTTAGACAATTAGACTAACCATGTGTACACATTGATGTTATGATTTACTAATAATGTGATGGTAATAGGTGACCAGTAATATGTTGTTGAATGCATATAGATAGATATGAGTTACAGTAGATGTATGAAATGCTTCGTTATCGTAAAATGTGAATTATGAAAGATGGTTATGCATAATCATAGGGTGACAATGAATGTTAATGAATATGGTAGAATTGAGATGATTAGTGATTGTAAATTATTGATAGAATTGCTTAACTATGATGATGATGCAACTATGTCATATGATGGTGTTAATTGATAAATGATATGTGTTTTAATTTCTTGACATATCGATATGGCCTTGAGACCGAAAGTGGTATTGTATTGGTTGTTCCTGCAATCAACAAGAGTTCGTAGACCTATCATAATGGCTAATCAACAACAACCGCCACCTTAAAATCCATTTGTAAACTTGTCAGAAACAATTTTTTTTTCCTTGAATGCCCAAAATCCTATTCCTATTACGGTGTTAAAGAATATTCCATACTTCACCAGAGAAAATCACACTACTCCATTTGATCACATTCATGACATTTCAAATGTGTGTGAAATTCATGAAATTGCTGAGATAGACGTGGCAACCAAACTCCTAGCTTCATCTATTAAAGAAAAATTTCTACAATGGTTTAGAAGCTTAACCACGGGCTCAATTAAGAATTGGAATGAATCGTGCACAACCTTGTAAAATCAATTTGGGGAAAGAGATAATAACTTGTATCTTTTGGAGTAGTTAACTACAATCAAAAGAGCACCTAATGAACAAATGGCAGAATTGAACTTCAAATTCAAGAGAACCTGGGACAGAATTCCAATTCTTATCATGCCTACAACTGAAGGTGCATTTCTTTACTTCTTGAAATCTCTCAATTCTAATATATTTGGTATGGTACAATCAATGGGAGGGATTACCTTACCTATTGCTTATGCATTGGCCATTAGGGATGAAATTTTTTTAATTCAAGCTCGAAAATTAGCTTGGAGGCCACCTATGCCATTACCCGTTGAATTTCCACAAGCTGTGCAACCTTCCATTGATCCTATTCCTCAACCAAACCCATAACCCATTTCTTCCACGTCACAAACCCTTACGCAACAAAAATAAGATGAGGAAATGAAATCTCTAATTAAAAACTTGACAAATAAATTTATATCCCTAGAAAAACAACAAGCCCAGTCATATAGAAGTTATCAAAATTGAGGTAAATCTCCAAATCAGGGATATCATCCATATAGAAATCAAAAGTCTAATAAAATATATGCATAAAACTAGTAAGCTAATAAATGGAAAATTCAAAATTTTCCCCTTCCATTGGTAACGATTTCTCCTTCACAGGAACTTCCTTCCCCCAATTAAAATCAAGACTTAGTTCCAGTACAAAATAATATGGCACAAGAAATAGAATGGTGTTTTCCCTACAATATTCCTCATAACCAACTTGGTTGGGAAATGGAAATGCATCTCCAAGCCTACATGATTCAAGGCGCTTCTAGTCAGCAAGAACCACTTATTGAATCACCAAATCATGGTGTGGAAGAATTCCACAAATTTGTTCTTGATGTCAACCTTATGTTTTCTGGAGTGAAATATTTTTGTGCACTTAATAAAGTTTTGGGTGGCTCTGGTAGACCTCATATGAGTGTTTCTGAAAACACATGGAATAAGAGAAGAATTTTTTATGCCATGGCTAGAGGAAAATACATAGGCAGGGTAAAGAAAAAGCCGCGGATTGAAGCAGAAAAAAAAGGTCGCAAGAAACCACAAAATGAAGTAGAAAATGTGTCAAAGTAGCCTACGGTGCCTAATAAACTTGCCACAGAAAAGGAGCTTGCTATTTCATCAAATCCA
This sequence comes from Taxus chinensis, assembly GCA_019776745.2. Taxonomy (NCBI): domain Eukaryota; kingdom Viridiplantae; phylum Streptophyta; class Pinopsida; order Cupressales; family Taxaceae; genus Taxus; species Taxus chinensis. The sequence continues at coordinate 115,178,189 of CM034152.1, read as the reverse complement.
CGTCATCAAACAATACCACAACAAAAAAATAAAGAAATTAGCATGCCACAGATGCATAAATATGTGGGTCTCCCCTTCAATATATTTGAGCAAATGAAGAAGATGAATGTCAATGTCTCAATGTGGGATGCACTTTTCATACCATCTCAGTGAGATCTTCTATGTGAAGCCCTCAAGTGATAGCCTCCAATGGATCAAGTAATAAAAATACTCATGTCACGATTCGTGTTTACCAAGCAAAATAGGACCAAGTAAATAATTTTTTTAAAACCCCACCCTTTTCCATTTCACTAATTATGGGTAAACACTTGGTTCATAATTGCATAATTGATTCAGGGGCTAGTACTTTTGTAATGCCAAAAAAAAATTACTGACATCCTAGGTCTCAAGTACAGTCCTGTGTCTAGAGAAGTCTTGCAACTTGATGGATTAATGATGGGTGTATTGGGAGTGATTAAACATTTAGAGTTAACCCTCCATGCTTTCTTGAGTCTTAAAATAACCCATGATATATCAGTAATAGACTTTCTGCCCATGTTTGTAATCTGTTTGTCTAGATATTTTACTACTAAGGTAGGGGTTTATCTATATTCAGATTGGACTCACATGATTTTAAGGACAAGATATGGCACAAGATTCACAATCCAAGCTAATATTATCTTTTCCTATCACATAGAGTCATATGAACCTTCCCCTATCCAATCAAACTGTTTAATACAAGAAGAAAAAGATCAAGTTTCAAGTCTAGAAGAACAACCCATTCCTCCTCTCATGCCTAATTTTTTGTTTGATGAATGCGCTGAGAGAGATCGCAAATCTGATCCATATTATGAAGAACTTAAAGCTTATGAAACTAATATTAGCACTTATTGTGTCCTGCATGAAGAATTTTTTATGCCTACGACATTCAAAGAAAACAAGGAGCTAGTCTCTGGCTTATGGCGGATTTATTTTGATGGTTCTAGAAGCAGAAATGGAGCTGGGGCAGGTGTTGTGCTTATTTCTCCAAAGGAAGAGAAGTACTTCTTTACTGACGTATTACAATTTTCCTGTTCTAATAATGTGGCACAATATGAGGCACTAGTGCATGGCTTGCTGATTGCAGAGAAAATAAAGATCAAGAAGTTGCAAATCTTTGGAGATTTAAGCTAATCATTAACCAAGTCCACGGAAGATGTGCTACAAAGAACAAGCTATTGAATTCCTATAGATATATAATTAAGGACTTTCTAGAGAGTTTTGATGCTCTCATCTTACTTGCTATACCGCGGAAGCTAAATAAGGAAGAAAATCAAATGGCAACTCTCAGATCTCAGTTTCCACTAGTAGAAGACCTGGTTAAAGGCAAGACACAACACATCAAGATGGTTATTAGACCATCCATACCTAATAATGCAACCAGATGGAAAGTATTTGATAGCGATGATTTTTTTTTTCTAATTCATACAGAATGAAGCTGAATTTTCTTCAAAAATGTAGTCTAATTTGGAGGATATATATGGTGACCAGATTATTCAGCTGAAAACAAATAAATTTCCAAAATGATTGGTCACTCTAGAACATATTTTTAGTCCAAATGATGAGTTCAAAGGTACAGAAAAGAGCATGATGGTAAAACAAGAATATTTTCAGCCTGTTGAAATTACTCAAGGAAAATAACTTTTTCTTGGAAAGGTATGTGATGAACATGAAGAGAAAATTTTTGTTACCTTATGTCAAAAGTTCAGTGATGTATTCTCATGGGGCTATGAATATTTAAAAGAGTTAAATCCAACTATATCCTAACATTCTATCAATCTTGATCCCGATATCAAACCAATTAGGAAAAAACAAAGGCTTGTAAACCCCAAGATAGATCCCCTCATGAGAAAATAATTGTCTAAAATCATCAAGGATAAGATTATTTTTCCTATTAAATACTCCACTTGGGTGGTGAACTTGGTTTCAATCAGAAAGAAGAATGGTGAGATCAAGCTTTGCCTAGATTTTAGGGACCTGTTGGTATCCAAATTTATTCTCCTGTGAGGGCTGAGCAACATCACGAAATAGGTAGGATGCTTAGAGACAGATGAATCACAATATTAGTTGTTTTGTAGCTAGGGATGGGATTCATCTGACTCTTTGTCACTCAAGCGTTAGAGAAATGGATAGCACCTCACTAAGGGTTTGATCTACCCTCACTACTTTAGGTTGTGCCTCTAACCAGGATGAGAGGACCTGTTCTGTAACCTATGTTGGTGAAGGATATTAAGAGATCCTTCTCTGCACAATGTTAATGAGAACCTTGAGAAAATATGATCAATACAACACAATCTAACTCTCACGAGTTGTCACACTAGAGAGTGGAGATGTTTCCTGGACAAGGTTCGGGTTACTAAAGACAATAATTGAATCCTGATTATCTCTGCATATTTTGGCAGTGGAATTTATTCATTTATGGATACACATTACAAAAAGGGGTAGGTCTTGTAGGATTTATTTTTTGAGAATTTTTTTGGTGGGAATTAACCAAGATAAAGTTGATTATACCAGATCTTTGAGAGCCTTTACAAATATTGGAACACTCACAGACAAAATGCTTCAAAATAACCAAAATATTCCTTCAACTAGAAGGTGTGTATCAATGGAGGCCCAGAGATGCACAGTTTCATACACTCTTCAAGAATTCAACACAAAGGCTCGTGCTAAAGACTCAATTAAATTCTAGAAATCCCTGGTTTGTCATGCCTAAGATACACATAGTGAAAGTAAAGTGATTTTAAATTGTTTATTTCATTACTAGATGAAATCTCTTCTCATAATGAAATTGTAAATGCCACAATACTAACACACAGATGAGATCTTGTGTGACTCAGAGAGATTTTAACATAAGATTGCAACAGGAACAAGAAAAACTATTTGAAAACATTCTGAAATACAAGTAGACACAATTATGCTCATGATCAACATAAATTTATTCGAGATTCATTAGATTCATCAGCAAGGGAAAGTTTCTTGAACAATCTCAGAGCTTGTCAATGGCTGTACACTTGCAACCATCTTGACGTGATTAAATCTAAAACACAAGAGATAAACAGGTTTCTCAGACGGTCTCTCAGGAAAATGGTTTCTCTCAAAATTTCCTAAGAAATTTAACCCTCGACCATTTGCAATAGTATTCTCATTGTATTTATACAATTTCAATTGCTCAATCATCCCAAATTTTCCCCCCAAAAGAAGAATATTTGAGGAATCCTTTGTTTGTTACAAGTTTTTTCTAGAAAGTGATGTTGAACAAATTTACACCCAAAAGGTGCCAGGTGGAAACATCATGAACTGATCACGTTTCTCAATCCCTCAATTATGATAGGGATTCCATATAACTTTTGATAGTCTTTTTAATCATTCTTTTATTTTTTTGTGTAAGAAATCCCCTTTTTAATAATTCTCAGGTGGCTCCATATGGCTTGATCTGACAGGTAATCATTTTTACCATTGAGAATACACCTTGAGAAATGAGTGTCCTCGCATGGATTATACCACATACATGTGTTGTGAGTCCAAGTCGGCCAAGTGCAAAGAGTAGCCAATGAAAACCTCCACGTGTCTCCTTTGCGCAACTACAAAGGTAAAGTAAAGAGGCAGGTTCCCAAACAAGTGTAGGCCCTCCACGTGTTCAGAACCCTAGAGAGTTACATAGATTTTTGAAATGTCAGATTATGGGAAGGTCCAATGGAAGCTTCCACGTGTCTGTTCGGTGAAACTTCAAAGATGAAGTCTAGAGGCAGGACCTCAAACAAGTGTAGGCTCTCCATATTCCCTTGGCCCAATAAAGTTGCCTCAGCCTTTGAAAATGTCTCAGTATAAAAAGGAGCCAACGGAAGCCTCCACGTGTCTCTTCAGCGCACTTTTTATATGGTTCCAAAAAGTGGATACCCCAAACAAGCACGTGATCTCTAGGTGTCTTGGCCCGATTTTTTTTTTTCATAAGTTTAAGAACCAGCAGAAGGTGCCACATATTTAGGGTTCGAGAAAATTTCCTCGACCGTTGAAAAGTCTAAGTATGGGCAAAGCCAGCAGAATCTTCCGCGTGTCTCTTCGGTGCTTTTTTAGTACAAAGCTCAAAATAAAGACTCCCAAAAAAGTGTGGGCCTTCCATGTGTCTAGGGTCCAACAAAGTTACATCAGACACTTGAAAAGTCTAAGTATGGGAAGATCTAGTAGAAGCTTCCATGTGTCTCCTTGGCTCTTTTTTGGTATGAATCTCAAAATAAATACTCCCAAACAAGCGCGGGCCATCCACGTGGCTTGGGCTTTAGAAATTTGATTTTTCTGTTGAGAAATCTAAGTATAGAGAGGAGTCAGCGAAAGCCTCCACATGTCTCCCTAACGCAACTCCAAAGGTAAAGACCCAAAGGCGGGACCTCAAATGAGCATGGGCTCTCCACGTGGAAAAGAATTGAGTTGAAATGGGCTTGAGAATCTCAAAATTCCCTGGTAATCCACCTCTCTGCTTTTAACTTTTGATGTGGGCCCCAGCGGAGTCGCGACTCACTTTTATACTTTTACTTCATTTCAAAAAAAAGCTTAAAAAATCCAAAGTGCTTTGGCGACCCACCTCCCTGCTTTGACTTTTCAATGTTAACTCAAACATGTGACATTAATTTGTCCCTGCGGAATCACGGGTCATTATATATTTTTTCTCCTTTTCGCAAATAGGAAAAAATCTTCAAAATGCTCCGATGATCCACCTCTCCACCTTTGACTTTTCAAACTGCCACGTGTCCATCTTTTGGGTCAAAGTAAGAAATTTTCCTTGCCGCTTCATATTGTTTGAATAGCCAATTAGAAACTATCAGGGCCACGGGACCAATTTGACATTTTTTAAAATTGTAAAAAAAGTGACAAGTTCATCAAATAGACCCACCATGCCACGTCCAATTAGAAAATACCACATATCCATGGATGTTGGGATAGGATTTACAAAGGAGACACAGTCATGGAAGATGCCCAATAACAAATTATTTCCCCACGGAAAGAATATTGTAAATGAAACCAAGACTCAATGTGATCCATGACCCAAGGAAAGGACTGTCAATGGCAACCAAATGAAGGAGAAATATTTCACGCATCCATACAGGGAGACAGAGAATACTTCAAACCATGCAGACTGAGAAATTTTGAACAAACAGGGTGATATTAAATTGTGCACAAATAGGACCTTAACAAGTCCTCTCTCAAGGATCACTATGAGGAGTAGGACCTATAGATAGTGGTTGGATTTGAGAGGTTTTCCATGCTTGATTCATATTTGGGATTCAATCAAATAAAAGTGAAAGAATTGGATCAATACAAAACTACATTCATTGCCAAATGGGGAAGGTATGCATATAAAAAATGACTTTTGGGTTATCAAATGCAGGTGTTTCTAAATATGGGATTGGCATTGATCCAGAGAGATTCTTTGTCATCCTTGATGTTTCCTTGCCAGCTCACAAGAAAGCTTTGCAATATTTCCTTGGAAAAGGTTAACTTTGTGAGGCACTTTATACCTAGATTTGTGGGACTGGTAAAGCCACTCACACTTATTCTTAGAAAATATTCAGATTTCAGATGGATTGTAAAGGCAAAGGATAACTTTGAAAAGATCAAACAAGAGATAACCTAGACTCCTACGTTCATTAATTCAAATTACTCCAAAGATTTTATCTTATATGTGTATAGAGCTGATTCTTGCATTGCCATGGTTTTAACCCAGCTAAATGATCAGGACTTAGAGAAACCGGTGGCCTTCTTCAGCCAAAACTTTAATTATTATGAGCTTAATTACGACCATATTGAGAAAAAAGTGTTTTCCATCATGCACACCTTGAAGAAATTTAAAAACATGATTATAACTAGCCACGTAAAGGTTCTAGTGTCACATCCCTATGTCAGAGACTTCATTATGGAAGCAAAGATTAGTGAGAAATGATCTTGTTGGGTGACTAAAATCATGGAGTGTTATGTGAATATTAAGGCCAAAAAATTATTAAAAGGCTATGCTATCTGCAGACAACTGGCTGAAGATGCGTAGAATGACCCAAAGACTACTTTATTCCTAGAATAGGAGAACCACGTGGAATTTGAGAAGAATGAAGACATAGCCATGGATAGTTGGATGAAGATAATGGTAACATTCCTCTCCTTTGGTATATATCTTACTGGTCTTAGGAAAGAAAAGAGGTGACATTTAAGGTTGCATTCTTTTCCATATGTGGTGGTTGATGACGTACTATTTAAAAGGAACATTGATGGTGTACTCTCAGATGGATTTAAGGTGAGAAACGTGACATGGTTTTAGCTGAATTTCATGATGGTTTCTCAAGAAAACATTTATCAGCTAGGGCTAAAACTATGAAGATCATAAAAGCATGATATTTTTGTTCTACGTTGTTTATGGATGCTCACAAGTGGGTTAGGAAATGTAAGAATTGTGCTCTCTTTACTAGAAAGAAAAGATTGGTGGCCTTGCCTCTTCATGCAATTCAGGTGGAGCCACCATTTGCATAATGGGTTATTAAATTCATTTGGTTTATCAATCCTCCATATAGTGTCAGTCACAAATGGGTTCTTATAGCAATAGATTACTTCACCAGGTGGATTGAAGCCGCTCCATTGAAGGAAATAACTGAATCAGTAATCTTGGATTTTCTTGAAGAAATTGTCACAAGGTTTGGCGTACCCCAAACCATTATTTCTTATAATGCTAAATATTTCTTGGGATCAAAAATCTCTTATTGGGCTCTTTAACTTGGGATTTATCTCAAGACTTCCTCCAATTATTACCCCCAAGGCAATGGATTGGAAAAATATACTAACAAAAATTTGATCAGAATCATGAAGAGAACCATGGACGTGAATCAAAGGTAGTGGTATAAAAAAGTGAAAAATTCTCTTTAAGCGGACAAGATAACAATGAAGAAGGAAATTGGAAATTCTCCCTACAAACTGGTATATGGAAAAGAAGATAGGATTCCTTTGTCACTTGAGTTTCCTTCACTTGAATTAGCACAACAATTTTAATTTGAAGGCGTGGATCAAAGAGAAATTAGAATGGTAGAATTGGTGTAATTAGAGGAAAATATGAATGCCGCCATGGCCAAGATGAAACAACATCAGAATTCAACAAAATAGTGGTTTGATAGAAGAGATAGGCCTCAAAAAATCAAGGTCGGAGATCTAGTTTGTAAATGGGACGCGGACAGAGCTAAACCAAGAAGACACTCCAAATTTGATGCTATTTGGAGCAAACCATACATCATTACTACTTGAAAGGTGACTAATTATTTTGAGTTGTCTGATCTTGATGGGAATGCATTTCAAATCCCAGTCAATAGGATTCATATCAAACCTTCTCATTAGGTTTTTCTAGAATCTTGTACATAGTAGCTTAGATTTTCTAATTCCTCCAAGTGCTTTCAACACATTAAATTGTTGGTAATGTAGGTTTAATTCCTCTGAGTGCTTTGCACATGTTTTTTTGCTTGAGGATCTTACTACACAGGTTCCATGTTTTCAGAACATGCTATTGTAAAATAAATTCCAAAGCATTAAGGATCAATTGCCATCAATAAAAGGAGTAAAATGCAAAGTAACTAAATCAATCAGCTAACTCCATGCCCAATGGATACCTAAGGCTATTGATTATCTATCTAGCAGGTAAATGACCCTTGTGATTCGCTAAAAAAATTTCCCAATTTTTCATCCCTTGCAAAATTCGAGAAACTTGCACAAGTGTTAGACTTGGTGGATATTTAAAGGAAAATTTGAAGAACTGTGGAGGCTTTGAGCATATCGCGAATGAAGGAGAATTATCATGAATAAGTTTAAGTGTGTTACGAGATAAAGGATGTGATCTCATAATGTCACAGACTAAGTAAAGATACCGCCAGGGTCTAAGTCACACTACAAAGTAAAAAAAATTGATAAAAGTCATGTGAGCCTATGGTGCCGCGATATAAAGAAATGTTTCTCGGATGTCAAAACTCACGCAAGACATAATCAAGAAATACACGTACTGAAGGATAATGATAGTTGTCTGTGGATTACTAAATAAATATAAATCTTATTTGATTATTGTAAATCTGATATTATTTGAAAGAATCTTAGCCTTCTCCATGTGAAAGGAATCATATTTGATGGATTAAATGATGGTATGTGGTAGAAGTGGAGGGAAACATCTCCAACATGCAAAGAGGTTCTTTCAGGTGACACAACCACCAATATTAATTGCAGTATGAGTGCTCAGTTGGAGAAGGCATGTAACTGTGGACAAACAAAGTGGCACCCTAAGTATGGAGAGAAATTTAATGAAGGTGGTTGGGATTGGTTGAAGAATTTGAATTTCCCTCTAATTATTCTATCTCTCTCTCTTCCACAACTTTTCTATATATTTTAGAGCAATGATCATTTTTAATGTTTGATACTTTTAGAATCTGGGTGTCTTGTAATAAAAAGACCTTCCCTTGTGTTGCGTGTATGTCCTAAGGGTTGCATGCCTTGGATCTTGATTCAACAAATGCTTACATTTTCCACTCACGATTGTAATAGTCTATGCATAACTTTAGGAAATAAAATTTAATCTTATGACTCATTTCTTCCCTTGTTCTTATTTTATTACACTTCTTTCCTTTCTTTCATTCACAGGTGTGTTGTATGTTTCATTTTCTGAATCTTTGTCTAATGTGTATCATGAAAGTGAATTCTATGAGTGATTTCGATCTTTGTCTCATATACAGTCCTCTTCATTACCATTTCCTACCCTTTCCCCTTATCTAAATTTATTCACCCCCTTATTTTTTGGTGTTATCACCTTTGTAGGTTAGGATTTTTGTTTATGTATCTCCTTCTCACCCTAGTCCCTTGGAAAGTTAGAATAGAGCTAGATAGTTGCATTTCATTTCCTAGGAGTATTTTTTGCATAAGGATTAAATAGAGAAATCCATCCTTCTCTAGAGTTATGTCTCAGTTCGAGTCCCATAACTTGGATATAGTACCATGATGACTCAAATTTCATGTTGTCTATGATTTAAATCCAGGTGTGAATTTGAGCTCCAACAGTTGCATTTATAGTTCATGCTTCCAAATAACTCGTTATTTTGGTGAATACAATCTAATCTTCTCTTTATTCCAATTTATTTAGTCCACATACCAAGAACTAACTACCTATTCTTGGGTGGATTTATTCAAAGCAATAAATCCTAAACAAACTTGACTACAATAGTCCACTTATCGTGGATAATATTTCTACAAATCATCCCTTTAATCTAGGAAAAAAATGTGGGAGAGTACTTATTCAACATTCCTAACACTATTACACTATTTTCTCATCCTTGAAACATGGAGAAAAAATGGAGTGCTAAGTCCGTGACTTTAAATTCTTCTTGGAATGTCACATGCATGCATGAATTTGGATTGCCACATGTTTAGATTTGTATTCTTGCTTGATGATGTGGAAGAAAAGAGTGGGTTGAATAGTTCAGTGCTCTTTTACATTACTTTGGAATAAACCAACAAACTTTCACTAGTTAGGCCTTTCAGTAGCTGTGTGAAGACTTTCGGTAGCTGGGCATTTCAGTAGCTGCGTGAAGAATTTCAGTAGCTAGGCATTTCAGTAGCTGCGTGAAGAATTTCGGTAGCTAGGCATTTCAGTAGCTGCGTGAAGAATTTCGGTAGTTGCAATCTATAAAATTGGAGTAGAGTTACTTATGACATGTTTTATACACACTATTGCATTCCAACTTTAGAAGAAATATCAGGAAATAACAACAATTAGATTGCAAATAGATTTCTAAAGAGATGATAAGATAAATCATATATTTTGCCTTAAATATGCTATCCATTATTAAAACTACATCTAAATTCGATTGAAATCTTGATTTTAAGAGAGAGAATAAGAGTGTTATTTGGTGATATAATGATACATATTTTGGTCTCATCAACTCTATTAAAACTCAAGGTCATAAAGGGAATAATCATCAGGATCATGATAAGAGAAGATCACCATGAGTGATAGTGATATTCATCTCAGGATCACAAATAATGCATACCTCTTGAGAATGTTTCTGAACACTTAATCAATTTTTTGTGATGAGCTCACATCTTGTAAGTCAGAGAGGTGGAAAAATTTCAGTGTTTTACTGTAATATGGAAGTAAAAAACATGGAGCTCCTCCTCATACATTCCTTCAATTTCCATTCAAATAGCACTCATTATTTCTAAAGAAGGAAAAATATTTCCATGACAAGTAATTGAGCGTGTTTCCACTCATGTAACATCTTGGTTAGGAAAGTAAATTTTGAATGGGCCAACATGCTCAAAGGTGAAATTTGAAAACCCAATGAGTGAATTAATGAGCATCATATCACGACTCTTCCGTTGTGTTCAAAAATCTTCAAGGAACAAGCCAAAATGAACTAGTCAGGATAGCGAGGAATCCATGACCATCATGTATGAAGGATCAAGGAGTCATATATTACCATAAAAGGCATGTGAGTAAGAATGTACATGGTTATCCTAAATTTGATTCCATACAAAGAGGATATTGGAGCTAGGAGGGGAAAGGTGATGATATTCCTTTGGAGCACCATGTTGTAAGAAAATACAATCATATTTGTTTCACTTGATTTCATTCACTTGGTAGGTGTTCTTAAACACTCATTAAACGCCTTGTAGTTTGATCACACCTCAAAGGAGGAAGCACATTGCAATCACCGCACTTTAGTTCAAAGGATGGCCATAGGTCAAGAACTTCATTCGGAAGGTAACCCTTATACTTGTAAGATGAAGACTTGTTTCAATGAGTGAAAGATAATCATAAAGAGGTTTGAGCGTTATGGAGTTGATTTATGATCACTAGGGTGAATGTTGAAGGAATTGAGAAGTAATAAAGTGATATTCACTCCTGCTTTGCAATAAGAACATATTAAATTGCAGGTCTTATAACAATGTTTCTGAACAATTATTTGATTCTCTAGAATGTTTCCAGTATTTCACAAAAGAAGGATATTGTGATCAAAGTGCTTCAAATTAGTAGGCTCTTCATTCACAGAGGCTTCATATTATTAGTTTGGCCAACCCTACTCTCTTTCTCTCTTTTCTTTCCTCTCTTTCTATATTCTAATTCTTCACTAAGAATGTACTTTTTCTCTATTTTGTCTTATTCACTCAAGTGACCTTTAATTTAACATTGTAAGAGTCCTTTTTCATCAATAAGAAAAAGAATCATTTTCATTTATTAGGAATGTGGAAGGTCACAAGTGATGAGGAAAGGTGAAAATTAATATGTGGAGAGATGAAGGAACAATTTGTAATGTTATAAATTGGAATGGTTTCTACATTCCAAAGGGTTGGAAATTGTTTATCGATTGTATGTTGTTGAGCTATTATATCACCACTACATCAATAAATAAAAACTACATTTATTCTATGTCCTATGCTCTATGTTACTCTTCTCCCTCTCTCTCTACTCTCCAATTTTACAAGCATGTTAATCTTATATAACCAAGAAGGAACTTTGTGTCCTTAATTAATCTGCAGAACTTTGTGTCTCTAGTTTGTTAGTGTTGTAGATTACTTACATTGTTGTGTTTTTATAAATGAATGTGGACCTACTCTGGTTATTGTTGGTGAGAATTTGTTAGTTCCTACTCGCGACATTAACCCTCTCTCTCCTTATTTCTCCTAACTTCCTCTTTACCTCCCTTCACAACAAATTACTCCCTCATAAATTGTACAAGTAACTTTGCCACAGGTTTAGTGGAGTATTCCTGTGTGATCCCCAGACTTAACGTCCACCCCACAGTTTTAGAGTACAGTTTACATTCAATAATGGGAGCCTCCCCATACCCAAAAAGGAGAGGCTTAGTCTCAATGACCATTGGTGAAAATCAATAATCTGCACTGCAACAAATTATTTCACTAACACCTATTTGTGTTGTAAATTCCTATTGCTCACCCTTAACGTATCCCCAACAATCATATTGAAAAAACAACTAAAGAATTTCCAAATGTCTGGATCGACTAAAACTAGAGCTACATTATTGTCCCTAATAAATGTTACGTCATTGGTACGACATACCTCAATTGGTTCCTTCTGGATACTGGCCATCATGACTAAGACTCCCATTGTCTTCCCCATAAATGGAGCTATAGGAATAAAGTAATAACTTCAACAATGGTAAATGTTATGTCTGCAAACTGTCATAATGTTTAGACTTTTGTTTTTCATTCTCAAAAGTCCTTTGTTACTCCCAAAACTAAAATCTGGGTTACCTTTTCTAAGATTGAACCACCATCCTTTGTTTAGGATTATCTCAAATAAGTATTTTAATGATTTTATAGTAGATTAGGGAAAATTCAAGTTGAATAAAATGGTATTTTTATCACCATTTTCTAACCACGATGTCTCTTTTCTTAAGGATAATCTCCATTGAGATGTCAAGTGATCCGTCTTATAGGGTTTCCAATGGTATCTTAGACTCTTAAATTTATAAATCCTTTTATCTTGAATTTACATCAAAAACCTCTTCAAAATCTAATGTCCGTAAAAATCAGCGAAGTCAATTCCTTCACACTACCAGTTAACTCTTGTTCAATTACCTTATGCCTGTTGACAACCCAAGTAATTTTACATTATTATCTTATGTTGGATCATTTAGGAGGTGTTGTCTGCAAATTGTAAGTTGCGTAGACGATATCCTTTTGAGTGCAAGGATATGTCTATATAGATTATACCCATTCTGTCATAATGACCAGTATTATGAAGTCATCCATCCTTCAAGTAAAATTTTAAATTAGATCGAAATCATCTAAGTGAAACATTTTTCACTTGAGGCTCTATAGTCCTCCTCTATTGTACAGTACAACGGGATTAGATGATCGGAGTCTCCACTTAATAGAATACCAGGGGCATGATTTAATCCTCCCACTGTCATTCAAATAAGGATGTCGTTGATATGAAGGTATACTATCTCAAGTGCTAAAATGGCCATATCTATCGAAGTTCCAACTACTCATATTCCTCAAGTAGTAAACAACTTAATATTGTGCTACCATATAAATTAACCTTGCCTCACTGAAATTTGTACAAACAAAATCAGCCAAAGCTTCTATTCATAATGGACATCCCCATCACTTCATCTCTTGAGTTACATGAGTCAAAATCTTGCAAATCTCCCCCAACAATAGTATCAGTCAGTTCCAAATTATGAATCATAGTGACTTGCATTTTAACTCTATAAGATAATAATCTACCCTCCCTTGGATAAGAGATCGTCTAATAGAATGTTTGAAACTACAACATTTTTTTTCCCAGATCATGTGATTGAATCCCTCTCAGCTCCCAACTGAATCCATGGCCGAAAAATCCCAATATTGGTAAAGAGTGTAGCATAGAGATCCCTAATATTATTTTATCCCTCACTGCTAAAAAATGTCTCCATTACAATCATAACCATATCTTACTTATGTAAATAAACCCCAGTCTCTTAAAGGCAGTTTATTTTTGTAGAGTTTGTAACTCTTTCTATCCCTCATATTATAGGAACCCAAACCTGTCTCTGTGGGAAATTCTCATAGGGGCTTGCCCTGCACTGAAGGGCCCTTAGGAGTTTTTTATTATCCCTTGCATAATAAAATTCCACCAAAATAGATTTGGACTTGGCATTAGAAAGTTGCATAGATTTGACCCTATAGGTAATATTAAGAGCTAAAACACATCGACATACATCAAGAGATTCCCTAAAGTATGCCACTTCGGATGCTAACATCTTCCACAACTGCAACAATGTGATGTTATGGGATCAAGTTAAAACAAGGATGATATAATATGCTGAGTTTGAAAAGAAATATGAATATGTTCACATAGTTTTGATATCTTTACAAACTTCCTTATGATCCAATGCCATATCTACTTACAATCATGATGATCATAACAAGTCTCACAATATTCTACCTCCAAAAGATCACATTGTCTTTTAGAAATTTCACTAGCTTTCCAATAGATCTACCTTTTCATCAAAATAATTTTTAATCCTCGATTTTCCCATGTGGATAACTGTCCTAATGCATTTCTTGTATCTTTGACCTAGCTCTCAAAAGTAATTGGTACGTTGTCCAACCTTCCCCACCATTAGAAGCCATTTTGAGAGGTTACATTCTCAGTTCTAAAGTCGAAGGAACCTTTATCTTGACACCAACTTCCTCCTCCATTTAAAGTCTACATGTAGAGACCGTAGATAACAATCATATGTAATAGAATCACCCATAGTTTCATGACATCTTCCACACATTTTAAAGGGAATACCTACATACTCACAAAGATTGACATGTGTTTCTAATTACCATGTACTCAAAAATCAATTTCTCATTTGTCCAAACCCTCCTTTAGATTAAGTTTTACCAAAAAATTGACCACCAGTCCTTGTAATGACAAGTGATGGTGTCAAGATAATGCCTATCAGCTATATCTAGATATATTTACAATGTTATGGGTCCTCAAATCAAGGCCTTAAAATGCTTCACATGTCTCATAGCTCGAATAGATAAACTTTCTATTTTTACCCATATACAGAAAGTTGAGTCAATGGCCTCTTAATAGTGCCCAAAAAATCTCTTTGGCACTGTTTAGTTTAGATTATATCATATTATTGGTCTCATTTTATTTTCAGTAATTATAATTGTGCATAACCTAGCATCTAGGCTGCTACTAGTAGGTTATGTATATTATATCTCAACAATCTAGCTTTGACACTAAACTATCTCTTATTTTGTGCCTGGTAAATAGGGTGCTTGTATGATTTTGCATACAACGATTTATTAGTTGTGAAATATTGACTATAAAACTATGTTAGTGATGTTGATAGTTATATATGTACCTTAAAGATGGATTTACGATAGATCACCTGGTTATGACTAACCTATCATTGACGAATTACTATAGTTGATCTCTATGGGATACATTTGGAATATATGTTACATTGCTAACCATGAATCAAATTGTAGGATTATCCACACCAAATGTATGAGTTTATGTTTTCATATATTAATAAATTGGAAACCCTGAGATAACATTATTATCTCGGAAAATAATGATATAAGTTTCTAATAATGAAACTGGATTGAAGCTATCCCTATCAAGATGATCCACAACATTATTCAGATTAAATCCCAACCTTGGTGGAAGATGAAGGGGAAAAACTCACTCTGAGATGCCTTTCATTAATCAACATGATGTCACCCAGTAAATGTGCATCTATGAACTATTAGTCACTACTAAGTGACCATGTGAGAGGATGTTATTTACTTGATTTAAAATTTTCCAAGTTTTTTGGAGTTACCATATTCTTATGGAAAATCTTATATTGAACTTTAATTGATTTAGTTAATTTTGTTGCTCCATTGCTTGATTGAAAAGATTATTGTGAACTCAAATAAGAACTTCTATGCATATATATCTTCTTCCTCTTCCAGAGCTTCAACTTAATACAATATTTGTGTGTGTAAAAAAACTTGCAATTTTCTCCAATACATGGAGGCCTTTCATCTAACAATAGAACACTCAACTCTTAAAAATAAAACATTAACTAAAAATAGAGCATGTTTGTGCATGAATACAAAGATTTTTTCTTTTCCTAAAATTAGGAATCTAAAAAAAAACAAATTAAAATTAAAGAATGTAAAAAGTAATGTTGTTTGCTTTTCCTAATAATAGACTAGGGGAAAAATTGAACATTTTTTTAGACTAGGGGAAAAATTGAACATTTTTTTCTAACACTCCCCCTTAATTTTGACCTTCAAAATTTTTCCTTTTCTGGAGCTGAGTGTATGTTTCTGAATCTGACATATTCCTAATCACAAACTCCCAAACAACTTCTCAAATACTCAAAAAATTCATTTCCCAAAGCAATCGTAAAAATATCAGTAAACAGATCTTCGGATCTACATAATTCAAGATAAATACTTTTTATTAACCAACTCCCTGATGAAGTGATACCTCATGTCTACATGCTTTCTCCTTTCATGAAAAACATGATTTTTGGACAATTTTATTGCTGAATTGCTGTCACAAAAAATATATGTAGAATCCTCTTGATGTTGCCTCAAATCTTTAAACACTCCTCTCATCTAAACAACATGAAATGTTACTCTTGTTGCTACTACATACTCTATATTTTCTGAATATAGTGTGACTATGGGATGCTTCTTTGATTCCCATGAAACTAAACCTGTTCTAAAGTGAAAAGCATAGTCAGATGTGCTTTTTCTGTCATCGATATTTCTGACACTGTCACTATCTATATAACCTATGATTTTGAACTCATCTGATGTTGAATACAATATTCCATGATTCTTAGTTCCACATACATACCTATAAATAATTTTTCCAGCTTGTCAATTTAAATATTTGGGATATTCCATGAACCTTGAGATAAGGCTCACACCATACACAATATAAGCATTGTGGTCATCAAATACAGGAGACTTCCAACTAACCTTTTGAAAAAATGTGGATCCACAAATGATCACCTATCATATTTTCATAGCTTCAAACCTACTAAAACTAGTGTTGGCATTGGCTTACAATTCAACATGTTAAACCTCTTCAAAATATCATTAGCATACTTTTCTTGTGAAATAAAAACTCCAGTTTCTGATTGTTGAACTTCAATACCCAAAAAATAGTACATGAGGCCTAGATATGTCATCTCAAATTATTTTTTCATATTTGATTTGAATGCATCTGCAGATAGATTTCTAGTAATGATTAAATCATCCACATATAAACAAACAATCAAAATTTTACCTTGCTCATTTATCTTGATGTCTAAGGTAGGTTAACTACTAATCCTACTGAAACCATTATGAATAAATCATGTTTTACCAAGCTCTAAGTGCTTTCTTGAGACAATAGAGCACTTTTCTCAACATGTATACATTTCCTTCATGACCTTAAATCTCATAACCTTTTGGATGATTCATATAAACTTCTTCTTCAAGAAAACCTTTCAAGAATGTTGATTTTACATCCGTATGATAAATAGGCCATTTGTTTTGAGCTACAATTTCCAAAACCATTCTTACCGTGTCTAAACATGCTACAAGTGCAAACTTCTCATTGTAATCTACTCCATATTGATGTGAAAAACTTCTTGCAACCAACCTTGGTTTATGTTTATGTACTTTACCATCAACAATATATTTTGTCTTGTAGACCCACTTCACTCTTATCATGTCATTTCCTTTTGAAAGATCTACCAATTCCCATGTTTGATTCTTCTCTATTGTGTCTATCTCATCATCCATGGTTTGAACCCAAGATTCTTTGTTTATAGCCTCTTCAAAGTATACTGGAACTATATCTTGAGAAAACACTACAAAAACTAAAAAAATGTTAGTTGTGTCAACATCGTAAATCTCACTAAGACTCCTTGTTTTCTGTTGCAAAGGGATATTTGATGATGGATTGTTTTGCACTGAAGGAGTTGTTTATGGTGTTATTTGTTGTGTCTCTTGCATGGTCAAAAATGACTGAAATCTTAGAGCCTCCTAAATGTAGATGGAGGTATAGCTTGTGCTATAACTTCTGGCGCATGTCCATGATTTGAAGAAGATACAATACCTCGTTGTTCTATACTTTCATGTACCATATCATCATGAGGAATAGTTGCTTCTACACTAACTATTCTCTCAATACTTCCATCCTATGCCTCATTTTCAACAAACTATACATCTCTGTTGGTTATGAATTTTCTGGTAACTGGATTAAACAAATTATAAGCTTTTGTATTCTCTGAATATCCAACAAATATGAACTTTTCTCCTTTTTTTTTCTAATTTATTTCTTATCTCATCAGGAACATGTGCGTATGTCACAAAAATTAAGATTCTAAAATGAGAAACATTTTGTTTCCTGTTAGTCCAAGATTTTCAAGGAATCATGTTTCAAACAATTTTCATTGGACACTTGTTTAAAATGTAAACAACAGTTGCTACTGATTCTACCCAATACTCATTTGAAAGATGCTTTTTCTTCATCATACTTCTTGCCATCTCCATGATGGTTCTATTCTTTCTCTCTGTTACACCTTTCAGATGTGGTGTATACCTGGTAGTAAATTGCTTGTGTATACCATGATATTTGTAAAAATTTATAAAAGAATTGGAAAAATACTCACCTCCTTTGTTTTTCCTCATATCTTTGATGCAGTGCCCATTTTACTTTTCCAATAAGGCTTTGAACTGCTAAAATATGTCGAAATCATCTGATTTGTGTCTCAAAAATAACACCCATGTCTTCCTTGTATAGTTAGCAATGAATTCCATAAAATATGAGAAGCCTTGAATAAAATTTGTTTGCATCGGTCCACATAAATCTAAGTGAACAATTTCAAGTGGTGCACTTGATTTTGATATTTTTTCAGCTGGGAAGGATTCTCTATGTTTCTTCCCCTAAATATAACCTTCACAAACTTTCTCTGGTTTTTGAATCAAAGGAAAACCTTTAACCATATTTTTCCTGTGTAATAAATTTAAACCACCGAAATTTAAATGACCAAACCTGAGATGTCATAACCACGATTCATTTTTTTCAAATGACTGAAAAAATTAATTCAATTTCTTTAGCTTTTGATTGATTTTTAGTATGAACTCTAGATGTGGCTAGTCTAATCTTCAAAGAAAACATGCTATTGCTTTTCATCTTCACTTTAGAAATCAAGTGAGTACTTAGAGCTTTATTCATAATCACACATTTTTTGTCTTCAATATAAAATATGTATCCATTTTGTACCAATTGACCAATGCTCATAAGAATGTTTTTCAAACCTACAACATAATAAACATCCTGGATAAAATGTTGATTGTTCCTTTTCTTGTTATAGACACTGTATTATTATTCCCAAGGGTAACATCTATATTTACTGACTCATCCAATTGACCATGATATTTGTAAAAATTTATAAAAGAATTGGAAAAATACTCACCTCCTTTGTTTTTCCTCATATCTTTGATGCAGTGCCCATTTTACTTTTCCAATAAGGCTTTGAACTGCTAAAATATGTCGAAATCATCTGATTTGTGTCTCAAAAATAACACCCATGTCTTCCTTGTATAGTTAGCAATGAATTCCATAAAATATGAGAAACCTTGAATAAAATTTGTTTGCATCGGTCCACATAAATCTAAGTGAACAATTTCAAGTGGTGCACTTGATTTTGATATTTTTTCAGCTGGGAAGGATTCTCTATGTTTCTTCCCCTAAATATAACCTTCACAAACTTTCTTTGGTTTTTGAATCAAAGGAAAACCTTTAACCATATTTTTCCTGTGTAATAAATTTAAACCACCAAAATTTAAATGACCAAACCTGAGATGTCATAACCACGATTCATTTTTTTCAAATGACTGAAAAAATTAATTCAATTTCTTTAGCTTTTGATTGATTTGTAGTATGAGCTCTAGATGTGGCTAGTC
Source organism: Taxus chinensis (assembly GCA_019776745.2). Lineage (NCBI taxonomy): Eukaryota > Viridiplantae > Streptophyta > Pinopsida > Cupressales > Taxaceae > Taxus > Taxus chinensis. Next base: position 115,158,695 of record CM034152.1, on the reverse strand, counting down.
TAATCTTCAAAGAAAACATGCTATTGCTTTTCATCTTCACTTTAGAAATCAAGTGAGTACTTGGAGCTTTATTCATAATCACATATTTGTTGTCTTCAATATAAAATATGTATCCATTTTGTACCAATTGACCAATGCTCATAAGAATGTTTTTCAAACCTACAACATAATAAACATCCTGGATAAAATGTTGATTGTTCATTTTCTTCTTATAGACACTGTATTATTATTCCCAAGGGTAACATCTGTATTTACTGACTCATCCAATTGACCATGATATTTGTAAAAAATTATAAAAGAATTGGAAAAATACTCACCTCCTTTGTTTTTCCTCATATCTTTGATGCAATGCCCATTTTACTTTTCCAATAAGGCTTTGAACTGCTAAAATATGTCGAAATCATCTGATTTGTGTCTCAAAAATAACACCCATGTCTTCCTTGTATAGTTAGCAGTGAATTCCATAAAATATGAGAAACCTTGAATAAAATTTGTTTGCATCGGTCCACATAAATCTAAGTGAACAATTTCAAGTGGTGCACTTGATTTTGATATTTTTTCAGCTGGGAAGGATTCTCTATGTTTCTTCCCCTAAATATAACTTTCACAAACTTTCTCTGGTTTTTGAATCAAAGGAAAACCTTTAACCATATTTTTCCTGTGTAATAAATTTAAACCACCAAAATTTAAATGACCAAACCTGAGATGTCATAACCACGATTCATTTTTTTCAAATGACTGAAAAAATTAATTCAATTTCTTTAGCTTTTGATTGATTTGTAGTATGAGCTCTAGATGTGGCTAGTCTAATCTTCAAAGAAAACATGCTATTGCTTTTCATCTTCACTTTAGAAATCAAGTGAGTACTTGGAGCTTTATTCATAATCACACATTTGTTGTCTTCAATATAAAATATGTATCCATTTTGTACCAATTGACCAATGCTCATAAGAATGTTTTTCAAACCTACAACATAATAAACATCTTGGATAAAATGTTGATTGTTCCTTTTCTTGTTATAGACACTGTATTATTATTCCCAAGGGTAACATCTATATTTACTGACTCATCCAATTGACCATGATATTTGTAAAAATTTATAAAAGAATTGGAAAAATACTCACCTCCTTTGTTTTTCCTCATATCTTTGATGCAGTGCCCATTTTACTTTTCCAATAAGGCTTTGAACTGCTAAAATATGTCGAAATCATCTGATTTGTGTCTCAAAAATAACACCCATGTCTTCCTTGTATAGTTAGCAATGAATTCCATAAAATATGAGAAACCTTGAATAAAATTTGTTTGCATCGGTCCACATAAATCTAAGTGAACAATTTCAAGTGGTGCACTTGATTTTGATATTTTTTCAGCTGGGAAGGATTCTCTATGTTTCTTCCCCTAAATATAACCTTCACAAAATTTCTCTGCTTTTTGAATCAAAGGAAAACCTTTAACCATATTTTTCCTATGTAATAAATTTAAACCACCAAAATTTAAATGACCAAACCTGAGATGTCATAACCACGATTCATTTTTTTCAAATGACTAAAAAATTTAATTCAATTTCTTTAGCTTTTGATTGATTTGTAGTATGAGCTCTAGATGTGGCTAGTCTAATCTTCAAAGAAAACATGCTATTTCTTTTCATCTTCACTTTAGAAATCAAGTGAGTACTTGGAGATTTATTCATAATCACACATTTGTTGTCTTCAATATAAAATATGTATCCATTTTGTACTAATTGACCAATGCTAATAAGATTGTGCTTCAAACCTACAACATAATAAACATCCTGGATAAAATGTTGATTGTTCCTTTTCTTGTTATAGACACTGTATTATTATTCCCAAGGGTAACATCTATATTTACTGACTCATCCAATTTGGAAAATAAATTTAAGTTACCTGTCATGTGATTACTGCAACCAGAATCCAAATGTCATAATATTGTGCTTCAAACTTGTAACATAATAAACATCCTGGATAAAATGTTGATTGTTCCTTTTCATTTTACAGACACTGTATTATTATTATTAAGGGTAACATATGTCTTTACTCACTCATCCAATTTGGAAAATAAATTTAAGTTACCTGTCATGTGATTACTGCAACCAGAATCCAAATGCCATACATCATTAGGACTCTCTTGTGATAGATTACACTCAATAGATGATATAGAAGGCATTTCTTCATAAATATTTGTGCATGCAATAAACATGGAGCTTGGAGTAGAGATCCCAACCTGATTTTGACTCTACTTTTTTTACCATGCTGCGTTTTCTTGTAATCATAAACATAGTGCCCATATCTCTTGTAATAGTGACACTGCACATGCAACTTATCTTGTCTATGACCAGAAAACTGATTATGAATGTTCTCTTGACTATGTCCTCTTCTAATTGAGTTTGATGGACTATTGTTGCTTCCTCTAGATGAACTTATTCCTCTACCTCTAGGGCTGAAGCTTCCTCTTCCTCTTCCACAAATTCTCAATGGTTGGGATGAAAAATATTAATCTACAAATGCATGTGATCTATTCAACCTCTGTTCATGATTTATTAGTGATGCATGCAACTCATCAATTGAAAAATGACTTAGATCCAGGGATAATTTTAGTGGAGAATATTCGTAATATGGCAAAAATTTCATTTTAGGAAAATTTGAAAAGGTGAATTATTCGGAGTGGGTCGGTGTCCTATTCGCCTAAAATATATAGTATATTTTTTTTGGGGGGTCGGCTTCGCCTTCATTTAAAAACATCTCTTATAAAAACCTAGCTAATTCGCCAGGTAGTATACCTCAAGTTGCTTAACAAATTACCAATACTGTGAAATTTGAACTCGCATACCCTTAAGCACCAGAGATTTAGATTACTGTTAGCCTGTGATTGTTGACGCGTGACAAGGGCATTGTTGACGCGCGACAACAGCTGTACTGACGTGCGACAGAGGAAGTGTTGACGTGCGACTTGGGCAGTGTTGACGCACGACAGGAAATGGGTTGTTGACACGCGATAAGTGCAGAGTTGACACCTGACAAAGACCTCAGAAAGGGGACGTGCGACAAGACCTCAGACACTGGACAGAGTCGCTACTTGGTTCTTTTGCTGATGCAAGACTCTTTTCAGAATAATGGAAGGTGCCAGCTCAAAGAATACGAATAACCTAAAAGTAAGTAAGAAATCTCAGAAATCACTCTTCAAGTATTTTGGAAACTCTGCGAATACAAATATTATAAATACCAATCATATAGATGCCACCACAAAGAATCAGAATACTGACTGTGTGGAAGGTATTATTGAGGTGGACATGCATTCTACACAGTATCAAAGTCAAACAAATGAAACCTATGATAATATGTCAGATCTTGAAGATATTGTTCCTGTTGGGGTGCAACCAGAAGTGCAACTAGATATCACAGATACAAACACTGAGCAAAATGGAAGACAGAAATCAAAATCAAACTCCGGTCTAAGAAAGAGGAAACCAGGTGATTGTGATATTGCTCAAAATTCTACTCAAAAAAGTAAAGCATTGAAAACGAACAAGAATATGTGGACCATTGGTAGGACATACAAGTTTGATTGGGCAGCTAAATTTTCATTTATTGAACCTGTACAATCATCTAATTCTGAAGAAATCCCATCTGAATGTACATGTACAATATGTACGTGGAAATTGGGAAAGCAACAAAAAATGCAACTGAAGCTGGACACTATAGAAAAACATTGTGGAAAACAATATTTAACTGTAATGGGGGCGGATGGCTGAAAAATCAAAACACATAGGTGGAAACCTGAAAAAGAATGCATGCATGTTAGATACGCAGCGAAATATGAGGCAGAGCAGAAAAAACACAGCCATCTGTTGGAAAAGGGAGGAACGATCACATCACATATTGGTAAGATGAAAGAAACAAATCTACATGCAAAATTAATACAATTCTCTACTCTTTTTCAAATACTAAAAAAAGGAAGAGCGATTTTGGATTTCCTCGATTTCAAAGTTTTGTATCAATTTAATGGAATGCTGAATGTACCTCAGTCTCATTGGTCTGAAAGTAGTGGATGGGAAATGGCAAAATTCCTCTCGATGATAGAGAAGGAAGATTTGAAAGAGAATGTAAAAAAAACAAACTTTGTCTCTCTTTCAATTGATGAAGTGACAGCAGTCAACAACACCGCATGGGTATGTATCCACATCTATACTTTAGAAAATCATATAAGGACACCTCATCTGTTGGGTGTTATGAAAATGGTTGAAAACTGCAATGCCGAAAACCTATATAAAATAGTTGTTTCTCATTTGAAAGATGTTGCTGGAATGACTGATTATGAAATTGCTACGAAGTTGGTATGCGTTGGAGTAGATGGTGCATCTGTCATGCAGGGTCACTAAACAGGGCTCTGTGTTAGATTACAAACAACAGCGGCACCATATATGCTACCAATTCCCTGTATGGCTCACAAAATGAATTTAGCGCATAAAATGGTAAGCAACCATGAAAATGTTGCTAAATTAGAAGACCTTATAAGAGAACTTCATGCCTATATGTCAAACAGCCCAAAGCGTTTTCTCGAGTTCCAAAAATTTGCAATTGGAATTACAGATGGCAAAAAACTTCTGAAGGATGTGGAGACTAGATGGATCTCTTTGTATGAACCTGTATGCAGAGTTCGTGAGGAGTATCCTTCATTAGTTGGTTTCACGCACAAATACCATCATGAAGTTGATAGGGCAAGGGACTTGTTGTTCTGTTTAACTGATTTGGAGACATTGCTTACATTGGTTGGTATTCTTCCAATGTTAAAGGAGATCAATACACTGATGAAGCATGCACAGGGCAGATTAATCTATATTGTGGATTTTATACGGATGAGAAAAATGGTATGTCAAAGTCTTGATATATTGTACTGTTCCCAGGATAGTTTTGATGCACCTGTTTTTGAAAATTGGAAAGATTTATTAGATCTTAAAAATCCTAACACCTTTTTAAGATTTAATATCCATGATCACCTCTGCATCACTGTTAATGGGAGGGAAATACCAATGCACATTTTGCAAAAACGTCAAGATATTACAGGATCAGAACGAGAAGATGTTCCTGTGACACGTAATTTGTTTGAGTCTGTTATAGTTGAAATAAGAATAAATATTAAAAAAAATTTAGAAACCTTGTCATAAAAAATTAGGGAACGTTTCTGTAAAGATAAAATTCTGGAAGCCATGGGTGTGATGAATCCTAATTTTTGGAATACTGAAGGTGGCCGTGCAGACTTTGTCAGAAAGCATTTCCATAAATCAATGGGTACAATAATGGAACAATTTACAAAGACGTCAAAGCTCAAGGGTATGGAAATCAAAGGTATACTGAATGCCGATTTATTAAATTTTCAATCAACAAATTTTGCAACAACAATGAGGAACCAATATAAGAATTTAGATCAACCTTCTGAAAGTGGTGCTATTACAAGGCTGTGGCGAGGAATCTATCAAAGTTCTATCTTACAAGAAGATATCAGTGAATATTTCAGATTATATGAGTTATGCCAAACAATGATTTTGGGGTCTGTGGAGGATGAAAGGGTTTTCAGTGCATTGTCATTTATAAAATCAAAACTAAGAAACAGGTTGGATAAAAATCTGGAAAGTTGCATGAGGTGTTATGTTTCTCGATATTCCATCAAAACCTTTCCATTCGACAGAGCAATTGCGCACTGGAATTCCCTTTGCAAAAGAAGAGGTGTGAATAATACAGCTACAAGTACAAATGGTCCCAACCTTGAGAGTGTAATTGGCTCTTCGTCACATTCTACAGAAGACAACATCGAGTTTGATGAAGCTGTTGTAAATGGATTGTTTCAACTTTAAATAGGTATCTTCTTTATCTATCTTTTATCTTTATCATTAAAGATGTTACAGGTCTATATACTAAAAATGTTAGGCAATTCACCCATCTATCTACTAATCCATTTCTCGTGTTGGGTTTTTTTAAAAGACAGATCTAGCTCATTACCAGTGGCAGTGATGATTTCAACTTTAAGGAGGTATCTTTTTCCCCTTAATCTTATTGTTTGTTACTATTCATTTTTTTCAGCTTTGGTTATCATTAAAGATGTTACAGGGTAACAGGTCTATGTATTTACATTTAGTTAAATACAATTTTTTTATTTTTTGAAAATGTGGGTTGACATCTGTCTGAGGAAGCTGTTTACTTCTCGGGACTGACAATGTCACGCAACTCACCCATCTACCTACTAATCCATTTTTTGTGTTGAATTTTTTAAAGATAGATCTAGCACATTAACGGTGATGATTTCAATTTTAAATCAATATCTTTTTCAACATAATCTTATTGTTTGTTACTTTACATTTTTTTAGCTCTTGTTATCATTAAAGATGTTACAGGTCTAATTCTATATATTTACATTTATTTAAAGATATTGTTGGTCTATATATTTAAAGATGTTGCTGGCACTTCTCAGGACTGACAATGTCAGGCAACTCACCCCTCTATCTACAATGTCAGGTAAAACAAACCCTGTCATATACGCAAGATTTCACAGCAATCTAATACGCTTACCCTTGATGATTTCACAACAATCTAATATGCAAGAGGTAAGCTAAACCCTATCATATTTGCAATTATGTTTAATTTCTTACCAGTGATGATTCTTTCTTGATTTCTTAGAATTATATATAGCATATCATAAAATTCCTCATCATCCATATATATCATATCATCACCATATCATTATCATATCTTGAGTCCTAACACTACAATTATTATTAACACAATTCTATTCGTTCTAATGTCATCTATATCCATTATAATCATTAATGTCAACTATATCCATTATAACACATTCCATTTATTTATCATCTTTATCCATTCTAATGAAATTATGATCATATCGTTACAAGTATAGAGAATAATGATCTTAAAACAAGTTCAAAAGTCTAGAGAAGAAGAATTATTGTGCTTGATGATAAATCTACGTCCACATTAAATTGATCATCGTCCATATATATCATATCGCCTTTCATCATCATCTATCATTAATTATCAATTATCATCATTCATCATCTACGTCCACATACAATTCATGACAATGCAAGTAAACAAGAAACATACATATAATTCATGATAATCACCATCTAATGCAATTAAAATTAAAGATTGTATATAAATCCATATAATTAAATTCAAATACCATAGTACATACTCAATAGTAGAAGTTTTCAAATTCAATATTTAAAGTTTCCTCAATAATAAAAGTTTCTAGTTTTCAAAACCCTCTTTTTCTTTATCCAATTCTACTCCTCTACTCTCTTCCCCAACGGATTCTTCCACTGTGGCTGTAACTCTTTCCCCAACACCAGAAATAACCCCTGAACTTATAAGATCTTCTGCAGCACTGTCCATATTTTTTAAAATTCTTTCTTCTTGATTTGTCACATCTCCATGCAAGAGCAAATTTGGATCAGCAGCAGCGTATAAACTATTCCGCTGCCAATAATTTTCATAACGACTAATAATCTCATTAATAAGTACCTTAGCCCTTCTCTCCCATTCTATAAGCTGATTGATATGAGGAAGAATAAACTCACTGAAGAATAAGCTGATTGAAAAGGTGGCAACTGTTAACTTGTTAGTGTTGAAATGAATGTCATTTTAATTCAGATTTCATTTCACCTTGCTCCCCTGGCCTAACTACCTCAAATTGTCTTAGCCAGTTTTTTCTGGCCTCTATCTTCTTCCTGCTGAAGGCCAACTCAATTTCATCTCCATCTTTCTCATCAACCCACACAAAATATTTTTTGTGCTTGTCCAGATCCATGAAATACTCCTTGCCCTCTTTAGAAGTACTTGTGCCCAAACCCTGTATGGTCCAAGCAACAAGTGATACCTAATCAACAAGTGAACAAAACCAGAACTTAAAAACATATAAAGAGAAAACAAACTAGCATTACTTTGTATTACTTTATGGTCCAGCCTGTTATCGATCCACTCAATGATTCTCTCCAAGCTTCATACTCAGGAATGGTGTAAAAAGATAACACATTTCCATTTTTGTGAGTTGCCTACATCAACATGTGCCAAAATTAGACATGGAGATACATAACCTCTGGAGGCTTAAAAACAAATATAAAGAGTCTCAATACACTCAACCAAATACAGGGGGAACATTTACCCTGACAATAGGAGTATGAAATTGAAATCCTTTGATGTGGGAACCATCACCATCCTTTAAGAGACAAAGGACAAGTCAAAAAGGATCTCACTAGAAAGGATGTGTCAGAATTAAGTAGAAACTAAACAACGCTAGACAAAGATCATGTACCTGGTCTGTCATTATCATCAGATGGCCATATCTTAAAGATTTAATGCTGTCATATATTTTATCTTCCTGTAGAGAAAGGATTTTATATTTATTCACCATTTGTTGGTGAGTGGTAGCTTCCCTGACATTAAGCAACTTACCTTTGAGAGGAAACATGCCATAATAATCTTGACTAACAATAGATATTCCTGCCACCTGATAGGATAAAGATAACTAAAATAACAAAAAATAAAATTGGAAAGTGATGTCGAAACATGTCACAATACTACCAAATTCAATATTCACATTTCCCTGATTCAAGGCACAAAAACTTACAGCGAGAGCCTTGGCTGAGTCACCCTCCGTTAATATTAAAGTACATTGATCAGAATTCTTCCCCCCTGCTTGATTTGCATCATCAAGTTTGGGAACATCAATTAATTTCCCCTTCTTGGTTCCATCAGTTTTCTTAAGATCTTTTTTTTGTTTAAACTCTGCCCACACCAGTATACTTTCAAGTACACACTTTTCCACTGCACTCATCAGATCAAACAAAGTTACAAAGCTCATCTTAGACCCTAGCATTGAAAAAATTACATGTACTCAGAAATGCTACATCTTAGACACCACGCCTGGATTTATTGACATGGGCTGCAAATGCGAAACAATGAAAATTACTATAAATTTATAACAGCAAATTATATCAGAATAAAAAACAGAATAAAAAATATGAATTAAAACGAATTATACTTACAATCAACATGGAAACCGAACGTTGATTTGAGAAATTTCTTGTCTTCTTCCACAAGTGTTGCCTTGGTTGTAACAATTGGTAAATTTTTTAACGGAAGGCCCATAAACCGATGGATGTCATTTGCTTTGATACTAAATTGGAACATTCGGCCATGGTTCAGAGTCACATAAAAAATGCCATCCTCTGAATTGTAGGATGACAGAAGGTAATTCAAAATATCCGGATCTGTTTCAAAATGGGGCATATTAACAGTATGGATGTGAGGGCATAAGGGATTCCTGTAGTTGATCTTGGAAATCGATTGAATTGGATTCTCTAGATTTTTTAAGTTGTACTTGCGTAAGGGAATGTGAGGGCATAAGGCATTATAGTTGTACTTGCATCTTTGACAACGAATGAGACTTGCAAAAATTCAAGAGCAGGAAGGTGAAAACGAGAAAATGAACGGTTGAAGAGTATTTGTAGGCTAAATCGGGTGTCAATGTCTTCAATTGACGTGTGTCAAAGAACTTACCTGATGCACGACAATAGTCCTAGCTGTCATGCGTCAATAGGATCCAGTGACGCGTGACAATAGTCCTGGCTGTCGCGCGTCAATATGATCCAGTGACGCACGTTAATAGGAGCCAGTTACACTCGTCAATAGGAGCCAGTGGCGTGCGTCAGTAGGAGCCAGTGACACACGTCAATAGGCGCCAGTGACGCACGTCAATAGGAGCCAGTGACACACGTCACTGGATCCTATTGACGCGCATCACTGGGTCCTATTGACGCGCGACAGCTAGGACTGTTGTCGCACGTCAGGTAAAACCTTTGACGCATATCAATTGAAGCCAGTGACGCACGTCAGTCAAGACTATTGACGTTAAATTGACGCGCGTCAGGAATGATTATTGACGTCTTGTTGTTGCACATCACATTCTACAGAAGACAACGTCGAGTTTGATGAAGCTATTGACAAGAAAAAAGAAAGTGTCACATTTTGAAGATGTCATCATTGAAAATTTGAATTGAAATATTTGGGATGATTATTAATGTACAATTTACTCTTCAAAATCATAGTTAACAACCATAAAACAAACACCCTCAAGCATGTATACATGATTAATTAGTGAAAACTTAAAGTAAAGACATAACACAAATCTACCGAGAGTATCATGAGTACCACAATTTTATTAAGATGTTATGGCTTGAATTCTTCATAGTAATAAAAACTCTCTTCCACAAGATTGATCACTAACACTAGCTCTCCATACTTTTATAAAAACATGTAGAGGCTATTATTAGGCTTGGAGAGTAGTTAACTTGTAAGGAAAATTTACTTTTCTATTAATAATGAAGATAATCAAGTCAATAAATTGGTTCATACTCTTCCCTATTAATATATGTGGATAAATGTACACTAATGGGTGAATTATCCAAATACTAAAATACAACTAATATTACAAGCGCACCTTAATTATATACAATAGTGTATGGTTATTTAAATACACTAACATCCCCCCTTAATATGTACTTTAATAAAGGGAATGAAGGAGGAACACTGAACTATCCCACCTTAATGAAAATTGCCTTCACACCCAAAAGTTTCCTAAGATGAAAAAATTGATCCTCAAGCAAGGGATTTATGAAGTTGTCTAAAACCAAATTTTTGTTCGAAAAAATTTAAGGTTGAGAGTCTTGTGATAGATTAACTACCAAAGATGATGCATTTTTATATCAATGTTTTTTAATGTGTTGATGCTCCATCATATTGTAATAGATGTGGATGACCCTCTAATTCACACATCACCTTAGTCAACTTATATTTGATTGATCAAGAATTAATTTTCATAAGTCACCATATACATGAGTTATCTGATTTTGATTATATCTATCTTCTTACCCTTATCACATCTCTATCCCTTAATTAAATACAAGCCAAGCAATGTTACCAAGTTTTGAGGATAAAATTAGGGCTCCATCTTCATTTACACTTTTTTAACCTTTACTCTTCCATGACACTTGGAGAACTACAAGTAGTTTAATCCTGTTTTGGTGTATTTGGTGCATAATTTCTAGCACTCATAGGTATCGCAGGGGGAATGATGAGGTAAATCTAATATATATAATTAGAAACACTTTTTTAGGGTAATAGGTCTAAAATACAAGGAGATGATATTTATAGTTGTAGAAGAGTCGTTGAAAATATTCATACACATATCCGAGATCTATAAACACGTGTGAAGTATGTGTTAGATATAGATTAGATATCTTAGTATCAAAGGACACATTCAGTAGCCCTATGACACATTCATCAAGAAAACTTGTTCTAAAATAGATGAACATTTCCTCTGATTTTAGGATCGCAAATCTCAAAGGAAAATTTATGACACTCTGCACAACATCCTTATCTAGTTTCAAATCACCGTTATACCCCTACATCTGGTAGAACGGTGAATTATTTTTAACCCTAATCCTAATTTAAGCTATATACTTCTGGAATTAGTGTTGATAGAATATTATATCCTTACACAATTTAGGACTTTTGTTTCTATATTTGATGTTTTCAATAATCTTATATACACATATTGCAATATCATAATTGAATTACCTCTTAATGTTGACATTACAAAAGATAGGAACGTTGAAATTACTATTCATCTTATTGTTTGTTACTATTCATTTTTTTTAGCTCTGGTTATCATTAAAAATGTTACAGGTCTATGTATTTACATTTAGTTAAATACAATCTTTTTATTTTTTGAAAACGTGGGTTGACATCCGTCCGAGGAAGCTGTTACTTCTCGGGACTGACAATGTCAGGCAACTCACCCATCTATCTACTAATCCATTTTTTGTGTTGAATTTTGTTAAGACAAAGATCTAGCACATTACCGGTGACGATTTCAATTTTAAATAGGTATCTTCTTCAACATAATCTTATTGTTTGTTACTTTACATTTTTTCAACTCTTGTTATCATTAAAGATGTTACAGGTCTAATTCTATATATTTACATTTATTTAAAGATATTGTTGGTCTATATATTTAAAGATGTTGCTGGCACTTCTCAGGATTGGTAATGTCAGGCAACTCACCCCTCTATCTACAATGTCAGGTAAAACAAACCCTATCATATACGCAAGATTTCAAAGCAATCTAATACGCTTTCCCTTGATGATTTCATAGCACGTTACCCTTGATGATTTCACAGCAATGTAATATGCAAGAGGTAAGCTAAGCCCTATCATATTTGCAATTATGTTTAATTTCTTGCCAGTGATGATTCTTTCTTGATTTCTTAGAATTATATTTAATTTATTTTTTATATGTGCAAAATCCTTTGATATATTTTTTTAACTGTGGGATAAACAATACATTATACAATTTTGAATATAAGTCCACATAAAATTCATCATCATCCATATATATCATATCATAACCATATCATTATCATATCCTGACTCTTGACACTACAATTATTATTAACACAATTATTTTTCTAATTTAAATTTATTAAAACAATTTAGTTTTTTTAAAATAATTCATAATCATATCATTACAATTCTATTCCTTCTAATGTCATCTATATCCATTCTAATAATTAATGTCATCTATATCCATTATAACACATTCCATTTATTTATCATCTATATCCATTCTAGAGAAGAAGAATTAAAAAACTCTAGAGAAGAAGAATTACTGTGCTTGATGATAAATCTACGTCCACATTAAATTGATCATTGTCCATATATATCATATCATTATCGTCATTCATAATCATTCAACATCATCTATCACTAATTATCAATTATCATCATTCATTATCTACGTCCACATACAATTCATGACAATGCAAGTAAACAAGAAACATACATATAATTCATGATTAAAGACTATATAAATCCATATATATATCATTCATCATCTATAATTAAAGACTGTATATAAATCCATATAATTAAATTCAAATACCATAGTACATACTCAATAGTAGAAGTTTTCAAATTCAATATTTAAAGTTTCCTCAATAATAAAAGTTTCTAGTTTTCAAAACCCTCTTTTTCTTTATCCAATTCTACTCCTTTGCTCTCTTCCCCAACGTCTTCTTCAACTGTGGCTGTACCTCTTTCCCCAACACCAGAAATAACCCCTGAACTTATAAGATCTTCTGCAGCACTGTCCATATTTTTTAAAATTCTTTCTTCTTGATTTGTCACATCTCCATGCGATAGCAAATTTAGATCAGCTGCTGCTTTAGCTTTGAATAATATGTCAGGGTTGAAACCATGCTCTTTAATCATCCACTTTAGTGTATTGTTTTGTTTGTTAACCAAAACAATATTTTGCTTCAATTTTTTGGCTGCAGATAAGTTGTTCTTTGCTGTTTCCAAGTGAACTTGCAAAACCTTCGCCTGACTCTTCAAATTTTCATATTTCAATTGCACAAAAAGAGTAATGTAAATTCAAAATATTACTAAAAAATAAAAATTTCAAATTAACAAGAATGATTGTTTGAATGTAATAGTACTTACAACTGCTCTATCTCTTTCGGCATTTGCGATTGCTACCAAATCCTTGTCCTTGGACCATTTGTTAAAATATGCCTGGGCCTCGGCACTAATATTTTCCAATTTGTTTAATGCCTTATCTAAAATGTTGTCTTTGTAGTTGTTGTTATACGTGACAGTCCCACTTCTTACTTGGGTAAGTAAGGAATCCATCTTCGCAGGTTGATTCTGGAATGCAGTGTATAAACTATCCCATTGCCAATAATTTTCATAACGACTAATAATCTCATTGATAAGAACTTTAGCCCTTCTCTCCCACTCTATAAGCTGTTTGATATGAGGAAGAATAAACTCACTGACATGGGATTGACAATCATAACCAATTAAGTTCTCCAAAGGAAAAGGTGGAAACTATTCACTATCTGAATCTGATGAAGACGATCTTGCTGGAGAAGTATGGGGGCTTTCACCAAGATCAACTGCTACGTGTTTCTGCCTTTGGGTGGGCTGATCCTATTTGTGAAAAAATTAATGAAGATTTAGATAAATAAATTTAAATCGAAATGTAATTCAAAATTGTAAAGCATATTTAAATTGAAATTTGAAGTATACCTGCTGGCCTTGAATCATCTCGCGGGTATCGAAAAAACCAGTTGGGTCATTGCTATTAATGCCCAAATAATCTTCATCTAAATTCATATTGTTCAAAACAGATGTGCCCGTTGCACTGGGCAAGCCACCAAGTGAGAGAGTTGGAATTCGAAAGGAGGAGGCAAGGTTTAGTGTCCCACTAGGGGCCGGAGCAAAAGGCATGCGTTTACCAATGTTCTTTTTCACTATTCCTCTGGTTGGCATTTTAAAAATTATTGGTTGAGTGGGAGTCGATGCCACGGTTTGAACAGGACTGACATGTGCTGAAAAGTACAAGAAAAAAATGAAAAAATAGGAAAACAATTCATGAAGTCAAATTTTTTGAAATTAAACGTACTATCGAAGAGTTGTACCTTGTTGTCGAGGGGTTGTTTTTCTCGGTGCTATGGGTGGCCTTGTAGGAGTTGTACTCGGTGTCTGTTCAGAAGATATGAATGCATGCGACTGTATGGAGTGAGTTGGGGAAGAAGGTTGAGTTTGTGAAACAGGTGTATGTTCCAAAGTCCCTACAATTCATCAATATTAAATGTTGTCAATTCATTTGGTTAAAATTTAAATTGAAAAATAAATATGCAACTTTGGAATTTGTAAATAATATATGAGAAGGTATTACTTCTCTGGCGTTTAACGAGTTCAAACTGTTGAGGGTTTGGAGAGGAGTGAGCTTCCATTTCAGATTGGGAGTCCCCTGAAGCCTCAACGTGTTGTTGGCCTCTTCCTCTCGATAACACCTTTTTTCGGGGAAGGGCTTCAAGATATCTTTTCTGCAAAAAATTAACATTTAAGTGTTAATAACTGCGCAGTGTAATGTCGAAAATTGAAATACAAACTAAATACTTTATCCATGTTGTTCTTCAAATGGAATTGACAACTTCATCAACTCCTCATCATTGCAAGTAGGAATTTTTTTATCTATTAAATTTAAAAGTGCCTCGTAATAAAGGCCAAGGAGATAGTTTGTTGAATAAATGATAGGTTTTTCAGAAAGTTTTGAATTTGTTAGTTCAGTTCTTATTTTTTTGGATAGATATGTGCACCAATCGAATTTTTGTTTTGAGATAGTGGCAACAATGTATGCAATAGCCCAATTTGGTATATCAGTTTGGCGACCCTGCAAAACAATTCTGGATTGAAAAAATAAAATAAGTGCATCAAGAAAGTGGTGTGCAATTGATTGTGTATCCACACCACACCTGGATTTATTGACATGGGCTGCAAATGCGAAAGAGTGAAAATTACTATAAATTTATAACAGCAAATTGTATCAGAATAAAAAACAGAATAAAAAATATGAATTAAAATGAATTATACTTACAATCAACATGGAAACCAAACTTTGATTTGAGTAATTTCTTGTCTTCTTCCACGAGTGTTGCCTTGGTTGTAACAAACGGTAAATTTTTGAATGGAAGGCCCGTAAACCGATGGATGTCATTTGCTTCGATACTAAATTGGAACATTTGGTCATCGTTCAGAGTCACATAAAAAATGTCGTCCTCTGAATTGTAGGATGACAGAAGGTAATTCAAAATATCCGGATCTGTTTCGAAATGGGGCATATTAACGACCCCTAAAAATTCACACTCATCCATCAAATCTTTATATTTTGAAGACACCTTTAAAACAGTATGGATGTGAGGGCATAAGGGATTCCTATAGTTGGTCTTGGAAATCGATTGAATTGGATTCTCTTGATTTTTTTGTTGAACTTGCAGTTGGGAAGCATCTGAAGTCGACATTATAGTTGTACTTGCATCTTTGACAACGATTGAGACCTGTAAAAATTCAAGAGCGGGAGGGAAAAACAAGAAAATGACCGGCTAAAGGGTATTTATAAGCTAAATCAGGCGTCAATGGCTCCAATTGACGCGCGTCAATGGCCTCTATTATCGCGCGTCAATGGCTTCTATTGTCACACGTCAATGGCCTCTATTGTCGCAAGTCAATGGCCTCTATTGTCGCACGTCAATAGAAGCCATTGACGCGTGACAATAAAAGCCATTGACGTGAGTCAATAGAAGCCATTGACGTGCATCAATAGAAGCCATTGACGTGTGTCAGGAGTGATCATTGACGTCTTGTTGTCGCGCGTCAATGATGGAGCCATGAAAAAAATAGGTGAAATTTTTGTTTTGGAATACTGTCAAATTCACCTTTCACTGAAACTGGTTCTGGGGATATTCGCCAGGTATTTTCGACCTACAATTTTATAGAGGTGTCTTAAAATGAACCCTGCTTAGATCCTTAGTTTCTTCAATAAAAACTACCAAAGGATCAAATTTAACAATAAAACTCCTATGTAATTTTTCACTAATCCTTATGTCATCAATAGTTTCTTCATGGGATTTTATTTGATTGACTAAGCCAACTATGAAACAAAAGAATGATTTTATTAAATCTAAATCTTTTATTGACACATTTTCAAAATCTCTAAGAAGTAACTGTAACTTGGTGGTTTTTACTTTCTCCTTACCTTGATATACAACTTGAAGAGTTTCCCATGATATTTGTGCTTTAGCAGTTGCTGCCACTCTAGGCAGGATGCTTTCATGCATGGCTTGATGAATAAAGAAAAGTGCTTTTCCATATTTCTTTTTTAATTCCTTCAAAGTGTCTTTCTCTTTCCGTGAGAGTGCATTATATGTTGTTGCATCTATCAGCTCTGTGTACCTATCCTCTATGATTTTCCACATATCCTAGGATCTGAATAGTTTCTTCATGGTTAATGACCAATACTCGTAACTCTTTCCTGTAGATTGTGGTGTCTATAAACCAGATATAGAAGCCATAAACTGTTGTCAATTATAAACTTACTAAAAGAAACCACACTCTGATACCAATTTGTAGAAATTAGGCTAATAAAATATTGAACAATAAAATAACATAAAAAATATTACAAATAAAATAGATCATTGCAAACTCAAATCAGCACTTTTGTGCATATATATCTTCTTCCTCTTCTAGAGATTCAACTCAATACAATTTGTGTGTGTGTAAAAACACTCACAATTTTCTCCAATACATAGAGGCCTTTCATCTAACACTAGAACACTCAACTCTTAAAACTAAAACATCAGCTAAAAATAGCCCATGCTTTTGCATGAATACAAATTTTTTGATTTATTTTCTTTTTCTAAAATTAGGAATCTAAAAATGAACTGATTAAAATTAAAAGCATGTAAAAAGTAAATTGTTGTTTGCTTTTCCTAATAATAGACTAGGGGAAAAATTAAACACTTTTTTCTAACACACTTCACTCACCCAATCGAATTTTTATTGGTTTTTATCATAACATTCCTTAGCCATCCACTTATTTATCTAGGGTACCAAAATATGTTTTCCCTTTTTGTATGCATTCTAAAACATTTATGCACCTTATCTAGTTTTGCAAGAATGCTCAAATTGCCTAGTCTTGGATTCATGATTGTTGCATTCCATTTTTCCCTTAACCTTTTCACATGGTAGAATATCATTTTAGGCAATCGACCTTTCCTTCAAGTGGATTTTACCCATAATTGGCATGTTTTTAGAGTGATTTTTTAAGTCAAAAAGAAAGGATTTTGGTTGTATTTGTTCATACTATTGTAGCTTGTAAACTTTCATTTAATCTTAAATCTATAATTTTTTATAATATGTTATTGTAAATTTAATACCGAGAGGGGAAGGTGGTAATGGAGGTTTCCCATATTCAAACCATTTTGAATAATTGGGGAAACACTCCTTGCATTGTAGCTTGTGTTTCTCTTCTGTCATTGTCTCATGAGAGCAGTCCAAGAGGAAGGGAGAGCCACCAAAGTGTCTCTCGCCACTTCTCTCATAGCTTGTGCTCACCGTGAATTTCCTTCACATGAATTCTCATCTTGGGGGATGGGGTTCTCTACCTTTTCCTTGCGATGGTTGGATGCTTCCTTTTTTTGACAAAATTTCATAGTTGGCGTTAGCTATTTCTCTAATGTATATAAAGGCGACTAAAATTGGAACTGCTTCTAGAAGGGATCCCATTATTGAGGGGAATGACCTTTAAGATGGTAGTTAAAGTAAGCATGGTGACAGGTACCCTCTTCTAATTTTTTAATTGACCTCTTTAATGTTGTTTCTTAAAACTCTTATTTTGTAACTATTTAATTAACTATAGCTTTTTTTTCTCAAATTGTGTGACATACTTCCATACTACAAAATTTTTGTTTATTTTTGAAATATTTATATTATTTTACTATTAATTAATATAATTTAACTACGCCGAAGGTGCCCCCCCTATGGGAAAGGCCCTTGCGGACATTTCTGTGACAGTGTTAAATTTAACGGTTTGACGGTCGTTTGGACATTTGTGCTTTTTTGCCTATTTTAGTTTTTCTCTACTATATTTAATAATTTTGTTTTTAATAATTAAATTTTTTATATTTTCTCTCTTATTTTTAATAATTAACAATTTTGGATTTTTTTTTTCAATGCATGCATGATCTACGTCTTAGAAGATAAGTGTAGTTAAGATCGTCTTATGGTTGAGTTGTTAGAGCTAAAAATAGACAATCAACGAGCATATTTAGAGCTCAAGAAAGTTATAAAATAGGGAGAGATCACACACAATAATTTCATGTGATCTATTAAATGCACATAATTCCAAATTTTTCCCATGCATTCAGTTAGCAATACCTGATTGGTCCTGATAGGCTTTTATGCTTGCAGTTTTATTTTTTATTCTGATCGTTTCATCTCCATTTCTCTAGATGCATGCAGGTATTGTTTAATCCTTTGCTAACTAAATTTGTTCAAAGTCTAATTCTCAAATAAGTGTTTCACCTAATTCTAGATCATTTCTTCAAATGTTGACTAAACAGATAAGGGTAAATAGCTAGGAGGAATACCTGTTAAGATGCTGGTTGTAGGTTGTTGCGCGCGTATGACCTCTAGATCCACAGCTGATCATGAGAACTTCCTTTTTTCTTGGAGGAACTACCTAAAATGGAAAACAAGACCACCAAATGAAAGTTAAAAAATATATGTAGTGGACTGCCTAGCGTATGCTAGATCCGGAAAGAGTGATACTTCCTAGACAGTTGTCAATCCATTGTTTAAAACAACTTAATGCTAATAATAAAGGAAATACTACTATAGTTAAAATGATTTAGGTATCTCATTCATCTACAATAAGAAAATTCGTTCACAACAAGCTAAGCTATGAATGAATCTGAAGGTCAAGGTCTTGTTCAGGGTACTAGTATTGGTCAAGGTGAGGTTCTGGGTGGTTTTGGGTATTTGGTGGAGGTTTTAAGCTCTATTCTTGGTTTTTGGTAAAAACACAGAGACCGACGTTGGTCTGGTATGAACGATGTCAATTTAGGTTAACCGGCGGCGGTTGTGGTTAACCGACATCAGTATGGTCAAGGTACATGAAACTCAATAAGAACTTGAGGTGAGGATAGATCTAAGGCTGGATGAAAGTGAAAGGGCAATGGCAAGGTTCGTGTGGGTCTTAGGTACACATAGGAATGATTAAAATCTAGATATGGGTATTTTAAGGGTGTGGGTGAAGGGATGGTCAATTTTTCATGGAGGCAAACTAGTGGGGGAATGGAAAGGGGAGCAAAAACTAATAATAGACGTAAAGAGTCTGCTTAAATGATAATGAACTAGTGTTGGTTAACAAACTTACCATTTGTACGAGCTTGATGTCTGGTTGGCAATGGTGGGTGATCAAATAGACAGAACTTGGTGTGGTACTAGAACTTCCCCTAATTCTCCCATGAAGGCAAATGACTCTGTGATTGCTTTAGGTTCCGGCTGTGGATGCTCTGATGCATGTACTAATGTTGGTTCTACTTGCATGCAGCTCTGGTTTCATCACTTGTTCTCAGAAGATGTACCAACCTCTAAACAATGTGCCAACCTCGAAATAAGGTTGTTTTGGGGGTTAAATGGTAACTGATGGCGGTTATGGGTTAACCGGTGATGGTTTAGGGTAACTGGCATCGGTTAGGGAAGGATTTCCTAGGTTTACTAAACTAGGCAGATCCCCTTGATTTTTTAGGATCTCATTCATTTCACCCCATGGATTAGAATGGAAGCCTCCTTCTAACATGTGGGAATGTGGTTAAAGGGAATGTAGGCTTTGATTTTTAGGGTTTGGGTGGGTCTTATTTAGTTATGAAAACTTACTAAGAATAGGTCTTAGGGTGAGGTGGCTAGATGAGGTGTCTAGGTGAGGTGGATATGTGGGCATTATCCTAGTTAGGATATTTAAATATTAAATATTGTGAGGATAATGAATTAATTTAATTTAATTAATTAAATTAATATTAGAGTGGGATGAAAGGGGCCATGGTTAGGTGAATGTGTTCAAGGTGTTTATTTACCAAGGGACCAAGGGGAGTGTGACCCAATTTTGGTGTCTACATTTTGCCCCTTTTTGTTGCGTAGCTTGTATTGGTAAGCGACACTGAAAAAAATAAGATGTGGTTTCCCCATGTGTGGGTGAAGGTGATCCCTCTCAAACTAGGAACTGATGAGGTAGAAGGCAGAATCAGTAAACGGTTTGATAAAAGGTGAATGTGATGAAGAAGGTGGACAATGTGTAAAAAAGAAAAAAGGTCTACTCGGGTGATTTAGGTAATGGGTCGGGATCAAAGGTAGTAACAATCAAACACACACACACATACAACCAAGTTGAAGAGTAGGAAAACTCTACATTGTCTAAGGTTGATAGGTTTATCCAAATAAGGTTGAGGTGAGTCTCGTATCCAAGGTATAGGATATGGTCAAGAAACATGATGCAGGTCAGGTGCAGGAGTGATTAGGTATGTTCCGGTACACCAAAGGTTGGGTTAGGATAAATAGTCATGGAAAGAGGTAAGGTAAGGTTAGTATGTCCATCAACATAGGTAACAGTGCCACAAGGTATAGCGAGCACATGAGGTCAAAGGTCACTAGTGATGTTCCAAGTCTAAGTATCTAGGTCACGACACGGGTAAGGCCGAGATATGGGAAAAATAATGAGTCCTCGAATGAGGATGAGGTGAGTGGATAAATGATAAGGTCAAGAAGGTCAAGTGGTGTGGCCAAGTGAGGTGAGGGTAAGATAAAAAAGGATTCAGGTCAAAAATTGGGGGTAGCAGGTAGTAGAAATGCTACGCAGTATAACTGATGACAGTTGGAAAGTACTGATACCAGTCAAGATGGACCAACCACGATAAGCTAGGGCACATGACCGATGTAGATTAAGTTGAAACCGTCGCCGGTCGGGTCGGTTAGGTTATAGAAAGAAAAAATGCTATATTTTTCAAATCATTTATCTTTTAGTGAATTGGGAAAATGATAAGAGAGAGAGAGAGAAAAAAGGTAGGAAGTGACAGAGTGAGAATGAGGATTGATTTGGTGAACCACATGGCTGGTGATAGTTGGTCGATAGGTGGATCCACGAGAGAGGTTGGATCGATTGGATTTTATGTATTGGTTGGAGAGTGAGAGGTCATTTGGTGATGGCAGAGGCAGGAGAGGGATTGGGGGGACCACCAGTGCAGCGGCCGGAGGTGCCACCATGTAGATGGCAGTGTGATGAGGTAGGACTCAAATAGACTCATTGTTTTGTGTATTAGATTGAATTAGTGGGTGAAAATAGTTTTTTTGTTTTTGGGGGGAAAAGGAATTTGGAATTGTGGGAGGAAAAATCAATTAAATTAGGAATGGGAAGGGAGGTGATTTGGTGAAGAAGGGGTGGGGAAGGGTGTAGGAGGGATTTGGGTAGGATTGAGTGGGTAGAAGGGAGAAAAAGGGGAATTGAAGGAAAAATGGGGGTTTGGATGTCGTGGTTTTTGATGCGACAGTGACCAGTGTCGGTTGAAGTTTAGCCGACATCGGTGTTAGTGTGCCGGTATCGCAGGGTTCATTTTAAGACACCTCTATAAAATTGTAGGTGGAAAATACCTGGCGAATATCCCCGAAACCAGTTTCAGTGAAAGGTGAATTTGACAGTATTCCAAAACAAAAATTTCACCTGGTTTTTCATGGCTCCATTAGTGACGTGTGACAACAAGACATCAATAATCACTCTTGACGTGCATCAATGGAACGTCAATGGTCTCAACTGACGCACGTCAATGGCTCCAATTGACGCGCATCATTGGCTCCAATTGACGTGTGTCACTGGCTCCAATTGATGCACATCATTGGATCCAATTGACGCGCGTCACTGACTCCAATTGACGCACATCATTGGATCTAATTGACGCATGTCACTGGCTCCAATTGATGCGTGTCACTGGCTGATATTGATGCGCGTCACTGGATCCTCTTGACGCGCGTCACTGGAGCCTATTGACGCCTGATTTAGCCTATAAATACCCTTCAACTAGTCATTTTCTCATTTTCACCCTCCCGCTCTTGAATTTTTGCAGGTCTCAATCTTTGTCAAAGACGCACGTACAACTATAATGTCGACTTCACATGCTTCCCAACTACAAGTTCAGCAAAAAAATCGAGAGAATCCAATTCAATCGATTTCTAAGATCAACTACAGGAATCCCTTATGCCCTCACATCCATACTCTTTTAAATATGTCTTCAGAATATAAATATTTGATGGATGTGTGTGAATTTACAGGGCTCGTTAATATGCCCCATTTCAAAACAGATCCGGATATTTTGAATTACCTTATGTCATCCTACAATTCAAAAGACGACATTTTTTATGTGACTCTGAACGATGGCTGAATGTTCCAATTCAATATCGAAGCAAATGACATCCATCAATTTACGGGCCTTCCGTTCAAAAATTTACCAATTTTTACAACCAAGGCAACACTCGTGGAAGAAGACAAGAAATTTCTCGAATCAACGTTTGGTTTCCATGTTGATTGTAAGTATAATTCGTTTTAATTCATATTTTTTATTCTGTTTTTTATTCTGATACAATTTGCTGTTACAAATTTATAGTAATTTTCACTGTTTCACTTTTGCAGCCCATGTCATTAAATCTAGGCGTGGTATGGATACACAATCAATTGCACACCACTTTCTTGCTGCACTTATTTCATTTTTTCAATCCAGAATTGTTTTGCAGGGTCGCCAAACTGATATACCAAATTGGGCCATTGCATACATTGTTGCCACTATCTCAAAACAAAAATTTAATTGGTACACATATCTATCCAAAAAAATAAGAACTGACATAACAAATTCAAAACTTTCAGAAAAACCTTTCATTTATTCAACAAACTATCTCCTTGGCCTTTATTATGAGGCACTTTTAAATTTAAAAGATAAAAAAATTCCTACTTGCACTGATGAGGAGTTGATGAAGTTGTTAATTCCATTTGAAGAACAACAGGTATAAACTATTTATTTTGTAATTGTATTTCAATTTTCGACATTACAGTGCACAGTTATTAAAACTTAAATTTTAATGTTTTGCAGAGAAGATATCTTGAAGCCCTTCCCCGAAAAAAGGCGTTATCGAGAGGAGGAGGCCAACAACACGCTAAGGATTCGGGGGACTCCCAATCTGAAATGGAAGCTCACTACTCTCTAAATCCTCAAGAGTTTGAACTCATTAAACGCCAGAGAAGTAATACCTTCTCATATACTATTTACAAATTACAAAGTTGCATATTTATTTTTCAATTTAAATTTTAAATAAATGAATTGACAACATTAAATATTGATGAATTGCAGGGACTTTGGAACATACGCCTGTTTCACAAACTCAACCTTCTTCCCCAACTCACTCCATACAATTGCATGCATTCATATCTTCTGAATAGACACTAAGTACAACTCCTACAAGGCCACCCATAGCACCGAGAAAAACAACCCCTCGACAACAAGGTACAACTCTTCGATAGTACGTTTAATTTCAAATTTTTTGAATTGATGAATTCATTTCCTATTTTTTTCATTTTTTTTCTTGTACTTTTCAGCACATGTCAGTCCTGATCAAACTGCGGCACTGACACCCACGCAACAAATAATTTTTAAAATTCCAACCAGAGGAACAGTGAAAAAGAACATTGGTAAATGCATGTCTTTTGCTCCGACACTTAGTGGGACACTAAACATTGCCTCCTTTCAAATTCCAACTCTCTCACTTGGTGGCTTGCCCAGTGCAACGAGAATATCTATTTTGAACAATATAAATTTAGATGAAGATTATTTGGGAATTAATAGCAATGAATCAACTAGTTTTTTCGATACCTGAGAGATGATTCAACGCCAACAAGTATACTTTAAATTTCAATTTAAATATGCTTTACAATTTTGAATTACATTTCGATTTAAATTTACTTATCTAAATCTTGATTAATTTTTTCACAAACAGGATCAGCCCACCCAAAGGAAGAAAAAAGTAGCAGTTGATCTTTATGAAAGCCCCCATTCTTCTCCAGCAAGATCATCTTCATCAGATTCAGATAGTGAACAATTGCCACCTTTTCCTTTGGAGAACTTAATTGGTTATGATTGTCAATCCCATGTCAGTGAGTTTATTCTTCCTCATATCAATCAGCTTATAGAATGGGAGAGAAGGGATAAAGTTCTTATCAATGAGATTATTAGTCGTTATGAAAATTATTGGCAATGGGATAGTTTATACAGCTGCAGTCCAGAATCAACCTGCGAAGATGGATTCCTTGCTTACCCAAGTAAGAAGTGGGGTTGTCACGTATAACAACAACTATAAAGATGAAAATTTAGATAAGGCATTAAACAAATTGGAAAATATTAGTGCCGAGTCCCTGGCATATTTTAACAAATGGTCCAAGAACAAGGATTTGGTAGCAATCGCAAATGATGAAAGAGATAGAGTGGTTGTAAGTACTATTACATTCAAACAATCACTATCTTCCCTTCCTTAGACAATAATACTGTCATTTAACTCTAGAAAAATAGTGAATTGACATCTACTACATTTTTGTGCATTGGGCTATGTTTTTAATCATGAATTTTTTTGGTGTTGCTTCTAACATTTGTGTCTTGTGTTTATATGGACCTCCCTCTAGTGTCTAGCCAATTATCTCTAGATTCACATGAAATTCCATTTTTTATCCCCAAAAACCCTATTGTTTTAGTCTTTTCAAACAAAATTAATATATTTTAGCGGATCATTAAAGAGTCTATGGTTGCGACCCTGATTTATGCAGTTAGCTTTCATATATTTATTTTTATTAGTTGATCCAGATTTGAATCGCTAGTGTGTTGATGCTTATTTAAATGAATTTATTAATGTCAAATTACTTTCCATATCTACATAGTTACTGAACTTGAAGATCTTTCATGTAATGTTCAGGGTTATTTCTGGTGTTGGGGAAAGAGGTACAACCACAGTGGAAGAAGCCGTTGGGGAAGAGAGTAGAGGAGTAGAATTGGATAAATAAAAAGAGGGTTTTACTTATCAAAACTTTTTTGATAGACCTTGGGGATAAAGTTGACTATTCTAGGGTTCACATTTTGATTTTGTTTATCTCTCATTGAGGATATAATTCTTTTAGTCATTTATATTATGAAAACATTCTACTATTGAGTCTTACTCGTTCTTTGTATCATGTGAATTGTAATTATATGTGTAGTTATATATGTCTAGTTACATATTAATATGGATGAGATGGTGATTAGTTATGAATTACATGTATAGTTTATTTTGGCAATATTTGCATTGTCATGAATAGTATGTGGACATATATTGATGAATGCTGATATATTTATAGTCATTACTGATATTATTATGCTGAAAGACGATGCATGATGATTGATTTGCTTTATATGGACGATGCTCAATTTCTATAATGCATTGGGGTAGATTCATCTGTGAAGCACAGTAATTACGGTCTATCACTATACAATTGTACTTGATTATTAAGATAATTACCCCTTTCTATAAATTTAACATATCAGCATAATGTCATTAGTTATGGATATACCCCCTCCCAATACATGGAATGTGTTATAATTTGTAAATACAGATTACGATTGACATTAGAACGAATAGACATTGTTTTGATCCTCCTCTTTAATTGTTTTAATTAAATATCTTAATAGTTTTAGATAAATTAATTATATCTCCACTTAAAAACATTGTGTTATATACATAATGGTAGTGTCAAAATTGATAAGCCTTAATATGTATAATTGATATGTCTCTCATCCCTTCTTGATATACATACATACATACAGGACATTTTATGCGTACGTACATACGTACACATTGTATAATATGTTGTTTATGCCCACAATTTACACACACAAATATCAATAGGATTTTACACATATACAAGATTTTTTTTTTACTATACATTGCTCACTACACAATCACCACAAGAATCATCCAAGTAGAGAAACTCAAAAACTCCATAAGACACTTACATAAGTCATCTGCCTCAATCTAATAAGACACATGACAACACTTCATTGTATTTGTATACATGTCGATGCCACACCTTTCCCCAATGAACGAATGCTAGAAATGACCCAACCACAAGAAAGGGACCCAAGGATTGGCAAACCCACAACACATCATTACCATGATAACATCTTAGTTATGATCAACATTCCAAGAATATTATTATGCAAGGATAATTTTATCCTTTTTGCACCTACATATTCTTAAATTGATTTCAAATTAAACTTACAGTTTGAACATTTAAGTTAGCTCTTTATCCCTTACGACAATTTCCATAACGTACATAATTATTTTCCATATTTCAAATTGCATACAAAGTTCCTAATTCTCCCATTCTTATGTTAAGATTATGCTTCTCAAAAGTTTATTCAATGTTTAAATTTTACCCTTGCTACACAAGTGAATCTAACGTGATGTCAAGAAGGAAATCTTAGGATTTAAGGGAGATTTAGATTTAAGATATATTTTCCTATAATCATTATTCGATCATGGTATCTTTATTTCCCTTTCATAGTTAATATAGTTTAATAACTTGTTGATTCTATTCAACCAGGGTTCATTTTAAGACACCCCTATAAAATTGAAGGTGGAAAATACCTGGCGAATATCCCCGTAATAAATCTTAATTTTCAGCGAAAGGTGCATCAAATTTGACAGTATTCAAAAATCAAAATTTTCACCTACCATTTTTCTGGCATCCATCAGTGACGTGCGACAACACTAGTTCGTAATCTGACCTGCGCATGCTTCATCAGGCTAGTAATGATCGCATTTAACACTGGATCATAATGACCAACCGACATTGTCACCTGCTGTCACGCAAATCAGTGTCTGTTAATGGAACAACAAGTCACTTGCCCTCCTAACTGTCATGACGGTACTTGTGCATGAAACCAACCAATGATGGATACGCATCATTTGCTCCTACTGACCGACGTCGTTACTCATTCCTGATGACGCGCGTCAACGTTGCTCCTACTGA
Organism: Taxus chinensis; assembly: GCA_019776745.2. Taxonomy (NCBI): domain Eukaryota; kingdom Viridiplantae; phylum Streptophyta; class Pinopsida; order Cupressales; family Taxaceae; genus Taxus; species Taxus chinensis. Next base: position 115,131,110 of record CM034152.1, on the reverse strand, counting down.
CGCGCGTCACTGGCTCCTATTGACGCGCGTCAGCTAGGATTCCTGTTGTCGCGCATCAGCTATGCTCCTATTGACGTGCACGACACTGGATCTCTATTGACGCGCGTCACTGGCTCTTAATGACGCGCGTCACTGGAACCTGTTGACAACACGTCACTAGGTATTAGCTGACACGCGACAATGCGTCACTAGGAGGACAGTGATGCGCGTCACTAGGCTGCCTATTGTTCGCGCGTCACTGGTGTTAGATGACGCGCGTCAAATGGATCTTATTGACGCGTGTCAATAGTACCCAATGACGCGCGTCAGCTAAGACCTTTGACGCGCGTTTAATAGGGGCCAGTGACGCCCTATTTAGCTTATAAATACCCTTGTGCCACTCATTTTCTTGTTTTCATTTTCCCATTCTTGAATTTTTACAGGTCTAAATCATTGTCAAAGACATAAGTACAACTATAATGTCGACTTCACATGCTTCCCAATTGCAAGTTCAATAAGAAAATCAAGAGAATCCAACTCAATCGATTTTGAAGATCAACTACAAGAATCCCTTATGCCCTCACATCCATACGGCTTTAAAGATGTCTTCAAAATATCAAGCTTTGATGGAAGAGTGTGAATTTACAGGGCTCGTGAATATGCCCCATTTCGAAACAGATCCGGATATTTTGAATTACCTTATTGTCATGCTACAATTCAGAGGACGGTATTTTTTATGTGACTCTAAACGATGGCCAAATGTTCCAATTCACTATCGAAGCAAATGACATCCATCGGTTTACAGGCCTTCCTTTCAAAAATTTACCAATTGTTACAACCAAGGCAACACTCCTGGAAGAAGACAAGAAATTTCTCGAATCAACATTCGGTTTCCATGTTGATTGTAAGTATAATTCATTTTAATTCATATTTTTTATTGTTTTTTATTCTGATACAATTTGTTGTTATAAATTTATAGTAATTATCATTGTTTCGCATTTGCAGCCCATGTCAATAAATCCAGGCGTGGTGTCTAAGATATAGCACACCACTTTCTGAGTACATGTAATTTTTGCAATGCTAGGGTCTAAGATGAGCTTTGTAACTTTGTTTGACCTGATGAGTGCAGTGGAAAAGTGTGTACTTCCAAATTATACTGGCGTGGGTAGAGTTTAAAGACTCTAAAAAAGATCTTAAGAAAACTGATCTCCTCGGCTTCTACCAAGAACGGGAAATTAATTGATGTTCCCAAACTTGATGATGCAAATCAAGCCAGGGGGGTAAGAATTTTGATCAATGTACTTTAATATTAACGGAGGGTGACTCAGCCAAGGCTCTTGCTGTAAGTGTTTGTGCCTTGAATCAAGGAAATGTGAATACTGAATTTGGTAGTATTGTGACATGTTTCGACATCACTTTCCAATTTAATTTTTTGTTATTTTAGTTATCTTTATCCTATTAGGTGGTAGGAATATCTCATTGTTGGTCAAGATTATTATGGCGTGTTTCCTCTCAGAGGTAAGCTGCTCAATGTCAGGGAAGATACCACTCACCAACAAATGGAGAATAAAGAGATAGTAAATATAAAAAAAAATCCTTGGGTCATACAGGAAGATAAAATATATGACAGCATTAAATCTCCTAAGATATGGCCATCTGATGATAATGACAGACCAGGTACATTATCTTTGTCTAACGCTGTTTAGTTTCTGCTTAATTCTGACGCATCCTTTCTAGTGAGATCCTTTTTTACTTGTCCTTTTTCTCTTAAAGGACCATGATGGTTCCCACACTCAAAGGATTGCTGATCAATTTCATACACCATAACTGGCCATCACTGCTTAAAATTCCTTCATTTGGCCCCTGTGAAATTTATCACTCCTATTGTCAGGGTAAATTTTCCCCCTGTATTTGGTTGAGTGTATTGAGCATATCTTTATATTTATTTTTAAGCCTCCAGAGATTATGTATCTCCATGTCTAATTTTGATACCCGCAACATGTTGATGTAGGCAACTCACAAAAATGGAATATGTGTTATCAATTTTACACCATTCTGAGTATGAAGCTTGGAGACAATCATTGAGTGGATCGATAACTGGCTGGACCATAAAGTACTACAAAGTATTGATCTATTTTGTTTTCTCTTTATATGTTTTTAAGTTCTGGTTTTGTTCACTTGCTAATTAGGTATCACTTGTTGCTTGGAATCCATATCAGGAGTTTGGGCACAAGTACTTCTAAAGAGGGCAAGGAGTATTTCATAGATTCTGGACAAGCTCAAAAAATATTTTGTGTGGGTTGATGAGAAAGATGGAGATGCCCAATTGAGTTGGCCTTCAACATGAAGAAGATTTTAGAGGCCAAAAAAAATTGGCTAAGACAATTTGAGGTAGTTAGGCCAGGGGAGCAAGGTGAAATGAAATCTGAATTAAAATGATATTCATTTCAACACTAACAAGTTAACAGTTGCCACCTTTTCCTTTGGAGAACTCTTAATTGGTTATCATTGTCAATCCCATGTCAGTGAGTTTATTCTTCCTCATATCAATCAGCTTATAGAAAAAATGGGAGAGAAGGGCTAACAGTTCTTATCAATGATATTATTAGTCGTTATGAAAATTATTGGCTCGACTGGATAATTTATACCAAAGCTGCAGCTGATCCAAATTTGCTGTCGCATGGAGATGCGACAAATCAAGAATAAAGAATTTTAAAAAATCTGGACAGTGCTGCAGAAGATCTTATAAGTTCAGGGGTTATTTCTGGTGTTGGGGAAAGAGGTACAGCCACAGTGGAAGAAGCCGTTGGGGAAGAGAGCAGAGGAGTAGAATTGGATAAAGAAAAAGAGGGTTTTGAAAATTAGAAACTTTTATTATTGAGGAAACTTTAAATATTGAATTTGAAAACTTCTACTATTGAGTATGTACTATGGTATTTGAATTTAATTATATGGATTTATATACAATCTTTAATTTTAATTACATTAGATGGTGATTATCATGAATTATATGTATGTTTCTTGTTTACTTGCATTGTCATGAATTGTATGTGGACGTAGATGATGAATGATGATAATTGATAATTAATGATAGATGACATTAATGATTAGAATGGATATAAATGACATTAGAACAAATAGAATTGTAATGATATGATTATGAATTATTTTAAAAAAATGGAATTGTTTTAATAAATTTAAATTTAAATAAATTTTGTTTTAAAATATAATTTTCATTTAAAAAATATAAGTATACATTTCATTACTATTGGGGTATATGTCCCTAAATATATAATGAGCAATATAATCTTGGTCCTATTTCAATAATAAGACTTCACATAACTTTATGTTAGTGAAGAACAAGGTGTAAAATCTTATCATGTATCAGAGTGTGGGGAATTAGTATAGAAGGGGAAGGACAATATTCATTTGAGACATCATGTTGAAAGAATCATCACTGTAGGAAATTATACATAATTGCACATGTTAGATGAGGGATAATACTCTGAATTTGGTTTCATCAAGTAAAGACATGCGTGGTATGTGGATTATCTTATGGATAAATAACAGGAACTCTTGCATGCCTACACAGAGGTAATATAGTGTAATGTGGATTTGTGACATTGTCAGTTATGAGCAGTGCAACAACTACAACCATAATCGTTTTATTTATTTTAGGGTTTTCTTAAATCTGGATATGAAATGTATTAAATAACTACATAAGACGCAAATTAAAACTAATATTAGGATTTAAAACAATTAACGTAATGTTAAAAAATAGTGACATTACATAAAATAATAAGATGTATGTTGAAGAAGATATATTTAAAATTGAAAGTCATCACCAGTAAATTTTCTAGATATTTGTAAATATAAAAATAAAAGAAAATATCACTATGGATTAGTAGATAGATGGGTGAGTTTCCTGACATTGTCAGTCCCGAGAAGTAACAGCTTCCTCGGACATGATGTCAACCCACATTTTCAAAAAATAAAAATATTGTATTTAACTAAATGTAAATACATAGACTTGTAACATCTTTAATGATAACCAGAGATGTGAAAAAAATGAATAGTAACAAACAATAAGATTAAGGGGAAAAAGATACGTCCTTAAAGTTGAAATCATTATTGTCACTGGTAATGAGCTAGATCTATCTTTTAATAAAATCCAACAAGAGAAATGTATTAGTAGATAGATTGGTGAATTGCCTGACATTTTTAGTATATAGACTTGTAACATCTTTAATGATAAAGATAAAAGATAGATAAAGTTTTAAGATACCTATTTAAAGTTGAAACAATCCATTATGTAATAGCTTCATCAAACTCGATGTTGTCTTCTGTAGAATGTGACGAAGAGCCAATTACACTCTCAAGGTTGGGAATATTTGTACTATGTAGTTGTCATTATTCACACCTCTTCTTTCACAAAGGGAATTCCAGTGGATTATAAATTGCTCTGTCAAATGGGAAGGTTTTGATGGAGTATCGAGAAACATAACACCTCATGCAACTTTCCATATTTTTATCCAACATGTTTCTCAGTTTTGATTTTATAAAAGATAATGTACTGAAAACCCTTTCATCCTCCATAGACCCCAAAATCATTGTTTGGCATAACTCATATAATCTGAAATATTCACTGATATATTCTTGTAAGATAGAACTTTGATAGATTCCTCGCCACAGCCTTGTAATAGCACCACTTTCAAAATGTTGATCTAAATTCTTATATATGGTTCGTCATTGTTGTTGCAAACTTTGCATGACTGAAACTTTAATAAATCGACATTCAGTATACCTTTGATTTCCATACCCTTGAGCTCTGACGTCTTTGTAAATTGTTCCATTATTGATACCCATTGACAAATATTATGGAAATGCTTTCTGACAAAGTCTTCATGGCCACCTTCAGTATTCCAAAATTAGGATTCATCACACCCATGGCTTCAAAAATTTTATCTTTACAGAAACATTCTCTAATTTCTGATGACAAGGTTTCTGAATTTTTTTTAAGCTTTATTCTTGTTTCAATTATAATATTACTCAAACAAATTACGTGTCACGGGAACATCTTCTCGTTCTGATCCTAGTAATATCTTGACGTTTTTGCAAAATGTGCATTGGTATTTCCCTCCCATTAACAGTGATGCATAGGTGATCGTGGATATTAAATCTTAAAAAGGTGTTAGGATTTTTAAGATCTAATAAATCTTTCCAATTTTCAAAAACAGGTGCATCAAAACTATCCTGGGAACAGTACAATATATCAAGACTTTGATACAACCATTTTCCTCATCCGTATAAAATGCACAATATAGATTAATCTGCCCTGTGCATGCTTCATCAGTGTATTGATCTCCTTTAACATTGGAACAATACCAACCAATGTAAGCAATGTCTCCAAATAATTTAAACGGAACAACAAGTCCCTTGCCCTATCAACTTCATGATGGTATTTGTGCATGAAACCAACCAATGAAGGATACTCCTCACGAACTCTGTGAAGCAGGTTCATACAAAGAGATCCATCTAGTCTCCACATCCTTCAGAAAATTTTTTGCCATCTATAATTCCAATTGCAAATTTTTGGAACTCGAGAAAATGCTTGCATGGCTACGATAAAATATTTTCAATGGGGTATGGATATGCATCAAGGTCATCTAATTTAGGAATCATTTTTTGTTGGATGCTGTACCATTTTAGGTGATGCTAAATCTAATATACGATGCAATACAGTGAATTAGTAACATATATGGGGCCACTGTAGAAAATTTGTAAATTCCCAACATAGAAGCTTTAGTGTATACACACAAAGTATTTGACCAAATCTAATAACATAGTATATTTTTAGGGAATATCATACAAGTTATAAGTGAGTGTATTTATTTTTGTAAATATGAATTTAATGATGTGAATCCAGTTGCAAGAGGTTGAAATACCTCCAAAAACACACATAAACAGCTTTGCAAATAAAACCAGGAGTTTCAAAATATCTTACTTCTCATTCTGGAATTCACACTGATCTATTACATCATTACAATTCTCCTTTTATTTCAAGACTACTCTAAAACCCTAAAATGCCAAAAACCCCTAAAATGCCAAAACAACTCGGATTGACCCCAAAATATTTGCATGCCAAATATGCATTCATAAATTAGGGCTCACATGAAATTTGGACTTATTCTGACAAGCACAACAAAAGTTATTAAAGTTCTAAGACCTAGTCAAAAGCGGAAAAAACATTCAGAGCCAATTTTAGGCCACTAGATGAAGGAATCTGAGCCCGAAAACGTGCCAAAATGAGCACAACCTTGCAGGAAAAGTTGACCCCAGCATAGTACTAATGTATATCTACCACCCTGTAAAATTTCAAGACGATCCAACGGTCGGATCAAAAGTTATGGTCTCTGCAAGTTATGCTCCCGCATCATTCTCCCCTGGTTGAAAAGAATTCAGCTCCTGCGAATTCTGTTGACGGAACTCATCTAATTTTGCACTGTCAATTTTCTTCAACTCCCACTCAGGAATCCAAGTATTTTCTTCTTGCTGCAAACCTTCCCACTGTACCAAATATCTGTTGTAGCTCCCATGTCTAGTAGTGATTGTCTTTTGGTCCAAGACACGCATTACCCTTTCCTTTTTCTTCTTCAGCATCTGTTGCTTCCAGTTTATTTCTTCCTCCTCTGCAACATTTTCATCATGACCTGGAAACTTATATAAATCAGAAACATTAAAAACTGGTGAGATAGAAAAGTTTTCAGGTAGCTCCACCTTGTAGGCATTATCACTCATTTTCTTCAGAATCCTACATGGCCCAATCTTCTTATACTTGAGTTTATTATATGTCCCTTTGGAAACCTCTCTTTTCTAAGATGAACCATCACCATATCTCCTTCTTCAAATACACTTACTCTCCTACTAGCATCTGCAGCTGTTTTATATTGTGCATTACTCACTTTCAGCTTTTCCCTCACTTCATCTTGTAGCTGTAGAATGTGTTCTGCAAATGCTTCTGCATCATCACTAGTTTCATCTTCACCTGGTAGAACAATTAGATCAAGGACCCCCTTGGGATTCCTACCATATACAATCTGGAAAGGAGACCTCCCTGTTGACCTGTTTATCGAGCTATTATATGCAAACTCAGCTTGAGGTAAAGCTAAGTCCCATTGTTTTGGATTTTCTCCAACTATACAACGTAGGAGATTTCCCAAGCTTCTGTTCACTACTTCAGTCTACCCATCAGTCTGGGGGTGATATGCACTACTGAACTGTAGTTGTGTCCCCAATTTCTTCCACAGAGTCCTCCAAAAGTGACTCAAAAACTTCATGTCCCGATCTGAAGTGATCGTTTTTGGAATTCCATGCAATCTAACCACTTCTGAAAAAAACAAATCTGCAATTCTGGAAGCATCATTAGTTTTTTTACAAGAAATAAAATGTGCCATCTTAGAGAATCTATCAACCACGACAAAGATAGAATCATTCCCTCGTTGTGTGTTAGGAAGCCCTAACACAAAATCCATACTCAGATCAACCCATGGCCCTGTAGGGATAGGTAATGGCATATACAACCCAGTATTCTGTGCATGACCCTTAGCCATTTGACACACTCTACATCTTGCTACAACCCTACTGATGTCCCTCTTTATCTTTGGCCAATAATACTTTTCTACAACAAGAGAAATTGTCTTACTTATACCAAAGTGTCCAGCCAACCCTCCACTATGCAATTCTCTTATAATATTTTCTCTCATTGAACCAGCAGGGATGCACAATTGTTTCCCCCTAAACAAATAACCATCCTATATCAAATAATCAAAAGAATCACTAACTACTGTAGGATCCTTAAGCTTTCTGACAACATCACCAAAATCAGGATCACCTTCATACAATTCCTTAACTGCCTCAAACCCTAGGACTTTATTTTCCATTGTTGTCAAAAGGGCTACACGCCTACTCAAGGCATCAGCAACTTGATTCTGCTTACCAGACTTATGCTTTAAAACAAAAGTATATTCTTGCAAAAATGAAACCCATTTTGCATGCCTACTATTTAGTTTCTTTTGTGTGTTTACATACCTCAAGGCTTCATGGTCAGTGAAGAGTACAAATTCCTTTGCTACCAAGTAATGTCTCCAGTTCCTTAATGCCTGAACAATAGCGTAAAATTCCACATCATAAGTAGAATATTTCCTCCTGACTTCATTTAGCTTTTCACTGAAGAATGCCACTGGTCGTCCTTCTTGACTCAACACAGCTCCAATCCCAACATGTGAGGCATCACAGTCAACCTCAAAGACCTTGCTAAAATATGGCAATACCAAAACAGGTGCTTCTGATACTTTCTTCTTCAACAATTCAAAACTATCTGTTGTTGCCTTGGTCCATACAAACTCCCTCCCTTTTGTACACTCTGTTATGGGTGCAGCAATGCTACTGAAATTCCTGATGAACTTCCTATAAAAAGTTGCCAATCCATGAAAACTACGAACCTCTGTCACATTCCTTGGAATAGGCCATTCTAAAATTGCCTTTACTTTTTCCTCATCCATCCTCACTCCATCCCCTGATATGAAAAATCCCAAAAAAAAAGACTCTTCTGAAGGAATCTACACTTCTTTAAGTTTGCATATAGACTCTCTTTACGTAACAAGTCTAGCACCAATTTCAGATGTAACAAGTGTTCTTCCACTGTCTTACTGAATATCAAAATATCATCAAAATAGACAACAACAAACTTACCATTGTATTCTCGGAGTACTCTGTTCATCAACCTCATGAATGTACTGGGTGCATTAGATAGCCCAAATGGCATCACCATCCACTCGTATAATCCATCTTTTTTTTAAAGTAGTTTTCCATTCGTCCCCTTCACGGATTCGGATCTAGTAGTAACCGCTCTGTAGGTCAATCTTGCTAAAATATCGGGCTCCTGCTAGCACATCCATCATATCATCCAATCGTGGAATTGGAAACCGATACTTAATTGTGATCTTGTTTATGGCTCTACTGTCTACACACATTCTCCAGTCTCCATCTTTTTTTGGAAGTCAATAACGCTGGAGTTGCACATGGACTCATGCTTTCTCTCACTAACCCTTTCTGTATTAGATCTGTCACTTGTCTGTTCAACTCTTCACTCTGTGTCGGACTCATCCGATAGGCTACCTGGTTTGGAAGGGCCGATCCTGGGATCAAATCAATATGGTGTTGAATATCTCGCTTTGGAGGTAACCCATCTGGTAGCTCATCTGGTATGACATCTTTGTATTCTTTTAGTATCTTTTCTGCTGCAATAGGTGTATTAAAGCCTTCTTTCTCCAGCTTCTTTGACATTAGTGCATAACAACATCCAGCTTCTTCCATTTCTGTAACAAACTCTTTTGTAGCCAATAAGCCCTCATTCTTCTCTTCTTCCTTGAAGGGTAATAAGACCACCTTTACACCATCCTTCCAAAAGGTATATGTATTTTTCCCTCCATCATGTGTAACCTTTCTATCGTATTGCCAAGGCCTACCCAGTAATATATGACATGCATCCATTGGGATAACATCACACCACACCTCATCCCTGTAGGTATTCCCAATTGAAAACTTTATAAGGCATATTTTATCTATGGTTACTTCATTTCCTTTCTTGAACCATGATATACGATAGGGATATGGGTGCTTCTCACAGTTCAGATTCAGTTTATCAACCATTACAGTTGAAACCATATTTTCACAACTACCACCATCAATAATAATTTTACATACCTTTCCTCCAGAGGTGCATCTTGTTCAAAATATATTTGTTCGAAGCCACGAATCAGCTCCAGCAACATCACGTTCTTTCTCCTTCCTTGGGACAATCATAGTCCTCCTTATCATGAGGGTTTCACCCAAGTCTGCAGCAACCTCCATTTCTTCTTCCTCTTCAGCCTCAACCAGATTTACTCGTGGTTTTTCTCCTTGCCATCTATCTTGTGTAGGATAGTGCGGACACTCAAAAGCTCTGTGCCCCTCTTCACCACATCTGTAACATGTATATTGCCTTTGGGGGCTATTCCAGCCCCATCCTCCATTATAACCTCTTCCCCTCTGAAACCCCCTACCTCTTTGGTAGTTACCATGGCTTTGGCCAGAATCTTCATGCCCTTCTGTATTAGAGGATTCACCTTTTGTAGATTCAAATCTACCCCTACCCCTCATTGGAGATGATGATGGACCTCTCTTCACACCTCTTCTAAAATTACTCCTCTTGTTCTTTTCCTCTGCCTTTAATGCAAGTTGATAAGCATCATCTAGGCTATGGATCCGGAGCATACTCAGCTCATCTTGTATGGTGTAACTCAACCCATTTATGTACCGTGTAGCCTTTTGTTCTTCAGACTCTCCCTGTTCCACCCTGATTGATAACTTGTAAAATTCATTAGTATACTCCTCAATGCTGAGATCCTTCTACCTTAGGTTTTGGAACCTTCAAAAGAGTGTCTGAGCATAATCTACAAGAAGAAACTTTTCTTTCAGCTTCTTTACAATTTTATTCCAGTTTTGGATCTTGCCCTTTCCATTCCTTTGTCTTTGATTTTGTAGGTGATCCCACCAGATCAATGCATGTCTCGGCTAACTTAGTGCATGCAAACTTAACCTTCTTCTCCTCTGAAAGGGTTTTCCACTCAAAGAATTTTTCCATGTGATTTAACCAGTCAATCAACTCCTCTGGTCGTAACCCTCCACCATAATCAGGAACATTAATCTTGATGTCATCATTCTTTCCCTCTAAGGCCTTGATCAATCTCTCCTCAAATGGTCTCTCATTCAAGGTTTCTTCATCTCTCTCATTTTCTTCTTCATCTCCTCCTTCATTCATTAATGGAGTCTCTTCTTCAATATCACTATCTGGGTTTGCATCCCCATTTGCATGTCTCCTTCTAAGGCGGGTAACTTCCCCTGTGAGCTCAGCAACTTGTCTTTGTAGCTCCTGCATATGCCTATTCATCTGGGCATAACCTCCCCTCCCGCATCTAGCCATGGTTATATAAAATAGAGGTAAAAACTACACATAAAAATGTAATATGTTACCTTAACTATTTCCGCAAGATCAAAATCCTGCTCTGATACCAATTGATGTGAATCCAGCTGCAAGAGGTTGAAATACCTCCAAAAACACACATAAACAGCTTTGCAAATAAAACCAAGAGTTTCACAATAGCTTACTTCTCATTCTGGAATTCACACTGATCTATTACATCATTACAATTCTCCTTTTATTTCAAGACTACTCTAAAACCCTAAAATGCCAAAAAACCCTAAAATGCAAAACAACTCAGATTGACCCCAAAATTTGTGTGCCAAATATGCATTCATAAATTAGGGCTCACACGAAATTTGGACTTATTCTAACAAGCACAACAAAAGTTATTAAAGTTCTAAGACCTAGTCAAAAGCGGAAAAAACATTCAGAGCCAATTTTAGGCCACTAGATGACGGAATCCGAGCCCGAAAACGTGCCAAAATGAGCACAACCTTGCAAGAAAAAGTTGACCCCAGCATAGTACTAATGTATATCTACCACCCTGTAAAATTTCAGGACGATCCAACAGTCGGATCAAAAGTTATGGCCTCTGCAAGTTATGCTCCCGCTTTTTGAGTAGAATTTCGAGCAATATCACAATCACCTGGTTTCCTCTTTCTTAGAGAGGAGTTTGATTTTTATTTCTATCTTCCATTTTGCTAGGTTTTTGTATCTGTGATATCTAGCTACACTTCTAGTTGCACCCCAACAGGAACAATATCTTCAAGATCTGGCATATTATCGTAGGTTTCATTTGTTTGACTTTGATACTATGCAGAATGCATGTCCACCTCAATAATACCTTCCACACAGTCAATATTCTGATTCTTTGTGGTGGCATCTATATGATTGGTATTTACAATATCTGTATCCACTGAGTTTCCAAAATACTTGAAGAGTGATTTCTGAGATTTCTTACTTACTTTTAGGTTATTCATATTCTTTGAGCTGGCACCTTCCATTATTCTGAAAAGAGTCCAAGTAGCGACTTTGTCTAGTGTCTGAGGTCTTGTCGTGTGTCCCCTGTCTGAGGTCTTTGTCATGTGTCAACTTTGCACTTGTCGCACGTCAACAACCCTTTTTCTATCGCGTGTCCACTGTCTATTTATACTATCGCGCGTCAACTTCTTCGCCCAAGTCATGCGTCAACACTTCCTCTGTCGTGCGTTAGTACAACTATTGTCACCCGTCAACAATGCCCTTGTCGTGCATCAACACTACATTTGTCACGCGTCAACAATCACAGGTTAACAGTAATCGGAATCTCTGGTGCTTAAGGGTATGTGATTTCAAATTTCACAGTATTGGTAATTTGTTAAGCTACTTGAGGTATACTACCCGGTGAATCAGGTAGGTTTTTATAGGAGATGTTTTCAAATGAAGGCGAAGCCGACCCCCCAAAAAAAATATACTATATATTTTAGGCGAACAGGACCCTGACCCACTCCGAATAATTCACCTTTTCAAATTTTCCTGAAATGAAATTTTCGCCATATTACGAATATTCACCGCTAAAATTATCCTTGCGGTATCGGTCACGAAGAAGGTGACTGATGTTAGTTGAAGGGGGACCAGGGTCAATTAGGGGTAACTAGTACTAGTCATAACTAGAGGAAAAAGGGGCTAAAAGGTGTCTAAGGTTGGGTGGGTAAGAGAAGTGGTGTGATTGAGTGAAAATTCTATCATAGGTAAGGGGTAAAAATAGGTAAGGGTGGAGTTGTTAGGGAAAAATGTATAGATATGTGGGAAAATAGGTAAGGTCGGGGAGTGGGTCAAAATGGAAGTAGGTGAGGGGTTAGGATACGTGTAAATAGGTAAGGTGATATTAGGTTGGGTAGGGTTAGGGTAGGTAGGTCAGTAGGTTAGGGTTGGATTCAGTAAGTAGGTAGGTGCGGGTTGGGTTGGGTAAGTAGGTAGGTGTGGGTTGGGTTGGGTAAGTAGGTTGGTAGGTTAGGGTTGGATTGGGTAAGTAGCGAAGTAAAAGAGGTAGGGTATTGGGAATGGGTATGGTGAATGTAGATATGGTTGATTTTTAATAATGTGATTGTTGTGTTGGATGTAGGTGAGAGATCAGTTGCGGATGCGAGACAAGCTGCCACCCCTGCTTGTGACAGTTTGAGGCACAGCGACAGTCAAGGATTTGCGGAATGTTAAGGAGGTGGGCCTGATTGGGGTCTGACACTACCGGCATGTAGTTTGGTAGCTGATTCTGATGGTCGCCCTCATCGATAGATGGGATTCGGTGACCAACGTGTTCCACCTACAGACAAGTGAGATGACAGTCACCCTGGAGGACGTGTACATGATCCTGTCATTACCTATATAGTGTACGCAGGTATATTCGATCTCCTCAGAGGCATCTGAGGAGTTGATGTTGATGATGTTTGGTGAGGGAATAACAGAGCTGACATTCCATAGTGCCAGCTTGAGCTATGGAGAGATGTACCTAGCCCATCCACAGGAGACGAGGCTAGTAGTATTACTAATGGAGGTAATCTATTTTTTTACACTGCCAGATGTAGAGGGTGAGAGATTCACACTATCACTGATGGGACTGTTACATGACATGATGATGGAGAGGACCTGATTTTCCTTGGTACCAACATTCCTGGTACAGTTATATAGAGAGTTGTGGGCATATAGGCGGCTCCATAGGTTCAACCTATGTTGTACATTTGTTCTTCACTGCTGGGCCTATGAGCACATTATATGTGTGCATCCAGTGGGTATGCCCCGAGAAGATGCATTTGAGCTAGATTTTGTGCAGGTGGGGTACAGGTGATGGGTGCATATTATTAGAGAGCAGCAATTAGATAAGGCCTATGCATGATGTAGCATATTATAGGTGGCTATTAGAGGGATTATCTTGGGTAGACATTATATGAAGACCGTATGTGGGTTATCCCTCATATCAGATAGATGGTTGAGGATTTAGCTGGCCTTCAGCTACTTAAATTGATATAGGGGCGCCGTTTAGGAGAGCATGAGATGATCCTTGTTGATAGGATCAAATGGTAGTTTGGGCTACCATAGGATACACCTCTACCCTTCCTATAGTACAAGAGAGATGATGTGGAGAGGCCATTACCTCTACCATAGCTGAAAATTCCTATGGGGTAGGAGGAGTAGGTGATAGACCAACGCAGATCGATGATGTTAGGGTGATAGAATAGATATAGACAGTGGTGGGTGGCCTATCTATGAGTAGTACCTCCCAGGCTGGGGTAGCTAGATTTAGCCACCATTACTGTGTAGAGAGACACCCTAGTAAGGGCATGTGGGGACCCTGATTACACAGTTGGGGATGGTATAGGGGAAGTTAGCAGCATTAGAGGCGGAGGTAGTTGCATTACATGTGTAGGTGGCTAGTTTATAGGCCCATATGGTGCAAGGTGGAGATGGAGATGGTGATGATGTGCAGGTCGCCACCCTACAGGCGCATAGGTTACAAGTTTGCAAGGCAAATTGGCCACTACACATGCACAGATTCAAGCACTACAGGCATCAGGCACAAGTACAGGACATAGGGTGCAGAGGCTAATGGCACCTTCACAGGCACTAAGACATGGTCCCAATTCACAAGTAGGGGCGGGACGGGGTCCCACAAGACAGGTACAAGGGTATAGAGGCCGAGGCATATGGGGCCAGCACATACCATACACACATCCAAGTTATAGGATGCCTTAGGTGAGACCATATATTATTAGGATCATTTGATAGTGCAGCTAGGGATAGATTTTCTATCCTATGTGAGAGTACAGGGCATAGCAAGCGTGGAGTGAGAGGACCAGATCTAGGAATCACAGCGTGGAGACCATAGGGGTACATCAAGCTCCGAGACAGGATCAGGGTGAGGCCACTAGTTTACACGAAGGCTAGCACTAGGTGATGTAACATCAAGGTCTCTAGCGCATAACCCATGGCATGCGTGGTGAGAGGTTATCAAGCCGCTGACCCTGGACTTGAGGAGGAGACAGGTGAGACTGACATGGAGGATGTGTGGCAGGATGATTCCTGATGCCCATCCCTTTATGTTGGTGTATTTTAGTCATTTTTGAATATATAGCGGCCTATGTGTTGAAGATAGTAAGGATGTACAAGAGTTTTGTATCTTTTTGAGCATATACCGGCCCGTGTGCCAAAGATGGTGAGGCTGTATATGATATTTTTAAGCGATTTGGTTATATACACTAGTTTACATGCGGAAGATATTTGAGATTATGTATATGGATACACACATTTGGATTTTTTTATTTATAAACATGATGAGGATTATGGTCATTATGTGTTTTTGTTGATAGCATTTTATTATTATGCATAGATGGATTTAGGATAGGTGTGTTAGGAATGGATTGAGTTAGGTTATAGGAAAGGATTGAGTTAGGTTATAGGCATGGATAGAGTCAAGTCATAGGCATGGTTGAGTCAGGTCATAGGCATGGTTGAGTCAGGTCATAGGCATGGTTAATTTTGTAATTCATTAATGTGTACAATTAATGATGATATGGACCATGTTTAAGATGTTTTATAATACATGCATGATAATGGTAAAGAAACAACAGACATAATAAATGTATGTTTGATAAGGATAAAGATGGAAAGCAACGTGTTGTTTGATGGGTTTTAATTTCCAATAATTTATATAAAAAGAAACTAAGTTATGGTAGAATGTGATTTAGGAAATTGAAAGATGAATTGGTTAGGGTAGAGAGTTTCTGAGCTAACCTCCAAGGGCCTTATGCCCTCGGATTGTTGCCTACATAGTCCTGGCAAAAAGGGACCTCAGGCTGATGTAGTTCTCCTGTAAGCTGAGGGAAGAATACAAGGAGGTATGATTATGGGTGGGTATGTTATAGGCATGATTGAGTCTAGGTTTTTTAGGTATGGGTGAATTGTGGGCACATTGTTCAGAGGTGATTATGAGGTGAAGGAGGAGAAAAGATTAGCCAAAAAGAAGCGTTGAGGGTCAAGTCATGTATAAGGTAATCAATACGTAATGTAGAAGGTTTAAAATATAAGAGGAGGTAAGAAAGCAACCTGATTCATTAGGATCATAATGGGTGGACCAAACCTTAGATGGGTTGTTGAATGTAAGACCCTAGAATCATTGCATGATTGATTATTGTAAAGGTGAAAAAGTAGTCACATGATCACCAAATGTCATGTTCTAATAGGTCCCTTGAGGTGGTAGGAAATGAAAGTATGAATGATGAAAGGGTGAAAAGTGGTTACTTTTAATATGGTACTAGGTAGCATGCCTTTTTGGCAAGAGATCCAAGGTCACATTGGGCAAGACCTTGACTAAAAGGATTTTTGTTTTGACTAATATTTGAGATAGATTGATCGATGCGAGAAGTCTATGTGGGATGAGGAAATTAACTCTATTGAGGTCTTCGTGAATGCTGATTGATGTAGGAAGCTTCAAGATTCTTGTCTCTCTTTTCTGAAAGAGCTTGTTCATTTTTGTTTTTCAAGGGAGCAGTCTATTTATAGCAGCGATAATAGAGAGAAATATGTCCTTTTGAGAGAGTCATATTTTATTGGAAGTTTGACTCAAGGATTTGAATCCCATGTGAGGGATTTTAAGTCATGAACAAGACTAAGGTGAAGGATAGGATTTTTGTTCAGAAAAGAAAGGTGAAATGACCATGGGATCTCATCTAAAAGTAGACAAAAAGTATCCATGAGAATCATGCAATGTGCAGTGTCATGGTACACATATTCAAGAGAAGATAAAAAGTGACAAGTACGCACATTATTATTGTTTAATCGTTGGTGAGGTGTAAGAAGAGGATAGCACTCAAGGGATGAGCATGGAAAGAGACAAAAGTTGAGGTAGGAATAAAATTCAACAGCAGAATGGTTGAAGATGCAAGGTATTAAGGGGCTCAGGTTCGGATCTACCGTCAAGTGTAGACAAACAATAAGCACCTAATCCATGAGCATGAGTCATGATGTATGGTTCAAGCCAATTAAGAGCAAATTTTCCCACTTATTTTTTCTTCTTTGGTTACATGTTGATTTTCTTTCAAGAGAAGATCACTGACTTAGAAGGTTCGTTCATGGACATGTTTGTCATAGGCACATTTGACTACGTTATTGGTGAATCATTGAAGGTGGTCAAGAGTGTTAAGACAACATTCGTCTAATAACTCAAGTTGTGTTAAATGGTCCTGACAAAATTCGTCATCATTAAACATGTCATGGAGAGAAATGTGGAGTGAGGGAATTTGGACTTTGAGGGGTAGAATAGCCTCTATACCACAGACCAGAGAAAAAGATGTGGTGGTAGTGGAAGTGAGAATACTAGTGTGGTATGCCCACAGAGGAGAAAGGAATGTGCATATGCTAGTCCTTCCCAATATCATTAATCAACTTTCATGAGAATTTTGTTCAGGGTTTTGTTATTGGACTCAGATTGGCCATTGGTTTGTGGGTAATAAGGTGACAAGAAACTTAGTTGAATGTGGAAGGAATCACAATGTTTTTGCATAGGTTTTTATTTTTGAATTGTTTTATATTATCAATGATGAGGTGATGTGGGATACTAAAGAAACAAATGATCTGATGATTGATGAACTTACATATTTTCTCAGCTTTCATGGAGACGAGAGGTATGGATTCAACCCATTTTGTGTAGTACTTCAGTTAGTAGTGGTGATCAATTGATGTCGTTGGGAAGAATGGGGATTGATCTCTCCGAACAAGATCCAAACCCCATTGAGAAAAGGGCCAAAGGTCATGGGCGACCTATAAGGCATGACTAGGTGTATGATGAAGGTTGGAATGTTGTTAGAATTTTGCACAACACTTAACATAGTCACAACAATCATGGTTAAGGGTTGGCCAGTAATAGCCTAGTCGAAGAATACGCTTAGCAACCAGTGAGACCACTGAAGTGACCTCCACATATGCCATCATGAACTTCCTTAGTCATATAAGGAATTTCAAAACTCGTAAGGAACCATAACAGAATGCCATCAAAGCCGCATTTATAGAGGAGGCCACCCATGATGATGTAATGAGATACCTTTTTAAGAAATGCCCATTGTCCATTACAAGTGAGGTCGGGAAGCAAGATGAAACGGGAAAGGTAGTCTAAGTATTGTTTATACCAAAGGTCACTCGAGTTAGGTGGTAGCGGTTACGATAGAGTAAAATTCGCATGAGGTAAATAAGAGCGTGATTGGATTATTTGTATGGTGACAAATATTTTAGAATCGGTAGTGTGAAGTGGTGATTTGAGAAGCCAAGCAGGCCATGGTATCTACAAATTTGTTAGTTAAATGTGGGACGGCTTGAAGGGCGTAACAGTTGAAGGTCGTCAAAAGTAAGTCTACATAATGTTTATACTTTTGAAGTGTACTCATTATGCAACATTGGTATATACCATTGACTTTGTTTACAACCAATTGATAATCACCGAAGATGTTAATCGACTAAACATCTAAGGCATAGGTATCTTGGAGACCTAATAAAAGTGCTTCATATTCGGCAATATTGTTCGTATAATCAAAATTGAGTTTGAAAGACAAAGGCATGGGTTCAGCATCAAGCAGAATGAGGATAACATGCCAACCCCACTCTCCACATTGAAACTTGGAATAATCGAATAAGAGTGTCATTTAGTAAGTGGGTTTGTCTAGGGAAAGGGTGGCAATTGACTGATCTGGAAAGTTAAAATTAGAGGATTGATCCCTAGAAATAGGTGCATCAGCCAATTGGTCAGCGATATCTTGGCCCTTAATGGAATATTGGTAGATGAATTTAAGGTCAAGGTCGGAAAAAATCATGAGCCAGCGTGTCTGGCACGTTGATTTTGGTAAGGTTTGGCATACATGAAGTGTAAAGGGTCGGTGTTGGTCACAACATATGTTTTTTGGTTGAGCAGGTAATGGTAGAGTTTCATGGCAACAAAAACTAAGGATAAGAAATTTTTTTTGGCATGGGTGTATCAGGTTTCATCGTCCAAAAGTGTACGGCTTATGTAATAAACCTGCTTGCTCCTTGTGTTGTTCATTGCGATGACCAAGCATGGCACCCAAGGAATGATCAGTAACTGAGAAATATAAGTAGAAGGGTTGATCATATTTAGGTGGAATGAGTATGTGTGGTTGGAGAAGGTATTGTTTTAAGGGCCTCAAAAGCTTTGTAGTAGTCATCATCCCATTTGAAGGAGAAATCCTTCTTGAGCACATGATGAACTGGTCGACACTGATCAGACAATTGCAAAATGAAACGTAGTGGATAGACTGCAATTTACCTTGTAGGATACGGAGTTGTCTAAGGTTAGTGAGTGGAGGAATTTCCAGAATGGACTTGACTTTAGTAGGGTTCAACTTCTATACAACGTAGGGAAACAATAAATCCCAGGAGCTTTCCCGAGAGAACCGCGAAGACACATTTCTTGGGTTGAAGGTGAACAGCAAAATTTAATGAGATGGTCAAAGATGCTTTTTAGGACGGTGAGGTGCTCGGTGCAGTGTTTGGATTTGGCAAGGAGGTCATCCACGTAATATTCTCAATATATAATGCATGATATCATGGAAGATGTAAGTCATAGCCTGCTGATATGTGGCACCAATATGTTCTAAAGACAAAAGGCATGACTCAATAGAATAAGGTCCCACTAAGGGGTAATGAATGAATGGTTTTGTGTTGATCCTCTAGGGAAAGCAAGATTTGGTTATAACCTGAGAAGCCATCCATGAGTGATAGCATCTCGTGACCAGTAGTAAGGTCAACCAGTTGGTCAATACCAGGCAGGGGAAAGTCATCTTTTTAGGTGAGCTAGGTTGAGGTCATGGAAATCCATGTGTAAATGTAGAGTCCCCTTATTACCTTAGTGATAGGGACAATGTTAGAAATCCAATGAGGATAATCAATGGGTAAGATGAAGGAAACTAAAAGGAGGCACTGAATTTCTTCTTTGACTAGATGAGACAATGTGAGGGTGTATTTTCCTCATCTTTTGTTTGACGGGTTTGGCATTGATAATGGTTACGATATTGTGGACCACTATAGTGGGGTCAATACTAGGCATCTCTGCGTAAGACCAAGCGAAACCATGGTTATGGTTTTTGAGAAAAAAATTAATGGCTTCCTATTCAACATACATTTAATGATTTTCCTATCATTAGAATATGTGGGTAATCCTGAGTATGAATGTTGATCATCAATAGTCGATTCATTCAACATGGTTTGTGTCTCAGAGGGTAATGAACGATGAATATATGAGTCTTCTGGCACCAAGGTAGGTGAGTATAGATTCATCATGTTGACATTGAACGACATTAATTGAAGGTGTATCAT
This sequence comes from Taxus chinensis, assembly GCA_019776745.2. NCBI lineage: Eukaryota > Viridiplantae > Streptophyta > Pinopsida > Cupressales > Taxaceae > Taxus > Taxus chinensis. The sequence continues at coordinate 115,110,754 of CM034152.1, read as the reverse complement.
CATCGATCATTTTAGGATACAGGAAGGGAAGAGCTGAAGGAGCCTTGCCTTCGTGTTGATAAGTCAGAGGTCCCAAGGAGATGGTGTTTATGAAAAAAAAATTTAGGAGGAATGGATTCTAGATCCATTGACTCTATCAGCGAAAAGGTGGTGATGGTGGTGAAGAAGGTGGAGAAGGGCTAATGTCCTCAATGAGTTCAATACAGGTCTTCTTGGTAGGTGGTTCAGTCAAATCTGGTACCACTACAATCATTATGTTTATCGGGTAGTACATGGAATAATGGTATTGCGGCCTTACTCGTAAAATCCAAAACCAAAACCTTTCCATGCACATCAGTGTAGGAAGTTGTGGGTGAAATGGTGATTGGTGAGTGATTGGAGGTCAACAAAAAATGTGTGGGTTTTTTACGATGGTTCAGGGTGTATAAGTGCTAGAATCAAGTCCCCCATAGGTGAGATTGGTACGAAGGTGGGGAGGACCATCAAGGAGGCACTCTCCTATACGATGATCATAACGAGGGTGTTGGTGAAGACTTCTATACTCTTGTGGAGTAAGGAATCTGTTGACGCTATATAGGTGATACTCCCCTAGAGTGAGGTGTTGAAAAATTCCCTCTAAGAAATGGTGGTTGGTATGAGGGTAGCTGGAATAGACGATGTGTTAGAGGTCAGATCAGAGGTGGAGCTAACGGATTGGGAAGTCGATGGTTCGGCTGTGGAGGTTATGGCAGTGGTGGGAATGAAGGATGTAGGTGCGATTGAAGTAGTGGCTGCACTAGTGGGTGGAGGTGTAGGTGAAGAGGTAGTGGTCATGGAGGTAGACGCTTTAATGGGTATAAACACGTCATTTGGTCAATAAAGCATGTTATAAGTTTTGAAAGGTGATGGGTCAGCCAGAATGGTATAGGCATGTCCATCATGCTCAAACTTTACACAATAATGCAAAGTGGAAGGAACACAACCAATAACACGAATCCATGGTCTACCAAGCAATAGGTTATATTGAAATTCCCCCTCCAATACGTAAAATAACTTTGGAACAGTACAGGGGCCCACACGAATATGGAGGATGACGATGCCAAGTGTACAGGTGATAGCATCATTGAATGGATGCAACATGACGGGATGTTTATGCATGTAATTATCAAGTATGCACATTTGAGTGAATGCATGGGAGGAAATGATATTAATGCTAGTGCCCCCATCGATCATAACATGTTGTACACATATATCATCGATGTGGATAGATATGAAGAGAGCTAGATCTGGGTCATCAGTTTTGTGTGGTGTGATCTCTTCATTTGAGAAGCTAAGGGAGGCTACATGGTGAGTAGGTGGAGATGTAGATGAAGGTGGTAATTTGGTGAGAGAGGCTACATGATGGGGTGTAATAATGGATGCCATGGGTGTAGGGTCGTTGGGTAAGACCTCAATAGATTAAAAAACCTCCATGAGAGATTGATGATGGGATTATGAGGTTTAGATGAGGTCATATAGGGACATTTTGAGGGGGGATTGGTGTAATTTTTTGAGCATCGTGCAGTGTGTAACCCCATTAGAAATAGGATATGTGGGGCCGCGGATAGTGATTTTAGGTGTGCGTGCAGATGGTATGTTGGGTATATGATTGGTTGGTGGTTCGGTTGCCTTTTCCTTGCCTTTTTCCTTCTGAGCATGGGTAGTAACATGGATCATGTTGATCTAAGGTGGGGAGGTAGGTGAGGTAGGTGAACCAAGAAAAGTATAGCGACAAGAGGGGCAAAAGCCAAGTGGTGGGAAGGAATCTTGTGAGATGAATTGAGCACACCGACATTTGGGTAGAGGTTTGATTAGTTCTCTGATGCAAACCATGTTAATTTAAAATCTTGGAGGTGGCTCTAAGAGTGTTGGAGGTGGAGGTCTTGGTCACTGAGTAGGCAATGAGGGAAGCACTGTGGGAATGGGTGATGGTGAAATGGGGTCCTCATCGAGAATTTCATCATCGTCAAAATTTTCTTTGGGAGGACACAACTGGATAAGAATGGTTTTCAAAGCCTTACAACTCTCCACATCATGCCCTGACACACGATGGTAGGCACAAATTTTGGTATCATCAAGCCCATTTGGTTTGGGTTTGAGTGGGCCATAAGGTCTGAGAGGCGGTAATGTGATGACAAAATTTTCAAGGAGGTTGGTTAATATTTTGACATAGGATCTCGCTAGTGGGTCACAATGGGAAGTGAAAGTGGGTTTGGGTGTAGGCACGACTAACTATAGAGGAACAATCTTTGCATGAGGGGGAGTAGGTCAAGCCAAGGTTTTAGGTGCTAGTGTGGTCTTAGGTGTTGGTCATGTTTGCTTGAGCATGGGTATGGTAGATGAACTGGTAAGAGAATGTGTGGTTGGTTTGACTATCTTATTGGAGGGTAGCGTATTTTTTTTTAGGTTGGACATTCTTGGGTAAAGGTGATATGAGCACACGAGATCTAGAGGGAAAAGTAGATGATGAAAGAGGGCATGTCACCCATAGGGATAACTAAGGTGTTGTGAAGGTAGATGGTGCTGGTCGTGCTGGAGGTGTGAGGGAAAGAGACTGAAGTGTCGTGGGTAGTGGAGGAGTGATCAATGGTATTAGAGGTATGGGTGGTAAAGTTGTTGCAGGTGCAGGTGTAAGTCGTGTCGGGTGCTTGGGTATGGTAGATGTCTATAAGGGCAGAATGGGTTACTGCATTTTTAGTTTACTGATGGGTGGAGGTTTCTTAACCATGATGGAAGGGTGAGGTCCTAGGATAGATGGAAAGGGTGAAGGTGATGAAGGTGTGATCGGCGAGGTTGGAGTATGATTTTTACGGGATTGGCTCTTCTGGCTGAGCGCCAGATTAAGCTTGGTGTCAGCTTTGGAGGATGTAGCTAAATCTAATTTGATGGGTAGATGAGTAAGGCAGGTGGTTGGGATGACCCCTAAGGTAGTTATAGGTTTAGGAAAGGAAGATGATGTAGGTGTGGACTTGGATGTAGATGCGTGTTGGGTTATGGGTAGGGGTGTGAGTTTAGCCATGAGTGGTGTCGTAGAAGAATTTGTGATAGTTGCAGTTATGTTTGGTTCGATTGGACAAAATATTTTTGGGTAGATAGTGGAAATGTCAGCAAGTGACCTCTGCATTTATGTTAAGACAAGAAGCATAAGACGCCCCCAGAGTAAGGCTCTATCAACATAATCTAGGTGATTGGCTAAGCATGAGAATGACACTGTTGTAGGTGAGGTTGATGAGGATCCAATGGTGATTCCCATAAAATGTGTCTTAGAGATGGGGAATTTGCTAGCTTCGGCTTCCGTGGGTAGGTCTTAGTTAGTTATGGCAACTTACTAAGAATAGGTCTTAGGGTGAGGTGGACATGTGGTCATTATCCTAATAAGGATATTTAAATAATAAATATTGTGAGGATAATGAATTAATTAAATTAAATTAATTAAATTAATATTAGAGTGGGATGAAAGGGCCATGGTTAGGTGAATGTGTTCAAGGTGTTTATTTTCTAAGGGACCAAGGGGAGTTTTACTCCATACCATGTTCTACAGCTTGTGTGGATGGAATTTTTGACACTAGGTCAATTTTCAATATGTTGCAATATTCTATAACTTTAGTTTCATATGTGATCACTTTCATAATTAATATGTTCTCTCCATGTTTCACTTGGATACGATGTAAAATTTGAGTTTTTTTTAAGTATGTGGTTGGAAATCTACAAAATAAACCCACGACTAGAGAATAAATATTTAGTTGATAATATCCAGAGGTAGGAAAACATTAATAATTAGCTGCTCAGTATTATTCCTAATATAGGTGGTCATAAAGTAAGCCTTTTCCTCAATTGAAAAATTAAATAACACTTATATATTTGCAGGGATATATTGATTATGATGCGAAACTTATATTGATTTTGAAATTGCTATAAGTAGGGGTTCTATTTACAACTCTTTGTAGATTTTTGTAGGTTTTCTGTCAATGTTTGTCCTCTGTTGCATGCTGTAGATCGGGGATCCCATTTTGAAATTTTTCTTAACAGTTGTCCATACACATTTTTCAAATAGTTCACATCTTCTGTGTGTTTATATTTGTTTCATATTCATCACATATATGCTTCACTAAGTACATTTGTGTCTTGAACGTGTGCTTCTACATTTTCAACATATTCATCACAAAGAGTTTAGGAAATTGGTATTATCATTATCAAGAAATCATTGTAGAAGTTATCACGATTTAATTTTAAATGATTCATCACCTAGAAGTGGTTTAATCAATCTGGCTAATGTATTCCACTATCCTCAAGTCACATTCATATACTTTCATCCTATCTATCCATTCAACTTCCTGCAAACATTATAAAATTCACATTAACAATTGCAGGCCATATGAAGGTAACTTCTAGAGATCTCAACCACATATTCACACTTTGGACATAGCTTCCATGGTTCCACCTCTTACACATCATCATTTTTTAGTGCTTCTTTCCTTGTCATTTCATATAAATTAGGATATAGACTATACACTATCATACTCGCAATTATCCAAAATATTTTTGAAAGCCTCGGTCCATTTAAATCTCAACAATCACTCGTAATCTTCTAAATAAAGAGATGCCAATTTTTGAAAGCCTTGGTCCAGTTAAATGTGGCAAAGTAGTTTCTTGCATGATTTCTAGAAGATGGAGACTGATGTGTTTTCCTTTGTTGAATAGATATCTGTGACAAAATTCTAGAAAATAGCTTGTTCTGTGTTAGAATTTCACAATTCTTGGTTATTCTTACTATACCATCATGTAACCAGTAGCACGAAAATGGGGGCTTTAAAATGGAGGAGGAATATCATTAACGTATCCATTCAAAATCAACACCACATTGTCATTTTTATTACTATAAGTTTTTCGTAGTTTTAATAAGAGAAGGTTCATTGCACACCACCTTATTTCTTGCAATTACTCAAAGATTAAAATTAAAAAGGGTGCCTACAAAATGCAACAAGAAAAAAACATTGCACTTGGGTTCAAACTTAGCTACCTATTGGATTTTCGTCATTCGTAATTTTAACCCCTTTAAGCACAAATTGCACTTATATGAATAATACAAGTGAGGTGGAGACAAAAAATCCCACATTACATCAATTACACTTGTGACCTATACAAGCACAACTACAAACTGTGTCATGTTTTATGCACTACCATAGTCATATGACATGCTACAAATGGTAGTTCTGACTCTGAGTTCAAATGCGGCATTCAACATGAACCATTGCAAGAGTGACAAGTTTTCACACAATTTTTTCCGGGAAATAACATAGGACTTGACAGTCTTGAAATGTTAGGGAAACAAGATTTCAACATACAGAATAATTGGAACATGCATGACATTCTGCATGATTTATAGATAACTGGTTCATCATTCATCGAGAGAGAAAAGGAATACATAATTAACACCAACATGCAGGACACTCCACCATCTTCCACACTTGATTTGTCCTTAGAACAACAACTAGCTCTTGATACCATACTACACCATTCAGCAAACAAAACCCTTCTACCACCACTAAGATTGATGATTCAAGGAATGTTTGGCACATGTAAATCATTTCTGATAAATAAAATATAGAATTAATTCATAGCAACATCAACCACATCTCCCTTGCCTCTACTTGTGCTTGCCACTACCAATGTTTGAGCATTCAACATCCCAACATCCACAATCCACGCAACCCTCTATATTCCAATCAAACAACTAAAACCCCTTAAAGATAGTGCATTATTATCATTTCAAGAGCCACTGAAATATAAAGAATATGTTCTTATTGATGAAATGAGTTTCATCGGCCCAAATTTTCTAAGAAAAATTGACAGTAGGCTATGCGAAGCTTTCCCACACTTAAAAACCTCTTAATTTGGGAATAGATTAATCATCCTCCTTGATGACCTCGACCAGTTACCACCGGTTTTGGACATTCCTCTTTATGCAAGTAATTTCCTAGGGATCCAACCTTTGAAATGGATTCCATTCTTCCATTCTATTACAAACAATATTTCAGCAACAAGTAACAACCAATGCACAGTTTTCATTCTGGAATTTAGTGCTCCAATTTCAATATTCAACTCCTCTTATTAAGGACTTGGAACTCCTAATTTCTCACACAGACACACACCTAACTCAACAAGAGCTCAACAATTTTAAGGATGCACCACATTTTTTTTGGTAAAAAAATGATCTCGTGGACTCCCACAACCTTCAAATGTTGAAGGCATTGAATGTTTTGATCAACCAACCCCTTGGTAAAAGTAACAGGTAGGCCTCAACAAGAGATCCTAATGATGATCAGTTGGAACACAAAGTTCTATTGTGTAAACAACAAAAATCATGCTTATTGAAAATTTATGGGTTGACGTAGTCCTTGTGAATAGTGCTATATGAACAATCATCGACATTTCCTACGATGCATCAATGCCACCACCTTCATCACCTTTATTTGTTGTAGTCAAATTTGATAGATACAATGGTCCATGTTAGGATACCTCCAACCCATTACATATTTTAATACCCCCTATTTCGAGAGGGAATTGAAGACAATTGTCGATTAAAATTGCCTAGGAATTAACTATCCACAAGTCCTAGGGACTTACTTTGTATAAAGAAACTGTCGACATTGGAACCACTGAAAGGTAGGGTTTGACATTCATAACTTTCTATAGAATTCCTTCACTTGCAAATATGGGCATTTCACCTTCTTTTTCATTAGAAAGGTACTAAAAAATGGCACACATATTAGCTTTTGAAACATAAAGTCTTAGGATTTTTACTAATTTCAAGTTTTTTAACCAATATAACACAAATTTGTGTATTAAGAAAATTGATGCAACCTAATAGGAATTCCTAAAATATTCATATTTAAACAAAACACAATGTATTAGAGGCAAGATAGTGAAGGAAGCAATCAACAAAGTTAGATAAGTTTCTCAATTAAATGCAATACTTCCTGAAGAGTGTATCTAAGTCATTAAAATTCATGAATAGAAGAATATGATCACAATAGATCAATCTTGAATGATTGATAATGATTGATGAAAATATAATAACATGTCACAGAAAAAATGATCCAACAATTAGGCCTAAACTAATCCAACTACCAATCAAATAAAGGCCCGCCAATTAAATAAATGGATCATAAAAGTGTGTTTTTGGTTACTATACATATCATGATCATACAGATTTTTCAGCGGGATTGTGTTCATGTTCAAATAATATTGGAAATGGATCATATGAAGGATACTGAAAAATAAAAATTTATCGTGCGAAGCGCCATTGCAGTTAGCCAACTATTTCAGCCTTGCTACATTGTGAGGATTCCTTATAATTTTTCCTACACTACAAACAGGATTTTTCTTAATATGGTCCTAGTTGGTGCCAAATTTGAAGCCTTCCAAAAATAACAAAAAAGGAGTAAAAAACATATCTTATTGTTCTATGGATATTTGAACGGTTTTGAGTGCATGTAATTGCACTTCTGTTTGAGTACTAACAAATTTTAAAAACTGGTTACAAATTTCACTTCAATCCCCAACTACTGTCATTCTTGACTTCACAAAATTAATACAATAACCAAATATTATACCTTTTTTTGTTATATTAGTTCAATCCTCCAACCATGTAGAAGTTCATCACAAGATTAATACTAGACCTACATTTATGATTTTCCATGTCACCATAAGCATATTATTCTTGTCATTTATTAGTAATTATATCTACAATTAATTTTAGAACAAACACTATATTTCTACCACATATTTTGCCTTATAATTCTTAAGCTGTAAATAATCTCGTCAAGAAATGGCCTCACAAGTTTCCTTGAAGGTAGAAACATGCTAGTAGCTTAACTGGTAGAGTGCCCAGATGTGTCAAAGGGCAGTCTAGGTTCAAGTCCTAGCTGGTGTATGTTTTTAATCTTAGGCATCAAAGGAAGGCTAGGATAACTCAACATAAAAAGGGGATAGGTATGCATATCCCAAGGCCTAAAATCTTAAGAAGTTGATTAGATACCACAATGACTAAAGCACAGTTTCTGCAGTTGCATTTACAAATGAACTATATTTCTATATGTGTTCAAAGCACAAGCAATGACTCTAGAGGAAGTCCAGCAATTGCCTCCCTGGTGCTATTTAACAATTCTTCAACTAAGCCACTACCATTACAGCATAAAAATTAATTGATAGTCTACAAATTTTTAATTAATGGGTCATAGCCAATTAGTAGGCTCACTCCAAAATTTTTGGCAGTAACATGGTATGGAATCATTGGCGAGAAAATTTGTCGAGGAAAAATTGGTGGTTATCTTGCCAATGCTCTGGGAGTCTCAAGTCCCTCTACTTAACCGGTGTAGCTGCTATATGTGCATGTGCGAGTGAAATGTGAGTTTTATCCTAGTGGTCTTTCAGCTGAGGATCCAACAGGGGCACTCCACTTACCCTGCGGTAATTTCTTGCATATACCTACAAGAGATGACTTTGCTAGGAAGGCGGGAAAGGGAATGGGAAAATTAGAACAAAGAAAAAATAATGTTGCAAGTAGAAAATCAGAGACTTGCATACACTAGCCAGAAGTTTCATTACATGCGCTTGAATATAGAAGAAAACAAATCTACATAATAGCTACAAGACCAAATGAAGCTTAATGGGCACAAAGTACCAAAAAAATCCTCAATCAAAGAGGCTAAAATTCCTTCTTCCTTTATTGAAGGTCAAGCAAAATTTGTACATAGTGTGAGAAGTAGAATACATTTTTTAATGGGAGAAATGGAAGAAACTTGCTATCTCTTGCTCTCTTCAAAAGGTTAAATCTCTCATGAATTCACAAAAAATAGCTCCAACATGTAAGAAGCAAAATTCATAAGAACTTTTTAGAAGACCTCAAATGAGGAGCTTGTTACAATTTATAGAAGAGGAGGAAACTTTTCATCTTCCCGGTGACTTTTCGAATACCTTAATGTGACTTAAGACTATTCATATTCCACTTTAAATATTTAAGTCCCTTTTATAATAGCAAGGTGACTTAAATTTACATTATATTTCTAAAGTCACTTAAGTCATATCAAAAAGTGCAACTCTTAACGCAAAAATATAACATTTAGGAGAGAGGGTATTGTATGAGAAGAGAAAAGAGAGAAAGAAGAAGAAGAAGAAGAAGAAGAAGAAGAAGAAGAATTATGCTAAAGGATGGACTACTGTGGTGGACTTAGCTCCGTTCTCTGACTTCTCTCCACTTTGTGATCCTGAGAAGGCTTCTGTCTTTCCAAGCTCCTGGTTGAAATGAGCCACTACTGGTTCTATTTTTTCAGCATGAGGGATACGAATGCAGTTCAAGGTTTTAGTCCATCCATCGGTCACACTATTGATGTCCTTGCACTTCCTGAACCATGATGAATGCTTTTCTATGATAAGTGCAATGGAGGCTTGGATTTTTGAGAAGAAGTTGAGAGTATTCTTAGTGAAGGAAAATGGGTTTCCTACCCCTGTCTTGATGTATTCTTCGAAAAGGCCAATCAACTCATCAATAGTTGAGTGTTTGTTCATTGCAAGTACTCCAAGTTTTTGGAATTTCTGATTTATGCTATCCTTCATCTTGTATGTTTGTTCTTCTTTCTCCTCTAGCTCTGTGAAGGCTCGATTGATTGCTTCAAATCTGATTACCAAGGCCCTCACCCATACATGTGTCTAGTCTTTCGCAAGAGTTTTAAAAATGTTCTTATCGATCAACTCCTGACAATGGGTGTTGCTCATCTCACTCACTACTGGTCCCAGAGGTTCCCAATAATCTCTTTCTTTCCCCACATCTTTTTTGAGTTCTCATGTTCTGTTGGTGTTTGCGCACATGTATGCAAAAATCTTGACTGTCTCTTAAAGTGAGGACTTCCCTTTTTCAAATATTGAGTCGATCCATTCATTATTTTCTCGCCCTTGCATCGTGATCGCTCATGCATTCTTCTGATGGATTCTGGATCGAAGCTACTGATGGGTACCACTTTCTCAATAGGAAATTTTATAATGCTTGGTTCCACAAATGCTTGGTTCCACCAGGTGTTGCACATAAGATGAAAGAGTTCATACTTGTTCCTCTAGTACCTCAATCTTCTCTTTATATTCTTTATTCCTTGCCGCCATACGAGCAGAAGATTGTTGGAATAGGTGAAAATCTCCTTCATGAGTAGCTAGTCCTAATTAGATCATACTCATCTCATAGTCATGGTTGGTGTCATCTCATATGTTGGCTTGATTACTTTGGGCTGAGCTACTTCAATGTACTGATTACCTATCTCCCCACTGTAGAATTGTGATGTTATCTGCGTGATCTTTCTTGATCTTTTTTCTTTAGCCAACGCGACAATTGCTGATATATCAGGAGCTACTACTTGTTACATCATGCGAGTGTCAAGGATTATCGTTTCCCAAATCCATAGAAACATCTCATCAAATTCAGGTTTAATGATGGGCACCTTAACCATTCTTTGTTTTGATGGGGGAGGTAATTCCTGAATGAGAGGAGCATTGGAATCAACAACATGCAAGACCTCTTGTAGTGGCTCGGATACAGGATCATGAGTCATATACTCCTTGTTCACTTGTGCATTTACTATTAGATTTTTTTCTGCATTATTGGGATCACATCTTCCTCTTGCGGTGATGCTAATGAATCTTTTTCTTCCCTAAATTTCTTGGATGTCTTCTCATGGGGAGAAGTTTTCAATTCCGTGGCCTTCCTTTTTGAACTCGCTCCAGAGTATTTAGAGCTAGAAGTTACCTCCACCACTTTTGAAGATGAATGATGTGAAGCTTGCTTTAGGCTTGGAGAAATTCCTCGTGACCGAATGATCATAGTCCTCTTCTTTTTTTGAAACCAGTTCCTCATTCTCCTCACCACCTTTTCAGTCCGCTCCAGCATATCTCCTGATTCAAGAATGTGCCAGTTGATTTGGGGCATTGGGGACATCTTGACTGCTGCGTACTCAGGATCATACATCTCTGTCCCATCATCATGTAAGATGTCTTCATACCAAGAGAACTTGAATTTCTTCATCTCGCTGGTTGTCATCCTCATGTGATATTTTTTACGTACTTTGAACTCATCAATAAAATTAGCCTAGCAGTCCTCAACTTGTGGTTCATGTTAAAATTCTGGGACATGTAATGAGTCAGGATATTCTCAGATGTCAAATTTGGGCCTGACAATATAGGAATGTAGAGTCAGATGTGCAAAAGTGGCCTCCAGGTGAGATGCGTCATTTGAGCTTTTTCACGTGAACTCCCCTAGAGATATAGGGAATGGAATCAATTTATTTCTCCTACTTTTGAGCTTGCTATTTACTTGAGTGATCTACCTGCAAAGTTCAAACAATAAGATCTGGTCACTGAGGTACTTAGGCATAGTTTCAATGGAGCTTGTTCGAAGCTAGCGACTCGTATGTAGGAGAATGTTTGGAATTGTATGAAGTATGAGCCATGTTCCTTAATCATGGATGCCGCTTTTGGTGACATCCTAGCTTTAAGATCCCCTTCCAAGCTTTGGACCACGTACATGGTGAATGCATCATTTACATGGGTGAAATGCCTATTTCTCTCCTCCATTATCAACTATAGGAAGTTTATTGAATGTAAGTACCTTGGAAGAAATGTTATCCATGAGAGCCAATCCCTTGAATGATCGCTAAGCTTGTGAGGAGATAAACTAGATAAGAAGTCATGTGGAACTTCTTTGTCATTGGTACTTGGAGCAGTTATAGATGGAGATTGTCACTGATGATCTATCCCCAGTAGATTCTCTGCTTCCCTTCTGTCACTGTCAGGATGAAAAGGCCCATCCAGTCTTGGAAGTATCTCGTGCTTGCTTCGCCCATTACTCTATTGAGGAGAGTGATGACATCAAAATACCCTTCTAGGAACTCACACCTTGGTAGATTCTTTGGAATCCTGGAAGGATTTCTTCTAGTTTTCAGCCATGAGCTGAGGGCCACCCCTTAGACATATGAATCCATTGTTTCCCAATCATGCATGGCCCTTTCCTTGGAAATGACGACCATGTTGGGGGATTTCGGTATCTGCAAATAGATTTAAATAGTCCTAGGGTTAATGACTGCCAATGTTGCACCGTTGTCAGCTCGGATGGTTTGCATCTCGGGCTCGTAGTGGAAAGAGTAGGCTAGGACTAGCTCGAGACTTTGCACAGACACTGGGTGTCCTGCAGTGGTGAACAAAGCCACTTGTGAATATCTGGTCTTCAATCCTCCTTCGGTCCTTGGAGGTCATGCGAGTCTTGAGGTCATTTAGGTCCATGTACAAGACATTACTGTCTTCCACATCATACTTCCTAGGAAAAGGGTTGTGTCAGCTTTCTGACCCATCCATTTTGTCTTCATATCTCCCTTCGAAAAAGGAACTTACTATTTTTAGTAAGTATGAAAAAGCAAGTCCCCGATTTTCAACTGGATGTTGCGGCTTAGTCTTCCTCTTTCTCCCTGTGTTCCTCATTCCTTATGGATCAACTTTATATTTTTAGCAGGTGCTCGAGGGCCCACTTACTATTTTTAGTAAGTGCCAAAAATGTCCGTTCTGGTGGATTCTCAACTGTAGTGCACCTCCAATGTCTTCGTCTCCTTCGCAGGTTCTTTTGTTGCTGACTTTCCCAAAATAGCAGTTCTTATGTAGTAGGCCTACTATTTTTAGAAAGTTGGCCTCTAGGCATTTAGATTGATGTGGAACAAATTTTTTTGATATGGGTTTTTTCCCAATATCCTCCCTCTGAAATTTCAGACCCGCCCGCTTAATAGTCCAGGAGATTTTAAAGTTTTAATTTTCAGGCCTGGCAGTGCTTCTGGGTATGGCAACCATTAATGGACCTTGAAATTGCAGGTCTGGTTTTCTCCTCCATTTGCAAAGAAATTTATATTTTTTATGTGGGTTTTTTCTTCTGATGCTTCACGTGTGATCTTACTTCAATCTGGCAACTGGTTTGACGGGAAATCCCACTTCTTTCTTCGTTGAGCCAGAAACGAGATTTCTTTGTTGTGGCTGCTTTGTCTCGTATAAGGTAGGAGTTTGAAGGTGTCTTTATAATGGTCTTGGATAGAGGAATGAACAGCATATAAAATGGTTTTTTGTTTCATGCACCATCTTGCAATATTTCTTCAAATAATTAATTTTTAGACTATGGAGATTTTCATTGTTTTCTTCTTCTTGCTCTTCATTTCTCCTTCTTGTTTTGATGAAAGATCCTTCTGAGACCTTAAAATCACTATGGGGAGCTTGTTTCAGTGTTTGGATTGAGCTAATATAATAATTTGCAATGGCGGGGTGATGGTAGAATGTTGCAGAGGAAGAATGGAGGAATGGAGTGCACAAAAACTATTAGAAGTTAGAAGTGAAAAAGGCGGCACTTGGAATTTTTTAAAAAATATATGCACAATTAGGGTTAGGGATAATTTTTCTATGCTTGATGTCCCTGACCTCAGGGATGTGAGGGACATAAAATTCCATGGTGGTCAAGAGCATGACACGTGGCGTTTGATCCAACGACAGGGAATGAAGAGGGAGAAAGTTACATTGAAGCACTGGGAGCTGAAAGGAGGTCACATGGGTGTCCAGAAGACTCCCTATGGGGGATGGGTGCATTTTCCAAGGTATTATTTCCCCCACCTTAGGTTAACAAGGGAAATCAAATTCCATGGTGGTCAAGAGCTGACACGTGGCGCCCGATCCGATGACAGGGAAGACATGCTCCAAATAAGCACCTGGGGGCTGATCTCTCAAGTCTGGAGGTCATATGAGGGCCCCATAGGTCACATGGGGGCTGGTTGAACATTTTACAAGGGCTGATGTACCTGACCTTAGGGACAATCAGGGACATGAAATCCCACCAGGCTCCTTGGTGCTGACACGTGTCCTCTTGAAAAAATGACTAAGTCCTGAACTGCGTTTGAGAGGGTAACTTAGAACGAAGATAACTTGAGCTCCCAGTGGAATTTATTGGTGAAATTTTATATGATCCTGACTATAAATGGAATTTTTAATCCAATTATTTGGGGTTTCATGTCTTTATTCGGCCATATGATCCCTAAAAAATCAGATTTTTGATCTGGTACTCCACTTGTGCCTGAGAAAAACTGCCTGTCAATCATATGCACCAAGGTGTTGTGAAAAATATTATTTTACCATCATGTAGGTATTAGAATACTCTTTCTGATGATGTTTTTTTTACTTCTAAATCCATCTGGAGCTCCCAAAATCTTCTTCTGAATCTCAGTAGTTGTTTTAGGCCTGTGCACCGCTTGGGCTTGTGAACCTTATTTTTTACTCAGACTGCTCCAAGTCTTACAGAACTTCCCCAGACCTTCCAAAATAATTTCCATGATGTTCCAAGGTATTTCATTCACCTCCATGTTGATTTTTCTCTTATGTTCCACTCCAGGGGGGTGATCCGATCCTGGGAAGGCCAACGATAGCCCTTCCCATGACTGCCCAAGATTTGCATTTTCAATGAACTCCTAAAATCACCTAGGGGGAATGAATGGAATTTCCTAAATCACCTAGGGGGATGGGAGGTATTTAGACTAAAACAGAGCTGGGGCTGCCTAGGAATGATAAAGCATGAAAATTTTGGCATAGGGGTATAGTTTTCATGCTTGGATACTTCCAATTCAGTATATGCACATTTACACGAAAACAGTTGGCTCTAGCTTGGGGACATGGCGTGGACTGAGTGAAGTGAAGACATGGCATGAGAATCCAGAATCTCAATTTTAGACCATCTAATTCATTGACCAGTGCCTTATCCATTGGGCCTTGTAGAGTCATGTACAACCTCTAGAAAGAGATACTAGAAGAAGGAAACACACACAAAATAACGGAAAGGAAACACACAACAAAAGGGGAAACACACCTAGAAATCACCTATATTACAAGGTGGGGGGAAAACTTGCTTTCATTGATGATATAATTTGAGGTATTTCCCATTGCGAGGCAATTTTAGCAGCGTTCCATCCAAATATGAGAGTAGAAAAGAATTCTCACCGTAAGATTCATGAATCTGGAATGGACTGAGCCATAATGAATCAAAATTTCCATGGCTGCCTTTTGGTTCCCTCCTCTTGTCCCATAGCAGGACGAAGTCTCTGATTTTGAACTCTCTCGCTTTTGCCTTCTTGTCAAAAATTTTCTTTACTTTTAACTGGTGCTCTTTGATATAGTCCACCACTTGGAGTCTATTTTCTTCTAGCTTCTCAAGGAAGAGGATCCTCTTGTTAATGGAATCCTTATACTAACCATCTTCTATTCCCTATAGCAACTTGAGAGCTGGCATCTCGATTGTGAGTGGGATTTACCACCTCGACTCCATACAACAGTTGGAATGGTGACATACCTATTGCCTTCTTGGGAGTGATCATGTCCATGCCCACAATGCATCATATAACCTTTTGTGCCAGTTCCTCTGGTTCTCGTCTACAATTTTGCGGACAATGGTCACAATGTTCTTATTGCTTGATTCGGCCTATCCATTCCCCTATGGATAGTAGTCCAATGAATGGGATAGAGAGATTCCGTAGCCATAGCATAACTCGGTCAACTCCCTCGAAGAGAAATAGGTGGCATTGTCTACTACGATCTTCTGTGGTACTCTGAAACGTACTATGATATTCTCCTTGATGAAGTTGCATACTGTTTCAGTGTTGGCTTGCTTGGTGGGAATGGCTTCCACCCACTTGGTGAAGTAATTTGTTGCCGTGAGCATGTAGGTGTGCCCCGCACTTGAGTGAGGATTCAGAACACCAATGAAGTCTAGCCCCCACTGTTGAAATGGTTCTTCAATAACAACTGGCCTGAGTGGAAGTGCAGCAAGTTGTGGTCTCCCAACGAATGTTTGGCATGCTTCAC
This sequence comes from Taxus chinensis, assembly GCA_019776745.2. NCBI lineage: Eukaryota > Viridiplantae > Streptophyta > Pinopsida > Cupressales > Taxaceae > Taxus > Taxus chinensis. Next base: position 115,094,818 of record CM034152.1, on the reverse strand, counting down.
ATTTGGAAACCCAATCTTGAGTGTCTGCGAAGAGGGTGGGCCAATAATACCTTCCTCAGAGGATCTTATGTGCAGTGACCATCACTGAAAAATTCCCACCACATGCTTGGTCATGGTATGCTTTAAGCAATTTTTCTTGTTGTTCTTTATCCACGCACCTGAGGAAGCATCCATCTAGGCCTCTTTTGTAAAGTGCATGATTCCAGATTACAAACCTTGTTGCCTTCAACTTGAGTGTTCTCCTTTGCTTGTAATCAAGATGAGGAGGGCATTCTCCATAAGTTAAGTAATAGGAAATATCAACATACCACTCATCAGTAGTGGATACAAAGAGAACCTGTGGGTTGTTTTCGAAACAAGTTAGGCAAGCACAATTCTCTTCACCGTGTTGAGATTTGAGTGTTTCATCCTCAGCAATTAACCTACACAAACCATTTCCCCTTACCAGATTGGAGGGTTGGATCTCCAAGTCATACTCTTGAGTCTTTGCAATCCAATTTCCTCTTTTTTCTCCAGGATCCTGTTGTGTTAAGATGGACTTGATTGCACTGCCAGGGACCATCACCACTATATGAGAGTTGAGGATGTAGAACCTAAAGTTTTTTACAGCCTTCACCACTGCGTAAGCATGTTTCTCTAATTGGATGTAATTTAGTTTGTGATTTTTCAACGGACAACTCATGAAAGTGATGGGTGCTTCCACACCTTCATCATTTTTCTGAACAAGAACAACAGAGAGGGTATGTTCTGATGCATAACAATACATGATGAAATTTTTGTTAAAATCTGGAGACACAAGAGTTGGAGCTTTGGCAATGGAATTTTTTTATCTATTCAAATGTTTCCTTCCCCTCATTGTTCCATTTGAAGTTTACCTATGGTTTCATCATGGTGGTGATGTGATTTGTTAGTTCAGCAAACTCAGGAACAAAGCGACGAAGAAAATTCACCTTTCCAAAGAATGAATGAACTCCTTTCTTGCTTGTGGGCAGAGATAATGCTTGAATGGATCGTACTCTCTCAGGATCAATATGTTCTCCATGTTTGTTCACAATGTGCCCAAGAAACTTGCCTTCCGTAACTCTGAAAATGCACTTCTTGGGATTTAGTGATATGCCATGCTTTCTACACCTTGCAAGTACTTGTTCTAAGTGATGGATATGGTCTCCCCTCTTCTTTGAAAATACCGTGAGATCATCAAGATATATGATGATGTAATGTTTTATATCTTTGAAGGCCAAATCCATCGCCCTTTGAAATGTAGCTCCCGCATTGATTAGTCCAAAAGGCATTCTGCTGTAGGCAAAAGTGCCCCAAGGCGTAGTGAAGGTTGTCTTGGCACAATCCTCCTTTGCCACTTTGATTTGATTATACCCTGAGAATCCATCCAGTAATGAAAGCATTTCAGATCTGGTGACTGCCTGCAAAATGTGATCCATGATAGGGAGAGGATAATTGTCTTTCAGTGATGCCTGATTCAGATTGCGGAAATCTACACATATTCTTATTTCGCCATTCTTCTTCTGCACCGGCACAATGTTGGCCACCCATGTTGAATGGTGGATGGGAAAGATGATTCTTGCATTAAGCATCTTCATTACCTCCTCCTTAATGGTATCAACAATCTTTGGGTTATATGGCCTTTTCTTCTGCCTAAATGGCTTAGCATCCTGCTTCAAAGGAATCGAGTGATGCATTTCCTTCTATTGGAAGGATTTGAGTTCATCATAAGAGTAGGCCAAAACGTCTGAATATTTCTTGAGCAATGCAACAAACCTTCTCTTCTCCTCAGGTGAGCAACATTTTCCAATATTAACCATCCTTGGTTCCTCTGGGGTGCCGATGTTTTCCTTATCAAAATCAGTTAGGCACCGAGAAGATTGCTTTTCTTTCTCTTGAATGAATTTGTCATGTTTGTCAAAGAGGTCTTCCAAAGAAACTAGGCCCTTGGGAATCTTGTTCCCTTTCAATTTGATCACCCCTTCATTATCAATACCTTTGATTCCTTCTTTCTCTCCTTCAGCTACCACTTCACGATGTGGATTTTCACTTCCTTTAAAGAAGAGGTTATTGAAATTATCCCTTTGTTCCAAAAATGATAGAATTTGGTTATCATTGTTAAATACTTGCCAATGATTTTCATTATCTGGTACACTAGGCCTGAACACCATTTCTATGGTCACCTTATCTTTACCAAAAGAAGGATGAGGTGTCACTAGGGAAGCTGATACTACAAGAGAATCAGCCTTTTCATTCTTTTCTCTTGGGATAGATTCAATGGAAAATGCATCAAAAGATTCAATGCAGTCCCATACTCTATTTCTATAATGTCGGAGTCTTGGGTTTTTCACTTGATATTGTTGCCAGACTTGCTTTACTATCACTTCCCCATCACCTCGGCATCTCAGCTTCTTGATTCCCATGTCTTTGGCCATGCCCATGCCTAAAAGGAGAGCTTCATATTCCACCGTATTATTTGTATTATCAAATTGCAACTTATAGGCAAATGGGTACAATTCACCAGAGGGAGAGTACAACACTACACCTGCTCCCAAACCTGCACTGGAATGACTACCATCAAATTCCATCATCCAAACTTGTTCTTCTTCCTCTTCCATAAGGAGTGGCACGTTCTCTTCTTTTTCTGATGTGAGGAAGTAGTTTCCTAGCCTGCTATCTTGAAAAAGAATGTTTGCCTTTGGATCATCAGACTTCCGCACTGTGAACTTCATCTTTCTTACCGACAGCAATTTCTTCATCTCGCCTTTTACTAGAATAATTACAGATGACCAGTCCATTTTTATTTCTCCACCCAAGTCTCTGCAGAAGCTTCGGCTCAATAGCATGCCAAAGGATGTTGGGATGTCTGCTACCAGGATGGTTAGGAGCACCTTCTTGTCTGGAAAATCAGCCAATGCTACTTGAGCATCTTTGATCCTTCCTACTAATGGGACTTGTTTGGATTCCATTGAATAGTAGGTTCCATTTTCTCGGGTCAAGGTGAGGCCAAGAGCATTTGCAACCTTGATGGGCATCACATTATCTGAGGCTCCAGAATCTATGATACAATTATTTAGCTCAAAGCCTTTAATGAGAAGTGACAGGTAGAAAGGTTCAACCCTGTCGGTTTTGGAGGCACTGAGGGCTAGCATGTTTTGAGAAGGTGGTATGGATGGTGTGGGGAGTAAGCCTTTGGAATTTGGACCCAAGGTTATGGGATTACCCCCATGAACTACATCAATGAACCTATCGAATTGGGCAGGATGAGTTTGTAGGTATTCTATTTCTGAGAGCTGGACTTTAGTTTTGCTTGCGTGTTCCACAAATTCAAATGGGGTTATGGTGGGTGAGGAAGAGGTTCCAGGAATAATGGAAGCTTTACATGGCAAGGGTTTTGTTGTTTTGTGTGTTGAAATTTCTTTCAAGGGTGCAGTAACTGGCTTGGAAGGAGATGGGGATGCAGGTTTTGATGGCACCTTAGATGCTTTTGCAGGAACAACATTTGAAGAAGAATTATTCTTAGTAACCTTTGAGCTGGGGAGGGGATTAGATGACTTACTCAGTATGGCAACATGATCCTTGCTAGCTAGTGGGTTTGCTTTCTCTTTAGCCGACTCCATCGAAGGTGGTAGTGGTGATCCTCTACTGATGATTTTATTTTGTGGGGCCTCTGGAGAAGGACCTTCTTTCTTCTTCTTTTCCTTTACCGCAGCCGTTGAGGATGAAGCACCTTTCTTAGACTGTGCGCGAGTGAAAACTGCACATGAGAAACCTGGATCTTCATCATCATCCTCATCTTCATCATCAATGTACTCAATTAGGCCATTGTGCGTATCACCATCAACTTCCTCAACCTCAAGATAGCTTTCATACTCCTCCACATTTTCTTCTTCAATTTCTTCTTCCTCCTCTGGCTCTTCAGTGTCACAGACAACATTGACTGGTGGTGCTTTGAGAGCAAGCTGGCGAGGAGGTGGAGCAATCCTTGGCCTATTTGGAGGGTTTGGTTTCCTTGGAGCATTCCGCATTGTAATCTGGGATAGTTGTTTCTTCAAGGCAACCAAGTCATTAGCCATTTTTTGGAACATTGGATCTGTGGTTACTGAGTTTGAATTCTGACCCTTTTGCTTTCCATTTGGACCTTTCACTTTACCAGATAGGATTAGATCATCATCAGTTTCTATTGCATGGTCTTGAGCTTCTCTCAATGTTCTTGGTTGGGTTCTTCTAAGGAAGAAACCTACTTCTGATGGCAATGCACTGATGAAGAATCTCTTCAGATTATTTTTAGGAGGCACCACATCTTCAGGGATTCTTCTTATCACTCTGTTATATCTTGCTACGAAGTCTCTCATTGACTCGGAGGCTTCTTTTTTCATTTGTACCAATTGGACCAAGAGATCCTGACAATCTTCTGTGGTCTTGAACCTGTGTTTGAATGCACTTCTTATATCTTCCCAACATGTTATAGACCTCGGGGGTAGCATGTAGAACCATTCGGCAACCTTCTCTTGAAGTGACTCCATAAAGATTCAAACTGACACATCTTCATCCTCAACACCCAACACACCACAAGTAGTGATAAATGCTTGCTACATGTTCTTCAGGGAGCTGAGAACCATCCCCTCTGAACTTCGGGAAGTTTTTTCTTGAGCCTCTCGGTAGCTCATGGAGTGGTTGAGCAAGAGCAAGTGGACCAGTGTTTCCTCCCCATGGTACATTAGGCCTACGGGCCTCATGATCATGATCACACTCACGATCCCCCATTCTATTTCTATTTCTAGCTTCCCACCTTACTAAAGTTGTGGCTTTTACTGCAGCTCTCTCATCTACCTCAGCTTGAAGTCTTTCAATTTCATCAAGTTGAGCCCTTATTTCCTCTTCTTCTCTTACTTCTCTTTCTCTAACTTATTCTTTGGTTTCTACAGATCAGTGAAATCTTCAAGGTTCTTGTTGATGTATGGAAATTCACCATCCAAAGGATTAACAACACTCAGGTTCTCAATGTGACCGGTTGCTTGACGAAGGGGAGGCCTCTGAATTCTGAGCAGCTCTTGTCTTCTTTGAAGTTCTTCAAAAATGGGGTCGGTTTGTCCTCCTTGTCTCTGTTGTTGGGTGTATCTTCTATCCGCCAGCTTGGAAATCTATGCTTGCCTTTGTGGTGCTGGGATTTTCCTTTGCATCTCCAAATTAGTGGTGTGTTCTTCTTCAAGGTCAAGGATTCTTGTGGTAATGAAGTAGTGGTTGACACTTTGTCTGTTATGCCAAATAGCTTCTCTCAAATCTGAAGTGATATCTTCTTGGATGTGGAAGATCAATTTGAGTCTTTCAACATGAGTATTTCTAGGAATAGCCATGGTTTTTAGACATGTGGCTCATATAGCTATTTGAATTCCAGAAATTTTCTCTTTTGAATTTTGAATTTTCTGATTTTTTTTTTGTATTTTTCAGACCTTCTGGTCGTATTCAGGTGCAGATGCTACTAAATCTGCCCCACAGTGGGTGCCAAAAACTATTGGTGAGAAATATTTTGGGGACAAATTGGTGGTTATCTTGCCAATGCTCTGGGAGTCTAAGTCCCTCTACTTAACCAGTGTAGCTATCATATGTGCATGCGTGAGTGAAATGTGAGTTTTATCCTGTGGCCTTTCAGCTGGGGATCCAACAAGGGCACTCCACTGACCCTGCAGTAATTTCTTGCATATACCTGCAAGAGATGACTTTGCTAGGAAGGTGGGAAAGGGAATGAGAAAATTAGAAAAGACAAAAAACTAATGCTGCAAGTAGAAAATTAGAGACTTGCATACACCAGCCAGAAGTTTCATTACATGCACTTGAATATAGAAGAAAACAAATCTTCGTAATAGCTACAAGACCAAATGAAGCTTAATGGGCACAAAGTACCAACAAACTCCTCAATCAAAGAGGCTAAAATTCCTTCTTCCTTTATTGAAGCTCAAACAGAATTTGTACATAGTGTGAGAAGTAGAAGACATTTTTTAATAGGAGAAATGGAAGAAACTTTCTATCTCTTGCTCTCTTCACAAGGATAACTCTCTCTTGAATTCACAAAAAATAGCTCCAACATCTAAGAAGAAAAATTCAGAAGACTTTTTAGAAGACCTCAAATGAGGAGCTTGTTACAATTTATAGAAGAGGAGGAAACTTTTCATCTTCTTGGTGACTTTTCGAATACCTTAATGTGACTTAAGACTATTCATATTCCACTTTAAATATTTAAGTCCCTTTTATAATAGCAAGGTGACTTAAATTTACATTATATTTCTAAAGTCACTTAAGTCATATCAAAAAGTGCAACTCTCAACGCAAAAATATAACATTTAGGAGAGAGGGTATTGTATGAGAAGAGAAAAGAGAGAGAAAGAAGAGGAAGAAGAAGAAGAAGAATTATGTTGAAGGATGGACTGTTGTGGTGGACTTAGCTCCATTCTCTGACTGCTCTCCACTTTGTGATCCTGAGAAGGCTTCTATCTTTCCAAGCTCCTAGTTGAAATGAGCCACTGCTGGTTCTATTTTGTCGGCATGAGGGATACAAATGCAGCTCAAGGTTTCAGTCCATCCATCGGTCACACTGTTGATGTCCTTGCACTTCCTGAACCATGATGAATGCTTTTCTATGATAAGTGCAATGGAGGCTCAGATTTCTGAGAAGAAGTCGAGAGTATCCTTAGTGAAGGACAATGGGTTTCCCACCCCTTTCTTGATGTATTCTTTGAAAGGGCCAATCAACTCATCAGCAGTTGAGTGTTCGCTCATTGTGGGTACTCCAAGTTTTTGGAATTTCTGATTTATGCTATCCTACAGCTTGTATGTTTGTTCTTCTTTCTCCTCTAGCTCTGTGAAGGCCTGATTGATTGCTTCAAATCTGATTGCTAGGGCCCTCACCCATACATGTGTCAAGTCTTCTGCAGGAGTTCCAAAAACCTTCTTATCGATCAATTCCTGATGATGGGTGTTGCTCATCTCACTCACTACTGGTCCCAGAGGTTCCCAGTAATCTCTTTCTTTCCCCACATATTTTTTGAGTGCTCACGTTCTGTTGGTGGTTGCGCACATGTATGCAAAGAGCTTGACTGCCTCTTGAAGTGCTGACTTCCCTTTTTCAGAGATTGAGTCAATCCATTCATTATTTGGTCACCCTTGCATCATGAGCTTATGCATTCTTCTGATGGATTCTAGATCAAAGCTACTAATGGGTATCACTTTCTCAATAGGAAGTGTTATAATGCTTGGTTCCACTAGGTGTTGCACATAAGATGAAAGAGTTCATACTTGTTCCTCTAGTACCTCAATCTTCTCTTTATATTCTTTATTCCTTGCCACCATGTGAGCAGAAGATTGTTGGAATAGGTGTAAATCTCCTTCGTGAGTAGCTGGTCCCAATTGGATTGTACTCATCTCATAGTCGCTAGTGTCATCTCATCTGCTGGCTTGATTACTTTGGGCTGAGCTACTTAAATGTACTGATTACCTGTCTCCCCACTATAGAATCGTGATGTTGTCTGCATGATCTTTCTTGATCTTTTTTCTTTAGCCAATGTGACAATTGCTGATATATCGGGAGCTACTACTTGTTGCACCATGTGAGTGTCAAGGATGATCATTTCCCACATCCACAGAAACATCTCATCAGATTCAGGTTCAATGATGGATGCCTCAACCATTCTTTGTTTTGATGGGGGAGGTAATTCTTGAATGAGAGGAGCGTTGGAATCAACAACATGCAAGACCTCTTGTAGTGGCTCAGATACAGGATCATGAGTCATATACTCCTTATTCACTTGTGCATTTGCTATTGGATTTTCTTTCTACATTACTGGGATCACGTCTTCCTCTTGCGGTGATGCCAATGAATCTTTTTCTTCCTTGAGTTTCTTAGATGTCTTCTCATGGGGAGAAGTTTTTGATTCCGTGGCCTTCCTTTTTGAACTCCTTTCAGAGTATTTAGAGCTAGAAGTTACCTCCACCACTTTTGAAGATGAATGATGTGAAGCTTGCTTCAGGCTTGGAGAAATTCCTCATGACTGAATGATCATAGTCCTCTTCTTTTGAAACTAGTTCCTTGTTCTCCTCACCACCTTTTCAGTCCACTCTAGCATATCTCCTGATTCATGAACGTGCCAGTTGATTTGGGGCATTGGGGACATCTTGACTGCTGCGTACTCAGGATCATACATCTCTGTCCCATCATCATGTAAGATGTCTTCATACCAAGAGAACTTGAATTTCTTCATCTCGCTGGTTGTCATCCTCATGTGATCTTTTTTACGTACTTCGAACTCATCAATACAATTGGCCCAGTAGTCCTCAACTTGTGGTTCATGTTGTAATTCTGGGACATGGAATGAGTCAGGATCTTCTCGGATGTCAAATTTGGGCCTGACAATGTAGGAATGTAGAGTCAGATGTGTGAAAGCAGCCTCCAGGTGAGATGCATCATTTGAGATTTTGCACGTGAACTCCCCTAGAGATATAGGGAATGGAATCAATTTCTTTCTCCTACTTCTGAGCTTGCTATTTACTTGAGTGATCTACCTACAGAGTTCAAACAATATGATCTGGTCACTGAGGTACTTAGGTAGTTTCAACGGAGCTTGGTCGAAGCCAGCGACTCGTATGTAGGAGAATGTTGAGAATTGTATGAAGTACGAGCCATATTCCTTAATCAGGGATGCCACTTTTGGTGACATCCTAGCTTCAAGATCCCCTTCCAAGATTCGGACCATGTACATGGTGAACGCATCATTCACATGGGTGAAATTCATGTTGCTCTCCTCCATTATCAACTGTGGAAGTTTCTCGAATGCAGGTACCTTGGAAGCAATGTTCTGCATGAGAGCCAATCCCTTGAATGATCCCTTGCGAGGAGATAAACTAGATAAGAAGTCATGTGGAACTTCTTTGTCGTAGGTACTTGGAGTAGTTGTAGATGGAGATTGTCACTGATGATCTACCCCCAGTCGATTCTCTGCTTCCCTTCTATCAATGTCAGGATGAAAAGGCCCATCCAGTCCTGGAAGTCTCTCGTGCTTGCTTCACCCATTACTCTACTGAGGAGAGTGATGACATCAGAATACCCTTCTTGGAACTCACACCTTGGTAGATTCTTAGGAATCTTGGAAGGCTTTCTTCCAGTTTTCAGCCATGAGCCGAGCACTACCCCTTGGACATATGAATCCATTGTTTCCCAATCATGCATGACCCTTTCCTTGGAAATGATGACCATGTTGGGGGATGTCGGTATCTGTAAAGAGATTGAAATAGTCCTAGGGTTAATGACCACCAATGTTGCACCATTGTCAGCTTATATGGTTCACATCTCAGGCTCGTAGTGGAAAGAGCAGGCTAGGACTAGCTTGAGACTTTGCACAGACACTGGGTGTCCTGCAGTGGTGAACAAGCCACTTGTGAATATCTGGTCTTCAATCCTCCTTCGGTCCTTGGAGGTCATGCAAGTCTTGAGGTCATTTAGGTCCATGTACAAGACATCACTGTCTTCCACATCATACTCGTAGGAAAAGGGTTGTGTCGGCTTCTAACCCGTCCATTTTGTCTTCATATCTCCCTTCAAAAATGCAACTTACTATTTTTAGTAAGTATGAAAAAGCAAGTCCCCGATCTTCAACTGGATGTTGCGGCTTAGTCCTCCTCTTTCTCCCTGTGTTCCTTGTTCCTTCTGGATCAACTTTCTATTTTTAGCAGGTGCTCGAGGGCCCACTTACTATTTTTAGTAAGTGCCAAAAATGTCCGTTCTAGTGGATTCTCAGCTGTAGTGCACCTCCAATGTCTTCGTCTCCTTCGCAGGTTCTTCTGTTGTTGACTTTCCCAAAATAGCAGTTCCTATGTAGTAGGCCTGCTATTTTTAGAAAGTTGGCCTCTGGGAGTCAGATTGATGTGGAACAAATTTTTTTGATATGGGTTTTTTCCCAATATCCTCCCTCTGAAATTTCGGACCCGCCCGCTTAATAGTCCAGGAGATTTTAAAGTTTTAATTTTCAGGCCTGGCAGTGCTTCTGGGTATGGCAGCCATTAATGGACCTTGAAATTGCAGGTCTGGTTTTCTCCTCTATTTGCAAAGAAATTTATATTTTTGATGTGGGTTTTTTCTTCTAATGCTTCACGTGTGATCTTACTTCAATCCGGCAACTAGTTTGACAGGAAATCCCACTTCTTTCTTCGTTGAGCCGGAAACGAGATTTCTTCATTGTGGCTACTCTATCACATGAGGGGGGAGTTTGAAGGTGTCTTTCTAATGGTCTTGGATAGAGGAATGAATAGCAGCAAATGGTTTGTTGTTTCATGCACCGGCTTGCAATATTTCTTCAGATCTTCATTTTTAGGCTATGGAGATTTTCATTGTTTTCTTCTTCTTGCTCTTCATTTCTCCTTCTTGTTTTGATGAAAGATCCTTCTGAGACCTGAAAATCACTGTGGGGAGATTGTTTCAGTGTTTGGGTTGAGCTGGTCTAAGCATTTGCAATGGTGGGGTGATGGTAGAATGTTGCAGAGGAAGAATGGAGGAATGGAGTGCACAAAAACTATTAGAAGTTAGAAGTGAAAAAGGCGGCACTTGGAATTTTTTAAAAATATATGCACAATTAGGGTTAGGGCACATTTTTCCATGCTTGATGTCCCTGACCTTAGGGACATGAGGGACATCAAATTCCATGGTGGTCAAGAGCATGACACGTGGCGTTTGATCCAACGGTAGGGAATGAAGAGGGAGAAAGTTACATTGAAGCACTAGGAGCTGAAAGGAGGTCACATGGGTGTCTAGAAGACTCCCTTTGGGAGATGGGTGAACATTTTCCAAGGTATTATGTCCCCCACCTTAGGTGCACAAGGGACATAAAATTCCACGGTGGTCCTGGAGCTGACACGTGGTGCCCGATCCGATGACAGGGAAGGCATGCTCCAAATAAGCACCTGGGGGCTGATCTGTCAAGTCTGGAGGTCATATGAGGGCCCCAGAGGTCACATGGGGCTGGGTGAATTTTCCAAGGGCTGATGTACCTAACCTCAGGGATGTTGGGGACATGAAATCCCGCCAGGCTCCTGGTGCTGACATGTGTCCTCTCGAAAAAATGACTAAGTCCTGAACTGCGTTTGAGAGGGTAACTTAGAACAAAGATAACTTGAGCTCCCGGTGGAATTTCTTGGTGAAATTTTATATGATCCTGACTAGAAATGGAATTTTGAATCCAATTATGGGGGTTTCATGTCTTGATTCGGCCATATGATCCCTAAAAAATCAGATTTTTGATCTGGTACTCCACTTGTGCCTGAGAAAAACTGTCTGTCAATCATATGCGCCAAGGTGTTGTGAAAAATATTATTTTACCATCATGTAGGTATTAGAATCCTCTTTTTGATGATGTTTTTTTTACTTATAAATCCATCCAGAGCTCCCAAAATCTTCTTCTGAAGCTCAGCAGTTGTTTTAGGCCTGTGTACCGCCTGGGCTTGTGAACCTTGTTTTTTACTCAGACTGCTCCAAGTCTTGCAGAACTTCCCCAGACCTTCCAAAATAATTTCCATGATGTTCCAAGGTATTTCATTCACCTCCATGTTGATTTTTCTCTTCCATTCCACTCCAGGGGGGGTGATCCGATCCTGAGAAGGCCAATGATAGCCCTTCCTGTGACTGCCCAAGATTTGCATTTTCAATGAACTCCTAAAATCACCTAGGGGGAATGAATGGAATTTCCTAAATCACCTAGGGGGATGTTAAAAAAATTTTTTTGGGAGGTCATTTGGACTGAGTGAACAGAGATGGGGTTGCCTAGGAATGATAGAACATGAAAAATTTGGCATAGGGGTATAGTTGTCATGCTTGGATACTTCCAATTTAGTATTTGCACATTTGCATGACAACAGGAATCTATGGATAAATTCCAATGGCGACTGACATTAGGAAAGGCAGATCTCTGAGGGCCCAATATAAACTAAAAATTATCAACTAAAAAGTCTAAAGAACTTACCATCATGTGTCACAAGGGGATAATCCCTCCAACCAATTACATATTCCAATGCCCCCTATTTCGAGATGGCATCAAAGATAATTGCCAATTAAAATGGCTAGGGGATTAACTATCCACAAGTCCCAAGGAATTACTTTGCATAGAGCAACTATCGACATTGAAACCACTAAAAGGAAAGGTCTGACATTCACCACTTTCTACATAGTTCACTCACGGTCCAATCTACACATTTCCCATCATTTTTCATTTGAAAGATACTCAAAAATGACACAAGTACTAACACTTGGAGCAATAAGAAAGGAGGAGTCAAGACTACTATTACTCAACCAAAACAACCAGTTGTAAAAACTGCCCTCTACTTTGAGAGCACCTCCACTACTACTTTACTCAACACTTCTTGTATCCAAAGCGGAAGTGTCGTTCAAGGGGTATCAAATGTATTCATGTTTAGTTCAAATAAAATTATCCACAATAGGATACCACTCATGATATAAAATTTGCAAATTTACGGAGGCCTACATGTACTCATGTTTAGTTCAGATCTCATGACATAAGATTTACAAATGTATATGTAAGAATTTGTAATAAATTTGAAATTTGCACATAGATCCTTTCAATGTAATGTTTCATCTATATTCCTACAGTACCACTATCAATCAAACCCATTATCAACATGTTATTGACAATAAAAAAAAAATTCAACAAAGAAGCAACCAAACAATTGATGCAACCATCTTCTCAAATACTCTACAACACTAACACAATTTCCCACAAATTATTACAAACCACATCAACTAAAAAAGTAATTAACTATAACACCTGCTAAAACTCCCACTCGAGACCAAAGAAAAACCTAGGTTTAGATAGGAAAATTTATGGAATAAATGTTTTTTTTGTTTAAATTGTGACTAGAAATAGACCTGTTAGCAACAGTTATCACAATAAAAAAAATATCAAGGACAAATATATTAGATAGAATAAAATTTTCCATTATAACAAATATTGAGGACCACATACAAGTTAATGAGTGTAACTAAACCAAGTATAGTTTAAAATTTCCTTTAGGTGTTAATTTAATTAATTAATTTAACTCTAAGATTAAATGTTCTCTAGTAAATTTTAGAAGGTTTAAAGTGGCCAAAAAAAAAATACCCAAGGTATTTAATTTCTCTAGGTCTAAATAATAACCAAGGTTCACATTAACATGAGGTTAAGAAACATTCACTTACCCCATAACGTGACCCCCTAAAAGGTCAACCCAAGCTTTAGAAAATAAACATTTAAGTTAGAAAGGGATAAATTCCCACTTACCCACTCTTAGGATCATCTTGAACTTCAACCTGATTTTTCACACATTTAACACACTTAACTTTTCCTAAAAATATTTCCATTAGATAGGAAATTTCTTCCCCTTTCCAATGATATAAAGAAGTCCTCCTAACTCCTCATATTTCTTAAGTTACGGGCCAGTGGGCCTGGGGATAATAAATTTCCGCAGTGGGCCTGGGGAGAAAAATTTTCCCCAAAGGTGGGCCTTCAGGGCTTGGGGAAGAAAACTTTCCCCAAAAGCATACTTGGGACTGGGGAAGAAATTTTTCCCAAAGGCAGGGCCTGCAGGCCCACGGGAAGAAAATTTTCCCAAGTTTCAAGGGACACGTGGCACGTTGTTAAGCCCATGTGGGAAGGTGGGTCATTGGAGGTAATTTCAATTTCTAGCCTTTTTGTTGAGAAGGAAAAAAAGTTTAAAAGTGAGCCGTGCCTTCGTCAACACCTAGAGATGCCACGTGTCATGCTCAAAATTTTCAAGTGGGAAGGCGGACCGACGGGGAAACTTAGGACTTTAAGATTTTTGAGTTGAAAAACTTCAAGGTTAAAACAAACTCCACCCCTCCGCCAATGCCTAAGGATGCCATGTGTCAGACCGACAGTGACAGGTGGGGAAGTGGATCGGTGGGGAAACTTAATATTTTGCACCAATTAAAAAAATAAATAAAGTTTAAAGGTGTGGTCCTGTGAACCCGTGGAGGTGTTTTTCCGAAATTGAATTGGCATGGGTACAGGGCCGCAGAGGAATCTGGGAAAAGGAAATTTTTGCAACAAAACTTTAGATGGCCATAACTTTCAACTGGAAGCTCAAATTTGGGAAAATGAGGACTTTTTGGAAAGGTCTTGACCTCCTCTTTGCATAGGAAGCATAAAATTTTAATTTTGGAAAAAATTAGATGGGTGAATTTTAAGAAAATGTCTTTCCTGCCATTAAAATGTGAACTAGACTTTTTAACTTAACAAAATTAATTCAATCTGCCATTCTTTCTTCCTCAACATGCCAAACTGACATGGAGGATTTCACTTGGAAATATTTGGATGGATTTTCTAGGGTTTAATTTATGGATTGAGTTTCAAAATGAGTTTCCTTTGCTTTCAATGAATTTGCATTATTTTTCCTCTTGCCCGATTAAATATGAACTGTGTAAATTGCAAGGGCAATACAAACTATTTTGGAATGTGTTTTGATCATCCTTAGTTCGTTTTAATATTTTATCTTGTCTTTCATTGTTGCAGGGTACTCTGTATGTTTTTCTGATATTGATTTACAAGTTTTACAGAGAATCCCAATGTAAAACATATTTAAACTTGGTTTGATCTATTTTCATTTACCATTCTTTAAATTTTTAAGTTCATTCCCATCTAATTTGTAATTTTAAACTTTTCTTCATATAATACGTGAAAAGCAAGGAAATGATTCTATTTTAAAATCATGCAATCGAATTAAACAGAGGAATGCAATATTTTTAACGTATTTCATTTCCAGCCTTCAACAATGAGTTTACAATATATTTACAACAAGAGATTTAGACAAAGTAACACCATTTGATGTAAGTTAAATCAACATTCAATTAAATGAAACACTTCCTTTTTACATTTCTTCTCCAAAATATACAAACTAAAACTTTCTCATTCCTTCTCACATTCAAATACAACTTACAGAATATACATCTTTCACACTCAAATGTAGGTTCCATTTCCAAAAATAGTAACTTTCCACCACAAATAATATTACAATGCCATCCACTTGAAGTGGGAAATTTCACAATAAGGAACCCAAGGAGAAACTGTAAAATTTGTCTTCATCCTCAGCTCTAGAACAACAACAAGAAGATTCACCATATATATTTTGATCACAACAAAAAAAGGAGGAGAGACAACGCTCTCCACCCAACCAAGAATTCCAATGAAGAGGAGAATCCATCCTCATTGGCCCTTGAGCCCCAACCACAAAGCAATAAGAGATGTATTTCAACTCATGGCAACAAACAAGCTTCCACAATATAAAAAAAATTTTCACAAATAGAACATAGTCCAAATACATACTGCAGTTTGCAACCATAGCAAGAACAAAAAACAATACTCAGGCTTCATCACACACAAGCCAAAGGAGCAAGACCTATGGGGGAAGCTGTTATACCTCCCAATGGGAAAATGGGTGTCCACCTTAAGATAATCCCGCAATATATATATATATATATATATATATATATATATATATATATATATACATATATATATATATATATATATATGTATTTAAAAACCCCTACATGCCCTTATGCCTCCCTTAAGTACCCCTTATACCTCCCATTCTATTATTCCTCCCCACACTCTTATGGCACCCCATAACGAGTAAAGAAATGCAAGTTATTTCTTTTACAAGGTGGAACCCAATCCCAAACTCCCTCCACAATAACACTTATACCTCCCCACAAGAGATCCCCATAGTCTTCTCCTACACCATACCTAGGCAATCTACCCAGCCAGCCAACAACATACCAAAATATTCAAAGCATTCACATATGCATAAATAAAAGAAGAACATTTTAAAGAGCCAAGCTCCTACCTCTCCATGGTAGAGTTTGCTCCAAAAGTTCAACAACAAGCTTTTTGCAATCCAAACAGTCCAAAAGCTCCAGCAATCCACAAGCATTCCACAAAAATATCTCACTCTCTTCCCAAAATTACAAGAGTTCAAAACCAAAAGAATAACCAAAATGAAATCACCAAATGAAGTAACCCCAAAACAAGCCCCAAGGAATTTGAATAAATAGAAGAGGGAGAGAGGAGGATGAGGTGGATCCATGTAGGATGCCACATCACTCATCCTCAACTCCACCTCACAAGTCAACTTCAAACTCCAAAGCACAATTAAAAAGGTGGGTGAATAAATGACATTTTACTTACACACACAAACCAAGTCCACACCACAAGGACCAAAATTAAATTCATGTAAGACAGTGCAATTAAAACTTACAATTTGTCTTCCCAAAATACATAATAATAACTAATTTTGACTCCCCAACCATAGGTAAGGTTGGTATACAAATTTAAGAGGTGTGGGGCAAGTTTAACTTGTCCCACAAGCCTCCAAAATCAGCCCCTAAGGACAGATCCGAATTTTAAAAGGAAGGTGGAGTGTTTCACACTCAAAATTACTTACACATTACTTACAACACTTAATCCAAGAGCCATCAACTCTAATAAATGCATTCTTTTGACCCAATTTAATTAATTTAACAACATGATTACTCACAAATATAAACAAAAATAAATAAATAATAAAAGGGAAAAATACATCACCAAATAATCACATACAAACTTTAAACAAAAGAAAACAAAATAAAAGAATACACATAACCCCTTGGTAACATTTAAAGGTGATCCCCCATGGGAACCCCTAGTAATAAGCACACACAAACACACAAAAAAAACATGTTGCCATGGTGACCTTGTTGAGTTCACGTAGAATTCCAAAGTGGTTGGTTTCTAATCCCCCGATGTTTGTTGTGACATGTTTTCTTGCAAAACACAAATACCTCCTTCGGCCTTGTGGCCGCATCAAATCATCCAAAATAAATATACAATATAACTCCAAATCATCTATATATAAATCAAAACATCATCAAGCAAGTAACGATCTCATTTACAATTCCATCCATAACCATATGATCACAAGATTAGTTCAATTTTCTAGGTTTACTCAATATGATGAAATATCACATGTCCAAAACACATATATATATAACCATGTCAAGAATATCAACATCAATATAAAATGTCTCTAATAATCCACATGCATCATATATGAATCAAAATCAACCACATTCCATGATCTCTAACATTTAACATCATGCCAAACTAAAAGCTACAATAATGTCCATAAGTATAGTCAACAATATCATAATCAATATCAAAAGGTGTCGAAGGGAAGTGGGCACTACATCCCCCTCCCCTTAGACTCAACTTCCTCCTAGAAGTCACTGGAATAGGTGTGGAAACTAAACTCGTAACAAAGTATCATCTTCCCATGTAGCCGCAATCTCATCATATCTGTCCCACTACACCAAAACCTGGTCAATCTCTCTGCCTCGAAGGCCCAGGGTCCTGCACTCTATAATGCAAATGGGCTCCACCATCACCTGCCCCTTATCCTGCACCTGTAATGAGGTCCAATATAGCACATGAGAAGGATCTACAATATATCTCCTAAGTAATGAAACATGAAACACATCATGGATGCGAGACAAGCTAGGTGAAAACGCTAGACGGTAGGCCAAAGGACCGATATGCTCCAAAATCTCAAAGGGGCATATGAATCTTGGAGCTAACTTACAACCTTTTCCGTAATGGATAGGGCTCTTATGTGGCCTCACACGAAGGAAAACCTTCATGCCCACATCAAAACTACGGTCGGTCTATGATGATCTGCATACTTCTTCTGTCTTTCATGTGCCTCCTAAAGTCTTTGTTTGATCATAACCACTTGTTGCTTCATGTCCTGCAATAAAGCTAGCCCAAGAGAAACCCTATCCTCTAACCTGTCCCAACTAAGAGGTGTCATGCACTCTCTACCATACAATTCCTGAAAAGGAGCCATGCCTATCGAACTCTCCAAACTATTCTTGTAGGAAAACTCCACCAAGTACAAATACTCCTCCCATCTCGACTGATGATCCATAACATACATCCTAAACATGTCCTCTAAGATCTAATTCACCCACTCAATCTATCCATCAGTCTCAGGGTAATACACCGTACTAAAATTGATCTTCGTCTGAGGGCATGCTGCATGGTAGTTCAAAAGTGGGAAGTATACGGAGGATTGCGGTCACAAATGGTCTTCCATGGGATCCCATACAATCTGAAAATATCATCTAGATATACCCCATGCCACTACACTAGCTGTATAGGTGGTCTTCACTAGAAGAAAAATGAGCCACTTTTAGGAATTTATCCACCGTGACCATGATGGCATGGTGGTGGTATCTCGACATCGGTAGCCCAACAATGAAATCCATGGAAATGGTGTCCCATTTCCATTCCAGTATAGCATGCGGAAAGAGAAGGCCAGCTAGATGCTGATACTCGGCCTTCACTATCTGACACTCTATACATCATGAAAAAAACTGAACCATGTCTCTATGAAGTCCCCTCCAGTGATATAATCGTCTCAAAGTGGCATGCATCTTCTTCACCCTGGGATGGGCTAAATAGGGTGCATGATGTGCCTTTATCAGAATTTCATGCCTCAAGCATCATCTCTAGGAATATAAATCTAGCCTCTGTGCCTAAGAAGGCCATTTTCCTCCAATGAAAACCCATCAAACTTCCCCTCAAGGGGTCTCTGAGACTCGATCTCTACTCTAGTTGCAATGTAGAAACTGTCATGAGGAAGCTTCTATAGAATCCTGCTCCACAAATATGTGCTCACTGAAGTGGCCATAACCACATGTCTCCTCTTGCTAAGATCATCTGCAACCACATTCTCATTCCCATTCACATGCTCTATCTTCATGTCATACTCACAAAAAAACTCCATCCAACACCGCTGACGAGCATTGAGATTGGGTTGCGGGAAGAGGTGGCGTAGACTCAAGTGATCAGTCATGAGTGTCAATCTTGTGCCAAGAAGGAAGTGTCTCCATCGAACCAAGGCATGAACAACTACCACAAGCTCAAGATCATGAGTTGGATAATTGAGCTCATAATCCTTGAGTTTATGAGACTCAAAAGTAACAACTCTACCCTCTTACATCAACACACCTCCAACTCCTTATAACAAAGCATCTATGTATAAGAAAAACTCACCCCATGGACCTGGCACTGCAAGAACTAGCATTATCGTGAGGCATTCCTTTAGTGTCCTAAAGGCCTTCTCACATCTATCTGACCAAACAAAATTCTTCCCTTTCCGCTGAAGGGAAGTGATGGGGTACGTAACCCGAGAGAAGTCCTAAACAAATCTCCTATAATAACCTACTAAACCCATGAAGCTGCACACCTCTGTCACACTAGTGGGTGCTGGCCAATCCATAATAGCTCAAATCTTGGAAGGATTGACTGCGATACCTTCCCTAGAAATGATGTGGCCAAATACTACACCTCTATCTGAAAGAACACACACTTCTCCAGGTTCCCGTAAAGCTACTGCTCACGAAGACACTGAAGAACCTGGCGAAGGTGCCCCTCATGCTCCTCACACGTACGTGAGTAAATCAAAATTTCATCAAGGAAGATGAGCATGAAGTGATCCAAGAATGTCCTGAACACCCCATTCATCAAGCTCATAAACACTATGGGGTAATTCGTCAAACCAAAAGGCACCACGGTGAACTCGTAGTGGCCATATCTTGTACAAAAGGCAGTCTTATGAATATCTACCTCCATAATCCTTAGCTGATGATAACCTTACTTAAGGTCTATCTTAGATAAAATTGTGGCCCCCTTCATTTGGTCAAACAAATCATCAATGCGCAGAAGGGGATAATGATTCTTGATCGTTACTTTTTTCAGTTGAAGGTAATCAATACACAACCGTAGAGATCTGTCTTTCTTATTTACAAATATCACTAGTGCACCCCAAGGGGATACACTAGGATGGATTAGGCATTTCTCCAAAAGGCCCTCTAGCTGACAACTTGAGCTCAGAGAGCTCAGGGGTGGTCATCCGATAAGGTTCTCGTGAGATAGGCTCTACTCCCGGAATAAGATCTATGTGAAAATTTATCTCACATGGGGGTGGTAACCCTAGTAGCTCCCCTGGAAAGACATCTAAAAACTCTCTCAAGATGGGATGGTCATCAAGCTATGGTCCACTAGACTCATCCTCCGATCGGTCACTAAATAAGACAACATACATCTGACAACCCCATTACACACACCACTTAAACTACGTAGTGGAGATGGTGCAAATGGAAACAGGTATCCTAACCCCTACTATCACTGACTCAACTCCTAGATCATCTGTACATGATATAATCTTATGGTAACAATCCACCTTGGCTCTGTGTGTAGAGAAACAGTCCATTCCCAAGATGACTCCATACGAACCCAACGGAAGGATACAAAGATCTGAGGTAGTGGTGAAAGGTCCCAAATCCACTACACACTCCTTAACTAAGGATTCTACAAAGATCTTGGCTCCAGAAGCCATCTCGATGTCCCAACTAAGACCCTACCTAACTGCCACTAGCCTGCATCACTCTACCAAAGATGGTGCAATAAAAGAATCAGAAGAACCAAAATCAAATAGAATGGTGGTAGGAATACCACTAATGTTACGTATCGTCTTAATCATAGTAATTTAGTGCTCAGCCAGGAGGTTCTTGACCACTACATAGATCCGATGACTACGCCCCATGTCATCAACAGTAGGCTCTAAAATCTGTGTCTTACCCTTATTACTAGGGTTATGTGGGTAGTCTCTCAAAAAATGTCCAGCAACACCACAACCAAAACAACCACCCGATCCTCTCCCATGAGTAGCAGGTCTAGCTGGTACTCTAGAGGTCTATGATGTGGATCTTGATGATCTGGCTATGGATTGCTAAGGTCTTTGCTGATGAGCTCCTGCTAACTGAGCTCTCAGTGCACCCTGTGTCCTGATGGGACCCCTAGGAGGAGGCCCCATACTCCGACCCCTCTATGCATCAAATCTTTGTGGAGGTCTATAAGGTGGGTGAGACTGCTGTTGTTGTGGTCTAAAAGATGACTATGATGAACCCTGTCCACCACAAGGAGAGGATAAGTTGACCCCCTCGATCTATTGTCCTGTATTTGCTGGATGTGGCTCTAGACTCGGTCTCTGGCCTGCTGTGTCTTTCACCAAGTCTCCTCTGCTATATAGGCCTTCTCAACAACCTCAGCTAAAGTATGTGGATAGTGGATACGAACCGCACCTCCATTGTCTAGATTCAGGCCCTAAATGAACCTAGGGATCCTTACCTACTCATCCTGCATGTAGTCAACATACTGGAGTAGATCCAGAAATTGAATCTCATACTCAGCTACTGTCGAAGATGCATGTCAAAGGTCATGAAACTCATATATCCTCTACTGTATGAACCTTTGTGATAATTACCCACTCCTGAAATGCTCCTCAAAGAGCTCCCAAGAAACTGACTCTAAATCAAGGTGGAGCTTCTGCTCCTTGGTCCTCCACCAGAAACCTGCTCCATCCCTTAGAAGATGGATAACAACACGATCTTTCATGTTTCTAGAACAAGGGAAGATCTTAAAGCACCTGCTCAAGCTCACCAACCAGGCCTCTTCTTGAAATCCACCTGTGTCGCTAGAATAATGTGATGGTCATAGCTTTAGGATCTTCTTGATATGGTCTGCAGCTGTAGTCTGTTGACCCCTAGCCCTCTCTGCATGCTCATCTCTAAGCCCAGGGCTCCGAGACCTATCCCTGTGTCTTGAAACCTGATCTCCCTGTCCCCTCTATGGTGACTTTGATCTAGCTGACTCCACATGGGATTTCTCTCCTCTATGCTCCTCACTATGTCAAGGAGATGCATGAGCCTCAATGGATGTCACCCTATCATGTCTGGTTGCATGTCCTCCTATAGACCCTCCACGTAAAGTGGCATTAACATCCTTAAGCATCTATAAAATTTGTGGTAGGATGGTTGCTACAGTATGATCTAGAGGTGGTAAGTCTAGGTCTATGTGAAAGGACCCCTTATCTTGTCCCTCCTACATAGAACAAGGTGAGAGTTAGTTCATTATTCTAGGTTTTATTCAGTTTTCCATGTTTACTAGAATATGTAATTTTCAAACAAATTTGTTTTCTAGGTTTAAAAGTGTGTTAGGTTTAATATTGTACTAGGTTTAATGTTCATGTCTCAAATTTTCTAGTGTGCCCAAGGGTCCAAGATTTGAACCCATGGCTCTGATACCAAGTATAATGCTCACTAAAACTCCCACTTGAGACCCAAGAACAACCTAGGTTTAGATAGGAACATTTATGAAATAATTTTTTTTGTTTAAAGCGTGACTACAAACAGGCCTGTTAGCAACAGTTGTCACAATAAAAAAAAATCAAGGACAAATATATTAGATAAAATAAAATTTTCCATTATAACAAATATTGAGGACCACATACAAGTTAATGAGTGTAACTAAACCAAGTATAGTTTAAAATTTCCTTTAGGTGTTAATTTAATGAATAATTAAATTAACTCTAAGATTAAATGTTCTCTAGTAAATTTTAGAAGGTTTAAAGTGGCCAAAACAATTAAATACCCAAGGTATTTAATTTCTCCAGGTCTAAATAATAACCAAGGTTCACATTAACATGAGGTTAAGAAACATTCACTTGCCCCATAACGTGACCCCCCAAAAGGTTAACCCAAGCTTTAGAAAATAAACATTTAATTTAGAAAGGGATAAACTCTCTTTTACCCACTCTCAGGCTCATCTTGAACTTCAACCTAATTTTTTACATATTTAGCACACTTAACTTTTCCTAAAACATTTCCATTAGATAGGAAATTTCTTCCCCTTTCCAACGATATAAAGAAGTCCTCCTAACTACTCATATTTCTTAAGTTACGGGCTGGTAGGCCTGGGGAGGAAACTTTTCCCCAAAGGCGGACTTGCGGGCTTGGGGAAGAAAATTTTCCCCAAAGGCAGGCCTAGGGAAGAAATTTTTCCCAAAGGCGGGCCTATAGGCCCAAGGAAGAATTTTTTCCCAAAGGCAGGCCTACAGGCCCGGGGAAGAAATTTTCCCAAAGGCGGGCTTGCGGGCCCGGGGAAGAAAATTTTCCCAAGCCCATGGGACACGTGGCACGAAGGCAGGAAGGTTGGTCGAGGAGGTAATTTGGATTTCTAACCTTTTTGTTGAGAAGGCAAAAAGTTTTAAAAATGAGTCGCACCTCTGCTGATGCCTAGAGATGCCACATTTCATGCCCAAAATTTTCAAGCGGGAAGGCGTACCGACGGGGAAACTTAGGACTTTAAGATTTTTGAGTTGAAAAACTTCAAGGTTAAAACAAACTCCGCCCCTCCGCCGATGCCTAAGGATGCCACGTGTTAGACCGACAGTGACAGGTGGGGAAGCGGGCTGGCAGGGAAACTTAAGATTTTGTGCCATTTTCAACAAATAAAGTTTGAAGGTGCAGGCCCACGAACCCGTAGAGGTGTTTTTCCAAAAAACGAATTGGCGGGGCTGCGAACTTGCGGAGGAATCTGGGAAAAGGAAATTTTTGCAACAAAACTTCAGATGGCCATAACTTTTGACTGGAAGCTTAGATTTGGGAAAATGAGGACTTTTTGGAAAGGTCTTGACCTCCTCTTTGCATAGGAAGCATAAAATTTTAATTTTGGAAAACTTAGGTGGGTCAATTTTAAGAAAACGTCTTTCCTTCCATTAAAATGTGAACTAGACTTTTTAACTTAACAGAATTAATTCAATCTGCCATTCTTTCTTCCTCAACATGCCAAATTGACATGGAGGATTGCACTTGGAAAGATTTGGATGGATTTTGTAGGGATTAATTTATGGATTGAGTTTCAAAATGAGTTTCCTTTCCTTTCTGTGAATTTGCATTATTTTTCCTCTTTCCCGATTAAATATGAACTGTGTAAATTGCAAGGGCAATACAAACTATTTTGGAATGTGTTTTGATCATCCTTAGTTCATTTTAATATTTTATCTTTTCTTTCAATGTTGCAGGGTACTCTGTATGTTTTTTCTGAGATTGATTTGTAGGTTTTACAGAGAATCCCAATGTAAAACATATTTAAACTCGGTTTGATCTATTTTCATTTACCATTCTCTAAATTTTTAAGTTTGTTCCAATCTAATTTGTAATTTTTAACTTTGCTTCATACAATACGTGAAAAGCAAGAAAATGATTCTATTTTCAAAACATGTCAATCAATTAATAAAGAGGAATGCAATAATTTTAACACATGCATTTTCAGCCTTCAACGAAAAGTTTACAATACATTTACAACAAGAAGTTTTAGACAAGAGTAACACCATTTGATGGAAGTTAAATCAGCATTCAATTAAATGAAACATTCCTTTTTACATTTCTTCTCTGTTTGCCAAAATATACAAACTAAAACTTTCTCATTCCTTCTCACATTCAAATACAACTTACAGAATATACATCTTTCACACTCAAATGTAGGTTCCATTTCAAAAACATAGTAACTTTCCACCTCAAATAATATTATAATGCCATCCACTGGAAGTGGAAAATTTCACAATAAGGAACCCAAGGATAAAAAAAATTGTCTTCATCCTCAACTCCAGAACAACAAGAAGAAGATTCACCATATATCTTTTGATCACAACAAAAAAGGAGGAGAGGAAACACTCTCCACCCAACCAAGAATTCCAATGAAGAGGAGAAGTCATCCTCCTCATTGGCCCCCGAGCCCCAACCACAAAGCAATAAGAGATGTATTTCAACTCATGACAACAAACAAGCTTCCACAACACAAAAACATTTTTCACAAATAGAACACAGTCCAAATACCTACTGTAGTTTGAACCATAGGAAGAACAGAAAACAATACTCAAGCTTCATCATGCACAAGCCAAAGGAGCAAGACCTATGGGGGAAGCTGCTTATACCTCCCAATGGGAAAATGGGTGTCCACCTTAAGATAATCCCGCATATATATATATATATATATATATATATATATATATATATATATATATATATATATCATTTCAAAACCCCTACATGCCCTTATACCTCCCCCAAGTACCCCTTATACCTCCCCACACTCTTATGGCACCCCATAACGAGTAAAGAAATGGAAGCTATTTCTTTTACAAGGTGGAACCCAATCCCAACTCCCTCCACAATAACACTTATACCTCCCCAAAACTCTTATGCCTCCCCACAAGAGATCCCCATAGTCTTCTCCTACACCATACCTAGGCAATCTACCCAACCAGCCAACAACATACCAAAATATTCAAAGCATTCACATATTCATAAATAAAAGAAAAATATTTCCAAGAGCCAAGCTCCTACCTCTCCATGGTAGAGTTTTCTCCAAAAGTTCAACAACAAACTTTTTCTAATCCAAACAGTCCAAAAATCTCCAGCAATCCACAAGCATTCCACAAAAATATCTCACTCTCTTCCCAAAATTACAAGAGCTCAAAACCAAAAAGGTAACCAAAATGAAATCACCGAATGAAGTAACCCCAAAACAAGCCAAGGAATTTGAATAAATAGAAGAGGGAGAGAGGAGGATGAGGTGGCTCCATGTAGGATGCCACATCACTCATCTTCAACTCCACCTCACAAGTCAACTTTGAACTCCAAAGCACAATTAAAAAGGTCGGTGAATAAATAAAATTTTACTTACACACACAAACCAAGTCCACACCACAAGGACCAAAATTAAATTCATGTAAGATAGTGCAATTAAAACTTACAATTTGTCTTCCCAAAATACATAATAATGCCTAATTTGGAATCCCCAACCATAGGTAAAGTTGGTATACAAATTTAAAAGGTGTGGGGCAAGTTTAACATGTCTCACAAACCTCCAAAATCAGCCCCTAAGGACAAATCTGAATTTCAAAAGGAAGGTGGAGTGTTTCACACTCAAAGCTACTTACACATTAGTTACAACACATAATCCAAGAGCCATCAACTCTAATAAATACTTTCTTTTGACCCAATTAATTAATATAGCAACATGATTACTCACTAATCTTGACACCATTTAAATAAATAATAAAAGGGTAATATATCACCAAATAATCACATACAAGATTAAATAAAAAACACAATAAAAGACTACACATAACCTCTTGGTCACATTTAAAGGTGATTCCCCCCATGGGAACCCCTAGCAACAAACACACACAACAAATACACATTGTCATGGTGACCTTGTTGAATTCATCTAGGATTCCAATGTGGTTGGTCTCCAATCCCCTGATGTTTGTTGTGACATGTTAACCTGTAAAATACAAATACCTTCTTCAGCCTTGTGGCTGCATCAAATTATCCAAAAAAAATATACAGTATAATTCCAAAGTCTTCTATATATAAATCAAAACATCATCAAGCAAGTAACGACATCATTTAAATTTCCATCAATAACCATAGGATCATAAAATTAGTTCAATTATCTGGGTCTACTCAATATGACAAAATAACACATGTCCAAAACACATATATAGATATAACCATGTCAATCAGCATATCAACATCAATATAAAATGTCTCTGATATTCCACATGCATCATATATGAATCAAAATCAACCTCAGTCCATGCTCTCTAATGTATAACACCATACCAACTCAAAAGCTACAGTAATGTCCATAAGTATAGTCAATAGTATCATAATCAATATCAAAAGGTGTTGAAGGGAAGTGGGCACTACATTAACTATCCAAAGCGATATCAATTGTATTCATGTTTAGTGCCAAAACGATTGCCCAAAAAAGGCTACCACTATAGAACCTTTAAATGTAAATTCTTTATCTATATTACTACATTTACAAAATCAATTATGCCTCTTATCAACATCAACTACAAAAGTAATAACTATCCCTCTAAATCAAAAACATATATAGTTCGGCATTCACATTGCATTGTACACATGAGATTGCTAGTTATTATTTTATGGAAAAAATATTAGCCACAAGGGAAGGGGGAAAATGTGTAATATGAAAACAAAAGATTCTCCTTCAGCTGGATTTGCATAAGTATTCGTAATGAATATTACACTAGCCTAGTACCATTTTAGATTACAAGGGACATTTTTAATCATACCAAAAATGAAATGTGGCATCAATTTTTCTTTGGAGAGAGATATCTCAAATAGAACGTCCACGCTAAATTCACAAAAACAAAATCATAGAAAATAAAAAAACCAATCTTATCTCACTTCCAAATGTCAAAGAACGATCAAATGTCTGGTGGATTTCAACCTCAAATAATCGATGCACTGAGTAAAAAATTAAACATGTCTTTGGACGATCTGATTACTGTAAACAGAAATAAACGAGGCCGTAATTCAAGAAGATGCAGAAATGATTACAATTTTATGACTACATCTACTCCAGTCATCGGCCCCATGCATTAGCATCATAGAGACAGAGCTTTCAATCCATTTTGATATAACCATCCTGTTGTTTCACCTGATTCTTAGATGTTTCTTTGAAATATTGACGAAACCGATAGGGTAATGGGCATAGGAGGAATACCTGTTGGAATGTTGGTTGTTCAGTTGTTGCGCACGTATGACTTCTAAATCCACAACTGATCGTGAGAGCTTCCTTTTTTCTGGGAGGAACTATCTGAAATAGGACTCAAGACCACTAGAAAGAGTTAAAAAATATGGGCAATGAACTGCCTAGCATGTGCTAGATCCGAGAAGTGTGATACTTCCTAGACGGCTGTCAGTCCACTGTTTAAAACAATTTAATGCTGGTAATGAAGAAAATCCTATTGTAATTGAAATGATTTACGTATCTCATTAAAAACACAATAAGAAAGATCTAATCTAATAGGCTAGGTTAAAATAAGATCTGAAGGTCAAGTAGTTGGTTTTGGTTCTCTGCAGGTCTGACAGAGGTCTCAGGCAGGTCACAGGTGATTAAGGGTGATGTGTGAATAGGTGGGTAGGTCACTATTATAGGATATATTGGTAAATACAGAGACCGATGCAAGTTAAGGGTGACCGACACCAGTTGGGAAGAACCAGTGCCAGTTACTATGGAAAACTAGGAATGCCACAGAATGAGCTTTGGTTCTCCCTTGTGATTGCACAAAGGACTTGGTTGGCCGAAATGAGGTATTAGGCTATTTGGGTGGGATTTGGTGAAGTTTTAATGGGGATATGGAGGGGTGAGTATTGATGGAGGTCAGTGGATGGCTAAGAGAACAAAGGATGACAATACAATGATGAAATGAATGAACCAGAGGAGTACAATGTTCTACTTACTTGGAACCTGGTTCTGGATGTCTGTGTAAGAGAAATGAAGGTGTTGGTAAGAGGTTGAAGGCTACAGAGGATCACCAAACGTTGGGAAGCTCTTGTATGTGCTGCATGTGCTCTCATTCTTACCCGATTGGATCAAATATTTGCTAGGGTGAGTGTTGGATGGTTGCTAGGTGATTACTGGATGCCTGTGCAAGAGAAAATGCTTGATCTCCTTCCTTGCATGCATGTTCTCATGGAAATTAGTTCTAAAAAGATGTGTTATCTCTCTGGGTATCTACCAATGTTTTCTAACCTCCAAAATAAGGTTGTTTTGGGGATTGAAAGGTGACCGATGGCTGTTCTGGCTTAACCGTCGATGATTAGGAGTAACCGGCATTGGTCAAGGTGGGATTTCCTAGGTTTACTAAACTAGGCAGATCCCCTTGATTTTCTGGGATCTCGTGTCACTCACCCACGGATTAGGATAGAAGCTTCTTGTAAGCATGCAGGAATGTGGTTAGAGGGAATGTAGGCATTGATTTTTAGGGTTTGGATAAGTCTTAGTTAGTTATGACAACTTACTAAGAATAGGTCTAAGGGTGAGTTGGCTTGATGAGGTGTTTAGGTGAGGTGTAAGTGTGGGCATTATCTAAATAAATATATTTAAATAATAAATATGGTGAGGATAATGAATTAAATTAATTAAATTAATATTAGTGGGGTGAAAGGGGCCATGGTTAAGTGAATGTGTTCAATCGTGTTTACTTTTTGAGGGACCAAAGCAGGGATAATTTTAGTGGCGAATATTCGTAATATGGCGAAAATTTCATTTTATGAAAATTTGAAAAGGTGAATTATTTGGAGTGGGTTGGTGTCCTGTTCACCTAAAATATATAGTATATTTTTTCTGGGGGGTCGGCTTCACCCTTCATTTGAAAACATCTCCTATAAAAACCTAGCTGATTCGCCGGGGAGTATACCTCAAGTAGCTTAACAAATTACCAATACTGTGAAATTTGAACTCGCATACCCTTAAGCACCAGAGATTCAGATTACTGTTAGCCTGTGATTGTTGACGCGTGACAACAGCTGTACTGACGCGCGACAGAGGAAGTGTTGACGCGTGACTTGGGCAGTGTTGACGCGCGACAGAGGAAGTGTTGATGCGTGACTTGGGCAGTGGTGACGTACGACAGAGGAAGTGGTGATGCGTGACAGAGGAAGTGTTGACACGCGACTTGGGTAGTGGTGACGCGCGACAGAGGAGGTGTTGACGCGCGACAGAGGAAGTTTTGATGCTTGACTTGGGCAGTGGTGATGCGTGACAGAGGAAGTGGTGACGCGCGACAGAGGAAGTGTTGACGTGCGACTTGGGCAGTGGTGACGCGCGACAGAGGAGGTGTTGACGTGTGACAGAGGAAGTGTTGACGTGTGACTTGGGCAGTGGTGACGTGCGACAGAGGAAGTGTTGACGCGTGACAGGGGAAGTGTTGACGCGTGACAAGGGCAGTGTTGACACGTGACACGGAGATTTTTTGATGGGAAAAGCAGAGGTCAGAGGCTGCAAACGTGCGACAAGAGATTTTTCTGTCACGCCTCAAGAAAAATGCAGTGAACTGCGCGTCAACAACCTTGTTGACGCGTGTCATTGAGGTCTGTTGACACGCGTCACTAAGGGTGTTGTCTTCTGTCTGCAGCCTTCTGTCGCACCACTTGACAATCAGGTGAAATTTTTTCATACAACCCCCAAAAAATTTGCCTTCCTGCGAAACCGGTTCCAGGGATATTCGCCAGGTATTCTCCACCTCCGATTTCCAAGAGGTCTCTTAAAATGAACCCTGGACCAAAGGGGAGTGTGACCTAATTTTAGTGTCTACATTTTTCCCCTTTTTGTTGCGTAGCTTGTATTAGTAAGTGACGCTAACAAAAATAAGATGTGGTTGCCCCATGTGTGGGTGAAGGTGATCCCCCTCAAACCAAGAACTGACGAGGAAGAAGGCAAAATTGGTGAGTGGTTTGATAAAAGGTAAATGTGATGAAAAAGAAGGTGGGTAATAGGGGAAAAAAAGAGCCATGTCTACTCGGGTAATATAGGTAATGGGTCAGGGTCAAAGGTAGTAACAGTCAAATGCGCACACACGTATAAACTGTAACACAATACCAGTGTGAAGAGTAGGAAAACTCTACATTGTCTAAGGTCGATAGGTTCATTCAAACAAGGTTAAAGTGATTATGGTATCCAAGGTATAGGATATGGTCAGGAAGCACAACGTAGGTGAGGTGCAGGAATGTTTAGGTATGTTTCAGTACACCCAAGGTAGGGTCAGGATAAATGGTCGTGGTAAGAGGTAAGGTAAGGTCAATAGGTCAATCAACATAAGTAATAGTGTCACAAGGTATAGCGAACACATGGGGTCAAAGGTCACTAGCGATGTTTTAGGTCCAAGTATCTAGGTCACGGCACGGGTAGGGCCGAGGTATGGATAAAATAATGAGTCCCCAAAGGAGGATGAGATTAGGCAGTAAAAAATGAGGTCAGGAGGGTGAGGTAAATGATTTGGGGTAATGGTTGGGTGAGGGAAATGGTCAGGGTAAAGGGTAGGTGTGAAAAAAAAGGAGGGATAGGCAGGGTAATAGGGTAAAATGTTGGGTTTTGGGAAAGAGAGGGTGACCGATGCCGGTCAGGGGTAACTGGGGCCAGTTAAGGGATGACCGACCATGGTAAGGTAAGGCACGTGAACGATGCCGGTGAAGGTAAAACCGGTGTCGGTTAGGTCGGGGTTGTTATAAAAATAAAAATTCTGTGTTTTTTAATTCATTTGTCATTTAGCGAATTGAGAAAACTAAAAAGAGATATTAAAGGGGGAAAAGTGTCTGGATGGAATAGAGTGTTGAGTTAGCAGTCTGGACGACGGGTGATTGGTTAGCGATTGGCTGGTGAGAGGTGGGTCCACAGGATCGGTGCGTGTGATTCGATTGGTTGGAGATGCGGGTGGAGATTAGGTGATGGAAGAGGCCGGAGAGGGATCAGGTGGGCCACTTGTGCAGCAGCAATACGTGCCACCGCAACGATGATAGCATGATGAGGTAAGCGTCCAACTCTAGTTGTATTTGGTTAGATAGATTAGGTGATTTGAAAATTGGTTTCTTGGTTTTTGTTTTGGGTGGGGGAAAAAAAAAATTTGGAAATGGGAGAGTAAATTGGGTAAAAAGAGGAGGGGGAAGAGAGATAAGTGGGAGAGGAGGGGAGTTGATGAGGTGTAGGGGGGAGGTGTAGGTGATTTTAGGTGGGAGAAGTGTCAGGGTGGTTTGTTTTTGAGAAAAGGGGGGTTTGGGGGTCGTGGGTTTTCACCGTGATAGTGACCGGCGTCGGTTAGGTTTGGCTAGTGTCGGTAGGGTGTAACCGATATCGGTCATGAAATAGGTGACCGATGCCGGTTAAGGGGTGACCAGGGTCAGTTAGAGAGAACCGGCACTGATCAGGCTTTAGGGGACAAGGGGCCAAAAGTGCCACAGGTTGGGTGACTGAGAGGGGTAGGGGTAAAATAGGGTGTTGGAAAATGATAGGGGGAAAGTATGGGTGTGATAAATGTAGATTAATGTGTTGTTTGTATTGGATGCAGGGGAGAGATCAGCTACACATGCAATACAGGGTTCCATCCCTTCTCGTGACAGTGCACGATGCAATGACCCTTGAGGAGCTACAACATGTGGAGGTGGTGGGCTTGAGTGGGGTCCGATGCTATCAACATGTGGTCTGACAGCCAAGTTTGATGGTCTCATTCATCGATAGATGAGATTCCGCAACCAACACATTCTACCTGCCGACGGGTGAGATCCATGTCACCCTGGAGGATGTGTTTAGGATTCTACGGCTACCCATATTAGGTACGCAGGTCTAATCTATCTCCTCTGAGGCCTCGAAGGAGCCGATGCATAAGGTGTTTAGAGAGGGGATGGCCGAGCCGACATTCCATAGTGCCAGCATTCGCTATGGAGAGATGTATCTAGCCCATCTAGAGGAGATGAGGCTAGTAGTTCTATTAATGGAGGCAGTGTGCTGCTTTGCACTGCCAGATGCAGAGGGTGGATGATTTCCCTAATCGTTGATGTGGGTACTACATGATATGATGATGGACCAGACCCACTTTTACTGGGCACCAACATTTCTTGGTGCAGTTATACAGGGAGTTATGGGCATATGGATGGCTGCACAGGTTCAGCCTGTGTTGTACCTTTTTACTTCATTATTGGGCTTATGAGCACATAGTTTGTGTGCGGCTAGAAGGGATGCCCCGAGCAGATGCATTTCCACCGAGATTGGTGTGGGTGGGGTACAGGCGATGGGTGCCTACTATTGGAGAGTGGAGATCAGATAGGCCCACACATGATGTGGACTATTTCCAACGTTTATTAGAGGGGTTGTCCGGAGTGAACATCATATGGAGGCCGTATGTGGGATTCCCCTCATATAGGCATATGCACGAGGAGCTAGCTAAGCTCCAGATATTGAGATGGATATAGGGTCACCGTGCCAGGGAGCACGAGATGATCCTAGTTGATAGAGTCAGGTGGTAGTTTGGGCTATTACAGGACGTACCTCCACCCTTCCCACAGTATAGGAGAGATGAAGTGGAGAGGCCCTTACCTCTACCAAATCCTACAGTGCCCACAGGGTAGGAGGAGCAAGTAGTAAACCAGTGAATAGATGATGCTAGGGTCACTGACAGGTATAGATAGTGGTGGGTGGATCATTTACGATCCATACCACCCAGACCGGGGTACCCGAATCTAGCCACCATCACGGTGTAGAGAGACGCCCTACAGGGGTAGGTGGCTACTCTGATTACCCAGTTGGGTATGGTGTAGACATAGCTTGGCGAGCTCAGAGGTAGAGGTATCAGAGCTACATATATACGTGGCTAGTCTATAGACCCAGATGGCCGGTGGTGGGGATGGAGATGGAGATGGGGATGATGGTCAGGTGGTGGCCTTACAGGCATAGGTGACAGGGTTGCAGGGCCAGTTGGCCACAACTCAGGCATAGATTGGGGCCTTACAGGCCCAGATACAGGCACAAGGGTAAAGGGCACCACCACAGGCACTGGGACAGGGTCCTAGTTCACAGGTAGGAGTGGGACAGGGTCCCGTAAGATAGGTATAGGGGCCGAGGCCTATGGGACCACCACAGACCATGCCTATATCTAGGTTACGGGATGCCCTAGGTGAGGCCAGATACTACCAGGACTAGTTGATGGTGGCCAAGATAGATTTCCTATCCTATGGAGAGTATCTAGCACAACAGGCCTCGAGTGAGAGAACTAGATCCCGCACTCATAGTGTAGAGAGCACAGGGGGCCATTGAGCTCCGAGGCCATATCAGGGAGAGGCCACCAGCTCACGGAGACCATCTCCAGGTGAGGTGCCAGAAAGGACCCAGCCACCATTTATGATGGGTGGGGAGACTTATCAGGGCCGAGGAGGCAGAGGGTACAGGTGATACAGATATGGAGGATATCTGCCAAGATGCGTGATATATGGCTCCTGATTTTTGTTGTATTATAGTCATTTTTTGATATATACTGGCCTGCGTGCCAAAGATAGTGAGGATGTATGAGAGTTTTTGTATATTTTGAGCATATACCGGCCTGCGTGCCGAAGAGATTTTGTATTGGTTTATTGTTTCAGTGTATATGATACCAGCCTGCATGCCGATGACATTTTGTATTGAGTATCGGCCTGTGTGCTGACAATTTTGAGATGATGGACATGATTGGATATCCTGTGTACATTGTATTGAGACACATATTTATTTATATGATGAGATACATGAGATGCTTGATTTGTTGGTGTTTTGATGAGATTTTTGATTTGTTGTTGTGATATGGATGAAAATTAGGTGAGTTAGGCATGATGGAGTCAGGTCGGTTTAGGCATGGATCGAGTTAGGTTGGTTAAGGCATGGATCGAGTCAAGTATTAGGCATGGTTGAGTCAGGTTGGTTTAGGCATGGATGGAGTCAAGTTGGTTTAGGCATGGTTAAGTCAGGTCAGTTTAGGCATGGTGGAGTTAGGTTGGTTTAGGCATGGATTGAGTCAAGTTGGTTTAGGCATGGATCGAGTTAGGTTGGTTTATGCATGGTTGTATTTAAAGTAGTTGAAGTTGTGATTCATTATTTTGTGTAATGAATGATAATATGGGTCATGTGTGAGATGTGTTATAATATATGCATGAGGATGGTAGAGAAATGGTAGTCATAATAAATGTATGTTGTGATGAGGATTAAAATGTGAAGTAACTTGTTATGTATGTGGTTTAATTTTGAATTGTTGATATAAAAAGGAAACTAAGTGGGGTAGAATGTATTTTAGGAAGATGAAAGAGGGATTGGTTAGGGTAGAGAGTGGCTGAGCTAACCTCCAAGGGCCCCATGCCCTCAGAGTGCTGCCTACATAGTCCCAGCGAAAAGGGACCTCAGGCCGATGTAGTTCTCCCTTATGAGCTAGGGAAGAATATGATGAGGTATGAGAATGAGTTAGTAGGTTTTAGGCATGTTGTGGGTTTAGGTCTGTTAGGTGTGGGTGGGTTATAGGTAAAGTGATATAGGTGATGTCGATTGTGGCAAAAGAAGAAGATTACCCCAAAGGTAAGTGTCGAGGACCAAATCCTATATAAGGTAATCAAAACGTAAATAATGTCGGTTAAAAGATAAGAGGGGGCAATAAAGCCACCTGATTAGGTAGGATCATACTGATTAGATCATACCTTAGAGGAGGTGATGAATGTAAGACCCTAAAGACATTGCATGATTGATTTTTCTAAGGTGAAAAGTAGTCACATGATCACCAAATGTCTTGGTTTCCAAGAGGTCCCTTGAGGCGGCAGGAAATGGGAGTGGGAATGGTGAGAAGGGTGAAAGGTGGTTTTTTTTTTATATGGTATGATGTGGCATGCTCTTTGGAAATAGATCTAAGGTCACAATAGGAAAGTCCATGAGTAAAAAGTTCTCTATTTTGACTTGTATTTGAGATAGACTGATCGATGTGGGAAGTCTATATGGGATGAGGAATTTAACTCCTTGAGGTCTTCGTGAAGCTGATCGATGCGGGAAGCTTCCAATTCTTTATTTGTTAATTTTTTTTGGCTTTACATAGTTGTCCTTCGAGGGAGCAGTCTATTTACAGTAGCGATTGCTGAGAGGAAGATGTCCTTTTGAGGGATTCATCTTTTTGTTAGAAGTTTGACTCAAGGAGTTGGGTCCCATGTGGGGATTTGAAGTCATGGACAAGACCAAGGTGAAGAATAGGATTCTTGTTCAGAAAGTAGGGTGAAACGACCATGGGATCTCATCTAAAGGTAGATGAAAAGTATCCATGAGAATCATGCTATGTGCAGTGTCGTGGTACACACATTCAAGAGAAGATAACATGTGACGGGTACTCACATGATTCTTGTTTAGTCATCGGTGAGATGTAGGAAGTGGGTAGCACTCAAGGGATGAGCATGGAAAGAAGAAAAAGGTGAGGTAGGACTAAAATTCAACAATAGAATGGTCAAAGATGCAAGGCATTAAGGGGTTCAGGTTTGGGTTTACCATCGAGTGAAGATAAACGATAAGCACCTGATCCATAAGTATGAGTCACGATGTATGGTCCAAGCCAATTAGGAGCAAATTTTCCCTGATTTACTTTTTTCTACTTTGGTTACGTGTTGATTTTCTTTCAGGACAAGGTCACTAACTTGGAAGGTTTGTTCATGGACACATTTGTCGTAGGCACGTTTGATACATTTTTGGTAAACTTGAATGTGATCAAGAGCGTTAAGATGATGTTCGTCTAATAACTCAAGTTGTGCTAAACGGTCCTAACGAAATTCATCATCATTGAGCATGTCATGGAGAGAAATGCAGAGTGAGGGAATCTGGACTTCGAGAGGTAGAAAAAGCCTCTGTACCGTAGACTAGAGAAAAAGGTGTGGTGATAAGTGGAAGTGTGAATACTAGTGCGGTATGCCCATAGGGAAAAAGGAATGTGCGTATGCCAATCCTTCCCGGTATCGTTAACCACTTTCATGAGAATTTTGTTTAGGGTTTTGTTAGTGGATTCAACTTGGCCATTGGTTTGTGGGTAATAAGGTGATGAGAAACTTAGCTGAATGCCAAAGGCATCACAAAGTTTTTGTAGGGTTTTGTTTTTGAATTGTTTTCCATTGTTAGTGATGAGGTGATGAGGAACACCAAAGCGACAAATGATGTGATGATTGATGAACTCACATATTTTCTCGGCTTTTGTGGAGATGAGTGGTATGGCTTCCACCCATTTTTGTGTAGTATTTGGTAGTGGTGATGATCCATTGATGTCATTGGGAAGAATGGGGGTTAATCTCTCCGACAAGATCTAAATCCCATTGAGAGAAGGGCCAAAGGTCACGAGTGACCTATAATGCATGACAAGGTGTACGATGAAGGTTGGTGTGTTGTTGGAATTTTACACAACATGCTTGACATAGTCACAACAATCATGGTTAAGGGTCAGCCAGTAATAGCCTAGACAAAGGATACGCTTAGCCACAGCAAGGCCACTGAAGTGACCTCCACATATGCCATCATGAACTTCCTTAATGGTATAAGGAATTTTAGAACTTGTGAGGCATCATAAGAGAATACCATCAAAGCTGCACTTATAGAGGAGGCCCCCCATGATGACATAATGAGAGACCTTTTTAAGGAAGGCTCATTGTCTATTACGGGTGAGATCAGGGGGTAAGATGGAGAGAGAAAGATAGTTAGAATATTGTTTATACCAAAGGTCACTCGGGTCAGGGGTAGTGGTTCTAATAGAGTAAACATCATGAGGTAAATAAGAAGGTGATTGGAGTCATTGTATGGTGACAAATATTTTAGAATCGGTGGGTGAAGCGGGTATTTGAGAAGCCAAGTAGGCCATGGTGTCTACAAATATGTTGGTTGAACGAGGGACGGCTTGCAGGGCGTAATGGTCAAAGGTGGTCAAAAGTATGTCCACATGATGTTTATACTTTTGAAGTATCTCATTATGACATTGGTATATACCATTGACTTGGTTTATGACCAATTGAGAATCACCAAAGATGTTGATTGATTTGACATCTAGGGCATAGGCGGCTTGGAGACCTAATACAAGCACTTTGTATTCGGTAATGTTGTTTGTACAATCAAAATCTAGTTTGAAAGACAAAGGCATGGGTTCACCATCAAGCAGAATGAGGATAATACCACCCCCACCCCCACGCTGACACTTGGAACCATCAAAGAAGAGTGTCATTTGGTAAGCAAGTTCATCCAGGGAAAGGGTAGCAATTGACTCATCTGGAAAGTCAAAATTAGAGGGTTGATCCCTGGTAATAGGTGCGTTAACCAATTGGTCGGTGATAGCTTGGCCCTTGATGGAATTTTGATGAATGAATTCAAGGTTGAGGTCTAGCTAAGAGCATAAGCCATTGTGTGGAATGCTGATTTTGATAAGGTTTGGCATACATGAAGTGTAAGGGGTCGGTGTTGGTCACAACATAGGTTTTGTGGTTGAGTAGGTAATGGCGGAGTTTGGTGGCAACAAAAACTAAGGCTAAGAAAAGTTTTTCGGGATGGGTATATTGGGTTTCATAGTCCAAAAGAGTATGGCTTATGTAATAAAATTCCTGCTCCCTGTGTTGTTCATCACGATGAGCGAGCATGGCTCCCAAGGAGTGATCGGTAGCTGAGATGTATAGGTAGAAAGGTTGATCATCTTTAGGTGGAATGAGTACGGGTGGTTGGAGAAGGTATTGTTTTAAGGCCTCAAAATATTTGTGGCAGTCATCATCCCATTTAAAGGAGACATCCTTCTTGAGAAGATGATGAAACGGTTGGCACCAATCAGATAATTGTGAAATGAAACAGTGAATAGACTATAACTTACCTTGTAGGCTATGGAGTTGTCTAAGGTTAGTAGGCGGAGGCATTTTGAGAATGGCCTTGACTTTAGCAAGGTCAACTTCTATACCATGTAGGGAAACGATAAAGCCCAAGAGTTTTCCTGAGAGGACCATGAAGACACACTTCTTAGGCTGAAGGCGAATGCAATATTTAATGAGATGGTCAAAAATGGTTTTTAGGATGGCAAGGTGCTCGGAGCGGCATTTAGATTTGGCCAGGAGATCATCCACGTAATCTTCCAATATATGATGCATGATATCATGGAAGATGTAAGTCATAGCCCGCTGATATGTGGCACAAGTGTTTTAAAGACCAAAAGGCATGACTCGATAGTAGAAGGTCCCCAAAGGGGTGATAAATCCAGTTTTATGTTGATCCTCTGGGGCAAGAAGGATTTGGTTATAACCCGAGAAGCCATCCATGAGTGATAGCATCTCATGACCAGTAGTAAGGTCAACCAGTTGATCAATACCGGGTAAGGGGAAGTCATCTTTTGGGTAGGCTAGGTTGAGGTCAGAAATCCATGCAAATGTGGAGTACCCCTATTACCTTAGTGACAGGGAAAATGTTAGAAATCCAAAGAGGATAATCAATGGGTAATATGAAGGAAATAGAAAGAAGGCGCTGAATTTCTTCTTTGACGAGAAGGGAAATGCGAGGGTGCATTTTCCTCAGCTTTTGTTTGATGGGTTTGGCATCAAGAATGGTTACGATATTGTGGACCACTATGGTGGGGTCAATACTGGGCATGTCTGCATAAGACCAAGAAAAAGTGTGGTTATGATCTTTGAGAAAAGAAGTGATGGCTTCCTGTTCAGCAGCATCCAAAGATTGGCTGATCTTTAGGATGTGTGGGTCATTCCTGAGTATGAATGTTGATATTGATAGTGGATTCAGTCAACATGGTTTGCGTCTCAGAGGGTAATGACCGATGAATATATGAGTCTTCTGCACCAAGGTAGGTGAGTATAGATTCATCATCCTGACATTGAATGACATTAATTGAAGGTGTATCATCATCGATCATTTCAGGATATAGGAAGGGAAGAGAGGAAGGAGCCTCTCCCTCATGTTGATAAGTCAAAGGCCCCAAGGAAATGGTGTTTATGAAAAAAAAAAGTTAGGAGGGATAGATTCAGGATCCATCGACTCCATCGGTGAAGGTGGTGATGAAGGCAGAGTGGGTGAAGAAGGTGGAGAAGGGTTGATGTCCTTGATGAGTTCAATGCGGGCCTGTTTGGTAGGTGGTTCAGGAAAGCTGATACCACTATGGTTGTTATGTTTATGGGTGGTACATGGAATAACGGTATGGCAGCCTTGCTCATAAAATCCAAAACCAAAACCCTTCCACACACATCGGTGCAGGAAGGTGTGGGCAAAATGGTGATTGGTGAGAGACTGGAAGTCAGTGGAAAATGGGTGGGTTTGTGACGGTGGTTCGGGTGTGTACATGGTAGTATCAAGTCCCCCATAGGTGAGACTGGTACAAAGATGAGGAGGACCATAAAGGAGGCATTCTCCTATGCGGTGATCATAGTGAGGGTGTTGGTGAAGACTTCCATACTCTTGTGGAGTAAGGAATGTGTTGACACTATATAGGCGGTATTCCCCCAGAGTGAGGCATTGAAAAACACCTTCCAAGGGATCGGTGGTTGGTATGTGGGTAGCGGGAATAGATGATGTGTCGAGGTTGATGCAGAGGTGGAGTTAATGGATTGGGAGACTGATGGGTTGGCCGTGGAGGTTGTGGCGGCGGTAGGAATGGAAGAGGCATGTGCGGTGGAGGTGGCGACTGTACTGGTAAGTGGAAGTGTAGGTGAAGCGGTAGGGGTCATGGAGGTAGCCGCCTTAATGGGTATAAGCACATCATTAGGTTGGTAAAGCATGTTGCATGTTTTAAAAGGTGATGGATCAGCTGGGATAGTGTAGGTGTGTCCCTCATGCTTGAACTTTACACAACGATGCAAAGTGGAAGGAACACAACCCATGACACAAATCTAGGGTCTGCTAAGCAACATGTTATATTGAAATTCCCCCTCCAAGATGTAGAATAATTCTGGGACAGTGTGGGGGCCCATGCAAATGTGGAGGATGATAGTGCCTAGTGTAGAGGTGATAGCATCATTGAATGAATGCAACATGACAGGATGTTTATGCATGCAATTGTCAAGTATGCGCATTTGAGTGAATGCATGGGATGAAATGATGTTAATGCTAGTGCCCCCATCAATCATTACATGTCATACACATTTATCATTGATGTGGACAAAGGTGAAGAGGGATGGGTTTGGGTCTGGGTCTGGGTCATTTTTTGTTGTGCGGTGCGATCTCTTCCTCTGAGAAGCTAAGGGAGGCTATTTGGTGAGTAGGGTGAGGTGTGGATAAAGGTGGTAATTTGGTGAGAGAGGCTACATGATGGGGTGTGATAATGGAGGCTACGGGTGTAGGGTCATTGGGTAAAACCTCAATAGATTGAAGAACCTCCATGAGAGCTTGACGATGGGATTCTAAGGTTTGGATGAGGTCATATAGGGACATTTTGAGGGGAGATTGGTGTAATTGTTTGAGCATGGTGCGATGTGTGACCCCATTAGAAATAGGGTATGTGGGTCCATGGATAGTAATCTTAGGTGTGGGTGCAGATGGTATGTTGGGTATAGGATTGGTTGGTGGGTTAGTTGCCTTTTCCTTACCTTTATCCTTCTGAGCATGGGTAGTAACATGGATCATGTTGATCTGAGGGGAGTTGGAAAATGGAGAAGGTGTAGGGTGAGTGGTATAATGACATGATGGGAAAAAACCTATCAGAGGAGAAAAACCCTGTGAGGTGAGTTGGGCGCAACGACATTTGGGTGATGGTGTGGCAAGTTCTCTGATGTGAACCATGTTAATTTCAAATCTTGGAGGTGGTTCTAGGAGCTGTGGTGGTGGAGGTCATGGTTGTTGAGTGGGAAGTGAAGGAAGGACTATGGGAATGGGTGTCGGTGAAGCAGTGTCCTCATCGAGAAGGTCGTCATCATCAAAGTTGGCTTCCGGAGGACACAACTGGATAAGGACAGTTTTCAAGGCCTTGCAGTTCTCCACATCGTGCCCTGGCACACAATGGTAGGCACAAATTTTAGTGTCATCAAACCCTTTTGGCTTGGGTTTGAGGGGGTCATAAGGTCTGAGTGGCGGTAATGTGATAACAGAAGTCTCAAGGAGGTTGGTTAATATTTTGGCATAGGACCCCACTAGTGGATCACAATGGGAAGTGAAAGTGGGTTTGGGTGTAGGTATGGCTGATTGTTGAGGAATGGTCCTTGCAGGAGGGGGAGTGGGTTGAGCCATGGTTTTGGGTGCTGGAGTAGTCTTGGGTGTTGGTCATGTTTGTTTGGGTAGGGGTATGGTAGATGAATGGGTAGGAGGGTGTATGGTTGCTTTGACTACCTTATTGGAGGGTAGCAGATTTTTGTTTTTGGGTTGCACCTTCTTGGGTAAAGGTGATATGGGTGTACAAGATCTAGAGGGAAAAGTAGATGGGGGAAGAGGGCGAGTTACCCATGGGGATAATGGAGGTGCTATGAAGGTAGATGATGTGGGTTGAGCAGGGGGTGTGAGAGACAGAGACTGAAGTGTAGTGGGT
Organism: Taxus chinensis; assembly: GCA_019776745.2. Lineage (NCBI taxonomy): Eukaryota > Viridiplantae > Streptophyta > Pinopsida > Cupressales > Taxaceae > Taxus > Taxus chinensis. The sequence continues at coordinate 115,052,989 of CM034152.1, read as the reverse complement.
AATGAAGAAGTTGCTGAGGTTATTGGAGGTATGGGTGGTAAAGATGCTACAGGTGTAGGTGTAAGTCATGTCGAGTGCTTGGGTAGGTTAGAGGTTTGTGAGGAAGGAGTGGGCTATTGTGTTGTTGGTTATTGATGGGTGGAAGTTTCTTAACCATGCTGGGAAGCTGAGGTCCTAAGATGGATGGGACAGGTGCAGGTGTGATTGGTGTAGCCAGGGTATGAGTTCTATGGGTTTGGTTCTTCTGTTTGGGTGCCGGAGTAGGTGTGGTGTTGACTTTGGAGGATGTAGCTAAATCTAGTTTGATAGGTGGATGAGTAAGGCTGGTGGTTGGGGTGACCCCTAAGGTAGTGATAGGTTTAGTCAAGGAAGATGATGTAGGTGCAGGGTTTGGATTTAGATGTAGGTTGGGTTATGGGTAAGGGTAGTATGTTGAGCGGTATGGATGGGTTATGGAAGAAGTTGTGATAGAGGTGGTTGTGTTTGGTTCAATTGGTTGAAATATTTTTGGGTAGATAGTGGAAGTATCAGCAAGTGACATCTGCATTTGTGTTGAAATAGGAAGTAGAAGATGCCCCCACAATAAGGCTCTGTCCACATAATCTAGGTGATCAGCCAAATGTGAGAATGACACGTCTATAGGTGATGTTGATGAGGACCCAATGGTTATTCCCGTAAAATGTGTCTTAGAGATGGGAAATTCGTTAGCTTTAGCTTCCGTGGGTAAGAGAGCTAAAAGTAGGTTTGCAGGATCTTGGGTAGTTGATGGAGAATGCTCACCTAGAGGAAAAGGTATCTCTATTGGTTCTGTGATAGGTGGAGGAGATGATGGGTGCTCCTCTATAGGTGGAGGATGATGGGTAAAGGTGGTAAAAAATATCCTCCATGGCCTGAAGAATTATTGTGGGTGACGGTTCCCTAGGTGGAGAAGCCAAAGGTGAAATGGTCTTGATATTAGCAGAAGGCTCCTCCATGGGTGAGGAAGGAGGTGAAAGGTGTTCCTCTATGGGTGGAGGAATAGGTGAGGTAGGTTCCAATGCAGAAGGAGGGTTTCGGGCTAGAATCTCCTCTATGGAAGGAATATGGGGTAATTGGGAAGCAATAGGTGCATCACTAAAAATAGCATGGACCTCACGGGTATGGCTATCATGAGTTGAGGTCTCACCGGTTTGATCAGATGAAGGGGCATGATTGGGAAAGGGTTTCTTGAAGATATGTAGGTTTTGATTGGTAGGTGCATTAGGATTATCCACAGTTAACTCACCTTTCTCAAGCATTTCTTGGACAATATTTTTGAAAGTGATGTAATTGCCATCACTATGACCCTTTACTCGATGATAGTTACAGAAGTTGTGTTCTTTATACCATGCGGGCATGGGGCGAGTAGGGTCAAAACCAGTGTGTGGTTTTATAGGCGGAAGGGTGATGGCCCCAACTTTGATGAGATTTTCTAAGATAGAAGAGTAGGGCTCCCCAATTGGGGTGTATTTCCATTGTTTTCGTCTGAATTGAAAAGTCTGGATGGGTGAGAAATTAGATGAGGGGGTAGCCTGATTTGACAGATGAACTGAACTAGATTTGAGTACCACTGAGTTAGTGGTGCCTTTAGCTTTTGAATAATTATTCTATGGTTTGGAAGAAGAAGGGGTATCATTTGAATTGAATGTCAAATTCTTACTGCATAATTGGATTTTCTTCTCTTCGATGGCCCGAATCTCTAATTTTCATGCCATAGTGAATGCTTCATCAAATGTTTGGAAAGTTTGAACCTGCAGGGTTGGTGAGATATGTCTAGCACAAGCCCGTGTGAAGAGCTCGATGAGTTTTGTTTGTGGCAATTGGAAGGTGAGTTGATTGATCAGGCTACACCAGCGAGTGACAAAATTTGTGATAGATTCATCCTCATACTGATGCGTGGAGTATAGGTTAGTCATGGTAACCTTCTTGACGATATTGATGGAGAAGTGATCCAAGAAGGCTTGGGCTACCTGATTAAATGAAAATATAGAGTGTCTAGGTAACCCACTATACCAATCTAACATAGGTCTAGTCAGAGACATGGGAAAGGTCCTTAAGAGAAAAGCATCATCATGAGCAATTAGGTAGCACCCATGTTTGAATGACCAAAAATGTTGTTGTGGGTCTTCCTTGCTATTGAAGTGGTTGAATTTAGGCATCTCCCAATGCACGGGGTATGGATGAATAGGAATGGATGGGTGGATGGGCTCATTACAAATTTCATCATAGGTGAGAGTATTGCGGGAGCCAAAAACTGATGCCTCCAATTTCTACATCTTGTCCATCATCAATTTCATCAAGTCATTGGTAGGTTACGATAATTGGGTGCCTCCTGTAGTGTAAGAGGGTTGGTGTTGGGCATGTAATGGGGGTGGCATTCCAGTATATGGTGCTTCCGTGTAGGTAGATTGAGAAGGAGGTAGTGAAATAGGGGGTACATACCTAGAGTGAATAATAGATGAAATGGGAGGCTACTGATAGTACGTATATGGAGGTGGAAGGGTCGTGGTAACCCTAGTGGTAATGGGGGCTAACGATTGTGGAATGGAAAGGACCACATTCTGAAAAGGGGTAGAGGTCACTGACACTGGAGGTGGTAGTGTAGCTACGGGTATATGCGAGACATTAGGGGTGGATGAGGTTGTGTTTTGGGTGGTTGTCGAAGGTATGGTGGATGTGGTGGGTGTCACGGATATAGCAGACGTGGCAGTCATAGTGGGTATATGCCCTAGCTGTGAAACGACTGGGGGTAAGGTAGATGTGGGTAGCATGGAGCCAGATGGGGTTGACACAGGAGTGGGAGCGAGAGTTGGGGGATAGATATGGGCATTCTGTATATCAACTGACCCGAGGCATCTCAAGTGGATGAGTGGGAAAGGTAAAACTCCAAGGTGGCAGGTTTTGGTCAAGGATTCGTGTGAACTCCTCATCTCTGGTAGTGATAGTGATAGGTTGGATAGGATCCATGGCGGGTGATAAAATGGAAGGTGGTGAAGGACTAGGTGGGAGAGGTTGACAACTGGCATGGAATACGAGTGCACTAGCTTGTCTTCATGCGTCAGTACCATGTGAACAAGTACTGATCAGGTTGGGCTACTTCTCTGTAAATGACACATAAAAATAGCAGGAACAAGTGAAACAGGTGGTAAAAAGTGGATTAGGTACCAAATGTTGGCTGGAAAGTGGCACAAGATAACCAATGCCAGTCGGGGTAAATTGACGCCGGTTAGGGGTAACCACTACCAGTCACTGTGGGAAATGGACAGTGAGTCAAAAACAAGGTATAAGGTCAAATTTGACAGGTATGCCAAACCTGATGAGTTTTACAAGGTCAATGGGAATGATAATAGTGACAGGGACTCTGAAAAGTTGAAGAAGGTGAATAAATGTCCTTTTGGGCAGGTTAACCAAAATGATAGTGAACCGATGCCGGTTGGGTATAACCGATGATGGTCAGGGGGTAACTGAGTGACAGTCACTAGACCGACACTGGTCACTGTGAAATTGAAACAGTGATGAAAGAAAAATGGTTGTGAATTAAAATCTGATGTGGAATTAGACCCAGAATTCTGAGAATGATGAGAATATGGTCCAGACACACTCAGATGAAGCCAAAATACACCAACTATGATGAGGAGCGTGCAAGGATAAACAAGAAGAATGAAGAACGTGACCTCTCACCTCAAAATGCAAGCCAAGCAGAAACACTAAGAAAAATGCAATCCTAAGAGTGCCTTTTCTATTATGTTTGTTTAGCTTATGCTATTTAAGGACTAACTCATGAACTATAAAATAGAGTTTTTTTTTTGGTGAGGATGGCTTCCTACAAAGAAGGAGATCTAAAAGGTGAGGTTTCAGGTATGTTATGGCGGGGGTGGGCTTCACTCTGAAGTATGACTCGATAGAGTAGTGAGCTGGGGAGTACCTGCCAATCCTCAGATCAGTGTGATTGTTGACAGGCGTTCCCAGGAAAGATGTTGTTTAAGAATATGTATTTGTTTTGAATTTGTGCAATTTGGCAAGACTCGGAGAGAGAGAGAGAGAGATGAGAGAGAGAGAGAGATGTGATTTCTACGATTCGTTTGTCAACCATCAGCTAGGAATGACTTCCAGCGTATAGGTTTCCCTCAATTAATGTGAGCTAATGCGATAAATCAGAATGTAATGCACTTATTTTAAGCCCAAATTGAAATATGAAGTTCGATGACACAAATGGATGAATAGGAAAAGGGATGCTCTTTCACTAAAATGTAGAAAACAAGAAGAAATGATTCTTTTTAAGTACACCAAAAGAAAGGTTTCTTTTAGAGAAAATAGAAAGAAAAAGAGGGTTACCAAGGAAGAAAATTAATGTGTATGCTTTTCAGAAGGGAAACAAACACACAAATTTTCCTAGGAATGAATAAAGTGCAAGGAACCCCGGATGGGTCCCACCAGGTGTGCCAAAATGTTTCACCTGATTCTTAGACATTTCTTTGAAATATTGACGAAACAGATAGGGTAATGGGCATAGGAGGAATACCTATTGAAATGTTGGTTGTTGGGTTGATTGCACGCACGTATGACTTCTGAATCCACAGCTTGATTGTGAGAGATTCCTTTTGGCTAGGAGGAACTACCTGAAATGGAACACAAGACCACCAAAAAAAGTTAAACAATATGTGTAGTGAACTACCTAGCGTGTGCTAGATCCGGGAAGTGTGATACTTCCTAGACGACTGTCAGTCCACTGTTTAAAAAAATTTAATGTTGGTAATGAAGTAAATCCTATTGTAATTGAAATGATTTAGGTATCTCATTAAAAACACAATAAGAAAGATCTAATCTAACAGGCTAGGTTAAAATAAGATCCAAAGGTCAAGTAGTTGGTTCTAGTTCTCTGCAGGTCTGACAGAGGTCTTAGGCAGGTCACAGGTGATTAAGGGTGATGTGAGAATAGGTGGGTAGGTCACTGTTCTGGGCTCTATTGGTAAATACAGAGACCGATGCCGGTTAAGGGTGACCGATGCCGGTTGGGGAGAACCAGTGCCAGTTACTGTGGAAAACTGGGAATGCCACAGAATGAGCTTTGGGTCTCCCTTGTGATTGCACAAAGGACTTGGTTGGCCGAAATGAGGTATTAGGCTGTTTGGGTGGGATTTGGTGAAGTTTTAATGGGTATGTGGAGGGTGAGTATTATGGAGGTTCAATGGGTGGCTAAGAGAACAAAGGATGACAATACAATGACGAAATGAATGAACCAGAGGAGTACAATGTTCTACTTACTTGGAACCTGGTTCTGAATGTCTGTGTAAGAGAAATGAAGGTGTTGGTAAGAGGTTGAAGGTTGCAGAGGATCACCAAACATTGGGGAGCTCTTGCATGTGTTGTATGTGCTCTCCTTCTTTCCTGATTAGATCAAATCTTTACTGGGGTCAGTGCTGGATGGTTGCTGGGTGATTGTTGGATGCTTGTGCAAGAGAAAATGCTTGATCTCCTTCCATGCGTGTTCTCATGGAAACTTGTTCTAAAAAGATGTGTTATCTCTCCAGGGATCTACCAATGTTTTCCAACCTCCAAAATAAGGTTGTTTTGGGGATTAAAAGGTGACCAACGGTGGTTTCGGCTTAACTGGTGACGGTTAGGGGTAACTGGCATCGGTCAAGGTGAGATTTCCTAGGTTTACTAAACTAGGCAAATCCCCTTGATTTTCTTGGATCTCGTGTCGCTCACCCGTACGTATTAGGATAGAAGCTTCTTGTAAGCATGCGAGGAATGTGGTTAGAGGGAATGTAGGCATTGATTTTTAGGGTTTGGGTAAGTCTTAGTTAGTTATGACAACTTACTAGGAATAGGTCTTAGGGTGAGTTGGCTTGATGAGGTGTCTAGGTGAGGTGTAAGTGTGGGCATTATCTAAATAAAGATATTTAAATAATAAATATGGTGAGGATAATGAATTAATTTAATTAAATTAATATTAGTGGGGTGATGGGGCCATGGTTAAGTGAATGTGTTCAATGGTGTTTATTTGTTGAGGGACCAAAGGGGAGTGTGACCTAATTTTAGTGTCTAAACCTATATTCAATTATAACAACGATAATGGAAAAAGATCAAGACAGATCCGGTCTAAACATGAGGGGCCTAGGAACAGGCATAAGACTGATTTATCAATGCCCAATAGATCAAAGCCATCATCTTCATCCGTAAGAGGGAACAACTTATACATCTCCAATCTCCATTACAAGGTTGATGATGAAGATATGGAGATGGTTTTCTCAGACTGTGGAAGAAAGAAACTGGAGAGTGCAATAGTTCATTTTGATAAAAAAAAAGGGTGGTCACTGGTAAGCATAACATTCTAAAAGATTTGTTCAATCTCTCTTCTTTGATTGATAATTGCTGAATTATATAAATATATGTTTTGGATTGGATATCATGGATTTAATGTTGAGTAAGCATATATTTAAATCAATGCTTTCCTTTCATTATAAAGTAGGAATCCAATCTGTCAAAATAATTCATGAACAAACTCTCACTTTTATCCATTAAGATCATGAACAAACTCTCACTTTATCTATTTTATGTTCCATATTTATATTAGAGATTAGTGTAAACAAATATAAATAATCATCATCGTCACTCCTCGAACTACAACCGTTTTAATGAAGTGATTTTTTCTTTTATTGTTTAGGGTACAGGGGAAGTGATTTTTGCAAGGGAAGAAGATGTTGCTGCTATTGTGAATAAGTAAAGTGGGAGAATTCTTGATGGAAGGCCACTGAAAATTCACCTACTGAGAGAGGAGGGAAATACTAATGCTAATAAATAGAGGATGTATTGATAAACTCCACCACCAGTGGCGAGGTGGTGGAAATTGTAAGTAACTATGGTAATGGCGGAAATGATGTTCAGACTACAATGGATATTAATAATTAATGAACCACCACTTTGCCTATGGTAGCTTGGCGATTCACTCAAAGTTTTTAAAAAAAATTAAAAATTATTTTGAAATTAGTTAACATTATGCTTACTTCCTTTGCGTTTAGTCCATTTAAAACACCCCACACAACTATACTAACCTTTTTTACAATGGTTTTTATTAAAAACTAATATAAAAATGTTTTAAATAACATAAAATAATTTTAAAAACATATCTCTAATCTAGTTTTACCTAATGAAACAAAGATGAGGTGAAAAAAACCAATTATGGTCAAAAGACGAAGAGAATCTCAAAACATAAAAGGCGGTGTTATACACTATGAAACAAAATTATTGGGGTTAACGTAATTTTTATGATTTGATTATATTTAACTAGCAATCATACGTGAAATGTACGATGGAAACACTGATGAGGATCTTTCGAAAGAGTCAAATTTGAATTTTGACGAATATCCGTTCATAATATCATACAAAAACCGAATAAAAGAACACCACTCTGAGCACCAAGGGATGCAGTGCCAACGCCGATAAGATTTATTGGGAGGTAGCGGAGGATGCGGAAAAGGGAATCTATGGAAAGGTATTGAGGAAGTAGAGTATGGGATAAAAATTAGGTGGGAACCTTTAACAAAGGCACATGTTTTGAAAGTTTGAGTGAGTGGAACAAACCTGTGCCCCTCAAGTTTACAAATTTTTTTCTACAATGAGACACAATCATTCATGGAATATAATAAAGTAAGGCAACACATTTTTTTTACTACAAGGTAGAAATTCACAAAAGCACATAATATGATTTTGAAGAAGGTAAGTGTAGGAACCTTGAAAGTTTTTCCCAATGCTCCATAGGAAACATAGCATACATTTATTCATTAGTTACATACAAGTTGAATGTGCTAGAAAGTGTTATAATTGCAAAAACTATGAGACATAAGAAAATGAAAGGTTCTCTTAATGATACATTATCGACCTGCTGCTTTCCAGGGTTCCTACCCTTGTTCGATAGGCACAAGGTCAATTCAATCTTCCCATAAATACATAATCCTTGGTAATATCTGATTATTTTTTTATTTTATTCAAATGGGTGATGTGTAATTAGGTGACTTAAGGGCCATTCATATATTTAATAACTTGTGTATGATTAAAATATTATAGATAGGTTGCTGCCAGTTTGCCCTTACTTTTAATTTGCCCACCAAAGTTTAATCATCTGCAGTGTTGGTACTGCATATTCCTTGGAGCTGCAGGTTGCATTCTATTATGCCTGATGGTAACTTCTACCCTGTCATTCCTCAATTATTTTCTTTATTCATCACCTATAGAGGATATTTCAGATTTTCTTAATCCTATTGTTACAAGAAGTGTTATTTCATTTTGTAGGAAAATTCCATTCATGTTAGATCATTGGGGGTTCTTATTTTGTTAGACTGGACCTACACTTTCGTTACAATGATTCACTTATAATCCTCTATCTCCTCAACATGGGGCTTTTGCATTAACAGGGATTTTAAAACAGGAGCAATTCACTCTTCACATCAAGATTACTTTCAATCACTTTGGGTGTCAAATTTATACATATTTCAAAGAAAATCGATGCATGTAAAGATTAATATTTGAAGTACATAGAATGATAGAACTTATATAGTATTGATTACATATAGGTTCCTTGAGTTATTTTCTAGTGCCCTGTAGAAAGAGAAACTGGAGTGAACACCATTGAATGCATTTTTAACACTTATAATGTTGTTTTTTGAAAACACACACCCACACACACACAAATAGTCCAATTATGTGTTCTTAATTTCATTTTCACCTAGGCATGTTACGTCACATAACACCTTGGATTAGATTAATTTGGAAACTATTTCTAAGAAATGTTCATTTGAATTTTGGTGCAGCAAGAGGTGGTGATAGATATGAAAAATAATTATATGTTCTGAGGAAGGTATATTAAAAAATTGAATTATATTATGAAAACTTTACCTTTTTTCTTTGTTATATTTAGGGAGATTCTGCCTAGCAAGGTTCCTCGACTATGGGGATTGGTCACATCAGATGTTGGAAGCTAGGGAATCTTGGGAGAAGGAATTATATCAGACTTGTCAACCTCAAACGCCTATTAGTATCAAATTTCACCCCTGCGTACTCGAAAAGAGGGTTTTTGCTATACTTAATAATATGGTTTGCATTTTCCTTTCGATCGAAGGAATCTGATAAAGTAATTTTTTTTAACTCTTCTTATATTTTATTTTTCAAAATTCATCATGGTGAAGAATCTCTGCATGAAACTAAAAATTAATGAATTGACATAGCTTCCAAATACAAAAAACACTATGTTAGGTATATGAAAAATGTCAAAACCAAATCCAAAAGGACCACAGAACCAAGAAGATGTTAAATTGTAAATGAAATGTTGAACTCTTAATTCTTGAACTAAGATTTCTACAAAAATACTTATCTATAATTTGATAAAAGCATCATCGCAAGGGTTGGAATTTGATTTACAACCTCACACATTACAAAATTGTTAAATTGCAATCTAGATAATAATATGGCCTGTAATGCCCACATTTACACACACAAATACAACAATAAAAATACTAGGATAATTTTTTTTGACTTACATTGCTCACTACACAACAACACAAGGGCTCCAAATAGAGAAACTCAACAACGCATAAGACACTTACATAATTCATCAAATGAAATAGACACATGACAACACCATATACATGTCGATGCCACACATTCCCCAATGAACGAATGATAGCAATAACCCAACCAAAAGAAAGGGACTCAAGTATTGGAAAACCCACAACACATCATTACCATGATTACATCTTCGTTATGATTAACATTCCAATAACATTATTATGTAAGGATAATTTTCTCCCTTTTCCACCTAAAGATTCTTAAATTCATTTCACATTCAACTTACAGTTTGACCATTTACGTTGGCCCTTTGTCCCTTACAAAAATCTCCATAACTTACATAATTATTTTCCATATTTCAAATTTCATACAAAGTTCCTAATTCTCTCGTTCTTATGTTAAAGGTTTGTTTCTTAAAATATTTTTAGTTGAATTTTAATTTTACCCTCACTATGTAAGGGGACCAACCAAAAGTTGCCGAGGGAAAATAATACAATTCAAAGGAGGAGAAGGTTCAAGTTTCCCTTTCCTATTCTACTTCCTTCCATTAGAAGCACATTTGTTCTTGTATAAGGTTGTTTTAGTTTTAAATTTAGTTTGAGTCAATTAAGCGTTTACACGTCATAATTTTATTTTAATTTGTTTTTAGTGTAATCTATATTGGCTCAAATTCCTAGTCCCACCAAGAACAATTTGTATCCATTCTTAACAAAAAGTCAATGCTTAAATCAACCATAAGGACTTGAAGTGAAAATTTGTTCCTAAACTATTATCAAATATACTCTTGTTTCTCATCTTATTTACATTGTTTCTTTGGTATCTTATTGGTGTCACTTTATTAAAAAAAGAGATACTAAAGTACTTGTCTAACATCTTTAAGAAGTACCTGATTGGAAGCATTATAACTAAACATGAACCATAAGTTAACCTCCTAATCAAGTACTTGAGGATTGGTTTAATTTGAATTTGCAATAGGGGCTCTATGCCCCATTAGATCGGATTTAGGTGTAAAAACATATTTACACTATAAAGCCTCTATAAAAGACCAAAGCACTATATTTTCACCCGCCAAGGTAACATATTTAGTTGAGAGGATCTAAAGATATCATTAACAAGAGTTTAAGTCATAGTACAACTATTTCACTAGCTACATTGTGTCATCTGGATCCCACAAGGAATTCCTTTCAATCTTTGTAAGACTAGGTAGTCCACTAGGATCCTAAGGAAGTGTTAGTTCTGTTTACACCAAAATTTAGTTGGACCATGTCATTTTGAATCGTCAAGTTTACAACAATGTTGCTAAACATACCGACTATGACGATAACTCAAAATTAGGCTCTTATCTGTTGAAAATAGAAGGTTCCATTGAGTGAAAAGTTTAAGTACATTCTACGGTTTCAATTTCTTCTATGATAAGAAGGATCACACATGAAGACAAGTTATGCATGAATCTTATACTAGGGTTTAGTGTTTCATTTAAATCTCTTTATTACATTTACAAGGTAAGAATATACACACTAATTAATTAATCTTTTATTGAACACTAGAAATGCACTGCAAGATTTTAAATTCAAATTCATTTAACACACACACACACACACACACACACACACACACACACACACACACACACACACACACACACACACACACACACACAACTTTTACAATACAAAATTTGAGGATCAAGATACCACCCATGCGTAGAGGAACATTTCCCTTAAACCCTAATATTTAACATTTTACTGAAATTCAATTATAAACATTTTCATACTTTGCAAATGTATATATATCCAACCTTTTACCATATGCAAATATGAATTAAAATTGCACCTATGATTAAATGCCCATTTCCCAAGGTATCCCTAAAATTAACATCTCACACATATTACCAAATTTAAGATATAAATGTTTCTGTGACATGGCAATGCATTATACATATATACATTCTTAATAAAAAATGAATTATACCACACCTTTTCATCATCTTTCTTGCCTCCTACAAAACCATGTGAGCATGAAATCAATGATAAATCACAGGTATGGCATCCGCCTAGATCTAGCATAGATAAGGTATTTGGTTTCCATTTACATACTAATAATACTTTGAATTTGAAATGACGGGGTTAGAGACACGTATTTATTTCATTTCACTTCACTTCATTTTTTTAACAAAGGACAAAGAAACAAATAAGGAAGAGAGAGAAACACAATTTTTGCAAAAGTTCAATTTCACACAAGTCACATGATAGAGTTTCAAATAGTTATTTACAACTTTCAACAAGTTTTCGTGGTGGTTTGGGAAATTGACAAGGGTCCTACAACTTTCTTTTTACGTTTTCCTGCTAGTTGTAAAAATGTTCAATTTAGGCTTAGAGGCTAAGAAATCACTTTCAAATGTTGTCTTCCTGTGAGAAAACATACCACGAGTAAGTTTCTACATGTCCTCCTATACACTGAGGATTCATAGTATCTGACGGATTTTAGAACTGGCGAACAGTTTACGATTGGTGACCAGTTTTCCGAGGCGATCGGTCGTAATTGACCTAGTTGCAAACGATCAAAAGTTAGCTCGAGGGCTCAGAAACCCACATCCAAAACTAATGTTTGATGGATGAACATGCCAAAATAAAATTCCTACAAGTTCCCCCATATATGGATAATTCACCAAAGTTGGTGGAATTGAGTACTAGCAAACGGTTTTCAAACGGCGACAGGTTTTCTGGAGCCACGGGTTGTAATTGGTCCAGTTTTGACCTAGTCAAACTATGACCGGAGTCCTACAAAATGCCTTTTCCAAACTATCAAGAAGAGTTTTTTTACCCAAATTGAAGGCCCCAAGAAATTTTCTGGTAAATATACTAGTGGTTTGCGAAGGCGAGAAAGTATTTCTTTTTTCAGGGTCCAAACGACAGGCTAATACAAAACCCAACTTTTTCAGTTTTAGTAGCTTCTTAAGAGTGCAAAAATGGGTCACAGGACTTCTAAAGGAGTGACGAAGAGAGTAAAAATAGTTGACCGGGGTCAATCTAAATCTTGATGTGACTCTCCTCATATCAAGGAACACATACGACGCTTGACCTCTTTTACGGGGTTCAAAAGGTTGTTTAGCAAGTCTCTAAATGTGGTGTTTTTCCAAATTTGCAAGTAAATAAAAATGTTGTGTTTAGTTGACGAATCTTCTAACTCTTGACAATATCAGCAAACACAAGCACTTGATTCGGATACCCGAGTTACATCATATGAGGTTATGTTGGCAATCATAGTTGATGTTCAAACGGTAAAATAGTTTCAAAACTCACAAGGCGGGGTTTTATTGCTTTACACTATTTAAGTTTTGTTACATATATAATTGTAAAATTATTTAGCATTTTAATCTTTATAATATAATGCAAATGAAGAACCAACTCACGCAAATTATAGAATATGGAGGTAAGGAGACCATGCATGAGGGACAACGAATCGGCCAAAAAGGCTCTAAACAAGCACATTGCACACAAGCTACCAGGGTCCGAATTGGTTGTTGAGATTGCAATGTCCAACTTATCCTAGCCAAAGAAGTGGATCAAGGTATCATATCCAATACTAGGAGTATTTTGTTCTTATTTTATTTCTACACCATGAAGACATATTGAAGCACCTTTCATGATTTTATGACCCGTTTCTCAACCCATTTACGTAGATCCCGCAACCATGGCATTCTATGAGATGATATTTCTTTGGACGCCTTCTATGAATAATCCATTTGTTGTTTAAAGGCCTCCTCTTTCAAAATATAAGTGGGTTACCACTGTGCTCCATGCCTTGATGTGAGGTAAAAGACCCACTTCTAGCATTTACTGAATTATTTTAATTTTTAGTATTTTTTTCCGTAGCAAGGTGTGTCAGTCCTCACATAAGTAATGAATAAGTGTCTCAGTGAGTTGCTATCTAGGAGACCAATTTGCCTTCATTTTAAATCCCGTGAAGGATAGTCCATGCACGAAATAGGCTGGAGGGTGTTGCTTCATTGGAAAATTGAACAAGTTGTTGATTAAGTGAAAAATAATTTTGTGCATTGTGATTAAATACGTTTTTTTGGTATAAGAAAAATGAAGATGAAGGTGGATACTGTTTCTACAAACATTTCTAGCAGCAGGGAAAAATTTTGGTAGCAATCATTATGCTTGATGGATGTCCATTCATTGTTCTAAATCCTCCATTTTGGCATAGGGTGGAGGATGTCAACAAGAGCTATGAAGCCTAGCTTTACATTTTCCTAAAAGGTTCCAAGGCCTTTTCAACAACCAATTTTGTACATATCCTATTATCATTACAGTCCATACTACTAGATTGTAGACATTTAGTTGAACAGTTCACATGCCAAGTGCATGCTTCCACATTTTCATACATACCTACTACAGCACTTACAACTACAAAATCTGAAAAAATTATGAGCAACCTTCATAAACAACAGTGAAATCAAAAATTGTATATAATTCAATGATTATGCCAGAGGTGTATCAAGAAGCCTTTTATGTTAGAGGCTTTCCATCACCATCTTATACTTTCCCCATAATGAGTATAGCCCAAAAAGGGTAACAATACATAATGCAAGTGTACAATCACATGGCGAGCTATTAAAGCTAATCCAATTGAGCTCTGAAATAAATACCTATGCTCTATCCCAATGAAGTGCCGAGATGGCTCAAAAAACCGAACTTGATCACACTTAACACGGTCTAGTTGTAATAGAAAAACAATAAGTCAATGCAAAGATTGGAGAGCTGCTACAGCAAGTCTTGTGCTCAAATAAACCATAAACCAATTTAAAAATATATATTCACTAGATGCAAACACAAATAGATTTGACTTGCAACCACAGTGAGTTAAAGAGAAAATTTGGGCTTCTAACATGGGATCTCTAATGCACAAGACCCAACTCGAGCTACAAATCCATGGTGTTAGAGAGGAAAGGGTTGAATTTTTTTTCAAAACTCGAGCACAATACAAGAAACCATGGTGGCCAAGGTAATTTTGGAAGAGTCTCCTCATGGGTGAATCTTCCTTAGCGGGAATATCTCATTCATTAAAATTCTTGAGAGTTGGTCAAACCAGTGAAATGGTTGTGTACTTTCTGATCACGCAGATCCAACCTTTGATCACAAATAAAGTGCTTACATTATTATGCAAGGAAGGTGATAGGTTTGTAGGGTTGTTTTAGGTTTCCCACACTCCACGCCAACTCTCATCCACCCCCTCTACACTTATGTCCTTGTTGAACTATCACACACTACTAAGTTGCCAACTTTAATTTGGGGTCCAGCATGGTCAGCACCTTTGGATCTTTTTAAAAAATGCTATTGTATTATTCTACAAGGAAAAAAATGGCAGCACTACATCTCCCTCCCCTTATAAGAGCATCGTTCTCGATGCGACACAACATCGAGTGTAGAAGTGATTATGCTAGGAAAGTAAGAACACATGAAATCATGTCACTTAGAAAAATGAACTTTGTCATGGTATGACGTGACCACCTTAAGACAATCAAATTTTAAAAATTTTGATTCAATTATCTTAATGTTCTATGAAGATTGGTAACTTCCATTTTACAATATTACTTAGTTATTCTCTTCCCTTAATAACATTTCTTAATCTCAAGCTCTTATTATTTCATTGTTTTAAGATTTCAATTGATTTATTCTCATGGGTACCCAATAGTAACTGCCATCACAATGATGCACACATAAGGCCTCGAAGACAACACTAAAAGTATGCACATAGACATAATGATCTACATGCTTTTACGACTATATCACATCACAAGGACTCAACCAACTATGAAAGAGCATACATATCTCTTACAACATAGTATTGATTACACATGTTCCCTGACACAACAATACTCGTAACATAACCATACATTAACAACATGGAATTCCTGGTAGTGCACATACAAATGGTTCACACAACTTCAAACAATAATTATAGATACATAATTTCAAAAGGGAATCAAAACTATATCCTAAATGAGGTGTATCAATCCTCAAGAACATACCAAAATATTCAAGCATTCACATATGCATAAATAAAAGGAAAACATTATAAAGAATCAAGATCCTACCTCTCCATGGTAGAGTTTGCTCCAAAGGTTCAACAGCAAGCTTTTTCCAATCCAAACAGTCTAAAAGCTCCAGTAATCCACAAGCATTCAAAAAAATTTATAACTCTCTTCAAAATTACAAGAGATCAAAACCAAAATAAGTAACCAAAAATGAAGTCACCAAATGAAGTAACCCCGTCACATAACCCCCAAAAAAATAAAAGAATTCGAATAAATGGAAATGGGAGGGAGGAGGATGAGGTGGCTCCATGTAGGATGCCACATCATTCATCCTCCACTCCACTTCACAAGTCAAATTCAAACTCCAAAGAAAAATTAAAAAGGTGGGTCGATGAATGACATTTTACTTACACCCACACAATCCAAGTCCACACCCCAAGGACCAAAATGAATTTCATGCAAGAAGGTACAAAAAAAGACTTACAACTAGCCTTCCCAAAATACATAATAAGACCTAGTTTTGACTACCCAACCCATAGGTAGGGTTAGTGTAACAATATAAGAGGTGTGTGACAAGTTTAACTTGTCCCACAAGCCTCCAAAATCAGCCCCTAAGGACAAATCTGAATTTCAAAAGGAATGTGGAGTGTTTCACACTCAAAGCTACTTGTACATTACTTACAACACATAATCCAAGAGCCATCAACTCTAATAAATGCATTCTTTTAACCCATTTTAAATTATTTAACATCTCCATTTTAGAACAATAGAACAAGATTTTTATTTTTTTTGATAAATGCTTCCTAGTTCTAAATACATAATTTAGAACTCACAAATCAAAACAACCATTCTTATAACAGATAACCATATGCTGCTGTAATGACTCGGAGTACCTCCGATCTATTCATTCCATGACTCGGTAATCTACCGATCTATTCATGAGTATCAAGAGTTGGCGTTTTTATTTTAACACATCACTCTTGCGGTTCTCTTCCCTAATCTAGGATTCAGAATGCTCTGTCCAAGGAACCTATCTGAATAATTGTTACCATTATTCATCAACATCTCGTCCCTTAGACTAGGTGACATAGGACAATGCAATCAGCAGCTTGCAATACTTTGGCCAAAGATTTGAAACATACTGCTTATGTCTCGTATTCCTTGACGGCATACTCGTCAATCTGGAATACGTCCTTCACCCCATTCCTATGTTATATAGAATGTCTTATACTGACTTCTGTCAGTCTCTCCTGCCCCAAGTTATTCACTCAGGAACGGATTAGTAATATGACAACGTTATAGGGATGCTCCCGATGACTAGGGATACGCTGACATACTGGGTCAACCCTAGTTAACCCAGTGTGTCAAGATACCCCGAGTCTCCTGGGGCAGCCTTATAACATGACCACGTTCCTAATCAGTCCCAGAGTAAAACTTGTTCGATTTTAAGGTGTAAATCTTAACGATCAATGCAAAGGGTGTCGCCATAAGTCACCTGCATTGTTGTATCTTCGAGAAGATCCTAATCTTCTCGAAGGTACAACCCTGCAGTTGACTTGTGCCATCAACCTTCAAATCCACCTCGAAAAGATCTACTTATTTATAAGGTGTTACATACGTTGAGTTAAAGTTATACTTTAAGATGCTCCTTTTAGGGTAGTCTTTTCCCAACCCCTGGGTTCCTCACCTTAGAATTACCTTTCTTAATAAAACCCATTTCACAAAGAGAAGTTATTAAGAATTGAGGTCCCATCAAGGAGTTCATTGAAAAATAGAAATCTAAATCAACGAAACTGGGCAATAGCCCTTAATCTTCACATAAGGTTGCTAACCATACCCTTTTTGGTTTATATCAGTTCTCATAACTGAAATATATCTTACTTATTAGTATTTAGATATAGTGAATAAAAATCCAATTAAACGTTGTCTTGACTTAGATCAAGACTAGGAAGTAATAATTTATTCAGCCCGTTTAGCTTCCTGTTGAGGTTTATTTTAACCTTAGCTTCTCAAAAGACAGTGATCTAAATTCCAATTTAGCTTTAGATAGAACATAACAGAACTACTAAACATACACAAGTATTCAATCACATAATCTTTGCAAAGCTTACTTAGAGAATCCCAAATGTCTCCAAGGTATACAATAATAACAATGCTCTTAAAATCATTCGAACCGAAGAAGTTCAATCCATCAAGATACGAATGCAAACACATACATAACAACTACCTCATTTCATTCATTTCTAAGCTAATCAAATACATTTTATGCATTCAGCATATTTGATACAATACTCAATAGCAAAAGAACATCTTTCTTCAAGTAGTACATTTAGAGAATCAAATTGGAATTCATCATAAAACCAAATTAAACAATCTGAACATCACATCAGATCTGCGTGTCTTTACCACTTACGGCAACCATCTGCAAAAATTGTCAACACGGGTCAGTTCGGTGAACTGAGCATGATAAGCACTAATTCTTAAAACAATTGCAATCCACCAATTGTTCTCATTAAACAACCTGTTTATATGAAATCATTTCTTCACATACCAAACTTAAATCAGGCTAATCATCCTATATGTTAGAGACTAAGAACATATGAATACAACCATTCTAAAGACAGCAAAACTCCTACAAGATTGTTTCTAACAATTTCTCAAAGGTAGTTAAAACATTCAACAAGCTCACTGTCTTAATTCTTTTATCATCATAACACATTTCAATGGTATTGACAAGTATACCCATTTATACAGCAACACACATTTTATACCAGTCTCTCCATACAATACCACAGTTTATTCTTGTTATGCCCTTACCGTAGAGATCGCAAAAAGATGCAAGAAGAAAGCACACAAGGTTTCCTGTCTAGGAGAGAGAGAGATTTTTCCTATTCAACTTATTATATACATCAACATATAAATTACAGTCCAGAAGAAAGAAACAGAGTCAATCAGATTCCTAAATCATAATGTTCTGGACTGTACCGACTCCTTTAGATTAATGCAAATACATTTACGCATGCGACTAAACAGTCGAGATTACAAGAAGAACTACAGTTCCATCTAAATCCAAATATAAAAGTCACCTGTAGCTACTAAGCGATTCAAGAGCTCTCGCGACAAGCAAAAGAAAATAATCCAACCATGAAAGACTCAACAAATATTTTCCCTATCATTTATCAACATGAAAATACCCAACGCCATCGCCTGACATGGTACAGCTAAGAGCTCTTTGTTTCAGTCAAACTTGAGACAAGATAACATTAAAACAAATAACGTTTCCATATGCAAATATAGTGACATTCACACTGAGTCGAAACACAACATGCACAGCTTCATTCAACTAATCAAATCCCTACGATTATACAACAAGGATGTAAATTAGAAGCCAATTTCAAGAAGAATATTCACAACAAGGTCTTTATAGAAGCCAAATTCCATATCAATAAATTTCCTCAAAGTTTCATCTGAAGTCGAGCTACTACAAAATATAACAGGGTCTCAAACAAAGTCGAGTTGATAAAGAAACCCCATCCCTTAATTCCTCAAAATCGAACTGAACATAACACAACAATATTAAGAAAGAGTCAAAACGATATGCATGCTCAGCGAGGACTCAAATCGAGAAACAAGCCAACACGCAGCATATCATGGACTCCAACAGTGTCAAATCCAACCAGTACTTATAACCAAGGTTTCGATTGAAGTTGAATTCATACGACAATAATTCAAGAATCCTAAAAGTACTCACAGCAAAACTTCTACAGAAGTTAAAACATAAATTACATTTCAAGGACTCCATCAAAGTCAATAACATTTAGTATTCTTAACAAAACAACAGCATTCATAACCAAGCTTAGACAGAAGTTTGAAATACAAGATACATTTCAAGGACTCTCACTGAGTCAATACCAACCGTATTCACAACTGAGCTTACACAGAAGTAGAAACACTAGTTACATTTCAAGGACTTCAACAGACTCAAAACCAATGAGTATCCACAACAAGCTTCCGCAGAAGTCAATAACATACCACCCATTTCAAGGATTCCAATAGTATGCACAAGGAAACTACTACAGAAGTTAAAAACATAAGTTACGTTTCAAGGATTCAAAAGGATTCGAAACCATATAGCATTCTCGACTAAACTTCTACAGAAGTTGTAACATACTATCAATTTCAAGAGTTCCAACCATATCATGCTAAAAGTATCCTCTACAAAACTTCAACAGAAGTCGAAACATACGAAACATTACAAAGACTCTCACTGAGTCATTTTCGTATTTAATCCTTGCTACTTTTAACAGATTCTAACCCAAAATCACAAACTCAGTAAGGACTTCTACAATCGTCACAATCAAGTAGAATAATCACAGCAAGCATTCCCAACAGAAGAACTTCAAGTATTCTAGCAAGATTCAACAGGGTTCCACATCAACAATAAAAGCACAGCCGGTTTGTAATCGAAATGAAACCAAAAAGAAGAATAATACAGTAACCATTCCAACAAGGTCTTCTAAAACCCCGAGATTCCTAATTCCACAGGAAAAGAAGAACCAATACATTGCTTCAAACCAACTGAACTGAAATCACCTGAACAGAGTTGTTTTAATGAAAGCATTTAGAGTAAAGCAAGATTTTTAAAAGTCAGGGCCTATCATGCCTGGTAATGTCGCTTTAAAAATCTGAAGAAGACCTCTGAATGAGCTCGAGCCTTCTCCTCTTCTTCCATGATAGATTCAGCAACAATAATTTGTTACCCTCATGCCTTATAAACTTTCCTCGACAGAGAAAAGAGCTAGTTATTCTCATAGTTGCCATGCAACACCAAGTAGACTAGTTCGAAGAACCAGTGATCAAACAGAGAGAAAACCGGAGCGCATGGAAAACCAAACAACCAACTAGTTTTCCATTTTGCATGCCTTCTCGAGTAATCCGTGCTCAGGAACTGAGTTCATTAATGACATTAACTCCAAAATTCCCGCCCAAACTCCATTGCCACCGACCGCCATAGTTGGCGATTGACAAATGCAAACAAAAGACCATTTCTAGATTTGGCGACTCTGCCACGTCGGTCCCAACAGATATTTACAACCTCCGCCAAATCCCAAGTCCTTCATACTTATCCATCACATAAATGCCATAGAAACTACCGCCCATGGCTCGCACCCCTTCATAGGTCCCCCTTCATCCACTATCATTAGTTAGGTTAGAAACATAGGTTAGATCTTAAGGTGATACTTTAGTCTTACTTCCTTAGTGCTAGGTCGCTAACCTTAGGAACATTTAGCTTGTAGTTTAGGGCTAGGTTAGATTACTAATAATTTAACCAATAGGTTATAGTTTAGGTTTAGGTTATTAACCTCAATAAATCCGGTCTAGGTCTAACAAATAGAATCATTCAGTATAAGAACCAACAGATATACATTCCCGAAATGGATTCTATCCAGCATTGATAATAAGCTAGCAGTATATACCAGAATTTATTACCTGGCTCAAGGTCTAGGCCTTCCTGATATTACGATATCGGGAACCAATTCATTTAACACGATCAACCTGAGTTAGACTCTGGAATTGCTTATTCAACACATTCAGACCTTGCACCCTTCGTAAGGTCTATAATTTTTGTTCATCCAGAATAAACTTAAAACATCTCTTGGATCAATGCCACTGATCCAAGGCTGAGTCATAAAGATGGGTAAATCCACAATTCATCCCGAAATCAGATTGAACTCAGGTGCTAAAAATGAAAGAAATAAAAGAGTCCAAGCATATCCTGACTCAGTCAAAGATCTTCAAGAGCAAAGAAGATACAATCAATATCAAGCATGAATTCACAATCAAAGGAACACATCCTTATATAGAAGAAATCATATATCAACACTTGAATGCTCAGGAGGAAGTAACAATACTCTATCATTTATCCTTCCCTGTATTGTGTCTAGCCAGTTTTTGTTGCCATTATAAGCTGCTCCTGGGTCGAAGATCATGTATGGGTCCGTATTTGTCTCATGGTTCCTTTGTTCCTCTTAAAAGGCTTTGTATTTTGGGTCTTCCATGCTCTGTCCCTTCAAAACTCACATTTTCCCATTTTCTCCATTCTCCACAGTCATAATTTGTTGATCTTGTCGTTTTTCCCTAAATACTTGAGGAGAAATGAGTTGATGTGTCCCTAAGGATTTTGTTTAAGCCTTGCAACAATCTAAATTCTCTATCCTTGGAGAAAACCTCATTTTTTGGCTCGAATGGACATTTCTCTATGTTTTATGGTTTGATAGGGTATTTCTCCCAGTCAAATTTACATCATTCAGTTGACAGGGAAATGTGGCACCTCTTGGTTGGATGCGGATCAGCTTAATACCTCAGAAATATGATAAAAAGCCTCAAATTTAAAATGTGTTCACATGGAGGAACGACACTCATTTGAAGATCTACTTTTTGGTTTAGCTTTGAAGTAGCACCAGGAGGACACG
Source organism: Taxus chinensis (assembly GCA_019776745.2). Taxonomy (NCBI): domain Eukaryota; kingdom Viridiplantae; phylum Streptophyta; class Pinopsida; order Cupressales; family Taxaceae; genus Taxus; species Taxus chinensis. Next base: position 115,030,888 of record CM034152.1, on the reverse strand, counting down.
TGGAGGCTTCCACTGCTTAGCCCGGACTTAGAAAATTTTAATGAAAATTGATACAGTTTAGCAGAACAGGGACACGTGGCGAGCCCACGCTCATTCAGGGTCTTCAACTTGGGTGCCATCTAAGAGGAGTGCCATGAGGACACCTGCGGAACTCTACTCACTTTGTAATTTACTTATAATTTTCAATAGCCAAAAGGAGATTGCCTTAGAACTTGACATGTAGTGCCCTCCGCAGATCTTCAAGCCTTTAAACAAATTTTTCCAGAGTAGGACAAGTGGTGAGCTTGCGTTCGTTCAAGGTATCAAATTTTTGGGGCTGCCTCAAGGTGCACTATTGTGACACATGGCAATTTGAAATGTCATAAGGGGTGGAGAACTGGACCATCAAAGGCAACTTAAACTTTTTGCCACTTTGCCTCATAAAGGTTAAAATGTCAAAAATGGCCCACAAGCCTGATGGGAAATAGTCAATATTTTACCCCGATCAATGGTGGAGGTGTAGGCTTTTGGAGGAAAAGTGAACAAAAATTCCTTTGAGGGAAAAGGAGTTAAAGGCATAAAAGGACCAGGGGTTCTACTGGGACCCACATTAGGGACACGTGATCAAAAGATTTTCTCAAGGGTAGAGCTATAGGGAAAAATTGGAAAAATTTCCTATTTTCCAAAAGAGAGTCAAATGGTAGAATTTCTCCGCATTTCCTTTGGGACCCACCTCAGGACACGTGTCAGGCCCATTTTTAGATGTGGAGGTGTGGAACAAAATGGGAAATTTTTCCATTTTTTCAAAAGGGTCACAAAAGGTCAAAGGAATCCCCCGAGCCCTTTTTTGGATCTTCCACGTGAATGACCCACATTCAAAATCAGAGATCAACGGTTGCTAAGCATCTAAATCTGATTTTCCCCCCATTTTTCTTTACAAATATTGGGACTGTGATTCTTCATGATTTCTTGCTATTTTCTAAATGCCAAACAGAGGAACGAGTTAATTTTAATATCTAGAGTTTGGTGGGAAATATCTAGAGACATCTTTCTCCATTAAAATGGTCTGACTCTCAAGCTCGATCTGGTTTTCCATTTTTCTTCTCCTAAGCATGCAAGGGGCTAGATTTGATTGATATGGGGTGGAAGTGGTTGGCGAATGGATGGAGGCATGTTTTTCCCAAGAAAGGAGTTGAATTCGGGAAGAAATCGAAGAGATTTTCCCTTGAGCACCTCAAGACTTTTACAGATCTGATTCTACGAATCATGGCAAGCACTGGTGCATTTATAGTTTGTCTTTTTGGAGGAAGGGGATCTATTGGAAATGCTATAAATGTCAAAAATTCATCGTGTAAATGGTTGGGAGATTTTGTAAATATCAGGACTGATTTTCTCCAGCAGAAAAAGCTTGACAGAGCCCATCCATTTTGAGAAGCCATCAGAGAATCTTGTTTATCTCTCTTTGTGTCAAATTTGATCATGTCAAGGTGGTTGCAAGTGTATAGCCATTAACAAGCTTTGATATTGTTCTGCAAACTTTCCCTTACTAATAAATTTGATCAAACTTTTAGTTATTATGTGTTAATCTTGAGTAAAGTGTATTTATTTCATCTCTGAATGCATACGAGTAGTTCTTCTTGTTTCTATTGCAATCTTGTAGAAAAATAGGGTCCAATCACATAGGTCTTAGTACTTGTGATAGTTTAGTGGCATCTGTAATTTCATTTCTCATAAGAGCCTTCATCTAGGAGTGGGATAAATGGTTTAAAATCACTTTTCTTTCATTTTTGTTGATAGAGATTTTGTGTAAGCCTCTGGGTATACCTTAGGTGTGACCTGATTTAAATCTTGGTGCTTGATTGGGTCCTCTAAATTGAGCCTTTATGACAGAATCCCACAGGTTGTGTGAAAGAGTGATGATCTAGGCCTCCATTGAAGCACATATTCTAGTTGAGGAAACAATTTAAATTTTTGTTACATTTTGCTGATTGAATATTTCTATTTTGTATAAGCTCTGAAGGATATAGTGAGTCAAGTCCATGTTGTCTCCCCTCCCACAAAATTTTATTTAACAACAACCAATCCTACTGATAATACCCTTGTTTGTCATGTGTGTACACAAATGCATAATCTCTATTACCAAAAAATGCAAAAATAATCAGGGTCTCAAATGTCTTTAGTAACCTTTGCCTTGCTGTGAGAATATCTCCATAATTTGGAAGTGACAACTCGTGAGAGTCATATCTGGTGTGTTGATCATATTTTCCCCAAGGCTTTCTCTATAAAATTTATGCAAAAGAAAGGTACATGTATCTGTTGATGGTGAATCATAGCATTCCTGAATTTTTACAACTCGATGGGTTGAGACTCTCAGTGTGATTGCATAACATGGAGATTTTCCCAAAGTGTGGGACCTTGCGAAATCGGAAAAGATCTCCGGATGAATGCCGGTTCCTATTCCTCTGTTCAGATGCACACATAAAAATGTAGAGGGTTTACTCAAAAATCTAATCTAACTTTCCAAGGAGAAAGGGTAAGAAGATGCATAATAATAAATCTAAACTAACAAAGGTGATGCACCGAGGAATGATGAACACCTATCTTACCAATAAACACAAACCATTAAAATGCAATGCAAGATCATGCACAGATAACCAAATTTGTAGTGAAATATTAGGAGGATGCAAATGAACATAGAGAGGGTTGAAAATCATCAATATACATGCATTATTTGCTCCAAATATTGATACAATACACTACAAAATTCCAAGAGGAAAAGTCACATTACAGTTTTAGATGGGAGGTTTGAGCTCCACAAATTCACCTACCAAAGAGAAGAATGGAGGGGCTTTGAAACAAGAATTTCCAACATTAGAAAGAAGCCCCTCCTTACAATTTATAGGAAGAATGAGAGAGAAAAGAGAGAGGAATTCCAAATCTACCCCAACCACCTCCAAGTTGCATTTAATTCATATCATTATGGCAGTAGGTGAGGACCCTAGTAAACGCAAAAAATGGCGAATTATATTTTCCATTTTTGAAGAAATTTTTCTCACCCAATTAAAAATATCCAGTCATAGTTGGATAGAGGACCTCGTAAGATTTCTGAAAATTCCAACCTTGCATGAATCTGAGCTCCCTGTGTGAAGTTATGGCCATCTGAATATCTGTGCTAGGGTTTGCTTCCTGACAAGAAGGGGTGTCAATTCTTACAATGTTGTGCCTCCTGAAGATGCGCCTCAGTGCATCCATCCTTATGTTGACATACTCTTATATGCACCATGGGCGCAACTTTTTGCATGTCAACATCCTGTGTTGTGCGCCTCTAACCTGTGCCTTGGGTGCAAATTTTGTCATGTCGACACCTTCCAACCTGCGCCATGGGCGCAACTTTTGGTATGTCTACATCTTCTTACCTGTGCCATGGGCGCATCCATTTTCATGTCAGAATTTCCACTTTGTGCCTCCAACCTGTGCCATGGGTGTGAATTTTGGCGTGTCGACATCTTATTACCTATGCCACAAGCGTGACTTTTGGTGTGTCAACATCTTCTTACCTGCGACATGGGCACATCAATTTTCATGTCGACATACCTTTGTTGTGTGCCTCCAACCTGTGCCTTGACTGTTGAAGTGATGCAATAAATATCAGGCTTTGGTTTCTCTGATTTCCATATTCTTTTCCATTGTTTGTACAATATTTACCCAAGGGGGAGATATATTACAAAAATATCTCCTTTCAAATAACAGAGGTTCACACAATAGGTTCTCTTACCTTGGTTGAAAGGCACAACCTAAAATAGTTAGGATAAGATCACATACTTTTGAAGTGCTATCTAGCTCTCCACAAATCCAAGTAACAAAGGGACAACTAGATTCCTCCCTGGCTATAAAACGACATATATTTATGATCTACCTACCTCTAAGCTCCATGTTGAATTAGTGTTACTTCTTGGCTTGAAAAGGAGAACAAATTTGGGTACCAACACTTGTGCTGCTGTTGCCAAGGACTATTTAGAACTCCTAGGAAATAATTTACATTGCTGAGACTAATTTATTGTTTCACTACCAATCCATATCTATTTATCTCATCAATAAAAGCAACACTTGTAAAATCGCCATTGTCGAGGACCTATTAAGTTCAAGATCAAGAACCTGGTAAAACACTTCTTGATGCTCTAAGTACTGTGTGCAATTCTTTCAGTTCCCACACTTAGTGCAATGGATTTCATTTGATAAATTTGGGTGAAGAAAGGTCAGAAACTTTCCATTTCCACTTTCTTGCATTGAGAGACACTTTACATAGATCATATTTAGTACATTGCTGCACAGCTAAGGTGAAATTCCTAAGTGGCAACTCCCTATTGATCTGATTCTTAAAAAGTACCAGTATCTTAAAACTCTGTCAAAGTCAGATCTATTACTAATATTTTCAAAGCTAGAGGGAAGAAGATATTTATTTGCTAGGGATCCTGCTATGACGTTATTTCCAGAGCTAGGAAAACTAAAATCAGAAGGAAGAAAATCCTGGAGAGTTGTTGGAGATCAGTAGACGTCAAGAAGAGGGATCTCCATTGATGAAAGTGAATGGCCTATCATTGAAGACTGCCATTTCAAGTTACTCTGAATTAGGTTGCCTCTTTGTGGAACTAAATTCTCTAGCTGGAGAAGGCATTCAAAAAATCTTTGTGCTTCACCAAACTGTCTTTTCTGAAGTAGATAGGGATTTCCAAGAAGCAAGGCCTCCTTGGGGGATCTACATTTTGAAAACTACACTCTTGTGTTCCAAGTCAACCTTCTTCCCCCCATTAGTTTGTCACCCCTCCACGGATCACCATCCTATTGAATCAATATGGCTCAACCCAGAACCTCCATTTACCTAGCGAAACACCTTTGGAACCTATAAATTTTGTGGGAATGATTGGTTATCCAAATGGAGTTTCCTGAAGATGTAAGAAAAAATAAAGTGCCAAATTTCCAGGCGAAAGGTCAATGACCCGTATTACTGTTTACTAACATCTAAAGCTCTTCCTCAATATGATGGAATATTTTTGAGATTGAGCCCTGATGAAGATGTATACATCAAATTGTTTTTTCACACTCTAGAGGAGGATGCTAGGTACTAGTATAAAGCATTGCTAGATAATTTTGTTGATTCTTGGGCTGAGATGAGCAATGCATTCAGATTATAATATGGTGATAGGAATGACCCTAGGTTTCTTCTATCAGAATTTGAAAACATCAAGAATAATCCCAATGAGTCAGTACATGACTTCAATACAAGGTTCAATAAGACCTTGAGGAGATTTCCTGTTAGGATAAGGCCATGTGATGAGTCATGTTTGATCAAATATACTGATGCATTTGATAAAAAGGTTGCTTACTACTTGAGGGATAAGAACCCTACCAACTTAAGGCAAGCATTCACCATGGCCCTACAAATAGAGAAAAATATCAAGGTAATTAGGAAGCCTCCAAAGAGGGAAGGTGTAAAGCTGGTTAACCTAGAAAATACCCAAACAAGCAAGGGTGCTGATTTGGAAGAAGTTGTGAAAACTTTGGAAGGGGCTGTCAAGGAGATCTCCTACAAGTTAGCCCAAGCTGAGAAAGGAGTTGGGCAGAGCTCACAAGGAAAACACAAGCAACATAGGGCCAAGATAGATTTACAAATCATCAAAGATCTGATGACAGAGGTAAATGGAGCTATTGGATTTGGGAGTAGGTAGCCTCAAGGTAGAGAAAGTAGAATGGTACCTGATCCTTTGGCTGATAGAGTTGCTGTGGTGGAAGAAATAGAAGTCATTGATTGGTGTGACATATGTTTCATGCCCCATGCGCCTTGTGAAGAAGATCAGCAAGAAGAAGAATGAAGCTGATGATAATTGATGATGATGTTTACATGATGGGATGCTCCACTAGCTCACAACAAAGGAAAACCTCAACTAAGGTGATAAGTGCCAAAACTATCTGCCACTTTTTGGGACTGCATTTGATACAGTACATATTCTACCTCCCTCTCATACTTTAGAAGTAGATAATGTACAATCTTTTGAATTGCTCAATAATGACTTTGAATATTTAAGAGCTTTTGATAAAAAAGTATGATGGAGGGAATCCCATTTGAGGAGGATAGGAAATTATTAATGAATGTTGTTATAGCTCAAGAGAAGGAATATAACACAAGAAGTAAGGATGTCAAAGGGGTAGGGCCTCAAGCCAAGCCAAAATCTCCCTTACTTTCTAACATTCCTAAAGAGGCTCCTAGGAAAGATCCATCTGCCAAAAGCCCTGCATTCCAAGAAAAAATCATACCCCTCGTTATGCTCAAGCTATCAAGAACCCTATGCCACCCAATGAATGTATCAGCCTTTCCTTCTAATACTTCCTTGCCCAAGAATGTCCCATATGACATTGCCCAAGTTTTGAGTCAAATCAAAGTCTCTGTCCCAATTGTTGAGTTGCTTAGGATCCCTGAGCACAAAAGGAGAGCATTTGAATACTTGGGATTGAGTGAAGAGAGGACTGCCTTGGGGAGAAATGTGAACATTGTGGAGAATCCTCTAGTCATTGAAGAGTATGAGACACCATCAGCATCAAAAGAGCTAGCTGAACCACCCGAGGTTTATTTGGGAACATCTTTGGTAGGTTCTCAGCTGAATGTGGATACATTCTTCACCACTCTGATCATCAAGGATAGGCTTGCTCCACAACTGTATGTTTGACTCAGGGGCATCATGTAATGTCATGCCTTTGGAGGTCATGAATGAGCTGAATATTAAGGTAACAACAACATATGGGAAGTGCACTACCATGGACTCCAGAGAGGTGCCAGTAGTGGGATGTGTGAAGGGTTTGGTGGTGCAGCTTGCAGCCTACCCAGGTAAAAATTTAAAACTTGATGTTTTCATAGTTGATTACCTAGCCAAGTGGGGTATGTTGTTGTCAAGAAAGTGGGCTGAAAGTGTTGGTGGTAGTGTCCAAATGGACATGTCTTATGCCACCATCCTAGTTGAGGGCATCCTTGTCAGGTTATATGGGGAGAAGAAAATGTTGCACCTTATTGAGGATCCCAACAATGCGTCCTATGAAGTATTATATACAAATGTTGATGCTGACAACTTTGTGGGATTTGTTGAGGGAAAAGAGCACAAGATTGAGGAGTATAAGTGTCTTGAACATAGGCAGGCTCTCCTTGGACTCTATTTTTTGATGGAGCTTGCTCCAAATTTGGAAATGGTGTCCGGTGCAGTCTTAATTTCTCCAAGCTAAGGAAAGGTTTATTTTTTCCTTTAAGCTTAGCTTTGAGTGTACTAACAACATTGTTGAGTATGAGGCATTGTTGTTAGGTTTAAGAATTTCTTGGAAGTATGGTGTCAGGGACATCATTGTCAAAGGAGACTCAGAGTTAGTTGTTAAGAAATTCAGAAAACTATATCCCATAAAGAATCGGTGACTGAAACAGTACAAGCTTGTAGTTTGGGACTTCATTGAGATGTTTGACTCCTTCAACATTGTGCATCATGAGAAGGAGGTTCAATGAATTGGCAGACCAATACTTGCAGTGTTGGGGGTCTCGGTTTGATAGTTCTGCAACATCCCCTTATTGTGAATATGAGGTGGAGGTAGTGACAAGACCCTATGGTCCCCGAAAATATAAAACATTGGCATAGGCTTTTGATGATGAGGATCAGGTCAGAAGGTTCCTGCAAAACCAATGGAGAGTTTGTCTGATCAAAACATTGATTGGGAGCCAATGGTTTGTACAACAGAGGGGAAGGAAACCTTATTTGGAAAAGGCATCATCCAGCTAAATACCAACACCATTCCTAGAGGGCTGGTTGCTCTTGAATCAAATTTTGATAATGTTGACTGCATTATTAATAGGCATATGGCATCCTCGAGGGATGTTGAGGAGCATGACCTTGGCATGAAGGAGAAACCAAGGAAAATTTGGTTGGGCAACAAGTCTCAGCAAAGATGAAAAGTAGTCATACATCCAGTTGTTAAAGAAATACCAATATTGCATGGCTTGGACCTATTCTGAGCTCAAAGCATACAGAGAAGACCTGTTCCAGCATGAGATTCCCTTGGAGCTCAGTGTAAAACCCTTTAGGTAGAAGCAGAGGAGAATTAATCCTCTGTTATCTCTCAAAATGCAAGAGGATCTGAAGAAAGCTAAGGGATGGAGGAATTATCCAGCCCATAAGGTATTCTTCTTGGGTTTCCAACCTAGTGCCAGTAAGAAAGAAGAATGGTGACATCAGGTTGTGTGTGGACTTCAGGAATCTAAACAAGGCCTCAATGAAGGACAACTATCCTTTACCTAACATGGAGCACATGTTGCAGTTGGTGACTAGTTCTGAGTTGCTTTCTACTTTAGATGGCTTCTCTGGTTATAATCAAGTCATGGTGAAAGAATCAGAAAGGATCAAGACAGCGTTCACTACTCCATGGGGAACGTATGTATATGTTAGGATTGCCCTTTGGTCTGATGAATGCTGGAGCCACTTTTCAGAGAGAAATGGATGTTGCTTTTTCTTGGTTACATCAATGACTTTATTGTTGTTTACCAAGATGATGTAACAGTGTTTTTCAAGAAGGAGAAGTGACCATTTGCTGCACTTAGAGAAAATGTTGATCAGATGTACGGAATATGGCATCTCACACAATCCAAAGAAATTCCATTTTGAAGTGCAGAAGGACAAAATTGCTCAGTCACATTGTGTCACAGGAAGGAGTGATGATTGATCCAAAAAGAGTGTAGGCCATTAGCAAAGTTTCCAATTCCAAGAATCAAAAAGGGAATTCAATCCTTCTTTGGGCAGATAAACTTCATTAGAAGGTTTATATCAAACTTTGTTGAGTTGACTATTCCAATCAATTCTATGTTAAAGAAGGATCAGATCAGCAAATGGGAAGAGGATGCCATCCAAGCTTTCAATGGAATCAAAGAGGCATTAAAGCATGCCCATGTTTTAACATCCCCAGATTACAAGAAACCTTTTGAGTTGTTCTCTTTCGCTTCAGAAAAAACTATTGCTTCTGTTCTGCTACAAAAGGATGATGAAGGGGTTGAGAGGCCAATTTCCTTTTTCAGTAAGGCTTTACAAGGAGCAGAGCTTAAATACACCATCATGAAAAAGCATGCATTTTCCTTGGTTAAAGCAACAAAGGTTTTTAAGCCTTATATCTTAAGCTCAAAAATGGTTTCTTATGTTCCCCACACCATGGTAAAAGACATCTTATCAGAGATGGAGATCTCAAGAAAAAGATGTAGATGGGTGAACAAACTGCAAGAATATGACATGGATATCTAAACCATGAAGTTGGTGAGAGGTTTAGGGTTAGCTAAGCTCATGGCTGAGAGAAACTTGCAGGACCATTGAGGTAAATGATATTGAGGAAGAAAAGGCAGCTGTTTTTTGAAAGATTGATGAGTTGTGAGTGGTACAAGGATGTGATGTTCTATCTCAGACACTTAAACTACCCTGAGCATTTGAATAAGAAAAAGAAAAGAGCTCTTAAGTTGGGCTTCCCAAAAATATGTCATTACTAATTTTTGGGTTGGCATGGAAGAACCCAGAGGGAGTCCTCTTAAGATGCATCATTGAAGATGAAGCCCCCAAAATAATTGTTGATCTCCACTGAGGAGTTTGTGGGGGGAAATTTTGCTGCAAGAGTCATAACACATAAGATCCTAAGGGCTGGATATTGGTGGCCAACTCTTTTCAAGGATGGAACCATGTTGGTTAGAAGATGTGAGAGTTGTCAACGTTTCTCTGGAAGGCTGAAGGCTTCAAGCTCCCTACCTTTGCAATTTGTATCAATTGAAGCCCCATTTAAGCAATGGGGAATGGAATTCATTGGTGAGATTTCATACCCTTCAAGTGCTGGCCATAAGTGGATTATTGTAGCCACTTATTACTTTACCAAGTGGGTGGAAGCAATCCCCACAAATAAGGCTACACACCAAGTTATCATGGATTTTGTGCTAAACAATATTATTTTCAGGTTTGGAGTACCAGTCAAAATCATAGCTAATAATGTCATGATTTTAAGGGATAGACCTCTAGTGGCAATGTGTAAAGGATATGGGATCAATTTGACATATGTCTCTAATTATAATCCTGAAGGAAATGGACAAGCTGAGTCTAGTAATAAGAATTTTCTAAAGATTATCAGAAGAACCTTAGAGTTGAACAAGAGAAAATGGGGTGAACAACTGAATTTTGTTGTCTGGGCTAATAGGATCACTGTCAAAAGAGCCACTGGAAAGAGTCCATTTGAGTTGGTATATGGGACTTAGGCCCTGCTGCCCCTGTATATGCAATTATCTTCATATCAGTTCATTCAACAACTGGAAGATCAAGAAGTGAGTTCTCATGATGCCCACATCAACTAGATTGTTGAGCTTGATGAAGAGAGGAGGGAATCTCACCAGAGGCATATAAGGTTTAGAGAAAAGCTAAAGAAACTATTTGACAAGAAGGTCACTCCTAGAGCCTTCAATATTGGAGATCTTGTGCTACTATGGGATATCAAGCATGAGGATAAGGGCAAGCATGACAAGTTTGACTCATTTTGGATAGGCCCTTACTCCATTGACATCATAATTGGTGAACACACCTTCTTCTTGAAGGATCTAGATGGTGAATTTCTTGAACTGCTTGTTAATGGTAGGCATCTAAAGCATTTCTTGGATTGATTCCTCTGAATCAAGGTAAAAACCTCTTGTACATTGTATAGTTTTTTGTTTGCGTCCTATTTTTTGTTTTTTTGCTCATCTTGGTCCGTGGTGACCTATTTTTGTTGGCTTCTTTATTTGTTTTTGGAGATGGCTCTATTGTTCTGCCCTGCAAAAATGAATCTGCTACCCAATGGATAATATTCTGGCACTTGTTATCCTTTTGTTCTTGTGGCACTTGCAGGGAGTGCCCATCCCTAAGTCAGAGCCAATGTTGGTGCTCAAAATGGTCTCACCCCATCTGTGCCTTTGAAACATTATTCATTCATGACCTCTTTCATTTTATCCATGCTCGTATTGTGTCTGGCTAGTTTTTGTTGCCATTTTAATATGATCCTGGGTCAAAGATCATGTATGGGTCTGTATTTGTCTCATGGTTCCTTTGTTTCTCTGAAAAGGCTCTATATTTTGGGTCTCCTATGCTCTATCCCTTCAAAACTCATGTTTTCCCATTTTCTCCATTCTCCACAGTCATAATTTGTTTTTCTTGTTGTTTTGTCCCTAGGTACTCAAGGAGAAATGATTTGATGTGTCCGTAAGGGTCATGTTTGAGCCTTATAATAGTCTAAATTCTCGGTCCTTGAAGAAAACCTCATTTCCTGGCTTGAATGGATGTTTCTCTATGTTTTATGGTTTGATAGACATCTCTCCCGGTCAAATTTGCATCATTCAGTTGACAGAGAAACGTGGCACCTCTTGGTTGGATGCGGATCAGCTTAATACTTCGTAAATTCCATGAAAAGCCTCATTTTTAAAATGTGTCCACGTGGAGGAACGACACTCGTTTGAAGATATGTTTTTTGGCTTTTCCTTGGAGTAGCACCAAGAGGACATGTGGAGGCTTCCGCTGCTTTCTCATACTTAGACAAATTTTATGCAGTTGGAGCAGTTTGGCAGAACGGGACACATGGTGAGGTTGCGCTCATTTAGGGTCTTCACTTTGGACACCATCTTGAAGTTGCACCATGGAGACACATGGAGGAACTGCACTTGTTCAGGGATCGGCCCTTGAGTTTCAAATTGAAGAAATGCCAGGCTGACATGTGGAGGCCTCCGCTTGCTTTGTATTTTACTTAGAATTTTCAACGACCAAAAGGAGACTGCCTCAGAGCATGACACGTGGCACCTTCCGTTGAGCTTCAAGCATTCAGTCAAAATTTTCTGGAACAGGACACGTGGCAAGCCCGCGCTCATTCAAAGTATCAATTTTTTGGGACCACCTCAAGGTATGTCGTGGTGACACGTGGCAATTTGAAAATTCATAAGGGGTGGGGAGGTAGACCATCGGAGCCAATTCAAGTATTTCACCTCTTTGCTTCATAAAGGTTAAAATAGAAAAAATGGCCCGCGAGCCCGATGGGAAATAGTCAATGTTTTGCCTCAGTCAATGGCCGAGGTGCGGTCCCACAGAGGAAAATTTAAAAATTTTCCTTTTGAGAAAAAAGAGTTAAAAGTAAAAGGGGAAGCGTAGTTCCGCTGGGACCCACATTGGGACACGTGTCAAAAGTATTTCTCAAGGATAGAGCTATGGGGAAAACTTGGAAAATTTTCCTTTTTCCAAAAGAGAGTCAAATGGCATAATTTCTCTGCGTTTCTTTTGGGGCCCACCTCAGGACACGTGTCAGGACCATTTTCAGAAGCAGAGGTATGGAGCAAAATAGGAAATTTTTCCATTATCTCAAAAGGGTTAGAAAAGGTCAAAGGAATCCCCCGAGCTTGTTTCTGCATCTTCCACACAGAAAACCCACATTCAAAATCGAATATCAACGGCTGCTGAGCGTCTAAATCTGATTTTCCCCCCATTTTTTTTGTAAAGCTCCTAGGAGTGTGAGTATTCATGATTTATTGCTATTTTCTACACGCCAAGTAGAGGAGCGAGTTAATTTTGATATTTAGAAGTTTGGTGGACAAGATCTGGAGGTGTCTTTCGCCATTAAAGTAGTTTGACTCTTGGGCTTGATCTGGTTTTCTATTTTTCTTCTCTTGAGCACTCAAGGGGATAGATTTGATTGATATGGGGAGGAATTGGTTGAGAATGGATGGAGGTGTGTTTTTCCCGAGGAAGGAGTTGAATGCGAGAGGAAATCAAAGAGATTTTCCCTCAAGCACCTGGAGACTTTTACAGTTTTGATTTTGTGAATCATGAAAGAATCATGGAAAACACTGGTGCATTTAAAGTTTTTGTCTTTTGGGAGGAAGGGGCTCTACTGGAAATGTTGTAAAGGGCATGAATTCATCATGTAAAGGGTTGGAAGTTGGGATTTTTTGGAAAGATCATGACTGATTTTCTCTAGCAGAAAAAGCTTAACAGAGCCCATCCATTTTGAGAAGTCATCTAGAGAAGCCTGTATATCTCTCTTATTGTCAAATTTGATCGTGTCAAGGTGGTTGCAAGTGTACAACCATTAACAATATTTGAGATTATTCTATAAAATTTCCCTTGCTAATAAATTTGATCAAACTTTGAGTTATTTTGTGTTAATTTTGAGTAAAGTGTATTTATTTCATTTTTGAATGCATGCGAGTACTTTTTCTTGTTTCTATTGTAATCTTGTACCAAAATAGGGTCCAATCACACACGTCTCAGTTCTTGTGATAGTTTAGTTGCATCTGCAATTTCATTTCTCAGAAGATCCTTCATCTAGGAGTTGGATAAATGGTTTAAAATCACTTTTCTTTCATTTTTGTTGATAGATATTCTTTGTAAGCCTCTAGGTGTACATCAGGTGTGACTTGGTTTAAATCTTGGTGCTTTATTGGGTCCTCTGACTTGAGCCTTCGTAAAAAGATCCCACAGGTTGTGTGAAAGAGTGTTGATCTGGGCCTCCATTGAAGCACATATTCTATTTGAGGAAACAATTTAACTTTTTATAGCATTTTGTTGATTGAATATTTCCATTTTGCATAAGCTCTCAAGGATCTGGTGAGTCAAGTCCATCCTGTCTCCCCTCCCACTAAAATTCACTTAACAACAACCAATCCTACCCATACTACCCCTGTTTTTGCTTTCTATGCCCACCCAAGACCAAAATCCTTTTACTAAAGTATGCAGAACAGATCAGGGTCTCAAATGTCTTTAGTAACCTTTGCCTTGTTGTGAAGATATCTCCATGATCTGGAAGTGACAACTCGTGAGAGTCAGATGTGGTGTGTCGATCATATTTTTTCCAAGGCCTCCTTTACAAAAAAACTTATGCAAAAAAAAGGTATTTGTATCTCCTTTCAAATGACAAAGGTTACACAATAGGTTCTCTTACTTTGGTTGAAAGGAACAACCTAAAATAGTTAGGATAAGATCATATCAAATTTGTTCTCCTGTTGAATCATTGTTGCTACTTGGCTTGAAAAGGAGAACAAATTTGGGTACCAATAGTTGGTCTCCAGTCCTCTGACGTTTGTTGTGAAATGTTTACCTACAAAACACAAATACCTCTTTCGGCCTTGTGGCCGCATCAAATCATCCAAAATAATTATACAATAATCTCCAAGGTTGTATATATATCAAAACATCATCAAGAAAGTAACGAAATCATTTACAAATTCCTCAGTAACCATATGATCACAAAATTAGTTCAATTTTCTAGGTTTACTCAATATGACAACATATCACATGTACCAAAAGCACACACACACACACACACACACACACACACACACACACACACACACACATATATAACCATGCCAAGCATTGTATCAACATCAATATAAAATGTCTCTAATAATCCACATGCATCATATAAGAATCAAATAAACCACAGTCCATGATCTCTAATGTCTGACATCTTACGAACTCGAAAGCTACAGTAATGTCTATAAGTATAGTCGATAGTATCATAATCAATAACAAAAGGTGTCGAAGGGAAGTGGGCACTACATCCCCCTCCCTTTATACTTGACTTCCTCATGGAAGTCACTGGAACATGTGTAGAAACTAAAGTTATAGCAAAGTAGCATCTTCCCATGTAGCCACAGTCTCATCATATTTGTCCCACTTCACTCGAACTTGGTCAATATTTATGCTTCGAACACCTACGGTCCCGCACTCTATAATGTGAATGGGATCCACGATCACCTGCCCCTGATTCTGCACTTACAATGAGCTCCACTCTACCACATGAGAAGGATCTGAAATATATCTCATAAGTACAGAAAAATGAAACACGTCATGGATGCGAGACAAGCTAGTTCGTAATGCTAGATGGTAGGCAAAAGGACTCATACGCTCCAAAATATCAAATGGGCCTATGATTCTAGGATCTAACTTAGAACCTTTTCCATAATTGAAAGGGATCTTATGTGGTCTGACATGAAGGAAAAAATTCATGCCCACATCAAAACTAAGGTCGGTCCTATGTTGATCTGCATACTTCTTCTATTCTGTCTTGTGTCTCCCGCAGTCTCTATCTGATCATAACCACCTAATACTCCATGTCCTGCAATAAATCTGGCCAAATAGAAACCATGTCCTCCTACCTATCCTAACTAATAGGTGTCTTGCAATCTTTACCATACAAATCCTGAAAAGGAGCCATGGATATCGAACTGTCAAAACTGTTATTGTAGGAAAACTCCACCAAGTAAAAATACTCCTCCCATCTCGACTGGTGATCCATAACATACATCCTAAGCATTTCCTCTAGGATTTGATTCACCCACTTATTCTATACATCTGTCTCATGGTGATACACCATGCTGAAATTGATCATCGTCCCGAGGGCATGCTACATAGTAGTCCAAAAGTGGGAGGTCTACAGAGGATCATGGTCACAAATGATCTTCCACAGAATCCCGTGCAATCTTACAATCTCATCTAGATATACCCATGCTACTGCACTAGATCTATAGGTGGTCTTCACTAGAGAAAAATGAGCCACTTTCATCAATTTATCCACCGTGACCATGATGGCGTCATTGTGGTATCTCAACATCGGTAGCACAATAATGAAGTCCATAGAAATGGTGTCCCATTTCCATTCTGGTATAGCATACGGAAAGAGAAGGCCATCTGGATGCTGATGCTCGGAATTAACTTTCTAACACTCTAAATAGCATGACAAAAATTGAGCCACATCTCTAGGAATTCCCCTCCAGTGATACAATTATGTCAAGGTGGCGTGCATCTTCTTCACCTTGGGATGGGTTGAATAGGGTGCACGATGTGCCTCTGTCAAGATGTCCTACCTCAAGCCTCCTTCTCTGTGAACATAAATCTGGTCTCTATGCCTGAGAAATCTATCTACCTCTAATGAAAACTCATCAAACTTCCCCTCCAGGGGTCTTTGAGACTTGATCTATGGTCTAGCTGTAATGTAGAAACTGTCATGAGGACGTTGTTGTAGGATCCTACTCTATAAATTTATGCTCACTGAGGTGGCCATAACCACATGTCTCCATCTACTGAGAACGTCTGTAACCACATTCATCTTCCCCTTCGTATACCTATCTCCATATAATACTCACAAAGAAACTCCATCCAATGCCACAGACAAGCATTGAGATTAGAATGCTTGAAGAGGTGGCCAAGACTCAAGTGATTAGTCCTGAGTGTGAATCTTCAACAAGGAAAGTAATGTCTCAATCGAACCAAGACATGCACAAGTGTCACAAGCTCAATATCATGATTCAGATAATTGATCTCATAATCCTTGATTTTTCGAGACTCAAAAGTGACTACTCTACCCTCCTACATCAACACACCTCCAACTCCTGCCAAAGAAGCATTTGTGCATATGAAAAAATCACCATGCGGATCTGGAACTGCAAGAACAGACATTGTCTTGAGGCATTCCTTTAGTGTCTTTAAGGCCTTCTCACATCTATTTGACCAAATAAAATTCTTCAATTTCTACTGAAGGGAAGTGGTGGGGTGCATAACCTGAGAGAAGTCCTGAACGAATATCTTCTATAATAACCTGCTAAATCCATAAAGTTGCGCACCTTTGTCACTCTAGTGGGTGTTGGAAAATCCATAATAGCTCAGAGCTTGGAAAGATCAATTGTGATGCCTTACCCAGAAATGATGTGGCCCAAATACTGCACCTCTATTGGAAATAATGCACACTTCTCCAGGATTCCCATAAAGTTTACTGCTCACGAAGACACTCAAGGACCTGTTGAAGGTTCCCCTCGTGCTCCTCATGCGTACGTGAGTAAATTAAAATGTCATCAAGGAAGATGAGCATGAAGCGATCCAAGAATGTTCTCGAACACCCCATTCATTAAGCTCATAAACACTACGAGGGCATTCGTCAAACCAAAAGGCACCACAGTGAACTTGTAGTGGCCATATCTCGTACGGAAGGCGGTCTTATGAATGTTTGCTTCCATAATCCTCAACTAATAATATCTTGAATTAAGGTCTATCTTAGAGAAAACTATGGCCCCCTTCATCTGATTAAGTAAATCATCAACGCGCGGAAGGGGATAAGGATTCTTGATCATTACTTTGTTCAACTGGCGGTAATCAATAAACAATCACAAAGATATATCATTTTTCTTTATAAATATCACTAGTGCACCCTAAGGAGATACACTAGGATGGATTAGACCTTTCTCCAAAAGGCCCTCTAGCTGTAACTTGAGATCATAGAGCTCAGGGGTGGGCATCTGATAAGGTGCTCATGAGATAGGCTCTTATCTTAGAACTAGATCTATGTGAAAATATATCTCACGTGGGGGTGGTAACCCTGGTTAGCTCCCCTAGAAAGAGATAAGAAAAATCTCTCAAGATGGGATGGTCATCAAATGATGGTACATTAGAATCATCCTCTGATATGTCACAAACTGTGACAACATACATCTGACAACCCCATCACACACACACTGCTTAAGTTGCATGGAGGAGATGGTGTAAATGGAAATGGGTCTCCTAAACCCCATTATCACTAACTCAACTCCTAGATCATCTATACAAGAT
The DNA here is from genome assembly GCA_019776745.2 of Taxus chinensis. Classification (NCBI taxonomy): domain Eukaryota; kingdom Viridiplantae; phylum Streptophyta; class Pinopsida; order Cupressales; family Taxaceae; genus Taxus; species Taxus chinensis. Next base: position 115,013,246 of record CM034152.1, on the reverse strand, counting down.
ATAGTCTTATGGTAACAATCCACTCTGGCTCTATGTACAAACAACCAATCCATGCCCAAGATGACTCCATATGAACCCAACGAAAGGATATGAAGATCTGAGGTAGTGGTGAAGGGTCCCAAATCCACTACAAACTCCTCAACTAAGGAGTCTACATAGATCTTGGCTCTAGAAGCCATCTCAATGTCCCAACTAAGACCCTGCCTAATTTCTACCAACCTACATCGCTATACCAAAGATGGTGCAATAAAAGAATCCAGAAGAACCATAATCAAATAGAATGGAGGTAGGAACATCACCAATGCTACTTGTCTTCTCAATCACGGTACTCTAGTGCTCGGCTTGGCGGCTCTCGACCACTGCATAGATATGATGATCACACACCATGTACACCAATAGTAGGCTCTGACATCTGTGTCTTACCCTTGTTACTAGGGTTCTATGGGCAGTCTCTCCAAAAATGTCTAGCAACACCACAACTAAAACAACCTTACCCGATCCTCTCCCATGAGTAGTAGGTCCCACTAGTATTCTAGAGGTCTATGCTGTGGATCCTGATGATCCAGCTATGGACTGCTGAGGTCTCTGATGACAAGAGCTCCTGCTGACTAAGATCTAGGTGTACCCTGTGTCCTAATGGGACCCTTAGGAGGAGGCCCCATACTCTAACCCCTCATGGTGCATCAAATATCTATGGAGGTCTATACTGTGGGCAAGACTGCTACTCCTGCTACTATAGTTTAAAGGATGACCATGATGAAACCTCTCCACCAAGAGGAGCAGGATTCGACCCCCTCGATTTGTTGTCCTGCATCTACTAGATGCAGCTCCATACTCTATCTCTGGCCTACTATGTCTTTCCCAGAGTATCCTCTACTATGTAGGCCTTCTCAATGACCTCAACTAATGTTTCTGCAGACAAAATGGATACACACTGCACCACCCACATCTACGTTCAGGCCCCAGATGAACCTATGAATCCATATGTATTCATCCTACATATAGTCGACATATTAGAGTAGATCTAGAAATTGACTCTCATACTCAGCTACAATCAAAGTTTCCTATCAGAGGTCATGAAACTTGTCTATCGTCTAATTAAATGAACCTTCGAGATAAGCACCTGCTCCTGAACCGCTCCCTGAAAGAGATCCTAGGAAACCATCTTTGAATCAACGTGGATCTTCTACTCCTTGGTCCTCCACTAGACACCTGCCCCATCCTTCAAAATATGGATTGCAACACGAGCTTTCATGTTGCTAGTACAAGGGTAGAGCTTGAAGCTTTACCTCAAGCTCACTAACCAAGCCTCTGCATGAAATCCACCTGTATCTCTAGAATAGTGAGATGGTCATAGCTTCAGGATCTCCTTGATATGGTCGGCAGCTGTAGTCTGGTGACCCCTAGGCCTCTCTGCATGCTCATCTCTAAGCCTATGGCTCCAAGACCTATCCTTGTGTCCAAACATTCGGTCTCCCTATCCCCTCTATGGTGACTCTTCTCTACCTAACTCCGCGTGGGAGTTATCTCCTCTATACTCCTTGCTTTGTCAAGGAGATGCATGAGCCTCAATGGATGGCTCCCTATCATGTCTAGCTAACTTTCCTCCTACGTACCCTCCACGTAAAGTGTATTAACATCCTGAAGCATCTGTAAAATATGAGGTAGGATGGCTACTACAGTATGATCTAGAGGTGGTAAGTCTAGATCTATGTGAAAGGACCCCTCGTCTTGTCTATGCCTCCTCCATAGCCAAGGCAAGAGTTAGTTTGTTATTCTAGGTTTTATTCAGTTTTCCATGTTTACTAAAATATGTAATTTTCAAACAAGGTTGTTTCTAGGTTTAAAAGTGTGCTAGGTTTAATATTCATGTCTCAAGTTTTCTAGTGTGCCCAAGGGTCCAAGATTTGAACCCACAGCTCTGATACCAAGTTGTAACACCCGCTAAAATGACCACTCAAGACCCAAGAACAACCTAGGTTTAGATAGAAAAATTATGGAATAATTTTTTTTCTTTCCTTTGAAAAGCGTGACCACTACCAGGCTTTAAGCAACAATTGTCACAACAAATATTCAAAGTCAATTATAATTAATAAATAAAATTTTCCCGTTATAACAAATATTAAATCCACATCACAAAATTAATGAGTGTAATTAATCCAATATAGTTAAATTTCTCTTAGGTGTTAATTTAATAAATAATTAAATTAACACTATATTTAAATGTTCCTTAATTAATTTTAGAGGGTCAAAGGGGCCAAAACAATTAAATGCCCAAGGTATTTAATTTTACTAGGTCTAAACAATAACCAAGGTCCTATTTACATGGGTTAGAAAAAAAACATTCTCTTATCCCCTAGTGTGACCCTTCAAAAAGGTCAACCCATGGTCTAGAGTTACTCATGTAAGTTAAAAAGGGGTAATTTCCCACTTACCCACTCTCAGACTCATCTTTGCACTTCAAACTAATTTTTCACATATTTAACACTTAAAGTTTCCAAAAAACATTTCCATTAGATAGGAAATTTCTTCCCCTTTCCAATGATATAAAGAAGTCCTCATAACTCTTCATATTTCTTAAGTTACAGGCCGACAGACCAGGAAATTTTTTCAAAGGCCTTGGGAGAAAATTTTTTCCAAAGGCGGGCCTGCGGGGAGACTTAAGATTTTTCGCCCTTTTTCAAAAAGGTAGAGTTTGAAGGTGCGGGCCTGTTAACCCATGGAAGTATATTTTTTTTTTCAAAATCAAAGGATGCGGGGCCGCGGAGGAACTTATGACTTTTTGCATTCTTGCAACAAGTACCCTAAGTAATTTTCGGGCCCGCGGATCTGATTTGCAAAAATTTCCTCTTTTTTTTTTACAGCTAGTTTTTTTTTTGAAACCAACTGAAGTAAAAAACTTCAGAAGGCCATAAATTTCGACTGGAAGCTTAGATTTGGGAAAATGAGGACTTTTTGGAAAGGGTCTGGAACTCCACTTTGCATGGGAAACTTCAAAATTCATTTTCATCAAACTTAGATGGGTGAATTTTAAGAAAACATCTTTCCTACCATAAAAATATGAACTAAACTTTTTCAACTGCCAGAATTGGTCTAATTCACTATTCTTTCTCCTTCAACACCCCAAACAGGCATGGAGAAACATACTTGAAATATTTCTAATGGATTGCAAGGATTAATTGATTACTGTTGAGATTTCAATACAAATTTCTTTTCTTTTATGTGAAACTGCATTATTATATCCTCTTTTCCCGATTACTGGAGTTCTGAATAAATTACTAGGGAAATGCAGTTGTTTTATGATGTGCTTTATTCATCCTTAGTTCATTCCAAGGTTTCATTTTGTCTTTCAAGTTGCAGAGTACTCTGTATATTTTCTAATATTTATTTGCAGGCTTTACAAAGAATCCAAATGGAAAAACATACTTAAGCCCAATTGATCTACTTTTCGTTATCATACTTTAGATATTTAAGTTCATTCCATTCCAATTTTACAATGCTTAACTTTACTTCAATCCATGCATGAAAACCCAAAATATAGTTCTACTTTCAAAACATGCATTTCGAATCAAACAGAGAATGTAATATTTCTTCATACGTATATCTTTTTTTTTTTCAAACAGAGATTTCACAATATATTTCAAACACAGATTTCAAATGAAAACCATACCATTTGTGGTAATTAAAACAAATTCTATTGAACTCCAATAATTCTTTTACAACTTCCTTTTTTCGTTCATCAAATACAACTTACAAAATATACATCTCTCACATTCAAAGGTAGGTTCCATTTCCAAAATAGAGCAACTTTCCACCACAAATAATGTTACAATGCCATCCACTTGAAGTGGGAAATTTCACAATAAGGAACCCAAGGAGAAACTACAAAATTTTGTCTTCATCCTCAGCTCTAGAACAACAACAAGAAGATCCACCATATATCTTTTGATCACAACAAAAAAAGAGGAGAGGCAACACTCTCCACCCAACCAAGAATTCCAATGAAGAGGAGAATTCGTCCTCCTCATTGGCCCCTGAGCCCCAACCACAAAGCAATAAGAAATGTATTTCAACTCATGGCAACAAACTGACATCCACAACACAAAAATAGTTTGCACAAATAGAAGACAGTCCAAATACATACTGTAGTTTACAACCACAGAAGAACAAGAACCAATACTCTGGCTTCATCATGCACAAGCCAAAGGAGCAAGACCTATGGGGGAAGCTTATTATACCTCCCAATGGGGAAATGAGTGTCCACCTTAAAATAAACCCACCAATATATATATATATATATATATATATATATATATATATATATACATATATATACATACATATACCCCCCCTACTTTCCCTTATGCCTCCCCCAAGTACCCCTTATACCTCCCATTCTCTTATGCCTCCCCACACTCTTATGGCACCCCATAACGAGTAAAGAAATGTAAGCTATTTCTTTTACAAGGTGGAACCCAATCCCAAACTCCCTCCACAATAACACTTATACCTCCCCAAAACTCTTATGCCTCCCCACAAGAGATCCCCATAGTCTTCTCCCACACCATACCTAGGAAATCTACCCAACCAGCCAACAACATACCAAAATATTCAAGCATTCACATATGCATAAATAAAAGGAGAACATTATAAAGAGCCAAGATCCTACCTCTCCATGGTAGATTTTTCTCCAAAGGTTCAACAACAAGCTTTTTCCAATCCAAATAGTCCAAAAGCTCCAACAATCCACAATCATTCAACAAAATATCTAACTCTCTTCAAAATTACAAGAGCTCAAAACCAAAAAAAGTAACCAAAAATGAAGTCACCAAAGGAAGTAACCCCCTCCAGTCACCCCCAAAACAACAAAAGAATTCAAATAAATAGAAAAGGGAGGGAGGAGGATGAGGTGGCTCCATGTAGGATGCCACATCACTCATCCTCCACTCCACCTCACAAGTCAACTTCAAACTCCAAAGCAAAATTAAAAAGGTGGGTGAATGAATGACATTTTACTTACACACACACAATCCAAGTCCACACCCCAAGGACCAAAATTAATTTCATGCAAGAAGGTGCAAAAAAAGACTTACAACTTGCCTTCCCAAAATACATAATAAGGCCTAGTTTTGACTCCCCAACTCATAGGTAGGGTTGGTGTATCAATTTAAGAGGTGTGGGACAAGTTTAACTTGTCCCACAAGCCTCCAAAATCAGCCCCTAAGGACAGATCCGAATTTCAAAAGGAAGGTGGAGTGTTTCACACTCAAAATTACTTACACATTACTTACAACACATAATCCAAGAGCCATCAGCATCTAACAAATGCATTCTTTTGACCCATTTTAATTTATTTAACAACATGATTACTCACTAATCTAGACACAAATAAAATAAATAATAAAGGGGAAAATACATCACTAAAATCCACATACTAAATTTAAACAAAGGAACTAAATAAAAGAATACACATAACCCCTTGGTCACATTCGAAGGTGATTCCCCCCCATGGGGACCCCTAACATCAATTCAAACACACACACATAACAAATACACATTGCCATGGTGACCCTTGTTGAATTCATTTAGGATTCCAATGTGGTTGGTCTCCAATCCCCCGATGTTTGTTGTGACATGTTTACCTGAAAAACACAAATACCTCCTTCGGCCTTGTGGCCGCATCAAATCATCTAAAATAATTATATAATAATCTCCAAGTTCATATATATATATATCCAAACATCATCAAGCAAGTAATGACATCATTTACAATTTCCTCAATAACCATATGATCATAAAATTAGTTCAATTTTCTAGGTTTACTCAATATGACAACATATCACATGTATGAAAATATATATATATACCATGTCAAGCATTGTATCAACATAAATATAAAATGTCTCTAATAATCCACATGCATCATATATGAATCAAATCAACCATAATCCATGATCTCTAATGTTTGACATCATACCAACTTGAAAGCTACAGTAATGTCCATAAGTATAGTCGACAGTATCATAATCAATAACAAAAGGTGTCAAAGGGATGTAGGCACTACATGCTCCTCCCTTTAGACTCAACTTTCTCGTAGAAGTCACTTAAATAGGTGTGGAAACTGAACTTGTAGAAAAGTAGGATCCTCTCATGTAGCCACAGTCTCATCATATTTTCCCATTGCAGTCGAACCTGGTCAATATTTCTACCTCAAAGGTCCTGGGTCCTGTACTCTATAATGTGAATGGGCTCCACCATCACCTAACCTTGATCCTGCACCTACAATGAGGTCTAATCTAGCACATGAGAAGGATCTGTAATATATCTTCTAAGTACAAAAACATGAAACACATCATGGATGCGAGACAAGCTAGGTGCAATGCTAGATGCTAGGCCAAAGGACCGATACACTCCAAAATATCAAAGGGGCCTATGAATCTAGGATATAACTTAGAACCTTTTCCGTAAAGGATAGGGATCTTATGTGGTCTAACACGAAGGAAAACCTTCATGCCCACATCAAAACTATGGTCGGTCCTATGTTGATCTACGTACTTATTCGATCTATCTTGTGTCTCCTGCAGTCTCTATCTGATCATAACCACCTACTACTCCATATCCTGTAATAAAGTTGGACAAAGAGAAACCATGTCCTCTAGCCTATCTCATCTAAGAGGTGTCCTGCACTCTCTACCATACAAATCCTTAAAAAGAGTCATGCCTATCGAACTCTAAAAAATTTTATTGTAGGAAAACTCCACCAAGTACAAATACTCCTCCCATCTTGACTAGTGATCCATAACATACATCCTAAAAATGTCGTCTAGGATATGATTCACCCCGCTCAGTCTGTCCATCTGTCTCAGGGTGATACACCATGCTGAAATTGATCATTATCCCGAGAGGCATGCTGCATGGTAGTCCAAAATTAGGAAGTGTATAGAGGATCATGGTCACAAATGATCTTCTACAAAATCCCGTACAATCTGAAAATCTCATCAAGTTATACCCGAATTACTTCACTATCTGTATAGGTGGTCTTCACTGGACAAAAATGAGCCACTTTCTGTCAATTTATCCACCACGACCATTATGGTATCATGGTGGTATCTCGACATCGGTAGCCCATCAATGAAGTTCATGGAAATGGTGTCCCATATCCATTTCGGTATAGCATGCGGAAAGAGAAGGCCAACTACATGACGATGCTCAGCCTTCACTTTCTAACAGTCTATATAGAGTGACACAAACTGAGCTACATCTCCATGAAGTCTCCTCCAGTTATACAACTTTATCAAGGTGGCGAGCATCTTCTTCACCATGGGATGGGCCGAATAGGGTTCACGAATCTACCTCTGTCAAGATGTCCTACCTCAAGCCTCTATCTTTAAGAACATAAATATGGTCTCTGTGCCTGAGAAGGCCATCCACCTCCAATGAAAACCCATCAAAATTCCCCTCCAGGGGTCTCTAAGACTCAATCTATGCTCTAGTTGTAATGTAGAAACTGTCATGAGGAAGCTGTTGTAGGATCCTACTCCATGAAATTTATGCTCACTGAGGTGGCCTTAACCACATATATCTGTCTGCATAGAGCATCTACAACCACATTATTCTTCCCCTTCACATGCTCTATCTTCATATCATACTCACAAAGCAAGTCCATCCTACATCGCTGATGTCCTTTGAGATTGGGCTGCGTGAAGAGGTGGCGAAGACTCAAGTGATCAGTCCTGAGTGTGAATCTTCAACCAAGAAGGAAATATCTCCATTGAGCTAAGGCATGCACAACTTCCGCAAGATCAAGATCATGATCCAGATAGTTGAGCTCATAATCCTTGAGTTTGTGAGACTCAAAAGAAAATACTCTACCCTCCTACATCAACACACCTCCAACTCCTACCAAAGAAGCATTCGTGTATACGAAAAAATCACCCTGTGGATCTGGCACTGCAAGAATAGGCACTATTGTGAGGCATTCCTTTAGTGTCTTGAAGGCTTTCTCACATCTGTTTGACCAAATAAACTTCTTCCCTTTCTGCTGAAGGGAAGTGATGGGGTGCGTAACCTGAGAGAAGTCCTAAACGAATATCTTGTAATAACTTGCTAAACCCATGAAGTTGTGCACCTTTGTCACACTAGTGGGTGCTGGAAAATACAAAATAGCTCAAATATTGGAAGGGTCGACTCTGATACCTTCCCTAGAAATGATGTGGCCCAAATACTGCACATCTGTCTGAAAGAACATACACTTCTCCAAGTTCCTGTAAAGTTGCTTCTCACGAAGACACTCAAGGACATGACGAAGGTGCCCCTTGTGCTCCTCACACGTACATGAGTAAATAAAAATTTCATCAAGGAAGAGTAGCATGAAGCAGTCCAAGAATGTTTTGAACACCCCATTCATCAAGATCATAAACACTTCGGGGACATTCGCCAAACCAAAAGGCACCACTATGAACTCGTAGTATCCATATCTCATAGGGAAGGCAGTCTTATCAATGTCTACCTGCGTAATCCTCAACTGATGATAACTTGAATTAAGGTCTACCTTGGAGAAAATTGTTTCCCCCCTTCATATGATCAAACAAATCATCAATGTGCAGAAGGAGGATAATGATTATTGATCGTTACTTTGTTCAGCTAGCGGTAATAAGTACATAACCACAGAGATCCATCCTTTTTCTTTACAAATATCACCAATGCACCCCAAGGGGATACACTACGATGGATTATGACTTTCCCCAAAAGTCCCTCTAGCTGCAAATTGAGCTCGTAGAGCTCAGGGGTGGTCATCCAATAAGATGCTTGTGAGATAGGCTCTACTCTTAGAACTAGATCTATATGAAAATATACCTCATTTAGGGGTGGTAACCCTGGTAGCTCCCCTAGAAATACATCAGAAAAATCTCTCAAAATGGGATGGTCATCAAACAATGGTCCACTAGACTCATCCTCTGATCTATCACTAACTGTGAAAACATACATCTGACAACCCCATCGCACGCACCGTTTAAGCTACATGGTGGAGATGGTGTAAATGAAAATGGGTCTCCTAACCCACACTATCACTGAATAAACTCTTAGATCATCTGTTCAAGATATAATATTATGGTAACAATCCACTCTGGCTCTGTGTGGAGACAGCCAATCCATGCCCAAGATGAATCCATACAAACCCAACGGAAGGATACGAATATCTGAGGTAGTGATGAAGGGTCCCAAATCCACTACACACTCCTTAACTAAGAAGTCTAGAGAGATCTTGGCTATAGAAGCCATCACGATGTCCCAACAAAGACCCCGCCTAATTTCTACTAGCCTACATCACTCTACCAAAGATGGTGCAATAAAAGAATTAGAAGAATAAGAATCAAATATAATTGAGGTAGGAAAACCACCATTGCTACTCGTTGTTTCAATCATGGTACTCTGGTGCTTTTGCCTAGTGGCTCTCGACCGCTGCACAGACTCGATGACCGCACCCCATGTCACCAATAGTAGGATCTGAGATCTACGCCTTACCCTTATTACTAGGGTTATGTGGGTAGTCTCTCAAAAATGTCCAGCAACACCACAACCAAAAAGACTTCCCGATCCTCTCCCATGAGTAGCATGTCCTTCTAGTACTCTAGAGGTCTATGCTATGGATCCTGATGATCTAGCTGTAGACTGCTGAGGTCTTTGCTGACAAGATCCTTCTGACCGAGCTCTCGGTGCACCCTTTGTCCTAATGGGAAACCCTAGGAGGAGTCCCCATACTTTGATTCCTCATTGCATAAAATATCTGTGGAGGTCTATACGGTGGATGAGACTACTATTGATGCTACTGTTGTGGTCTAAAAGATGACTATGATGAACCCTATCCATCTGATCCCCTGTTGTCTTGCATTTACTGGATGCACATCCATACTCTGTCTCTGGCCTATTGTGTCTTTCCCCAAGTCTCCTCTGCTATGTAGGCCTTCTCAATGGCCTCAAATACTATCTACAGATAAGGGATACACACCACACCACGCACATCTACGTTCGGGTGCCAGATGAACCTATGAATCTGTACATATTCATCCTGCATGTAGTCAACATACTGGAGCAGATCTAGAAATTGACTCTCATACTCAGCTACTGTCAAAGATGCCTGTTGGAGGTCGTGAAACTTGTCTATCCTCTGCTGAATGAACCTCCGAGATAAGTACCTGCTCCTGAACTGCTCCTCAAATAGCTCCCAGGTAAATGTCTTTGAATCAACATGGAGCTTCTACTCCTTGGTCCTCCACCAGACACCTACTCCATCCTTCAGAAGATGGATCGCAACATGAGCTTTCGTGTTACTAGTACAAGGGCAGAGCTTGAAGCACCCGCTCAAGATCACTAACCAGGCCTTTGCATGAAATCCACCTGTATCCCCAGATTAGTGAGATGGTCGTAGCTTCAAGATCTCCCTAATATGGTTAGTAGTTGTAGTCTGGCAACCCCTAGGCCTCTCTGCATGCTCATCTCTAAGCCTAGGGCTCCGAGACCTATCCCTGTGTCCAGAAATCCTGTCTCCATGTCCCCTCCATGGTGACTCTGCTCTTCCTGAATCCACGTGGGAGTTCTCTCCTCTATACTCCTCGCTGTGTCGAGGAGATGCATGAGCCTCAATGGATGGCTCCCTATCATGTCTAGCTAACCGTCCTCCTATGGACCTTCTGCGTAAAGTGGCATTAACATCCTGAAGTGTCTATAAAATCTGAGGTAGGATGGCTGCTACAAGTATGATCTTGAGGTGGTAAGTCTAGATCTATGTGAAAGGACCCCTCGTCTTCTCTGCGTCTCCTGCACAAACCAAGGCAGAGTTAATTTTTTATTCTAGGTTTTATTCATTTTTCCATGTTTACTAAATATGTAATTTTCAAACAAGGTTGTTCTCTAGGTTTAAAACTGTGCTAGGTTTAATATTCATGTCTCAAGTTTTATAGTGTGCCCATGTTAGGAAATCAATTATTTAGTGCTCCACGACTCTGTTAATACCAAGTTGTAATTCCTGCTAAAATGTACCACTTGAGACCCAAGAACAACCTATTGTTATAGATAGACAATAATGTATGGAATAGGATTTTTCTTGTTTACGTTTCCTTTAAAAATACGTGACCACTACAAGGCTTTGAGCAACAACCGTCACAACAAAGATTCAAAGTCAATTATAATTAATAAATAAAAGTTTTCCCGTATATAACAAATATTAAATCCACATCACAAAATTAATGAGTGTAATTATTATCCATGTATAGATTAAATTTCTCTTAGGTGATTATATTTAATAAATAATGTAAATTAACACTATATCTGCTTATAATGTTCCTTAATTAATTTTAGAGGGTCAAAGCGACTTAAGATACAATTAAATTCATCAAGGTCCATTTAATTTTACTAGGTCATAATTCAATAACCAAGGATCCTATTAGAGTCATGGGTTAGAAAAATTTCAAACATTATCTTAATGCCCTAGCGCGAAGTCTTCAAAAAGGTACAACCCATGCTCTAGAGTTACTCATGTAAGTTAAAAAGGGGTAATTTCCCACTTACCCACTCTCAGACTCATCTTTGCACTTCAACTTGATTTTTCACATATTTAATGCACTTAAGGTTTCTAGAAAACATTTCCATTAGATAGGAAATGTATTCCCCTTTCCAATGATATAAAGAATTCCTCCTAACCAGGGTTCATTTTAAGAGACCTCTTGGAAATCGGAGGTGAAGAATACCTGTGAATATCCCCGGAACCGGTTTCGCGGGAAGGAAAACTTTTTGGGGGTTGTATGAAAAAATTTTGCCTGATTGTCAAGTGCTGCGACAGAAGGCTACAGACACGTGATGGGAGATTTTGCTATTGTACGTCAAAAAAATGCATTGACGTGCGTCAATGCATTTTTTTTGATGTGCGATAGCAAAATCTGCATGTCGCGCAATCTGCAACCTCCGACCTCTGCTTTCTCATCAAAAAATCTCCGTGTCGCTGCATCAAAAAACTCTTTGTCGTGCATCTACTATGCGTCAATATCTGTTGTACCTCCTTTTCATGCATCAACTATCCATCAAGGTCACGCGTCAACAAATAACCCTCATGTGATTCACGTTGATCAATAGAACTTGTGTGTACGTAAGCGTCAACAACCGTAATGACGCGTGTCACTGAGGTTATGTTGACGCGCGTCAATGCATTTTTTTTACGCGCGATAGAAAAATATCCTGTCGCGCATCTGCAGCCTCCGACCTTTGCTTTCTCATCAAAAAATCTCCATCTCACACATCAACAAACTCTTTTTCATGCGTCTGCTATGCGTCAATATCTGTTGTACCTACACTTGTCGCGCGTCAACTATCTGTCAAGTGTCACATGTCAGATCAAATAACCCTCATTGACGACATGCGTAAACAGACCTCTTTGATGCACGTCAACCAAGGTTGTTGATGGGCGTCAATGAGGTCTGTTGATGGATCCATCTAATGAGGTCATATTGACGCGCGTCAATGCATTTTTTGTTGACGCGCGATAGCAAATATCCTATCGCCTGTCTGTAGCCATCTGCCCCTCTTCTTGCTCATCGAACACAAATCTCCATGTGGACTCGTCAATTCAAACTCTTTGTCATACGTCTACTATGCATCAATGGTATCTGCAGCTATCTCCTTGTCTACAATACCCTCCTTGTCATCACGTCAATAGACTATACCCCCTTGTCGCGTAAGTCTATAATACGGGAAATTAGTATCATAATTGTATGAAAAATGTGAAGTCTGAAGTGTTCTACCTAAGCGAATAATGATGCGAGTTTTATATAGGGGATATTTGGTCGATAGGGTAGGCAAAGCTGACCCCTAAAAAACCATTAAAGTGTGATATTTTTGAGGTCACAACAGTTAAGCATTCGACCCAAGTGCCAAAAACATCTCATAAGGTTTTCAATAAAATTTTCCCTGCTCCTAACTCTTCATATTTCTTAGATGGTTACAGGTTCGACGGACCTTGTATAGGATAATAGTGTCTTGTCCATTATAGTTACGGGCCTGTTGAATTCTGGGGAAGAAAATTTTCCCAAAGGTGGGGCCGATGGGGAGTCATTAAGAAATGTCAAAATAGGTGATTTTAGGATTGTCATCATTGTCCAATCAAGTGTCAAGAGTGAAAAATTGTAAAAATAATTTATTTATTTTTTTGCCCGCATTTCAATTTTGGATGCATTTTCACTTGTACGCAACATCCAAATTATTGAAGGTATTTTGAGCTTCATGATCACATTCGGCTGAACTAGCAGCATGAGTACTGGAGGATATTTTTTTTCAGTCAAAAAAGCACGAAGGATGTGGACTTTCTGAGTTGTAGGATTTCCATGATTCTTTTTCAATGTTCCATTTTTGAGGAACTTGTGAATTTTTTTCATTCTTGGTATTTCCTAAAATTCCCTAAAGGAAAAGCATAATACCCAAAAGAAAAGCATCAAGTAATTTTGTTGGGTTGTTGGTTGTCCTGTAAAACCATCCATGTTGGATCCATATTGATTTGGTTGTCCTAAAAATTTCCTGCACGGGCGGCATTTTTTTTTCCCCATGTTTGCAGTTAGGAAATTTTTTTAAATTGTTAATATAACCAATTGTTATGTAACAATGAAGTAAAAAGATATTTATGGAGGAGTGGTTGTAGCTTCAAAAGGCCATAACTTTCGATTGTATTTTTGAGTGATTATATTGAAGATTGTTTGCATGGTCAACCCAAGAAGCCCATCGGATTTGGGAAAATGAGGACTTTTTGGAAAGGGTTTTCACAACAAAGATTCAAACTCAATTATAATTAATAAATAAAAATTTTCCATTATAATAAATATTAAATCCACATCACAAAATTAATGAGAACTCCACTTTGCATGGGAAACTTCAAAATTAATTTTAATCAAAAAAAAACCAAGGTCATAGATTTCTTTTATCCCCTAGGTGAATTTAGAGTTAAGAAGTTAATGACTCATTTCCTTCAACCTAATTTTTCACATATTTAACATAATTAAGGTTTCAGAAAACAAAAATATGAATAAAGAAGAACTTTTTTTCTTAACTGCAGACCTGGGGAGAATTGGTCTAATTCGCTATTTTTCCCAAATTTCTCCTTCAACACCCCAAACAGGCGTGGGCCTGCGAGGCCGTGGAGAAAATTTTTTCATACTTGAAAAAAAATTCCTCTTTTTTTTATTAGTTTTTTCTAATGTAAAAACTTCATAAAGATTTTCAACTGGAATCTCGGAAGAGGATTAATTCCACTTTGCATTACTGTTGGTGAGATTTCAATACGAATTTCTTTTCTTTTGAGGAGAAACATGTGAAATATTTCTATGGATTGCATTATTGATTACTATTGAGATTTCCTTTCTTTTCTTTTCTGTGACATTGATTATTTTTCCTGGAGTTAGAGTGAATAAATTACTAGGGCAATGCAGTTGTTTTATGATGTGCTTTAATCATCCTTAGTTCATTCCAAGGTTTCATTTTATCTTTTAAAGTGCAAAGTACTCTGTATATTTTCTAATATTTATTTATAGGATTTATAAAGAATCCAAATGGAAAAACATACTTAAGCCCGAATTGATCTACTTTTCGTTATCATACTTTAGATATTTAAGTTCATTCCATTCCAATTTTACAATGCTTAACTTTACTTCAATCCATGCGTGAAAACCCAAAATATAATTCTAATTTCAAAACATGCAAATTCGAATGAAACAAAGAATGTAATATTTCTTCATACGTATTTCTTTTTTTATATTTTCAAACAGAGATTTCACAATATATTTCAAACACAGATTTCAAATGAAAACCATACCATTTGTGGTAATTAAAACAACTTCTATTGAACTCCAATAATTCTTTTACAACTTCTTTTTTCGTTCATCAAATACAACATACAGAATATACATCTCTCACATTCAAATGTAGGTTCCATTTCAAAAATAGAGCAACTTTCCACCACAAATAATGTTACAATGCCATCCACTTGAAGTGGGAAATTTCACAATAAGGAACCCAAGGAGAAACTACAAAAAATTTCTTCATCCTCAGCTCCAGAACAACAACAAGAAGATCCACCATATATCTTTTGATCACAAAAAAAAAATGGAGAGGCAACACTCTCCACCCAACCAAGAATTCTAATGAAGAGAATAATTCGTCCTCCTCATTGGCCCCCGAGCCCCAACCACAAAGCAATAATAAATGTATTTCAACTCATGGCAAAAAACTGGCTTCCACAACACAAAAATAGTTTACACAAATAGAACACAGTCCAAATACATACTACAGTTTACAACCATAGGAAGAACAACAACCAATACTCAGGCTTCATCATGCACAAGCCAAAGGAGCAAGACCTATGGGGGAAGTTGCTTATACCCCCCAATGGGAAAATGGGTGTCCACCATAAAATAAACCTGCCAATATATATATATATATATATGTATGTATGTATGTATGTATGTATGTATGTATGTATGTATGATTTCAAAAACCCTACTTACCCTTATGCCTCACTCAAGTACCCCTTATACCTCCCATTCTCTTATGCCTCCCCACACTCTTATGGAACCCCATAATGAGTAAAGAAATGCAAGCTATTTCTTTTACAAGGTGGAACCCAATCCCAAACTCCCTCCACAATAACTCTTATGCCTCCCCACAACTCTTATGCCTTCCCACAAAAGATCCCCATAGTTTTCTCCAACACCATACCTAGGAAATCTACCCAACCAGCCAACAACATACCAAAATATTCAAGCATTCACATATGCATAAATAAAAGGAGAACATTATAAAGAGCCAAGCTCCTACCTCTCCATGGTAGAGTTTGCTCCAAAGGTTCAACAACAAGCTTTTTCCAATCCAAATAGTCCAAAAGCTCCAACAATCCACAAGCATTCAACAAAATCTCTAACTCTCTTCCAAATTATAAGAGCTCAAAACCAAAAGAAGTAACCAAAAATGAAGTCAACAAATGAAGTAACCCCCTTTCATAACCCCCAAAACAACAAAAGAATTCGAATAAATAGAAAAGGGAGGGAGGAGGATGAGGTGGCTCCATGTAGGATGCCACATCACTCATCCTCCAATCCACCTCACAAGTCAACTTCAAGCTCCAAATAACAATTAAAAAGGTGGGTGAATGAATGACATTTTACTTACACACACACAATCCAAGTCCACACCCCAAGGACCAAAATTAATTTCATGCAAGAAGGTGCAAAAAAAGACTTACAACTAACCTTCCAAAATTACATAATAAGGCCTAGTTTTGACTCCTCAACCCATAGGTAGGGTTGGTGTAACAATTTAAGAGGTGTGGGACAAGTGAACTTGTCCCACAAGCCTCCAAAATCAGCCCCTAAGGACATATCCGAATTTCAAAAGGAAGGTGGAGTGTTTCACACTCAAAATTACTTACACATTACTTACAACACATAATCCAAGAGCCATCAGCTCTAATAAATGCATTCTTTTGACCCATTTTAATTTATTTAACCACATGATTACTCACTAATCTAGACACAAATAAAATAAATAATAAAGGGGAAAATACATCACTAAAATCCACATACTAAATTTAAACAAAGGAACTAAATAAAAGAATACACATAACCCCTTGGTCACATTCGAAGGTGATTCCCTCCCATGGGGACCCCTAACATCAATTCATACACACACACAAACAAATACACGTTGCCATGGTGACCCTTGTTGAATTCATCTAGGATTCCAATGTGGTTGGTCTCCAATCCCCTGATGTTTGTTGTGAAAAGTTTACCTGCAGAACACAAATACCTCCTTTGGCCTTGTGGCCACATCAAATCATCCAAAATAATTATACAATAATATCCAAGGTCATATATATATAAATCCAAACATCATCAAGCAAGTAACAACATCATTTACAATTTCCTCAATAACCATATGATCATAAAATTAGTTCAATTTTCTAGGTTTACTCAATATGACAACATATCACATGTATGAAAAACATATATATATATATATATATATATATATATATATATATATATATATATATATATATCACTGTATCAACATCAATATAAAATGTCTCTAATAATCCACATGCATCATATATGAATCAAATCAACCACAGTCCATGATCTCTAATGTCTGACATCATACCAACTCGAAAGCTATAGTAATGTCCATAAGTATAGTCAACAATATCATAATCAATAACAAAATGTGTTGAAGGGAAGTGGGCACTACAATGCACAAATCTTATAATAGGGTTGAGTGTTTCATTTAAATCTCTTTATTAAATTTACAAGGTAATAATACGACACACTAATTAATTAATCTTTTATTGAACACTGAAAATGCACTGAAAGATTTTAAATTCAAATTCATTTAGCATACATATCTAACTTTTACAGTACAAAATTTAAGGATCAAGATAACACCCATGTGTAGAGGAACATTTCTCTTAAACCCTAACATTTGACATTTTACTGAACTTTAATTATAAACCTTTTCATACTTTGCAAATGGTGAAATATTCTCTATAGTTTCATTTAACATATATATATATATATATATATATATATATATATATATATATATATATATATCCAGCCTTTTACCATACATAAATATGAATTAAAAAAGGACCTGTGATTAAATGCCCATTTTCCAAGGTATCCCTAAAACTAGCATCTCATACATATTACCAAACTTTGGATATAAACATTTATGTGACATGGAAATACATTATACATATATACATTCTACAATGACCTATATAAATTGCAATAATAAACAATGAATTACACCATGCCTTTTTGTCATCTTTCTTGCATCCTATAAAACCATGTGAGCATGAAATCAACGATAAATCACAGGCATGACATCCACCTAGATCTAGAAT
This sequence comes from Taxus chinensis, assembly GCA_019776745.2. Classification (NCBI taxonomy): domain Eukaryota; kingdom Viridiplantae; phylum Streptophyta; class Pinopsida; order Cupressales; family Taxaceae; genus Taxus; species Taxus chinensis. Next base: position 114,995,308 of record CM034152.1, on the reverse strand, counting down.
AATTAAGGTTTTTGGTGTCCATTTACATACTAATAATAATTTGCATTCGAAAGGAGATGGTTAGAGACACATATTTATTTCATTTCACTTCACTTCATTTTTTTTAACCAAGGACAAAGAAAGAAATAGGGAAGAAAGAGAAACACTATTTTGCCAAAATTTCAATTTCACACAACAAGTCACATGATAGAGTTTCAAATATTTATTTACAAGTGTCAACAAGTTTCCACGATGGTTTGGAAAACTGACAAGGGTTCTACAACTTTTTTTTAACATTTTCCCATTAGTTGTAAAAACACTCAACTTGGGCTCAAAGGCTAAGAAACCACTTTCAAACGTTGTCTTTCAGTGAGAAAACATACCACAGGTAAGTTTCTATGTGTCCTCGTATACACCGAGGATTCATAGCACCCGACGTAATTTAAAACTGGCGGATGGTTTACGATTGGCGACAAGTTTTTTGAGGCCATCGGTTGTAATTGAACTAGTTGCAAACGATCAAAATTTTTCTCGAGGGCTCATAAAACCATGTCCAAAACTAATGTTTGATGGATGAAAGCACAATAAAAAAATTCCTACAAGTTCCCCCATATATGGAGAATTCACCAGAGTTGACAGAACTGAGAACTAGTAAACTGTTTTCAATCGGCGATAGGTTTTCTAGAGCCACCAATCGTAATTGGTCCAGTTTTGACCTAGTCAAACTACGACTAGATGCTTATTAAATGCCTTTTACAAACTATCAAGAAGAGTATTTTTACCCAAACTGAAGGTCCCATGAATTTTTTTAGTAAATGTACTAGTGGTTTGCAAAGGCGGGAAAGTATTTCGTTGTTCAAGGTCCAAACGACGGGCTCATACGAAACCCAAATTGTTTAGTTTTAGTAGCTTCTTGAGAGTGTAAAAATGGGTCACAGGACTTATAGTGGAGTGGCAAAGAGATTACAAATAGTCTACTGGGGTCAATCTACAACTTGATGTGACTCTTCTCATATCAAGGAACACATACGACGCTTCACCTCTATTTTACGAGGTTCAAAAGGTTGTTTAGCAAGTCTCTAAACGTGGTGTTTTTCCAACTTTACAAGTAAAGAAAAAGGTTGTGTTTAGTTGAAAAATCATCTAACTCTCAAAAATATCAGCGGACATGAGCACTTGATTTGGATACCCAAGTTACATCATATGAGGTTATGGTGGCAACCATAGTTGATGTTCAAATGGTAAAATAATTTCAAAAATCACAAGGTGGGGTTTTATTGCTTTACACCATTTAAGTTTTGTTACATATATAATTGTAAAATTATTTAGCAGTTTAATGTTTCTAATATAATGCAAATGAAGAACCAACTTATGAAAATTATAGAAGATGGAGGTAAGGATACCACGCCTGAGGGACAATGAATCAGCCAAAGTGGCTCTAAACAAGCACAACGCGCACAAGCTACCACGGTCCGAAATGGTTGTCGTATTCATGGTAAAATGTGGCCAACTCATCCTCACCAAAGAAGTGCATCTTGGTCAATCATATCCACATGCAACCCCAGTATTGTGTTCTTATTTTACTTCTACACTGTGATCTACATATTGAAGCACCTCACATGGTTTTACGACCCTATTCCTCAACCCATTCCCGTATATCCCCATCAACCATGGCATTCCATGCGATGACATGTCTTTGAATGCCGTGTTTATCAAATACTCCATATGCTGTTCAATGGCCTCCTCTTTGAGAATGATGAATAAGTTGGATTGGTCAGTGCTTACACGTATTCGATGAAACAACAAAATAAAAACTCTCCATACTATCCATTCTTGCTGATTTTTTTTATGATTCCATATTTTTCATAATGTTTACTAGAACATTTGCAACTACAACGTCTAACAAAATTATATGGCTATAGTGTCTCAAGTTTGAGTCGGTGTCTATACCCCTGTTCCAAATATCCTTCATTTTTGGCATAATGCAAAGTAAAGTTTGAGCACGAAATCTGGCCATGAAATAAGTGTTGATTCAGTGGAAAATTGAACAGTTGTTGATGCTTGCAAATGATCTCACCCCTTTTTCCATAATGATATTCCTCAGATCTAGCGTGCCTTATGTCATGTTTTATATCTCCACGTATGTGGATGCTCTGAAGCTTTTATCCACCATTTGGTTGCCATGAATTAGTTTGCAGAACCATTGATCAAGCCATCACTTGAAGAAGTCTTTGAGCTTTCCCTATTTTCACCTGAATTCCTCTATCCAAATCTGAAAGCGTCTACCAATTAGGTGTAAAACTTAGGTTTTTGCCATGAACTTCCGAAGCTCGAGAATGATCACGTTTATATTTGTATGCCTTTGAAAATCCATTTCCATGGTCCCAAAATATGCTGAGGAACCATGATTCACTTGGATGTAGCTTCGAAGGATAATAATCCTTGAGCCTTATAAAATTAGAAATTTTGGGCATCAAATGGCGATTTTCTTGCATTTTTGATGGTCTGACAGGTGTAATTTTCCTTGTAAAATTATACATCTCAACATTTGGTGGAAACACGTGCCCTCTTTTGGTTGGTTAGTGGACAGTCGGAAAACTCTAAAAACTCTAAGGTTCACTTTCAACTTTTTTGGCAAAAAGGCTATTCCACATAGAGGAACGTAGCTTCGCTCAATTTGGATTGGTTCACCTTTTAGTACTTGGCCTTGGAGTTGTGCCAAGGGGACACGGCATGAAGCGGGTATTTTTGCTGAAATTTACCCAGACTTAGGTCAAATTTTTCATGTAGCCGGTATCAGTTTTGGTCGACCGCAGACTCGATGGCATATAATTGGTTACTCATTTGAGGATTTGAAGCAGCAGGGAAAAAGTCTTAACAATTGACCCCACAGAAGAGACACGTGGCAAAGCTTAAATGCTGGCTACGCTTTGTACTTAAACTTTTCAGAAGCAATTTGGATACTAATTCCCTTTTGGAAAACGTTGAATGAAGCCTGTGCTAAAATGGAGGGTCTCCACTCCTGGGCACCATCTCGATATTGAAGCCTTATGAAGACACGTGGAGATGCGCCTTTCGGGACACTTCCCATACTTATAGATTTTCAAGCAACTTTCTAAGAGGCATGGGGAGGCGGGCCATCAGGAGGCTTACACTCACTCTACCCCTTTGCTTGCCCCTTTTTAACGACCAATAGGAAACTATCATCAGACCCTAGAGCCGCATGGAACCTTTTGCTAGAGACCTAGTCAAATTTTTTATTAGAATCTGCCAGCTTAACGGCAAAGGTGTTGAGACTTTCGCACTTGGAAATTGGGAAAAATCTCTACTTTTGTGGAGAAAGGAGTTCAAAAGTGCACCATTGAGACACATGGAGGCTTCTGCTGGCTCCTTTTTTCACTGATACTTTTCAAACACCAAAAGGTGTTTTTCTTGGGCATAGGGTAAGTTGGAAAAAAATTCGCTTGTTCCAAAAAAGAGGTGAAAATTTCCTAATGTAGCTTCTCAATTGCCTTTGTGCTGAGGAACACTCGTGGACAACGTGTGATAGCCCCATGTGTCAAAGGCGGAGGGAAGGATCAATGGTTGATGTGCATTTCACCTTTTTCTCTGCCATTTTTTCTCTAAGACTCCTGGAGACACGAATACACATTGTTTTTCATCACTATTTGAAGGCCCATTATTAACTCGGATCTCCCATCTATGGACGGTGCCAAATGCAATGGATTTGAATCTAACGGCAACTGTGAGTCTAAGGATTGTTAAGTTTCTACCATATTTCTCCAAGTTGGAGCTCCTCAGGCACTTGCGTATTCTTATGATTTTTTTTACCAGAGGAGATGGATGTGGTGCAGAATTGTAGATGAAAGAGAGGGAAAAGGGATTAAATGATTTCTTTGGTGCAGGCACAAAGGATGGAAAATGTGTTGCCTCGAGAGTGAAAAAGATTACATGTCATTTCTAGTTGTGGAGAGTCTCTGAAAAATGATTAAAAAGGTGATTTCTCACATGACAAAATCAGAATGATTAAAAGGACTCCAGGAGGAAGTAGTTGTGCGCATAAGCATCTATATTCACTTAGTCGAAGTGCCCAATTGAATGCTGGAAATCAGTTGGACAGATTGGTCCACCTAGCACATTTGGATCTGAACCTTTGTTACAACATCCAATTATGGGAAACATGGTCAATTGGTCATAACACGCAAAGTTACCTCGAATATTTCTTATCTTTTGGGGGGGGGGGGAACTCTGTTGTGAGTAAAGTATGTATAAATTGCAATGAGAATACTCTTGCAAATGGTCCAAGTGTTAGAGTTTGGGACTGATTTTTCTAAGAGAAAATCTTGAGAGAACTCGTCCTTCATGAGAGACCAAAACTGAGATAACATGTTACTTTATTTCGTGTTATATTTTCTATCGTGTCAAGTTGGTTGCAGAGGTATAGCCATTGAGGAGGACTCAGATTGCTTTGGAAGCTTTACCCATGCTGATGAATCTAAGCAATTTTGAAGTTAATTTGTGTCCAATCTTGGGCAAAAATTGTGTCTTGCTTTGTTTCAGAATGTATGCAAATAGTTTTCTTTCATTCCTATTGCAATCTTACATTGAAATCTTTCTGAATTACACAAGATCTTATCCTTGTGATAGTTTGGCGGCATTTGCAATTTCATTTATTAGAAGATATTTCATTGGATAGTGAAATAAATAAATTTAAAATCACTGTGACTCCTAGCATGTCTATAAGATTGTTTGTTATTCTTTGAGGGTATCTTAGCTATGATGAAATAGAGGTTGATAATGTTGTTGGTTTGAAAATCTATTGGATAAGGCAGATCATGGGGAAATAGGCCAATAGTGTGCAGGGCATAGCCCTTCTTTGAGACAGTAAAGTGAAACTGGTTTATTGCTAATCTATCAAGCAAGAATCTGTGCAAATCTACACTATTCTAACTTCAGGGGTTTTGGGATCTCATCCCAGTAGAGGTAGTTCCAACAACGAACAAAAAGGTAGGAGGGAAGGAACGGAGGAAGGATAGATCTGAAGGAAGAAAAGAAATGAATTCCAAGACAGAAAGGTCAGAAGGTTTATGCTTTGGGCTGGTAGTAAACAGAGCCAAACTTACTTGCATAAACAAATAAAGCAATACTAATGAACATATGACGATAATAGAAATGAATCCAACATAATAAAAACATAGATCTAACTTAAGAAAGATCTGATGCAAATAACACATATATTGAGCACAAAGTCTTAACATATATATTAATATTTCTTCTGTTACAAGAAAACACAAAGTTTTTCTCTCTTCACTTCTCTTTTCATACAAAATATATCCACCTGGAATACAACAAGTATTCCAGTATTTATAGAAGGAGAAGAAGGAAAGAAGACAAAAACAAACCAACCACTATTTACAAAATATCTAAAAATTCAAAAGTTGACTTTGGGCAAGTTTTTGGATGGCAACATCCCATGATGCAACATGGATGATGTCATCGTAAATGCCAACATACTTTTTAAATATTTTTTACAAAATTGATCAAAGCGTACACAAGAGGAGAAACTACTCCTCATCATCTCTTGGCTTAAACGGAGTGTCTTGCTTCTGATCAGGAGAGGCGATGTGACACTGAGCTCGGTATTCCATAAACTTGTTGATCATTGTCTGAAGTTGATTATGATCTAGACCTTTGAAATGGTCGCCAATGACTTTGCAAGTTTCTTTTTCATTCTTGAGCTTGTCAGGTAACCCGGCGTATTCCTCACATGCTTCGATCAAGAAGCCAATGAAATTACTACAAGCCAGAAGGTTATTGATTGATTCTCGGTCAAAAGTGACCTCTGGTGCCAAACCTTGGGTGACGATAGCCTTAAAGCACTGAAATGTATCATTTGCTTCCCTCAAGGTGAACGATTCACTGAGCATCCCTGGAGACATCTTTGTAATTGTCTGCTCCATGTTGAATCGTGCATCCAGGGCTTCATCCTTGATTTTATCTATCCTCTCTAGGATATATTCCATTTGATCAACCCAATAATCTAAAGCAACGAGAGCTTTATTATGTGCTCACGGGTGATCGATGACACCGACCTTTAATAGGTCGTCAGCTGAACAGTTAGCCATTGCTTGGAATGTTTCATGTTGCAATCTGGCATTGTCCAACTCCTCAGAGAGGGAAACTGCTACTGCTTGTAGCTCCTTATTTGCCTGATCAATATCCTGGTAGAGCACTGTGAATTTCTTGATCATTTCCTCACTATCTCTGAGGATTCACTCTATCCAGGAGGATACTGCCGCGCCTTGTTCACCAATCTTAGCATATTCATTTATCTTATCCTGACTGAGAACTTCAGTAGGTTCGGTGGCAGTCACAGGAGGAGCATTTCCCATTCTCTGCAATGCTTGGAGAAGATGTTTGTTCTATTCCTTGAGTATTCTCTTCTCCTCTTTTGCTTCTTGTAGCTTCTTGCAAAGGGCATCTACTGCAGACAAAGCCTCTCCTTGTAGGCTTTCAGATGAGGTTCCCATCATGACTTGGGTCACTGTAAAGTCTGTAGGAGACAGATCTTTCTTTTCTTTGGTGGGATCTGGATATGCAATCTCCATGACTCTCTCCCCCAAAGTGCTCTTTGAAAAGTGAGTTATCACTTTCTGCTTCTTGGGTCCCTTCTTCGGAATGATGGAGAAGTCCATGGGTGCGATGGGAACCTTTCTCTTGTGCTGGCTCAGATGGTCAGAAATCCATCTTGGACTTATGGGAGTGGGAGTAGAGGGAATAGAAGAGGAAACGGGGGTGAAAGGGGAAGCAACTGAAGAGGCCACAGGGAAGAACGTTGAGACACTTGGTGGTGGCATCGACAAGGAGTCCAACACGTTGTTACTTGTGGGGCCTGGAGTTACTACAGGAGAAGAAAAGGTCATGGAGATGGAAGGGATCTGTAATGGGATGGAGGGAACACTAGGCGACAGATCCATGAGAGAGGAGAAGATGGAAGAGGTGGGAGATGGAAGGGAGGAAGGGAGAGAAGAAGACACATCCATAGGAATAGATGCTTCAATGACAGGGGGAGGAGAAGGAGCGGAAGAAGGAATGGTGGGTACCTCAGTAGTTGTAGCTGTGACCACATCTTGAGGTGGATGTATCCATCAAAACTTTGGTGGTCTCTTCTTCTTTACCTGGAGACACCAGGTCGACCACTTGCTTCTCAGAAGTAGTAGGAGGGCTTTCAGGAGTTTCTTCCTGTTTGCTTGGTTCTCCCTCCTTATCCTTTCCTTTTCCTTTCGGCACCTGGGCCGGCCTTGGAGGTGCTCTACCTAAAGGAGAAGTAGTGAAATCTACTTCAAGGTAGGTGAGACCATTTTGTTTGCACCAATGCTCGGTGTGCTGTAATGTGGGTTTAACCCTTTCTTGAATGGTCTTTGGGGCTTTGGCTCTATCGACCTCTACGAATGGCCAATCGTCCCCATCTGTATCAAGGTAAACCTGATCAATTTCTTGATCAGTCTCTTGGAATCCCTTTGGAATGATGGCTACACCATAATGGACGATCTCTGCCAGAGCCAGCTGGAGTGATCCTTTCACCTGATATCTATTTCATGTGTCAGGTCGATGTAGATGTCCTCGATCTCAGGAACATGGATGGGATCAATTTTTTCCTTTGGGAGGCAACTCCGGCAATTGAAGGTGGGCCTTGCTGGGAAGTTGTGCTTTAGATTCAACAATTCAAGCTCAACATACATTTCCCGAGCTTTGGCAAGTGTGGTGCAGGTGTATCGGCCAACTGTAAGGGGGAATGGGGTTCCTCCTTTCTTTCTCTTCATGCACCTCTCATGGTAAGTGATCAGTTTCCTTGACAACTCCAAGAGGATCAACTTGGGCCCTGCATACCTTGGTAGCTTTGTCAGTTCACCTTCGAAATTCACAGCCCTGAGATATGTGAATGTGGGGAATTGCATGAACAATGCTCCCCACTTCTTCGTAGCGGCAATTACACTTGGGCTGGTTCGACCATGTCTCATGTTTGGTCTTAGCAAACAGATCACCTCATAGAAGAAGGCGTCATTGATTTTTGAGAACTGGGGGATGTTGTTCTTGAGCCTTAGCTCTGGGTAGAATTCATATATTTTGACCTGGGGCCATACCCCATTTCGAGCTAGGCCTACGAAATCTCTTGCTGATGTTTTAGCATATACAACGTAGGAATTCATATAGAACTTCCCAGTTGTTAGGACCTGTTGAAGCTGCTGGGAGATGGTGTCACTGATGATTTCTCCCCAGCCAAAATGTTGATCAGGCGTATTCTTGCTCATGGTCTCTAAGTACCTCAGCATCCATTTGTGGAAATAATGGGCATCAGGAAGCCCAAATACTCTGTTCAGGAAGGTGATTGTATCACTCAGTTCCTCATTGAAGTCACTATGGTGGATGGTCAGTGGCCATCTGCTCATTGACTTTTTGTTCTTAAGATAGAGCCCATTCATCATTTGCATGCATTTTTCCTCATTTTCGTCTCATGCCTTCTTGCAGTCTTCTAGACTTATGGCGACATATTACCTATGATGAGGAATGCCCAGGGTTAGTTCAAAGTGATGGGCTATGAGGTCGATGATCATCTTTCCTTCTTTATCTTCAACACATCTAGTGTCCTTATTATAGCACCAAGCCACCAACATGATGAACTCATTGTTCACAGCACTTACTGGTAGCCCAGCTGCAAAGTGTAATCCACTGCCCACTAGTTTGTTCATCCATGGGCCACTAGTTGCCTAGTTGGTCCTTGCCCAAAAGTCATCCATATCGATATGCCCCAGCTCAGAGTCTCTGATGTCGAGGTCACTCTCTGCATATGAGTCAGGCATCCTGACTTTCTGATATTTGTACTTCATCTCTTGTTCTGTCAGCTTAGCTTTACCTTTAGACTTTGTTGGTTTCTTGCTTGACGAAGACATGTGTGAGCTCAAGGATGGCTGTTGTTGTTCTGCAAGAAGGATCAAGGAGGTCCAACACAGAAGAGCCATGTCAACCGTCATGTTATTCATAATGAAATCTTGTAGAAATAAGAATGAGAAATTATAAGGCTTAGGGCGCAAGGCGCAGGTTCATAGCATGTTGTAGAGGCTTAAAAAGGCTAGGCACACTTTTAAAGATTTTGACATGGAAAAAGGTGCTCCTGTGTTGACAGGAGAAAAGTTGTGCTCAGGTTATAAAGGGTGCACTTTTGAGGAGTGTTGCATGATAGAAGGCAGTGCCAAGGGAAAAAGTGCTTGGCGCAGGTTTACAACATACAACATGCCATGTTGATGTTAGGGAATATGCACCTGCGCCTTAGAAAATTTTCTTTAGTGGGGCACAGGAAATGTCTATGTTGCATGGGTTTTAAGTGCACCCAAGGCACAATTTTAGAAGATGTTGCAAAGGAGATTAATGCACCAAAGAAAAAATTCTTGGCACGGATTTAGAGCACACAACATCCAATGTTGATGTTGTGCAGGATGCACCTGTGCCCTTACAAAAGCTGCTAAGTGTTTTAAAACTGGGCGCAGGTTTAGGTTGTGCTGCCAGTAAGAATAGTGTGCCAAGGCACAACTATGGGAGGTGTAACATGAAAGGACAGTGTGCCAAAGGCTATAATGATTTTTGTAATTCCTCATATTCCTTCTCTCTTTTGGTTTCTTCAAATGGTAATGAGAGGGTTTTTAACAAGATAGCAAGAAGGAAAAAGGCCTTGGGTTTTTTTCAAAGGTAGGGGCTTTCCAGATTTGCAGATCTGGAAGGAGAGGAAAAGGGGTTTCCAGTTGATTTACAGATTGTTAAGTTATTCATTTTTTAGATTTAACCTTTTTAGATTTAAAACAACCCTAAAACCTACAACAAAAACAACAACAAGAATGATAGAAACCACTTACCCAGATTTATAAAGGACGAAGGATGATGTTGGGGTCCATAAGCTCAAAAAACCGCATGCGGGGGTGACAAGGATAGCTGACAAGTGTAGAGGAAACACTTTTCACAATTTTCAAAATGTGAAAATGATAGGTGTCAGGTGCCTATTTATAGAAAACCTGGCATTTATTATTTCACCAACTTTCTTTGGAACACCTTTGAGAGTTTCGACATGAGTGCAAATGCACGTTGGCGCAATTTAATTGGTGTCAACGTAATACTTTCACTGCCTTAGTGCGCATTTCATGATGTTAACATGATAAGTTCAATGCCAAATGGTATAAAGGGGTGCAATTTAATTGGTGTCAACATGATTTCTCTAGTGCCTAAGGGGATTTACTTAGCACACCTTTTGGTATGTTGACATACCGATTCTCATGCCTTAGCACACATATTAGGTGCATGTTTAATGATGTTGACATGTCATGGCCTATACCAAAGGGGCACAACTTCATTGATGTTGACATGTTATTTCTTGCGCCAAAGGGTTTTCAAAGGGGCGGACATTTCAGAGTGTCGACACAACATTTCTTATGCCCAGTTGCAAAAATCTAAAAATGGATAAGTTCTAAAAAACTTGATGTTTGGAAGGGAGTCTTAGGCCATTTTGAACGTTAACAGACTTCCTCAGGGGACCAAAACAGAAATTTTGGTATGGTTACCTGCAAAATTTCCCTTGTCAATTTTACAGGATAACAAATGTTTAGTTAAGTTTTCCAATTTGAGCTTTCATTTTGGATCCTTGAAGTTTGTGTGAAAAGTGCTAATCTGGGCCTCCATTGAAGCACATATTCTGGTTAAAGGAACATCCTAGCTATCTCGAAGCATTCTATTGTTCAAGCTCTCCATTTTTGTAAATTTTCTCAAGGATCTGGTGAATCAAGTTCATCTTGGCCTCACCTCCCGCCAAAACTTCATTCAAAAACAACCAATCATACCCATATTACCCATGTTTGTCCTGTGTGTACAACTGCATAATATCTTTTACTAAAACATACAAAAGCAATCAAGTTTTCATTGTCTTAAATAGCCTTAACCTTGCTTAGAAAATATCTCCATTATCTAGGGTGAAAACTCGTGAGAGTTAGATTTTGATGTATTGATCATGTTTTCTTCAAGGTCTTCTCAATAACTCTGCAATGAAGGACATATCCATCCCCTTCACAAATAACAAGCTACAAAAGGGTCCTCTCACCCTAGTTAAAAATCACAACCATAAAGTAGTGAGCATAGATCAAATCCTCTTAAGGGTGCTACCCATTTCTCCACATCTAAGTGACAAAGAGAAAGTTGCATTCCTTCCCCGGCTACAAAATGACACACAATGTGCTTTGCTTGCCTCTAAGCTTCCTGTCAAAATGGTTATGTTGCTCAGCCTTCTGAGGGAGAATAAATTTGGGTACCAACACTGATTGGCACTGTTACTGGGGACATAGTGGTTACAGTTCATATTCATACCTTGGTAAACACTTCTTAAATGCTCTAAGTGCTTATACATTTTTTCAAACATCATCTTGTGTTCGGGCATGTAAGAAGTATTCAAATTTTCAAGTGTTGTGTGCAATTCTTTCAGTTTCTACACCTAGTGCACTAGCTTTCATTGATAAATCTGGGTAAAGAAAATTTAGATCATTCCATTTCCAGTTTCTAGTATTGACAGACATTTGATAGATCATATTTTAGTGCATTTTCACAACTAAGGTGAAAATCCTTAGTAGCGACTCCCTGTTGATCTGATTCTTGATAAGTACCAATGTCTTAACCTCTATCAAGTGAGATTTGTTACTAATATTTGTAAAGCTGGAAGGAAGAAGATATTTCTTTGTTAGGGATCCTGCTAGGAATTTATTTCCAGAGCTAGGAAAAACAAAGTCAGAAGGAAGAAAATTCTGGAGAGTTGTTGGAGATCAGCAGTCAAGAAAAAGGATCTCCATTGATGAAAGGGATCAGCCTATCATTGAAGACTACCATTCAAGTGCTTCTGAATTAGGTAGCCTCTTTGTGGAATTGAATTCTCCAACTAGAGAGGGGCCTTCATTTGAATTTGAAAATTTTTATTCTCATTCTACCCCTGTCTTTTCAAATTTGATATGGTTTTCCAAGAAACAAGGCCTTTAGGGGATATCCACTTTGAAAGTTATACTCCTGTGTTTCAATGACCATCTGTCACTTATCAGTTTGACTCTCCACCAAGGTCACCTCCTCAAAATAACATGGCCCGCCCCCCACCTAGACCTCCATTTGTTGTAAATACTTTTGGTCCTATAAATTTTAGAGGGATGGATGGTTATCTAAATGTATTTCCCCAAGATTTGAGAAATACATTACCAAAGTTCCAAGGAAACAACGTTATAACTAGTGATCAACATTTAAATCTTTTTATCAATATGATGGAAGACTTTGAAATTGAATATGAAGATGTATATATCAAATTTTTTATCCATAATTTGGAAGATGATGCAAGGGACTGGTATAAATCTTTACCAGATAATTCCATTGATTCTTGGACAAAGATGAACAATGCATTTAGATTATAGTATGGTGATAGAACTGACCCTAGGTTTCTTCTAATAGAATTTGAAAACATCAAGAAGAATCCTAATGAGTCAGTACATGATTTCAACACAAGGTTTAACAAGTCCTTGAGGAGATTTCCTATTATCTTAAGGCCATGTGATGAATCATGTTTGATCAAATATTTAGATGCATTTGATAAAAAATCTACTTACTACTTGAGGGAAAAAAATCCTACTAATTTGAGGCAGGCCTTCACCATGGCTCTGCAAATTGAGAACAACATCAAGGCAATTGGAAAGCCTCCAAAAATGGAGGGTGTAAAACTAATTAACACGAAAAAGCCTCAAACAAGTAAGGTTGCTAATTTGGAGGAAGTTGTGAAAAATTTGGCAGGGGCTGTCAAAGAAATATCATACAAATTATCCTGGGCAGAAAAAGGAATTGGGAAGAGTTCACAAGGTCAGCACAAGCAACAAGGCCAAGACAAGTTTACAAATCATCATAGAAATGATCAAAGATCTGATGACAGAGGAAAGGGACCTATTAGATTTGGAAATAAACAGTCCCAAGCCAGGGAAAACAGAATGGTACCTACTCCTTTGGCTGTTAGAGTTGTGGTTGTGGAGGAGACAGATGTCATTGATTGGTGTGACAGATGTTTCATGCCCCATGCTCCTGTAGACACCAAATTTTGGTATCACTCCGTGTTTTAGGTCCCCTTTAGAAGGCTTACTCAAATCTCTTTTCCTACCGAAAAGTCATATTCAGTTAATTAATCTTATAACTATGTTGATCTCTTATCAGATGCCAAAACTATATTATGCTAAATAATTTATTCTTTCAAATAAGTCATATCATTCTATTTAATAATTAAATAATTCACAAATATATATATATATATATAAATCAACAACCCCACATGTTCCCCACTTAAGTTAAAATCAATTCTCACATAAAAATAAATTCCCACCTAAAAATTCAATCCCTTTAAATTATTAAATTATTAACCCCACCCATGAAGTCAATAATTCAAAAATCTCTCTATCTGACAACAAATCTAAAAATCAATAGTGTAAAGTGAGCACATGACTTCACTATTACACCTAAACATGTCCCCACTCCACATCACATCTTTTCCTTTTCTCACATCATGAACCCCACCATCAAATCAACTATTCATCATGTCCTGTTAATCAAGATTGATTTTGCATAGTATAGTTATTTGTTAATCCTTTATTTTAATACACATTCAAATTATAAATAGGAATCTTTCTCCCCCTCTGAAGGGAGGTAGAAAATTCTTGAAATTCTCAAGCTTAAATTCATAATATTTGTTTGTGAAAGTTTGAATCATATTGTGGAGTATTTGGAGGCGAAGCTCTATCAATCTCATATCGTCAGCCTTATGATCAATTTGTTGTTCTATCAGAATACTGGTTTGGTATCATAACTATATCGTTTATTCAACATATTGCAGATCTCTGTAGTTTTGGCATTTCATCTTATCATTGGATATTCATTATTTTCTTGTGAACACGGGGGTTGACAACCAACGAGGAAGTTAACACTTCTCCGATCTGTTTTCTCAAGAAGCCCCTGTATATTGTTATCTAATCTTATTTGTTTCCATCTTGCAGATATATATTCTTTCTCACAAATCTATTTTCTCTACACCCACATCTAGAATCCATATCTGCATCTGAGTTCCTAAGCCCTCTATCATTCAGATTTTTTGGTGTCTTGCAGTCTCGGTGTTCTCCCACGCGAGAATGAGTTTTCCAGATCAACATTTGGCACGCTCGTTGGGCCCAGATCCTAGTTCTGGTCATGTTTTTGCTTGCTCACTTTGTATAGGTATCATATATATAACATTTATTGTATTTTATATTATTGAAAGTATGCCATCATGTCAATCTAGATATTTTTTCTATAGTTGTCATTTGTAGACTCGTGCGCTTGTAGGCTCTTTGGTACTATTTTTGTCCAGGTGTTGTGGTGTGTATAGGTAATCGATTATGTCACCATTAAGGTACGTCAATTTCTCGATTGAAAAATTATGTTACTAATTTGTTTATAATCAAAATAAAATCTTATTGTTATTATTGTTTGTTGATAAGATATATGTATATATAGTATAATAATAATAATAATAATTAATTAATTAAAAAAATCTCTTACCCATACCCTACGCTTCCCCATCTCCACTTTCCTCCCTACCCGAGCTACCATCCTCCCCAACTCCTATTTACCTAGCCTATCCTCCACCCTCTCTCCTCCACTCCTTGCCCAAGCTACCATCCTACCTCCTCAAACTCTGTTGATCCCTCACCCCTTGACACTGACTTAACCCACCGTCCACCTTGCTCCACTCTGCCCCACGTAGGTCGACTCAGTTGTCCACTTCTCTCCACTCCCCTCAATCCACATGAGCTCCTTACCACATTATTTGACCTACCACCTCTTTCTTCCATATTATCCTTTCGCTTACCACTCCACCTGAGATCACATCTTTCAGTTTTATTCATTTTAGCAAGTTCTTCCTTCCCCCTAGTAGATATCCTTGACTGAACACTTGACTTGTTGTTCGACCCACACTCTCTAGAATTTTCCTACTCCCGAGCTCCCATCTTCCTTTGACCTCTGCACTAACTAAGTCGTTCACTTCACCCTTCCCTCCACCTCTCTCCTCCATCTGATTCCTCACAACCTCATGCTGACCCTTAGCATTACATCTCATAACATTTCATTTCATGTTTAAAGTTTTTGTGATTTTCATTATAGAAGCACTAGGTCTAGGTGTTATTTCTCATTATACGTGTGCAGACTCAACACTCTGAATGGCAGAAACTATATAGTCTCTTTGAAATAATTGATATGTGACATCTTTGATCAACATTGCCACTAAAATCTAGATGTTGGTTTATAATTTTCTAAAACATATAGTGGATAGATAAGGTTGTTCAACATTGAAGTAAGGTTTGGCAATAAAAAATGGTTTCTTTTCAAATTGGCTCTATTTTGGTTGATTCACCAAATCTCCAACGTTAAATCCTTTCACTTGTTCCTAACATAGTTTCAAATCCACACACGCTTTACATTTTGCATAAATTAATCAACAATTCTGTAGATCATGTTTGTAAATGGTGAATAATGTCAATAAAATTCAATTTTACTGTCTATTTATAGTTATTGGCTTACAATTTGTTAGAACATGTCTATAAAGAATGCTTTAATAAGTAGTATTGCAAATAAAAGTAACTTCATAGGCTCCTTATAATACTTGGCTTTCCATTTCTCATAAAATACTTCACCATTTCTAGTAACTTGGTCGTAAAAAAAAATTGAAAAGAAATGTTTACTGAGGTTATTCACTTCGTTTAAATTATTTGATAGTATATTGGTTCACTTTCCATCTTTATATTTTAATTTAATATCATTTTTATTTGTCATCATTTGAAAATTATTTCACAAATTATTTCCAACTACCATATTTTATTACTTAAATAGACTACTTTTGGCCTCGTGTTTTATAGTTGTTTTCCTTTTTGCAGGATAACATCTATAACGTTGCGATAAAAAAATAATGCTGTCAAAGACCAATATCGAAGCCAAAACACATTGTGCAAAACATTTTTATTGACCTCGCCAACAATCGTAAATGGCACTATTTTAGGATACTCAGGTGATCCAAATCACTGAGTGTCACCTAATTCTTCAAAGCACACTCCTTGTTTGGCTCAACTTGTTGTTAGATAAAAAGGAAAAAGTGATATACATGTATTCTTCAGTTTTCCCTATTTTCTCTTTTCTGCGTTGTACTTTCCCTTTCCTACGTGATTGTCAACATTGAATTTCATATTTTGATTTAGGAGTAAAATGAACCTATACATTCTGCTTGCTCACATAGTGTAACTAGAGGTTTATTTATTTGCATCACACCTATCATCACACACTACCTAAAATTTCACAAATTAATCAACACATCGAGACATTCCTTGCACTTGGTTCCTTGATTGGGATTTGATCACCCAACAAAAATTTTTCAGACACTTCCCAACAATAAATTACTTTAAACCAAACATAGTTTACCTTCTTCTAGGTCCTCTTTCAGTTGTTTTATTTTACTCACGTTCTTGATTAAAAAATCAAAAAAAACTGTTTGCCTGGCTTGTTTGTTGACATAACAATGATTTTCTTTTTATGCCCGTAATCACTCGATCCACTGCTAAAAAGATGGAACACAACCTTGCCACACATAGTGTTTCATCCCAATCAATCACTACATCAACAACTTCATCATCTGTATTTCTTCCTACCTCACTCACAGGCACCCATTCTCTCACTAATATTCCTCATTCAATACCTTTCACCCACACTACGGCATTAGACCAACATTCCATCCCATCTAGGCCAGGCACTCCACCCTCTATCAGATCAAAGCCTATTGGTACTTCAGTCTTCCCTCTTCGGGACCCAGAATTCAGATAGATTCTTGATGCCAACCCTGTGGCCCTTCAAGACTATCCTTTAAGTAGATACATACACCTCCCTCTGGATGGGCCACCACTTCAGCAGGTCTATCCTTATAGTATTAGTTCTAAAGTTACTCAATCTATGGCCTTACATGATTTTGCATCATCCTCCACCAACCCATCGGCACACTAGACCACCCAGGTAGTCATGCCCATTCCACCCAATCTTCCTCACATCAACACGATTATCGTGACTACCATCCCTACCACTACAATATCTCCAATAGTCACTAGTACCTCCATTCAACCATCCCATGTGTCAAATCCCTTATCCAAACAGAAAATTCCTTCTACGTCACAAGTCTATACCCTTACTTCTCAACTTCCTCCAACCATACCTTTGCAACACACAATGTCATTTCTAATCTATCAACCCACATATACTCACATCCCCACTCAACAGTTACTTCCACAACCTCCAAAAACTCAACAATCACACCATGCCCTTGTTTCTCACCAACACGCATTCTATCAACAACCACCTCAACTATCACACATAGCTTACACTCACCCATATCAAATTCCTCATATACCCACACATACACAAGTCCAACCACCACCTTTCACTATTGAACAAACACTTTCTAATGACCCCATGCAAATCTTGATAGGTCAGTTAGCCAACCTAGAGGTTGCTACGTTAGGGTCCAAAGTCACATTGTCTTATGAATAAATATGTAATGAACCCATCCATCCATCCATGCCCATGAAACCATATCCTCCACACTGGGAATTTTTGAAGTTCGCCAAGTTTAACAGCAAGGAGGACCCTTAACAACATCTCAAAGCATTTAAACATACATGTTATCTCATTGCGCATGACCAAGACTTGATGCTTCATACTTTTCCCATTTCTTTGGCTAGTCCCGCCTTAGAGTGGTATAATAATATTCCACAGTAATCCATATTTTATTTTTCCCAGATTGCACAATTATTTCTTGAGCATTTCTCCATTAATATCGCACGTAAAATAACCATTAATGACCTGTATATTATTTATCAATTCGAAGATTATTCCATCACGGATTTCATCACACGATGGCATAATATGATAAACTAATTATCTTTTCAACTACCTCAAATTGACCTCATTGAGCTCTTCGCACGTTCTTGCACCAAGCATATTTCCTCTAACTTGCAAATCCAATCATTTCACACTTTTGAAGAGGCTTTTACCATGGCCCGCAAGCTTGAGACATGTGCCTTAGAACAGGGGAATTTAAAATTAAAGACCAATAAGCCAAAAACCAAATTTGTCAAACCGTCCATATCAAATGATAAATCTAAGACAACTGCCAATGTTGTCCTTGTTAAATCATCTCCTACTCCAACATCTACAGTGACTCAACAACGATTCACATGACTAATGCCAAATTATACTCCCTTAGGAGAATCATACAGTGTCATCTTTGACAAGTTGATAACAACACACTTGATCACACTACCACCTATCCAACCTATTAACGAATCTAGGCCATGACCTGTGTGGAATCGAGAGGATCACTATTGCAATTATCATCAAGTCCGAGGACATGACATAGAAAAATGTCAAATGTTCAAGGATTCTATCCAAAGGCTCATCAATCAGGGATAACTTCAAGTGGATAACCTAAATGCCTCATCCAATCAGCCTGCTCCAACCATTTCCAAATCATACACCCACATCCATAAGCCAAACTGCTCCTACTTCTATATCTCAAACCCCTAGTACCCATACCATAAACAATATTCATGTTAGTGATAACGGTCTAGTTTCCCCCACAAGTTTACCTTCTTCATCAACCATTACATCAATTCCCTTTGATACATTATTTACATCCCCAAACACATCAACATTCATCTCCACATCAACATCGGTTACATCCGTGTTCATGTTAGTACCCTTTCCTATACTCACATCTTTCTCAACACCTACCACCCTCTCTTCCGATGCAAATATCACTTTTGTAT
This sequence comes from Taxus chinensis, assembly GCA_019776745.2. NCBI lineage: Eukaryota > Viridiplantae > Streptophyta > Pinopsida > Cupressales > Taxaceae > Taxus > Taxus chinensis. The sequence continues at coordinate 114,976,385 of CM034152.1, read as the reverse complement.
CATTACCCCTTACATCTACTTCATTAAACTCAATCACCTTGTCATAAATTATCCCACCTCTACCTATTATCTCATCCTTAGCTTCTCTTGCAATCCCTCTTTTTACACTTCTACCAACACCTACAACATCTTCTATTTTACAATCACCTATCTCATCTCCCTCTTCCATGGCCATGTCATTACTAGATGATTTTTGGCAAACATTCTAGCATTCCTTAATTTCAAATTATCATCCCATTTCTTCTATACCATTAGACACTCACACATCGGCGTAGTCCCCACAAATATCCACTTCAATATCTTTGGTTCCTCCTGTAGAGATTCTGGTCATTCCCTCTATCAATCCACATTCATATACAAGACCTAGACCCCCATTTCCCAAGTGTTCTCTTTCACATCCTCGTCCAAAAGTAGACCTCATTATTCCCGATATAAGTTCCTAGGAAACCACATCGTCTCCTATTTTAGGACCACACCCCTCATCTTCCTCTTCCATTTTAGGAACCTTCCCTTCACCAACAACACATACTACCACTAGAATAATGCAACCACTATTTTCCCACCAATATATTAAAGAAAATTCAAAGGCGTCTATGTCTTCCACTACTATCCCGCATCAAACACATTCATCCACCTTTTTCAAATCCAAAACAACTTATAAATTCATCATTACATCACCACCTTCCTATGCATCCTTCCAAAGTTCTCCATCGATAACACCAAGTTATTATACCACTATGTTTCACCAACTACTCCAAGCCTTAGCCATCACTTTACCGCCAATTAAATTTTTTGATCCAAACACACCAAGACCTTCCTGGTTTAATTCCAATCTTGTTTGCGCATTTCACTGTGCCCCTGTATATGACACTGAACATTGCAAAGCTCTCCAATCCATTGTGCACCATTTTTTCAATAAAAATTTTAATGATAAAATACCAATTCTACCATCTCCTCCATCAACTTCCACATCCCAACATGCATCTGTTCAAACATCTCAACCACCTTTTTCATTAAGAAATCTTGTTAGTACTCCACTACCAAATAGAGATATAACCACCAATGCCACCAACATATTATCAAAAGAGGATGATCCTAAGGATTTTCCTCCTCTTGTAATCAACGTTGTTTGGATCACCACCCGTTCAAAGCCATATAACTCTGACTCCACCTCACCGTCCACCCCTAAGACTTATGTCACTATCCCTCCTCCTAAGGAGCTCGCTTCCTCCGCACCTCCATCACAACCAAAGTTTTTCATCACTGCTCCTACCAATCATCCCACAACAACACCTTCATCTTCTTCTAAAGCCAAGGTATCTGTTCTGACTGCCCCGAATCTTTCCTCCATTGAACATATCATTATTAAACAACTTCACCAGGCCCCTATCAAAATGTCACTCTATGATCTCGTTCAAAGATCTCCACATCATAAAGAAGCTCTTGTGGAGGTCTTGCAATAGATCCCGGTATCCTCCGATGAGCCCCAACCTTTCACAACTTTGGCTCATGCTTTCGCAATATCTTCTGCCGTATCATTTAAAAGTTTAGGAATCCCTAGGATACCACAAGAAGAACATGATCTACCATTATTCATCACAGTCTATATCGATGACACTTGCGTCTGTCAAACTATGATTGACAATGGTGCCAGTATTAATATCATTTCTTCTCATACATTCAATCAGATTAAATTGCCCAATACCATTGTTGCCAAATCTCCTACTGTTCTTCACGGCTTTAACAATCCTGTCACTCCCCCATTATGAATGGTTGTTCTTCCTATCTGTGTCGGCCATAAACTCCTCCACAAACCTTTCTACATCATTGAAGGAGAATTCCAATATAATATTCTACTGGGACGTCCTTGGATTTACGTTATGCATTGCATTTCATCTACTCTTCATCGTTATATCAAATATGAACATGAATGGAATACTTATGCTCTTCCAGCTGAGATCCCCCCTTCCAAGACATGTTGCATGATCTATAGACCTAAAGATGTCCTTGTTCCTAAAACCAATTTTTCTCCTGATGCATCCACCAGTTCTTTTGTACTTCCATTTACCCTACCTCATATAGATTGTTCTGATCTAATAACGCAAAATATTGCTTTAGGGGAATATCAACTCCTCACTCTCGGTACCCTTCCTTCTCCTAATCACCTCGGCTTCCCTAATAAAGCCCCTATGTATCAATCAAATGTTGGGGAAATTGTCTCATTTGGCCCTTCTTCCCTTAAAACCAATTTAGTATGTGGTGGCCTTGATCAACCTTCTTCTCACACTGAAAATCATTTTCATGCCAAACGATATACAGGTGATTTCAGATTTCTTAGTAAATGATCTTTCACTCACACATACCTCTATCATTGTGCATGTAAGGGGTTTGGTTTGGGGTGCTATGAACATGGCCCTCATGGTAATATATTTTCTCAAGCCCATGAATCATGTCAAAAATTTGGTTTGGGATATGACGATCCTATTATACACCATCCCAACACATCTACATCTTCTCCCATTCATACTGATTCATCCATTTCTTCTCCATCCGAATATACTACCAATTTAGAACATATTTCATCTCCTTCTAACTATCCTACAGATTCAAATAATGTCTCATCTCCTTCCAACTATCCTTCCAGCTCAGATAATGATTTTTCTTCATCTAATCACCTCATAGATCCAGATCAAGATGATATGGTTCCTATTCCCCTAATTTTTTTATTTATTTCAACCATCTTTCTCAAACCGGTGACTTATCAAGCCAAAAATGAAACCCAGTAATTTCCCCTTAAATATCTAGAAATGGTAGAGGAAGATTCCCCTATCATTGACATTCTTCAATGTGGTGATGACACTTCCATTCTCTCTTACATGGGAGTCAAAGGTTCTCAAGATAAGAAAACTCATCCACCGGAAAAATTCAATCTCTTAAATGAATCCACTATCGACATTACTATTGGAGCACCTCAGGAGCACCACGTCCTTAAAATAGGTCAGTATTTGACACCTCAAGATCTCAAATCCCTCACTTCATTCTTATCCAAACATAGCTAAGCATTTGCGTGGTCATATTTGGACATGCTAGGTCTCGACCACTCCATCATTGTTATCCCCAATACAAAACCAGTTAGATAGAAGCTTCGTTGAATGCATCCTTGAGTTGCTCTTCTTGTTAAAGAATAATTGCAATGTCTCTTATCTGCTAACTTCATTAACCCCATTGATTATCCCCAATGGGTTTCTAACATTATACCTGTCACAAAAGCATCTAGAAAGCTTCGTATATGCACTAATTTTTGAGATCTTAACCTCATATGTCCTAAAGATAATTTCCCTCTTCCAAGTATTGACCAACATGTAGATCTTATAGTAGGGCATGAGATGCTCTCTTTAATGGATGATTTTTCTTGTTATAATCAGATTCTGATTGCACCTGAAGATCAACACAAGACATCTTTTATCACCCCATGGGGTACCTTTTGTTATCATGTCATGCCCTTTGGTTTAAAAAATGTTGGGGTTACATATCAATGAGCCATGACATATATATTTCATAACCTCTTACATCAAACCGTAGAGGACTATGTTGATGACCTCTTAGCAAAATCTAAACATAGATGTGACCATCTTTCGGTTCTTGAGATAATTTTCGAGCGTCTCATTCATTTCTCCCTTCACCTCAATCTAGTGAAGTGTGTTTTTGGAATTCTTACTGGAAAACTCCTTGGCTTCATTGTCTCTATCAGAGGCATTGAGGTTGACCCCGAAAAAATCAAAGTAATTCTCGAAATGCCTCCTCCTTTCAATCTCAAGCAATGTCACAATCTTCAAGGTTGACTCCAATATGTTCATTGTTTCATATCACAACTTTTTTATCGTTGTCATCCCCTTCATCACCTTCTTCGAAAATACATAACCTTTGATTGGGATTAAAACTTTCAAAAGGCTTTTGAAGATCTTAAGTGATATTTGTTATCTCCACTAGTACTCACACCTCCATGCGAAGGAGAACCCTTCTATTTATATGTTTCTATAACTGATCATGCTCTAGGAGCTATGTTAGCACACCGTGATAATCATGGATGCGAACAGGCCATTTATTATATCAGTTGTACTCTCCATGATTGTGAAACACGATACTCTGAAGCGGAGAAATTGTGTTGCGCTATTTTCTTCATTGCATCAAAACTTCGACACTATCTTCTTAATCATAAAACCTATATTGTTACTAACTTTCAACCCCTCAAAGTGATGCATTCTAAGCCATATCACAATGATTACATCACCCGATGGCTCCTTCTTATGGCTGAGCTTGACCTAGAGTTCATTCCTCAAAAGGAAATTAAGGGTCAAGCTATTGCGGATCAATTAGTCGAGGCCCCTCTTTCCAATACATAGACTCCTAATCATTTCCCAGATGAATCAATCAATCAATTTTGTCATGATCTCCTTAAAATGATTCTTTTCTTTGATGGTTCTAAATGCCAGCAAGGTGGAGGGGCAGGAGTTTTTCTCATTCCACCCAGGGATTCCCCAATCCCCTTATCTTTCAAATTATATTTTGAATGTACAAATAACATGGTAGAATACGAAGCCCTTACTTATACTAGGACTAGAAACTACTATATTTCTAGGTGTTCGTATCCTTGACATTTTTGGTGATTCTGAACTAATAATAAAGCAGGTCACTAGTGAATATCAATGTGAAAATGATATTTTACAACAATATCATGATATTTCTCATCATCTTGTTAAATCCTTCGATTCTTACACTACTCAATATGTCCCGCATTCAACCAATCATTTTGTTGATACAATGGCATCCCTTACGACCCTTATCTCATGGACAACGCAAAATTCCAAGCTTTCGGTTATTATACATCATTGTAAACAACCATTCTATGACATATCCCAGATTCATCTGGTCGAATCTAATTTGTCAGACTTTTGGTATTCACAATTTTTTTATTATTTATCCAAATCCATTACTCCCCTTGATCTTTCTAAAAACACTAAGAGATATTTTATCCAACATGCTACTCGTTATGTAATCCTTGGTGGTATTCTTTACAAATGCGGGTTTGATGGTATCCTTCTCTGATGCCTTCAATCCCATGAAGCCTCTACAGCTATCCAAGAAGTTCACGACGGTATTTGTGGTGGGAATTTCAGTGGATTATCTGTTGCCAAACATGTTCTTCGTCTTGGCTATTATTGGCCTTCTCTAAATCATGATTGTTGTGAATATGTCAAGAAATGTCTAAGATGTCAACAACACTCTAACCTTATCCATATTCCTAGCCAGGCTTTACAGCCTGCCCAAGATTTATGGCCCTTTTCATAGTGGGGCCTTGATCTTATTGGTCTAATAAATCCTCGTTCATCACAACAACATCATTCTATCATCACTGCTACTGAGTATTTCACTGAATGGGTGGAGGCAATCCCACTCACCTCTACTAAATCTGGCCCAATCATTAATTTTATATATCAACATATCATTTACCGCTTTGGCATTCCTCATAAACTTATTATGGACAATGGAAAATCCTTTAAAAACAAAGATCTTAAAAATATCGGCAATACATTCAAAATCCAACTTAGCTTTTCTTCCCCGTATTATCCTCAAGCTAACGGTCAAGCTGAGGCTACTAATAAAACTCTTCAAAATATCTTGGCTAAAACTATTGATCGAGCAGGATGAAATTGGCATCTCCAACTTCCCTTTGCCCTGTGGGCCTATCGCACTAGCATTCGCACTTCCACAGGAGCTACTCCATTTTCTCTGGTATACGGCTCTGAGGCCATTCTTCCCCTTGAACTTCAAATTCTATCTTTATGTGTGTCTCTTCACAACTTCATTTCTGATGAAGATTATTGTCAGGAACGGCTAATGCAACTTGAGTTATTAGATGAGTGTCATCTTCTCACTCTTGAGCACCATCATGTCTATCAAGATTGTATCCAATGTGCTTATAATAAACACATCAAAGAGCACAATTTTAAAATAGGTGACCTGGTTCTAAAAGAAAATCAAAATGTCACTACCTTAGAAAGAAGTCAACAGGGAAAATTTTCTCCTAACTAGATCAGACCATATATTATCACACATAAGTATGGGTCTGGGGCTTATCGTTTAGCCTCTCCTGATGGTAAACTAGAAATTAAACCTCTTAATGCATTGCAGTTATGGCCATTCTATTGTTAGTACATACACTTATGAGTATAGTCTTATCTTTAGACAGTTCCTCCATCAGCATCCCCTTCCATCTATCATCATAATGATTTTTAATCATGTGGTCTACCGTCACTACTCTTCATGACCTTAAATATGAGTACCACAGCTCTACTCGTAGAATATTCACTATGGATAAGTTCTCCCATTTTGTGAGAACCCCATGATCATTACATCCATCACCATCTCATTTTCCTATTGTACTCATGTAGAGGGTCTAGGGGTGTCTCTTGTACATTCATTCTCCCCTCCTAGGTGGTCTGCCTTGCTATCCCCAACTCTTCCCTATGAAAAGATACAATTTTTCTATGTAAAAAGCAAGATCAAGGTTATCAAAATAGACTGATCCCTCGAAGGACAGTTGTGCATAAAAAAAATGCAAATCAAATTCAAAAGAAAATAAAGTAAAATAGACCAATCCCTTGAAGGACGGATATCATATTATTCTTTTCATCTATGTTATGTATTAAAATAGACCGATCCCTCAAAGGACGGCTATCATCCTCACCATTTGTGTTGTATATATAGTAGACCATACCCTCGAAGGATGGCTACCCTGTTGTTATGGCATCCAGAAAGCTTCCCGCATTGATCAAATTTCTTCTATTATTGTTCTTTCCCTTTCCCAGAGCTGGGGCATAGATTTAAGGAACACTACCTTTGGAGAACCTTCTTCCCGCATATAGGTTACATCTCGAATCCCTCGTCATGTCGACATTAAGATTATGAGAATATTTCATCCATATCTTCTTCTTGGTCTTGTGATATAGTCAAATCTCATTAGTTATGTACTAATACCTGCTATCGATTGCAAGTGTAATGCTTTGAGTATTATCTTTTTTGATTACTTCTTATCCGGTTAAAAGCATAACTTTCTTACTTGACCCTTGCTATGGTTATGTGACATTCATTTCATCAAAGTCATATTTCATCACAATTATCTCCTTAGAAATAAAATTTCATGTCATAAAATTTGTATCGATATGTTTACTCTTAAAGATGTCCCCTATCAACATCATCCATAAATCCATGAAATCAATTATTTTCTTCAAACAATCTTTTTAATGCATTATTCAATTTGGGAATTCTACTTGACCTCCATTGTAGTTTGTGAATTCTACTTGAGGATAACTCTCAGGTAGCATTCATTATCTTGCAGATCTTTCTCATCCCCCACCATTTTTCATTATCCTCTTCTTCACCATCTCAGACCTTTCACCCCCAGCTTGGCACATCTACGTAATTCCCCACGCAGCACAGGAACCCTACTTGAAGTAGACCTGTCATTCAGGACAAGGTCTCATTCATGATTATGTCTGTTGACCATTCCTTCCTCCTAGTCCCCTTTATCAACCCAATTTTCTCCTAAAATTCACCTCATCTCATTCTCCACTACTCTTCTCACCCACTTCGTCCTTCTTTGTTGTTTGTTCGATACTTCACGTGTCATCCACCTGGGCCATTATTTTTGTGCTTTTCTCTTAATATCCTTTTACTGCCATCTATTTTATTGTTCCATTTCCCTTTCATTCTTCTTTCAGCTTGACGATCCTACTTAATCATCCATTCCACATAGGTTTCTTAATCACAATGCATCTCTTTCTTAAGATCCTACCGCTGTAGAAACTCCTTCATTGTTTTCCGTTCCCTTCAACATATTTATTCCTAAAAATTCTACTTAACACTTTGACATCATCACTCATACAACATAGGCATCCTAATTAAGAATTCCCCTTACACTCTTTATCCTACACTACATATATTCCTCCATCCACTCATGTCACACTCCTTTGTTTCCTTGTTATTACCTCCTTTCACTTCCTATTCCGTTTTGGTATACACTGCTCAGTATTTTCATCATTCTTCTTCGGCTTGGCGATCCTACTTAACCATTCCTATGGCATGGTGATCTTACTTAAGAGTCTCTCTTAAGAATGATCTGTCTCCTTGCCTTTCCTCTTTCCTTCATATTCCCATCATCCATATTTTTTCTTCATTCCCCACAAACACATCCTCTTCCCTTCTCTTTTTCCTCACACAAAATATCTCAAACTTCCTCAAATGTCATCTCCATCATCCCTCATTTTAAAATATAGCTTGACTACTTCATACCCTCTCTTACTATGTCTTGTTCCTTCATCTTTACTTGTCATCTTCATCCACATCCTCATCCATTGCATTCTCTCCTCGCCTTTATCTTCTTACATATCGTTACTCTTTCTGGTCCATTTTCTAGAATACTTCCCCATATCTATCACCATATTTACTCGTCATTATCATTGTTCATCTAACATTATGTCATCTTCCATTCTCACACTAAAAACTATAGGTGTACTTCTCCTAAGACTCCTTTCTCCCCATTCTACTAATACCAGTTCACTTGTTTTTACCTCCATTTCCCCTTCCTCATGTTTTCCTTTTGTGCCCTCTAATCATTATCAGAGGATTTCTCCTAACATCCCTCCATTGGTATTACCTTTTCATCTTCCCTTCACCTTTTTCAATATCTCTACTGTCTTCATCACATACTGCCTTTGCATCATTTTCTTTGTTTTCCTCTCCTCCTTTCTACCTCTGTTTTCTTTCATATCATTTGTATCATCTTCATCTCCTCTTCTCCTCACACTTTCTGTCTTACTCCTCCATTGATAACCTGACTCACCAACATTGTCCCATCTTCTTAACCATCTCACCATCCACATGGATTTCCATGCATTTGGTTTCATATTCAATTCCTTTCTTGTTTTGGCTCTATCATCCCTTTTTTCCCTCTTATTTTCATTTCCCTCCATTACTGAGCTTCTTTCTCTACCACCCCTATCTTCTTAGCTCCTCATGGTGCCTTTCTTTCTCTTTTCCATTCTACCTCCTCCCCCATCTTCTTTAACTTCTTCATCTTCTTCATCTCCTTCATCTTTCCATCCTACTATACATATTCATCTCTCCAATCATCCTTCTCTCATATTCTTCACAACTTTTCTTTCTCAGTTTTGTCATCTCTTTCATGATCCATTCTTTCTCTCCCTCTATTTTGATCTCCATCTCCCTTTCATCCCTTCTTCTGTCATTTTCTTGTCTTCTTCTTTGTCCTTCATCATTTATTTTTGCCACCATTTCTCCTCTTTATTATCTCTACTTCTTCTTTACTATGATATATCTCTATACATTCAACTTCCCTTTTAATCTCTTTTTCCTCCTCATCTCGTCTTTTTCTTGTTTAAAAACTTCCTCCCTCTCTTCTTCTCCTGCTCACTTTCTCTATTTTCTTTTTCTCCAAGTCCCTCATACCTTACCTATTTATTTCCCCCTTATATTTTTCCACTACTCTGTTGATATTATTCTCTCTTTTGTGCTTTCGTCTATCTTCTCACCTCTCTTATCATCCTTCTCTACTATTTGACCTCTCTCCTCCATCATGTCCTTTCTACTTCAACATGTCCACTTTCTCTTATCTCTATCATCTATCATCCACATATTTCATCCCATCCTCCTAGGACATTTTTGTCTTAGAGGATACTATAACGGCCAACACATATATGATCTTGTACTCATCCATGCATATTTTCTCTACTTTTGTTTTGTCGTAAAATTATCTTGACTTCTTGTCCTACTTATCGAACAAGTAAGATTTATTTTACCTTATAATTTACTAACGCTTATGCATATTTCTTATGAAACATGATTGCCATCATATTTATCACACCTTTAGGGCATTCTATCTCATCCTTTTATCCCATCTTCTCATCATGTGCACATTTATGGGTTATTCCCCCTCGGAGCATTTTATTTACATATCCATTTCCCATTATGTCATCTCCATGCCCTATCATGGCGGCACCTTTTTCATTCTTGTACTTGTTGGCGTAAATAAAATCACTTTGTGTCTTTCTCGTGCCCCGTGTCTGGGGCATCATTGTCTTCATCCATGTCCCTTTTGTTGGACGCATGATTTTTCACACGATTCTTCATAAACAAAGGATTACACACATATTTCGCATTAAGTGGACACATATTTTTATGTTTTCCTATGATCCATTGGTCATCTTGGGTTACATCCATACTGCAGTGGTCTTCACCCCACTCACTGGTCTGTAGAATGTTGTCATCTGTCTCCGTTGAGACTGCAATTGTTCCTCTACTAATGTGATATTGGAGTCACCGTCATAGTTTTTATTATTATTATTGCGATCTTTTATTTCCTAGGGCATCCTGCCTTTGGTCATGTCTTCATCCATCCTCAGAAACATCTTTCATCTAATCCTTTTTGTTTTTGTCTCATGGCTTGCTATCACAAACCACTCAACATAAGGGGGCAAATGTAGACAACAAAATTTGGTATCACCTCATGTTTTAGGTCTCCTTCAGCAGGCTTACTCAAATCTCATTTTCTACCGACAATTCATATTTAATTAATTAATATTATAACTATATTAATCTCTTATCACATGCCAAAACTATATTATGCTAAATAATTCATTCTTTCAAATAAGTCATATCATTCTATTTAATAATTAAATAATCCACAAATATATATATATATATCAACAACCCCACATGTTCCCCACTTAAGTTAAAATCAATTCTCACCTAAAAATAAATTCCCACCTAAAAATTCAATCCCTTCAAATTATTAAATTATTAACCCCACCCATGAAGTCAATAATTCAAAAATCTCCCTATCCGACAACAAATCCAAAAATCAATAGTGTAAAGTGAGCACATGACTTCACTATTACACCTAACCATGTCCCCACTCCACATCACATCTTTTCCTTTTCTCACATCATGAACCCCACCATCAAATCAACTCTTCATGTCCTCTTCATTAAGATTGATTTTACAAATTATAGTTATTCGTTAATCCTTTATTTTAATCCACATTCAAATTATAAATAGGAATATTTCTCCCCCTCTGAAGGGAGGTAGAAAATTCTTGAAATTCTCAAGCTTGAATTCATAATATTTGTTTGTGAAAGTTTGAATCATATTGTGGAGTATTTGGAGGTGAAGATCTATCAGTCTCATATCATCATCCTAACGATCAATTTGTTGTTCTATCATAATACTGGTTTGGTATCGTAATTATATCATTTATTCAACATATTGCAGATCTTTGTAGTTTTGTTATGCCATCTTATCATTGGATATTCATTATTTTCTTATGAACATGGGATTTGACAGCCACCGAGGAATTTAACGCTTCTCGAATCTGCTTTATCAAGCATCCCCCATATATCGTTATCTAATCTTATTTGTTTCCATCTTGCAGATATATTTTCTTCCTCACAGATCTATTTTCTCTGCGCCCATATCCAGAATCCATATCTAAATATGAGGTCCTAAGCCCTCTATCATTTGGAGTTGTTGGTGTCCTTGCAGTCTTGGTGTTCTTCCTGCGTGAGAATGAGTTTTCTAGATTAACAACTCCATGCGAGGAAGATCAGCAAGAAGAAGAATTCGATGATGATAACACTGATGATGATGCATGCATGGTGGATTCCTCTATGAGTTCACAGCATGGGAGAAACCTCAACTGAGCTGATGAGTGCAATAACTGCTAAAGATTTCTAGGATTGCATTCACCGGGTATTACCTCTTCCTCCCACTCATACCTTCTGAAATTGATATGGTGCAAGCCTTTTGAATTGCTTAATAATGATTTTGAATACTTAAGGGCACTAATGATCATGAATTATGATGGAGGGATCCCTTCTGAGGAGGGTAGGAAGTTGTTAATGAATGTTGTGGTTGGACATGAAAATGAATCTAATACCAAGAGTAGGGTTGCCAAAGGGGAAGGGCCTTAGGACAAACCAAAAAATATAGTCCTTACCAGTATCCATAAGGAAACCCCTAAAACAAATACATATGGCAAAGGCTTAGTCATCCCAGATAAAACTTGTGTTCCTCCCCATGCTCAGACTGTAAAAACTCCTGTGCCATTTGATGAGTTTTTCAATCTCCCTCCCAATGTTGCCTTTCCTAAGTATGTTCCATATGACATAGCCTAAATGTTGAGTCAGATCAATATTTTTGTTCCTATTGTTGAATTGCTTAGAATGCATGAGCATAGGAACAGAGCATTTGAATATTTAGGATTTAAAGAAGAAAAGGTCACCCAAGACAGAAATCTAAATAACGTTGAGACTCATCCTACCATTTCAAAGTTTAAAAAACCCCAAGTACTAGAAGAACTAGGTGAGCTACTTGAATTATATTTGGGAACATCCTTGGTTAAGTCTCAGCTGAAGGTGGATCCATTTTTTACTACTTTGATTATTAAGGATAAGTTGTTACACAAATGTATGTTTCATTCTGGAGCATCATGCAATGTTATGCCTCTTGAGGTCACGAATGAGTTGAATCTCAAAGTAACAACAACTTATGGGAAGTGTACTGCCATGGATTCCAGGGAGGTACCAGTGGTTGGATGTGTCAAGGGTCTGATAGTGCAACTTGTAACTTATCTGGGTAAGAACTTGAAACTTGATGTTGTTATTGTGGATTGCCCTACCAAATGGGGTATGTTGTTGTCTAGAGGATGGGCTGCAAATGTTGGTGGGAGTGTTCAAATGGATATGTCATATACCACCACCCTGATTGATGGAAGCCTTGTTAAGTTATCTGGTGAAAAGAAAATGTTATATCTTATTGAGGACCCTAACAATGCTTCTCATGAAGTATTGCATGCAGATATTGATATTGATAACTCTATGAGCTATGTTGCTTTCAAGGAATATGAAATTGCTCAATGCAGGTATCATGAGCAGGATGATTTTCCTAAGAATTTTATGTTTGATGCAGCCCCGAAAGATGTTGAAAAACTTGACACAGGCACATGGGGTAAGCATGATAAAGTATGGTCAGATAGCAACTCGGATGGAAAATAAAAACAACCATATGACCATTTGTTAAAGACATATCAGAATTGCTTAGAATGGTCATACCTAGAATGGCAGGCACTTCAATATGCTCGCCATTGTACAATGTTTAGTTCTGATTTTGTGTTTTTGTTCATCCTGGACTTGGTGAGTTGGTTTTGTTGGTTTCTCGGTTCAGTTTTTGAAGGATGGTTGTGGTTGTTCCACTATGCTAGTTTATTCTTTAACTTCGTTTCCCAATGGTCTATTCTTGGCACTTGGTCTGCTAGTTGTTCTTGTGGCACTTACAGGGAGTGCCCATCCTCGTGTCGGAGCTGACATTGGTGCTCGCTTTGATCTCACACCATTTGCCCTGAGTTTCCTTTGATCTACGTGTTATGAAATGTTTTATCTCTCGATGTGGATGTTATGAATCTTTTACCTCCATTTGAATGCCTTTAATTGTTTGTAGAATCCATTGTCATGCCCTTTTTTGAAGAAGTCTTTGAGCTTGCTTTCCCTAATTTATTCAAAATGCGCGGGCTTTGCCATTTTTTCCTATTTTTTCCTGACCATGGAAGCTCGAGAATGATCAATTTATATTTTTATGCCTTTAAAAATCCAAATCCATGGTCGAAAGATATTTGGAACCATGATTCACTTGGTTTTGTTTCAAAAAAATTCATCCTTAGAGAAAAATCGGATTATGGGCATGAATGGCGAATTTCTGTGTTTTTGATGGTTTGAAAAGCGTCTTTTTCCCGTCAAATTATTCCTTAGCATTCGGCAATCACGTGCCTTCTTTTGGTTGGTCAGGGGATGGCGGGAAAATGTTTTAACTTATCTTTTTCTATTTTTTTGGCAAAAAGGCAATTTTGGTCTCTTAGTTCCGCTCAATTCTTATTAGTTCTTTTGGTACTTACGTGGCTTTTTCTAATTATATGAGGTACGACGGGTCTTTTTGGCCTCCACTCACTTTGGAGGGTCATCTCACATGGGTTAGGTTTAGGGTTTGCTTATGAGTCATGCACTAGGGTTACTCAACACCCTATATGTATCCCTTCATTTGACATTTATGAGTATGCCAAGATACTCTGTTGTCTTTCTCTACATGTGTAAGCTTTGTTCTGTTATGCAAGTTATTCAGTTGTTGATCGATTCTTCCTTGTGATTACGTTGGAGCCATTACAATTCAACTAGAGTGAAACTTCATCATGGTGCATAGTTTCCGATACGATTCGTCAACTCTTTCATGGTATCAGAGCTGAGATCGGGTAAATGTGCACTCATTTTTTTGAGTTGTGATTACTCTTGTTTTTTTATTTTTTTAACTCCTTGTGTAAGTTTTCGATCATTATATTCTGGTTTTTTCCTTGCTAACATATTTAACTTCTTGATCTTGGAAAATTTTCATGTTTGCTGTGATCTTCGTGCATGTGCAGGTATTCCTTGAGCTATCAGGGTTTTTGCAGCTACATTTAGCTAACTGACGCTAAATTTGGTAGATCATTTAAAATAAAGGTTAATTTCTAGTTTTTTTATTTTTTTTAAAACTAGAATTTTTTAGATCTCTGTTTTTGGTATCTCTTTTGTGTTTGCATGGTATTTTGCAGAATACAAGTTTTCAATTTGAGGCTTGGAGATTTTCTCAATGTTTGGTGAGTTCATTGCTCTAAGACTGAGCTCATTGTCCATTCAGCTTGAGCTCCTCCTCTCAAACCAACTTCCTCTTCAAGTCTGCGTGGTTTGGAGTGATTGGTCTAAAATTTGAAGGACTATTTGCTCTGGTGTGTGGGTTTTAACCTGGTTAGCGTCTTCCCTAGCTCCTTTCCCTGCGTGGCTACGACTCCTTGAGCTTCCAACTGGACCTGGCCCTTGGTTTTAGCATCGGCATTGCTTTGCCTCACGAGCCTAGTTCTTTTGCTTTGTGAACGAGGCGTTTTCCTCTGACTTGTCATCCTTGAGCTCTGTTACCTACTGGACATCTTCCCCTCGGCCCTTGACTCCCTCTTAGCCCCGAGTCTCTCTTCCCTCCTCTGCCAGTGGCCGTGTGTTTCCTCCCCTGGTCCCCCTAGCTTCCATGCTACACTATCCTCTGGAACCCTTCCCTGTGACACTCGAGCTCGCCACAGTTCCTGTCGCCATTTTCAATGGCTTCTCCTGCTCACTACCATCCTCGGGCTTCTAACTGTCGTGACCTAAAAACGGTAAGTCATCCTCACATTTTTTGGAAACCTTTTTATGCTCAAACTTGGGATCCTCCCAATGTCTCCCTCCAATTTCATTTTTTCAACAACCGTAAGTTGTTACCCTTTTTGGTAAGTTTTTTTCAAATTGGTAAGTTGTGTGGTAAATTTTATTTTTCATTTTTATATATAGAAATTTTCTAAATTATCTTTTTGGTGGGATTTTTTATCAAGTGGGAAAATTTAATTTTTTTATTTAAAGCAAGTTTGTACTTTTTTTAAATTTGTGTCTTTTAAAAAAATTGGAAGTTTTTTTTTAAAAAGGGGGGGAATATATTTAAAAATTAATTAAATTTAATTTTTTAATTAGTAGAAATTAATTAGATTTAATTTAATTAAATCTAGTTTTATTAATTTCAAAATTAAACTTCATTTACATTTAGTACTTATTTAAAATCGTCCTTTAAAATTAACGCCTTATTTATCATTTTTTAAACTCCAAATAGCTCTAAAATTAGCTAAATCAGGATGTTTCCAAATGGTGAAATTTTTAACGCATTATTGTCAATTTTTTTTACTAATCATGTGCTCAAGTGTGCAAAGACAATCTGAGAACTTCATATCTTCTGTGTGCCTTTCCGGCATTCTGAAGATCATTAGAACTCATCTTGAGTTCCTCTAAACATTCTATTTTACCCTTCTTATTACTTGCAACTAGTGAGCGCATCCACCACAGTTTGCAGTAAGGGGGTATCATTTGTGACGTGAGACATTTTTTCTCACAACCAAGATTTGATTTCACCTCCTTCCTAGTTTTTGCAATTGTGCTTATGTACGGTGTCACTTTGTTGCACTTCCCGAAACACGATTGTGGTCTCCTCTCTTGCACATTATTACGCTAATTTCAAGGTGAGTTACCAAGTGTTTCTAGACACACGCTCGGACCCAATTGTATTCAATGCACTAAACTATAAAGTGCCAAAAGCAAGGGTTATTATATTGTCCTAGGTGGTTGTGTTTCTTTCTGCATTTCTTCTCTCCCTTTTCACTATGGATGCACTTTCAATTCCTTTGCTTATGCCGTTCAACTTTTTTGAATGGAGATCAAAAATAATTATGAAACTAAGGGGTAAAGGGTTATTCCACATCACCATGGGAACTGAGACTGAACCAGATGACGACCCTAAAAAATCTAAGTGATTAAACCGTAGTGATGAAGCTTTAGGTCTTCTTTGCATGTCCGTTTCTCCCGACTTGCTCTTCCACATTGAGTCGTCTGAAACACCTAAATCTGTGTGGAAAACGTTGGATGAAATGTTTGGACAACAAGATGACATGAGAGCGCATGAGTTGGAAAATAAACTACTAGGGTTAAATCCTAGTGATTTTGAAAACCTACAAGCATTCTTCTCTAAGTTTGTCCACACTAGATTGTTGTTAAAGGAATGTCAAGTAGAGAAGAAAGATTCTCAACTGATCTTGTCAATTCTCTCTAAGTTAGGTCCTGAATATTCTGTCTTTGTGTCAACTTTTTACACTACAAAAGTTGCCTTGGGCAAGGATTGGAATATGCCCTCCTTTGACTATTTTTCATCCCAACTCATTCGAGAACAGGAAAAACTCATTCAAATGGGGTCTCTCAAGTCCAAGTCACATGCCCTTGTAGCAAGAACTAGTAAGGAAAAGAAGACTGAAAAGAAGAAAGAAAAAAAGGATCAACCTAAGAAGGAAACCAAGACCAAAACTAAAATTAACACGAACACTTTGACTTCTGAGCCTAGAGCACAGAAAGAAAGGTATTTTTGTTCCTATTGCAAGAAGCCTGGTCATAAAGAGCATACATGTATGAGAAAAAAAATTGATCACCTTACTCATTTACTTGAGAAAAATAAAATAGGTGTTCTTGAGTCTATCAAACAAAATGCTTTGAAGGCCGAGTCTTCCACTGCAAAAGGTTCTAAATATGATAAGAAGAAAGGAAATGCCCTTATAGCCAGAGTTGCTCCTTCATCAACGTGGATTGTAGATTCCGATGCCTCGCACCACATTGGTTCTTTGCATGTTGAGTTCACCAACATTGAGCCTTGTGGTATGTCCCAAATCACAATGGGTAATGACACAAAAGTGTCAGTTTTTGGTAGTGGATCAGTAGAGATGGATGGGGGAACATTCAACCAAGTGTTGAGTGTTCCTGATCTCTCTACCAATCTCCTATCGGTTTACCAAATTACTCACCTTGGTGAAGGAATGCGAGTGGAATTTGGTCCTAATTCGGTGATTATTTTTGAGCTTAACAATGACACTACAATGGCTGAGGGAAAGGTAGATCACCATTCACGGTTGTATACCTTTTCCTACTTTACTTCTGATTCTACGTCCATTTCTTTTCTCATTCATGCAAATGAGGTTAGTAAGCTATGGCATGAGTGTTTTGGACATCTAAATTATCACTACCTTGAACAATTGAGCCAAAAATAAATGGTCAATGGGTTACCCCGCGTCAAGTTTTCTAAGGGTATTTGTGAGGGTTGTACCCTTGGAAAGCATCCTGAAAATAAATTTGACAAAGGAAAATCTCAAAGAGCTACTCGTCCTTTGGATCTTGTTCACAGTGATATTTCTGGTCCATTTCCTTCTCCTTTGTTTACTAGAGCTCTTTATGTGCTAACCTTCATTGATGACTATTTGTGATATACTTGGGTATATTTTCTTAAGCTTAAGTCTAAAGTCTTTGAACATTTTCAGGACTTTAAGGCTCTTGCTAAGAAACAGGCGGAAAGGTCTATCAAGGTTCTTTGAACCAAAAATGGAGGTGAATATGTAAACAATAGGTTCATGGATTTCTATACTTCTGAAGGGATCTCCTTATAGCATACAGTTGCATACAGCCCTTTGCAGAATGGAGTAGTAGAAAGAAAGAATAGTACTCTTAAGGAGATGGCCACTTCTATGATTCACTCGAAGACTCTTCCTTCGCAGTATTGGGCTGAAGCAGTACATTGTGTAAATTACATTCAGAACTATGTTCCACACAAGGCAGTAAGAGGGATGACACCCTTTGACACCTGGTTTGGATGTAATCCTGATGTTGAGAACTTTCGAGTCTTTCGATCCAAGGCTATGGCTCGGATTCCCAAGAAGAAACGTGAAGGCTTTTGAACCACAATCCAAACCTTGTATCTTTGTAGGGTATCCTGATGGTGTGAAGGGATATCGATTGATGAATCCTACTTCTCATGAGCTGTATATTGAGAGAAGTGTTAAGTTCAATGAGTCTTCTTTGACTTCTACTTCTCCACCTATTGAGGTTCTTTAGCTCGCTGATTCAGATTCGGACTCATCAGATGATGATGTTGTTGAGTGTGCTCCTCTTCCTGATCCTCTCAACCATCAGACCTTTGAGTCTTCTAATTCTGACAGTAGTGATGATGAGGACTATGTCCCTTCTAACTCAAGTGAAGAATCTTCTGAATCTGAGCCTGATCCTCTTGGTCCTCTTTGGGCTAGGAAAACTTTACAAAGTGCTGGAGATTTAGTTGGAGATACTTCGGATATGAGACATACTCGCTTATATTTCATTGGACTTCACTCTTTCTTCACCTCTGCTTCTGATCCATAGTCTTTTCAAGAGGCTTCTGGTATTCCTGAGTGGGATTCTACCATGGATGATGATTATTCCTCTCTCATGAAGAATGATACTTGGGATCTCACCACTCTTCCGAAAGGAAGAAAAATCATTCGGCGTAAGTGGGTGTTCCGAACAAAGTATGGAGTAAATGGAGATGTTGAAAATTTTAAAGTGTGATCAGTAGCTAAGATTTTCTCCTAGATAGCTAGGGTTGATTATACATAAACCTTTTCTCTAGTTGTGAAGATGACTTCTATTCGAATGACCCTTACCATTACTCTCAACAAATAGATGGAAAGTCCATCAAATGGATGTTAAGAGTTCCTTCCTTCATGGGGACCTAGAGGAAGATATCTACATGGAACAACCTCCAGTTATGTCCATGATCCCTCCCTCATTTGTAAGTTAAAGAAGTATATTTATGGCCTTAAACAAGCACCTCAGGCTTGGTATGCCAAGATGGACTCCTTTTACTTACATTAGGGTTTACTAGGTGTCACTCTGATCCAAATGTTTATATTCTATGAACAAGATGACTCCATACTCATTCTTCTTCTCTATGTTGATGACTTTTTGATCAAATTTCTTCCTCTATTATTGATTTTGTGAAGATCACCTTGGCCAACAGGTTTTTCATGACTGACTTAGGTCTGCTTCATTACTTCCTTGGGATCCAGATTTCACAATCTGACTCAGGAATTTTGATTTTGCAACCTAAGTATGCTCTTGATCTGCTAGCTCATTTTCAGATGTCCATGATTTTTTTTAGTCTTCTCCTACTCCTTTTCTTTCCAGGGTTAAGTTAGTTTCTGATTTCTCTACTCCCTTGGTTAATGGTACCCTTTATCGACAGTTGGTACCTGGAGTTTGATTTATTTGACTCACAGTCGACCAGATTTATCATATGTTATTGGGATCGTGTCTAGATTCATGCAAGAGCCTCATGAGCTGCATTGGAAAGTAACGAAGTAGATCCTTCATTATGTTCATGGAACCTATACTAATGAAATTCACTATTATGGAGGGGTGGATATTGACTTTATTGGGTTCACAGATTCTGATTGGGCTGGTGACTTAGATCATTTAGAAATCTACTTCTGGCTACAGTTTCTCTCTTGGTTCGGGTCGTATTAGTTGGTCTAACAAGAAGCAGAATGCAATTACAATATCATTTATAGAGGTAGAATATAGAGGATCAGTTAACGCTGCCATAAAAGCTATTTAGCTACAAGGTATTCTAACAGAGTTTGGCATCCACCTTTGGCAACCTACCATTATCTACTATGATAACACAAGCACTATCTCTATTTGTAAAAATCTAGTTCAGCATCAGTAGACAAAACACATTGAGATCCATATGCACTTCATACGAGAGCTTATTCATGATGGTATCATCGATATTCAGTACATTTAGACAGTTGATCAGATTATAGATTTATTTACCAATCCCTTCACTGAGATGAAGTTTCTTCACTTATGGTCTCTTCTTGGGGTGAGTTCTTCTGCATCTGCTCATCTTCTTTGGGCTATGTAGTCCTTATTTTCTTCTTCTTCTTCTAGGAAGATAATGTTTGTATATGGGCACCTTATTAGGCCTTTAGTTGTTGGGCCCTATTGACACATCTTTCTTATTTGTTATGGAGTGTCTTCTCTTTCCGTTTGTCTCATCATAGCTGTTACCCCATCTTTGATGAAGGGGGGTGTTGGTGTGAGTTATCCTATGTGTCCTCCACTCACATTTGGAGGTTCATATCACATGGGTTAGGTTTAGGGTTTTTAGGGTTTTCTTATGAGTCATGCACTAGGGTTACTCAACACCCTATATGTACCCTTTATTTTTGATTTATGAGTATGCCAAGACAATCTGACTGTCTTTCTCTACATGTGCAAGCTTTGTTCTGCTATGCAAGTTATTCAGTTGATTGATCAATTCTTCCTTTTGATTACGTTGGAGCCATTACGATTCAACTAGAGTGCAACTTCATCGTGGTGCACAATTTTTGATACGATTCATCAACTCTTTCATAGACTTGGCAGTTTAGACCCCAAAAAATGCTTGAGTAGACCAAGAGGTAGTTCCACTTTGAGCTATGAAGATCTATCCAATCATGGCTTCATCTCACTAATTGGAATCCCCATGTTGAGTTTAGATCATCCTCCATAATAACACGTTTACTATCAGTACTTTATTCATCATGAGCTATGATTTCATAACCCAAACCCCACTTGATCCATATGACACTTGTAGGCCTTTAACTTGCACACCCTAAGAGTTTTCTAAGAACACTGTTATTTCAACCATGACTGGTGAAGAACCTCATGGCACCAAAAATAATTTCATGAAGACATAGATTCGAGATATGGACCATGGACAGCTTGCATATCAGGCTCATCTAAGTGATAATGAAGGAAACTAAACAAACCACTTTACGGTACCTTGTTGACTGGGTAAAGTGCCCTATGCCATGAATGGAACTTAGTCCTTAATCCCAAATGCTACAATTGAACCAGCTGATATGGAACTACCAATCAGCCTTACAAAATGCCTTGTGACTAGGATTCACTCCTTTTCCATCAATATATTTTTGGAAAACCTTTTCAATGACAACACCAATGACACTACCATTTCAAAAATCTCCCCTCATGTCCATCTAACATGGCACACCATACTCAAAAACTTTGATGGGAAATTCACCAGCAGCTTCAGGATCCCCCTTCACTAGTCTTCTGATAGCTTCTCTCCCATCTTTGTTTCATCTATGAGAAAGGGTTTTTTTCCACTTGACATGTAACAATGACAACTGAAAAACCAATTCATTCACTGATTAACTAAACTTACCATATTCTTCACAAGATCCCCTCTGGAACTGTGTTTTTCTCTTTGTAATAAACAGCTCTTATACTATTACCTATAGTGACCTCATCCCCATATAGTGACCAAACCATGTTTGATGACCCCCTAGAACTATTGAAGCAATTCTCCTGTGACTTTTCCTTCATTTTCTTAGCAACAGTCCTGTAGAAATTGAAATCAAAGTAGGGAATTCTTTTTATGCAAGAAAAATCCAGTTCATGGGTCATAGTACATACCTAGTCCATGGCATTTATTTGAAAAATTATCATCTATATGAGGTATTAAAGTCACTTTGACCCACTTTGCATACACTCCCCCTTCAAGAGGGGAGTGATACAACAACATCAGATCCCATACACTCCTTTATCAAAATGTTTCAAACATCAAAGACATCGACCTCACAGTTACTATGCATTCCATTTTGAAATACCATGCTTTCTTCTAACAATTTACTTCACTTAGTCTAGAGACCACAAATTTCTCAGATCTACCAACTATAGTTCATACCCCTTCATACAGATCATAATGTAGAGCTTCAGTGTGTTAAAGGTAAGTCAAGAATAACTTCTAAAATCAAAAATACTTAACAACTAAAGAAGATGTTTGTTTTGTTTCTTGATACTCATGAGGACAAGGGTGAACTATCCATATGTAATTTAGTTTTTCACTCTTAGTTACAGGACCAACTTCATACCAATCAAGAAGGCACAATCTATATATGGTCTGCAAATTTTGATGAGATCTAATCCTTAGACTACTTCATAGACCCTGTCAAAGGACATGTTTTGTTTAAGCTTTCTTGGAACTCATTTTCACATGTAGGTTTTGTATCATTAGGTTTTCTTAGGAGCTCTAGAGTACATATTGCTTGTGGCACACTCTACATGTTTCCACATGATCAAACATCCTGTGATTTTCTAACCACTTGATGAACATGGTTCAAACCTGGCGCAAATACCATTTGGTTAACCGATTTCCTTTCCTGGATTGCTGCACAAGACTCATACTGAAAATTGATATCTAGGATGACAATCCAATTTTCAAAACACACAGTTTTTAGTAGTATACTCATAATCATTCCAGTCTACATAAATAAAAATCATAACATCTTCACATGAGAGCAATGGTCTTATGCATAGTATCTGACGTTCTTCAAAAGACTCCATGCTTCACATAGTAGACTCCATACCCAATGGACGCTTCTAAGGTAGTTGACATTTTGGACATCCAGTGTGATTGCACAACATTGAATCTTTTCCCCAAGTGTGGGACTTGTAAAAATGGGAAAAGAATCTCCAGTTTAGAGGTTGGTTCCTCAACTCCTCTGATCAGGTGTATTACTTGCAAGTTATACAGAGGTTTCAAACTCAAAATCCTACTCTAAATTCCAAAGGGGACAGAGATAGGGAATGCAAAAAAACTGAAACTAGTGCTAATAAGGTGATGCACCAAAGGAGTGGTGAGCATTTTTTACTTCTGTAGATTGACACAGTTCATAAAAATGCAACAAAACTTCATGCACAAACTGATAAACTGTAATGGAAGGTCAGAAATGAATCAAACAAGACAAACAGAGGATTAAAACTCATTCACAGATCCTGCATTGTCATTTATAACATCAAAAACACTTGCATTACAACACCTGAGAGGAAAAAACAGGTTGTAGTCTTGGAAAAGGTCTGGTTTTTTCACAAAATCACTTTCAAAGTGACAGAGGGAGCCTGCAATACATGAAAAATGTTCAACCCTTCAAAAATGAGCCAAATCTGGCTTTTACAGTGCAAGAAATGACCCCAGGAGAGAGAAACGTGGGAAAACATGGGAGAGCTTCAACCACTGACCAAAAATGCAATAAAATGGCATGGGCATCCTTATAGGTCCATCCCCTGACATTTTTACCATGCTGGGAGAGAATGCGAGCCATTCTTCATTAAAAATGGTGGTTGAAACGTCATTTCTGTTCATGACCACGTGCCAGAGGCATTTTTCAATTTTCTCTCTCCAAAATCCATCAAAATACAAAAATGACCCCAGAATCTTGTAGATAATTTCACCAGCTTTCCATTGATATAAAGAACGTGAAAAACTGAGCTCTGGATCGAAAGTTATGGCCGTTTGAAAATTTAGGGCAAAACAGGGCCAAAATGGATTGGCGGGCGAAAAGTTTGAAATTTTCCACTTTTGCATTTGGGAAAATTTCCCAAAAAATCCCCGTGCTCCACCATTCCGGGTGCCACATGGCACATGTGCTGATTAGACGTGGGGACTTCTGCAAACTTTATTTTCCACCGTTTTGGCCATTGGAAAATTTTCCAAAAATTCTCCGTCGGGCCGATGAGTTGAGGACACGTGGCACGTTAATTAGTGATGGACCTTTTTTCCTAAATTTTCCATGAACTTTTGACCATTTTTCCTCAAATGGACACATGGCAAAACCCCATTGGGTGGGCTTTCCACTTCAAATTTTTCCCTGCGGGCTGTCATCAATTTTTTGCCGCCACATGGACACGTGGCAAGATGTGATTGGCTCACGCTTAGGGGGGCGGACTTTTCTCTTTTGAAATTTCCTTCATTTTGCTTTGGGAAAATTTCCTAAATTTTCCCCGCCTTCCGCCGGTCTGAGACACATGGCAAATCCCATTCACTGCGGGCCCTTGGGGAAAACATTTTTCTTTTCATTTTAGCCTTTGGGAAAAAATCCCAATCTCCCCCCGTGCTCTCCGGTCCTACCCCCATGGGGACACGTGGCCTGATCCAATTAAAACTGGCCGGTGGGCCTGTGGGCCAGAACTTTCCTCTTGAATTTTGTAAAAACACTTCGCCAAATTTTTAAGTTTTCCTCCATGGTCCGTGGGTCTTGAGACATGTGTCATGAAGCCATTGGATGCGGACCCACGGGAAAATTTTGACCTTGCGCCCTCGCAAAAATATTTCACCAAAATTTTAACTTCATCTCCGTGCTCCGCCACTTCCCTGGCCTAAGGACACGTGGCATAATGTGATTGGGCGTGGGCCTTTCCCTTGAAATTTTTCTTGGCGCCAACACTTAGTCAATTTTTCAATTTTTCCCCCTTGGACACGTGGCAGGATCATCTCATTCGGCGGGCCTGCGGGGAAAAATATTCCTTTTGAAAACTTTCCAAACACTTGGTAAAAAATCCAAAGTTTTCCTCCGACCCCCACCACTTCCTTTGACACGTGGCACCATATTACTGGCTGTGGGCCTTCCAGGGGAAAATTTCCCACAAAAACTCCACCGAGCCATAACTTCAAAAATACATGGAGTTAGGAGGAAAACTTTACCTTTCTGGAAAGCTGAGAAAAAGCTCTATCCAATGGTGCCATTTCCAGAAGGTTTTGAGTGCCTGAAAAGCAAAAAATTATGACTGAGGCACAAGAGAGGGAAGAATGAAGGGAGTTAGCCACAAAATGAGCAAGGGGCTCATTTTGGATAACAATTTTGGCGACTCAGAGGGGTCATCTGCCTGCTGGATGAAGTTACCAGTTGCCTGAAGCAATCCATTGGGCATGGAGTCATCAAATTCTCTGCTTGGTACCCCAACTGATCAGAACACTGCAAGGAGGAAGATGGAGGGTGGAACATCATCTGATTGGGAAAGGCCTACAAAACACATTTCCAGGAACAACAAGCTTGTGCCAAAGCACTTAGGGAAAGCAAAGCTAATCTACAGCAAAACAATGTGCACAAGCACTTGGAGGAATGAAAACCTAAGCTAATATGTACAAGGTGGAGAACTTCCTTCAGTAGCAATGCTTTAGATGGATTCCATTGACTGGAATCTGTAATTCTTCACCATCCAATGAAGACAATTGGAAGGCATTGTTGTCCTTACACTTTGTGACCATGTATGGGCCACTCCAAATGGCATCAAATTTTGAATGCCTTCCCAGTTTTGCTCTGTCTGCATCCCATTTTAACACTAGATCTCCAACTTGGAAAGATCTATTCTTGGCCTTTCTATCAAAGGTCTTCTTTATCAAAGCTTGATCCTTCTCCATTGCTTGGGATGCCTGATTTCTGATTTCTTGGAGCTCCATCAATTCTGCATATCTAACCTCCATGGGCCCAAACTCCAACAACTCCAACTGTTTCATGAGTTCCAATGTTGGCAACTCAAGTGACATGGGAAAAATTGCCTCTCTTCCATAAACAAGCTTGAATGGAGAGTTACCTGTAGATCTCTTGGGAGTTATCCTATCAGCCCATAAGGCTGATTTCAACTTAGTATGCCAAGACCTCTGATTTTCATCAAGATTCCTCCTAATGATCCTCAACAAGTTCTTGTTTGTAGATTCAGCTTGGCCATTACCCTGAGGGTAATAATTTGATGAAGTGCTTAGGTAGATCCCATTCTTGACAGCCCATTCAGTCACCTTGGACCCAATGAATGCCAATGCATTATCTGATATTATTGTAGCAGGTATGCCAAATCTGGTTGCTATTCCCTCATAGAAATCTAGGATGCTAGATTCATTTGCTTCCTTGAGTGCTACTGCTTCAGTCCACTTGGTGAAGTAATCTGTTGCTGTTAAAATCCATTTGTGCCCTTGGCTTGAATTGGGATTAATGACTCCAATGAAGTCCAAACCCCATTGCATGAATGGCTGGTCAACTGAAATTGGATGCAATGGAAGGGCAGCTAGCCTCTCTTTACCTGTGAAGAATGCACAATTCTTGCACCTCTTGATCCATGCATAACAATCACTGAAAATCTTGGGCCAATAATAGCCAGCCCTCATGATCTTTAGAGCTATCACTCTTGGTGCAAAATGACCACCAGCTGATCCACCATGGAACTCTTCCAACACCCTATGAATCTGATTTGTACCAATGCATCTCAGCAGCACTCCATTCACATCCTTTCTAAACAAAACACCATCAACAAGGGCATATGGGACAGCCTGCAATCTGAAGTGTCTTCTTTTGGTCTTGTTCATCTCTGGAGGGCATAGACCTATGCTTAGGAAGTGCATTATGTCTTGGGTCCAGCAAGGAGTGAGGACACCATCATTTTCCTTTTGAGTGCTTCCTTGCTCATGGTTGTCTTGCAATGCCAAAACAACCTCCTTCTCATTGCATGCTTCCTTGTGTTTGTTCAAGACCAGCTGCTCACACAATCCTTTTCCTCTGACCAACTTGGTGACTTTGATCTCAATGTCATACTCCATGACACGAGTAATCCAACCTGCCCTCTTTTCATTCAAGTCTTTGTTGAGGAGGAAGTCCTTAACTCCCACATGAGAAACCAACAATTGAACCTTGTTGTTTGAAACTAGATGCTTGAATTTCTTCAAGCTCCTGATTACTGCAAGAACATGCTTCTCAATGAAATAATATCTCACCTCATAGTCCTCCAGGCTTTGGCTGAAGAAAGCAATTGGCTGCTCATCATTGTTTTTGTTCTGCTGTACCAAAATTGTAGAAATAGTATCATCACCCCCAAATGCATAGAGGATGAAATCCTTGGAGAAATCTGGGTTAATGAGAGTTGGGGCTTGAGAGATGGCTTCTTTGATTGCTTCAAAACTTTCTTTGCCTTCTGCTGTCCATTTGAAAGCTATGCTTTTCTTTAACATCTTGGTGATAGGCTTGACTAGGGCTGCAAAATTTGGGACAAACCTCCGAACAAAATTTATTCTCCCCAAGAAACTTTGAAGGGCCTTCTTGTGGCTTGGAAATGGTAGTGCTCTTATGGCTTCAACTCTTTCTGGATCAATTGCTAATCCTTCTTTGGAGACAATGTGGCCAAGGAGCTTTCCTTCATGGGCTAGAAAAATACACTTTTTAGGATTCAAGGATACTCCAAATCTTCTGCACCTTTGGAACACTTGTCTCAAATGAAAGAGATGGTCTGCTGCATTTTTTGAAAAAATAGTGATATCATCAAGATATATCAGCACCATGTTGTTAATCAAATCCTTGAATGCCATGTCCATTGCTCTTTGGAAAGTAGCTCCAGCGTTGGACAACCCAAATGGCATTTTCCTGTATGCATAAGTTCCCCATTTGGTTGTAAAGGCTGTCTTGAACTGATCCTCTTCTTTCACCATAATCTGATTGTACCCTGAATAGCCATCAAGTAATGAAAACCTCTCAGAGCCGGCAACAACTTGTAAAATCTGCTCCATAGAAGGAAGTGGATAATGATCCTTGAGAGATGCTCTATTCAAATCTCTGAAGTCAACACACAATCTGATTTCCCCACTCTTCTTTCTAACTGGAACCAAGTTGGCCACCCAACTAGAATGCTTGATAGGGAATATGATTCTTGACTCTATCAACTTATTCAATTCTTTTCTCATGAGAGGCTCCATGTGTGGATTGACTGGTCTTTGTTTTTTCCTGATGGGTTTAGTACTTGGATCCAATTCAATGGTATGTTGAGCTAACTTGGGATTGAAACCTTTCAAATCTTCATAGCTCCAAGAAAACACATCAGGGAATTCTTGACAAAGCTGTATGAACTCATACCTTTCTTGCTCAGTTGTCATCTTACCAACTTGGAGTGATTTGCCTTCTTCCACCAAGATGGACACTGAATCTTCTCCCTTGACTTGGATGTTTGCTTTCTCCTTCCTAAACTGATCATTAGGATTGAAAATGGACTCCAAAGTAATAAGTCCCTTTGGTAGTTTGTTGGTTCTCAGCTGTACCACTTGGTCACCATACTGTTGCTCCAACTTTTCCTGATTTTTAGCTGAGAACTCAGCCTCTTCTTGCAAGAAATGGATGATTTGTTGATCATTTTCAAACACTTGCCAACTTACATTGTTGTCTGGCACTGAAGGGCCTTACAATCACATGGATGTTTGGTTGTACCTTGTCTTTTTGGATGCTTTCAACAACGTCAAAGGCTGCCCCAACTGCTGCAAGCCTGTCAGCAGCTTGGTTCTCTTTTCTAGGAATGGATTTGATGCCAAAGCCCTCAAAATCTTCAATGAGGTCCCACACCCTATTTTTGTAGCACTTGAGCAGATCATTCTTGACAGCATGCTGCCCCTTAACTTGGTTGACAATCAACTCACTATCACCAAAGACTTGCAAGTTCTTTATTCCTCTCTTGATTGACCAATGCAATCCTTGTATCAAAGCTTCATATTCAGCAGTGTTATTAGAGCATGCAAACTGAAATCTAAAACCTGAATAATACTTAACTCCTTGAGATGAAACAAGCATAGCTCCCCCTCCTGCACCCTTGTCTACTCCTTGATCCATCAAAAAACAACTACCATACCTCATTGTCATCCTTGTGGTCTAGCTTGGTGATGCTAGGGATAGGCTGATTTTCTTCATGCATGCAATAGACTCCTAACTCAGATTCTTCTATTTCTTGATAAGGATCAAAAGCATGCACCTTGCTTGCCCATTCATCAAGAGTCAAATCTAGGATGCTTCCAACCTTGGTGTCAGCTTCATCAGTGCTTGGATAATCCTCTTGATCAAACGTTGAACAATTGGTATTGATTTGGCTTGGAGTGTGAGGCTCAATGTGAAAGTTTGCAATAGGCTCAGATCTGATTGTGGCCTTGGTTCCATATCTTGTTCTAAACAACATGTGTGACCAATCAGTAGATAAGTAACCTCCAATCTTGGCTGTGAAATCCCTTGACAGACATAGGGCAAAGAGTGGTGGAAGGTCTATTACTGAGACATCTTGCAAAACAACAATGTTGGGGCATGCATGCAAAGTAAGACTCAAGTTCTTTATCACTCCAAATGTTGTTACTGCTATCCCATCCAATTGCACTACCCCTTTGGATATGACCTCATATTGAATTCCCAATTGATCAGCTATTTGCTTGGGCATTACTGAACTACTTGCTCCAGAATCAATCATGCAGTTGTGTACTAATTGGTTTCCAATGATCAATGAAACATAGAATGGAGGGGGCTTCAACATTTTACCTTGTTATCCTCCATGATTCCCTTTAGGCTAGGCAGCATTTGTGAGCACCTTCTCTTGCATTTGGACTTGCTGATTTGAAGTTGACCAGTCCTTCATGGCAGCTTGTAACAAATCTCTTTGGCTTGGGATAGATAGTGATTCCCACATTGATATGTTTACATTTATCTTCTTCATCTGATCAATGATGTTGAATGGAGATGAAGCATCTCTCTGCTATCCCTTGGCCTGCACATTCATTCCTTGCATATGGGCAGCAACAACTGGCATTTGAGTTGGCCTAGGAGCTGTTTTAGGTAGCCCTTGCATGTTTGGAACTGCATTTTGCTTGCCAATAATCTATGGAGTGATAGAAGATTGTGGATTACTTAGAGCCAATGGTTGTTCTTCACCCAAATTTCTCCTTTTTGACCTTGTGTTGGCTGCAACACTTTGGGGAATCATTTGATTCATGCCACAAAAATCTTCTACCTGCCAGTTTACAAGTGTGGCATCATTTGGAGCTGATTGCTACTAGAATGTCTCTGGTTGTTGGTTATTTCCTTGACTCCCTTCACCCTCCACACCAGTTGTAGTCACCATTAATGCTTGATTTAAGGCACCGTTGAAACACATAGACTGGTTGTGAGGTTCATTACATGGGAAACACCAATCATACTCTTGAGCTATGTTGTTTTGCACTGGCACTAACGCCTTAGAGGCAGATGTAGCATTGGGATTATAGGGCTGAAATGGTCTGTTAGCAGGAGGTCTTGCTTTATTTAAATTTGCAGCTGGATTGGGTGGTCTTTGAGGCTGGTATGGCTGCCTGTTAGGCTGAGCTTGAGGCTGGAAAGGAGGTCTAAAACCTTGGGCTTACTGCCTCTTGAGTGTAACCAGCTCATTGCCTAGATTTTGCAATTGCTTCATGACTTCTTGAAGTTCATTTGAGGCACTAGAAGATGAAGTAGAAACTTCACTTGAATTCTGATTTCTAGGAGTGGGAATAGGAGCTAAAATAGGCACTTGACTAGTATTTGGGCTCTCTAAACTTGGAAATAATGGCATTGGAGGCCTAGGAGCTAGCTTGCCAGCTTGAATCAAATAATTTTCAGCTCTAATGGCAATGCTATAAGCAACATGGATAGTTGTGCCTCCCATGGATTGAATCAACATAGAAATATCAAAATTTAAAGCTTTAAGGTAATATAGAAAAGCACCTTCTGTTGTTGGCCTTACTGCCACTGGAATTCTCTCCCAAGTCATTTGAAACCTAAAGTTGAAGTCAGTCAGCTGCTCATTGGGAGCTCTCTTGATGGTTGTCAGTTGTTCCAAAAGGGACAAGTTGTCTCCCTTTTCTCCAAACTACTCATGGAGGGCTATACATAGCTAGTTCCAATTTTGAATAGAACCTGAGGCAAGACTCCTGAACCATTGCAAAGCTTTCCCTTTGAATGAAGATGCCAGCAATTTGACAGCAACTTGCATCTCATTGATCTCATGGATTGCACAAATATTAGCAATATCCTTAACATGATCACCAGGAGTGGTTTGATTCTCTCCAGTAAAGTATGGAATGTTCTTCAATGCTACAACTGGGATTGGATTTTGTGCATTGAGGGCAAGTGGGCTGCTGCCAGTGAAGTTGACATAGGGGTTGTGTTGTGCCATTCTGATTGGCCTTAGAACCCTTATTGATTGAATGAAAGGCCTACCAGGTGGAGGAGTTGATAGAGTTATGTTTGGTGGAGATGGAGACCTTTGAATTCTCCTCCATCTTTTCCTTCTTGGGGATAACTACAAATACTCAAACAGCACCTCTTCTTCTCCAACTCTTGACCTTGTGGTGATTCTTCTCATGAGTTTTCAGGTCTACACTGCTAAAACCAGCTGATTCTTCTTCCTTGGAGTCACCAGATGTGCAATTTAGGGCTCTTTTAAGCAAGAAACTTGCAAAAAATGCACATCAATTTTGTTGCAATGAAGATGAAGACCTCTAAGTGTCCCACCGGGTATGCCAAAATTGTTAGTGCAAATCAGCAGCACCCCTTGGATGTTGATTAGACTTCTAGTTTGACATTTTGGACATCCAATGTGATTTCACAACATTGAGTCTTTCCCCCAAGTGTGAGACTTACAAAAATGGGAAAAGAATCTCCAAATTAGAGGTTGGTTCCTCAACTCCTCTGATCAGGTATATTACTTTCAAGTTACAGAGGGTTTGAAATCAAGATCCTACTCTAAATTCCAAAGGGGACAGAGATAGAAAATGCAAAACTGAAACTAATGCTAATAAGGTGATGCACCAAAGGAGTGGTGAGCATTTTTTGCTTCTACAGATTGACACAAATCATAGAAATGCAACAAAACTCCATGCAAAAACTGATAAACTGTAATGGAAGGTTAGAAATGAATCAAACAACAAAAATAGAGGATTAAAACTCATTCATAGAACCTGCATTGTCATTTTAACATCAAAAAATACACTTGCATTACAACATCTGAGAGGTAAAAATAGGTTACAGTCTTGGAAGAGGTCTGGTTTTTCCACAAAATCACTTTCAAGGTGAAAGAGGGAGCTTGGTATACATGAAAAATGTTCAACCCTTTTAAAAAATGAGCCAAATCTGGCTTTTACAGTGCAAGAAGCGACCCCAAGAGAGAGAAAAGTGGGAAAACATGGGAGAGCTTCAACCACCAACCAAAAATGAAATAAAATGGCATGGGAATCCTTACAAGTCCATCCCCTGACATTTTTTACCATGCTGGGAGAGAATGCGAGCCATTCTTCATTAAAAATGGTGGTTGAAACGTCATTTCTGTTCATCACCACATGCCAAAGGCATTTTTCAATTTTCTCTCTCCAAAAACCATCAAAATAAAAAAAATGAACTTGGAATCTTGTATAGAATTTTACCATCTTTCCAATGATATAAAGAACATGAAAAACCGAGCTCTGGATCGAAAGTTATGGCCATTTGAATTTTTCGGGCAAAACAGGGCCAAAACGGATTGGCGGGTGAACATTTTGAAATTTTCCACTTTTTGCATTTGGGAAAATTTCCCAAAAAACCCCGCGCTCCGCCCTTCTAGGTGCCACGTGGCAAGTGTTGATTGGGCATAGGGCCTTCTTCTTTTATTTTCCACCATTTTGGCCCTTGGAAAATTTTCCAAAACTTCTCCGTCGAGCCGATGAGTTGAGGACACGTGGCACGTGATGATTAGCTGTGGGCTTTTCCCTTTTGACCATGTTTTCCTGCAGGCT
Source organism: Taxus chinensis (assembly GCA_019776745.2). Taxonomy (NCBI): domain Eukaryota; kingdom Viridiplantae; phylum Streptophyta; class Pinopsida; order Cupressales; family Taxaceae; genus Taxus; species Taxus chinensis. The sequence goes on along the minus strand of CM034152.1, from coordinate 114,943,448 downwards.
TGTCTTGAAATTTTTTCTGCCACACATGGACATGTGGCACGATATCATCAGCTTGCACTTAGGGAACGGACTTTTCCTTTTGCAAATTTCCTTTGTTTTGCTTTGGGAAAATTTCCCAAATTTTTTCCCGCCTTCCGCCGATCCGAGACACGTGGCGCAATCTCATTCAACGCGAGCCCTTGGGGAAAAAAAAATTCTTTTCATTTAATCTTTTTGGGAAAAAATCCCAATCTCCCCCCACACTCCGCCCTTCTAGGGCATAGGACACATGGCCTGATCTTACTGGCCGGCGGGGCGGCGGGCCAGAACTTTCCTCTTGAATTTTGTGAAAACACTTCGCCAAATTTTTAATTTTTCCTCCATGGTCCACATGTCTTGAGACACATGTCATGAAGCCATTAGATGCAGACCCCGCGGGAAAAATTTGACCTTGTGCCGTCACAAAAATATTTCCCCAAAATTTTAACTTCACCTCCACGCTCCACCACTTTCGGGGACTGAGGACATGTGGCGCAATGTGGTTGGGCGCGGGCCTTTTCCAGAGATTTTTCCTTGGCGCCAACACTTAGTCATTTTTCAATTTTCTCCCCCTTAGACACGTGGTGGCATGTCATTCGTCGGCGGGCCTTCGGGGTGAAATGTTCCTTTTGAAAACTGGCTGAATCACTTGGTAAAAAATCCAAATTTTCCTCCAACCCCGCCACTTCCTTTGACACGTGGCACCATCTTATTGGCTGCAGACCTTTAAGGGAAAATTTCCCACAAAAACTCCACCGAGCCATAACTTCAAAAATACATGGAGTTAGGAGGAAAACTTTACCTTTCTGGAAAGCTGAGAAAAAGCTCTATCCAATGGTGCCATTCCAGAAGGTCTTGAGTGCCTAAAAAGCAAAAAATTATGACTGAGGCACAAGAGAGCAAAGAATGAAGGGAGTTAGCCACAAAATGTGCAAGGGGAACATTTTGGATAAAGTTAGATTTTTTTGTATTGATCATGTTTTCTTCAAGGTCTTCTCAATAACTCTATAATGAAGGACATCTCCATCTCCTTCACAAACAACAGGCTACAAAAGGGTCCTCTCACCCTGGTCGAAAGGCACAACCATAAAGCAATGAGGATAGATCAAATCCTCTTAAGAGTGCTACCCATTTCTCCACATCTAAGTGACAAAGAGCAAGTTGTATTCCTTCCCCAGCTACAAAATGACACACAACGTGCTCTACTTTCCTCTAAGCTTCCTGTCAAAACCGTGATGCTTCTTAACCTTCTGAGGGAGAATCAATTTGGGTACCAATAGAACAAGTTGTCGATTAAGTGAAAAATAATTCTATGCATTGTGATTAACTACATTTATTTGGTATAAGAAAAATGAAAACGAAGGTGGATACTATTTGTACAGACATTTTTGACAGCAGGGAAAAAGTCTGGTAGCAATCATTATGCTTGATGGATGTCCATTCCCTGTTCTAAATCCTCTATTTTGGCATAGGGTGGAGGATGTTGATAAAGGCTGTGAAGCCTAGCTTTACATTTGCCTGAAAGGTTTCAAGGCCTTTTCAACAACCCATTTTGTACATATCTTGTTATCATTACAGTCTGTACTGCCAGATTTCAAACATTTAGTTGAACATTTCACATGCCAAACACATGCTTCCACATTTTCATACATACCTACTAGAGCACTTGCAACTACAACATCTAACAAAACTATGAAAATCCTTCAAAAACAACAATGAAATCAACAATTACATTTAATTCAATGATTATGCAGGCGTATCAAGAAGCCTTTTCTAGTTGAGGCTTTCCATCACCATCTTATACTTCCCCCATAATGAGCACAACTCAACAAGGGTAACAATGCATAATGAAAGTGCACAATCACATGGTGAGCTATTAAAGCTAATCCAACCGAGCTCTAAAATAAACATATGTGATCTATCCCAATGAAGTGTCGAGATGGCTTAGAAAACCCAACTTGATCACACTTAACACAGTTGAGTTGTAATAGAACAACAATGAGTCAATGCAAAGAATGGAGAGTTGTTACAACAAGGCTCATGCTTAAATAAACCATAAACCAATTTAAAATATATATATTCACTTAGATGCAAACATAGATAGATTCGACCTTCAACCAAGGTGAGTTAAAGAGAAAATTTGGGCTTCTAACATGGGATCTCTAATGCACAAGACCCAACTCAAGCTCCAAATCCATGGCGTTAGAGAGGAAAGGGTTGAAAAAAAATTCAGAACTCGAGCACAATACAAGAAACCATGGTGGCCAAGGCAATTTTGGAAGATTCTCCTCATGTGTGAATCTTCCTTAATGGGAAGCTCTCATCACTAAAATTCTTGAGAGTTGGTCAAACCAGTGAAATGGCTAAGTAATTTCTAATGATGTCGATCCAACCTTTGGTCACAAATAAAGTGCTTGCATTATTGTGCAAGGAAGGTGATAGGTCTACAGGGCTATTTTAGGTTACCCACACTCCACGCCAACTCTCATGCACCCCCTAAACCCTTATGTCCTTGTTGAACTATCAATTACTGTGAAGTCGCCAACTTTAATTTGGGGTCCAGCATGGTCAGCACCACTGGGTCTTTTTTTAAAAATGCTATTGTATTATTCTACAAGGAAAAAAATGGCGGCACTACATGGCCATCACTGTTGTTCAAAATTTAATGGGCACATCAAAATAATAATGAAATAATTACATTCTCTAAATAAGAAAATTTAATGGGCACATCAAATTAATAATGAAATAATCAAATTCTCCAAATAACTTGTCTAAAGTTCCATTATTTGCAAGCAAGAATCCATGTCACAATTCATAAAACTTATTACCAATTGGTGAAGTGCTTAAGATCAATTACGATGGGTTCTACTGTAAATTTTAATTGGATGCTTGTGTAGTCGACCATGTATTTATCACAATAGACTGCTACACCTCAATTTTTATAAAAGATATTTCCACATATATTGTAGACCCCATTTACACTCATGATTTTTTTAAAAGTTGATATTTGGACCATACATTTTTATCTTTGTTCAAGTAAGGGCTTCTTCAAAAATAGGTCTTCAACATAGCATATTTGAATGTGGAAACAACCCTTAAAATAATAATATATAATATATGATCAAATTAACAAAATTATCACATTTTTTTACAGTTATAGGTCCTTTGACAAAACTCAATTTCCTTCCAATTATAGACGATGTGTGCAATGATGTACACAGAGATACGTAGTGTAAGCTTCACATTTTATAGAAAATAACATTTCTATCTCATTTAAATGTTATGAATATGTGTACTAATTTGATTCAAAGTCATATCAATTTCGTTATTCACGTAACAACACTTGGAGCAAGAAGAAAGGAGTCAAGACTACTATCACTCAATGCATTGTAAATACTACCCTCTACTTTGATAGCACCTCCATTACTAATTTACTCAAAACTTCTTGTATCCAAAGTGGCAATGTTGTTCAAGGGGTAACAAATTTATTCATGTTAAGTGAAAATAAAATTTCCCACAAAAGGCTACTATTCATGATATAAAATATGCAAATGTACAAAGGTTTTCATGCATACATGTTTAGTTTAGATGTTGTGATATAAAATCTGCAACTGTATATGTATGAATTTGTAACAAATTTAGATGTACACATAGAACAAATCAATGTAATGTTTCATCTATATTCCTACACTACCACTATCAATCCCACCCCTTATCGACTGCACAAAAAAGGTTTTTTCAACAAAATACCAACCAAACAACTGATGCAACACTAACATAATTTCCCCGAAATAATTACAAACCACATCAACTACAAAAGTAAATAACTATCTAAAACGATATCAAATGTATTCATGTTTAGTACAAAAACAAATTGGCCAAAAAAGGCTACCACTCATGATATAAAACCTACACATATACGGAAGTCTTCATGTAACATGTTTAGTTCAAATAAAATAGTTAACAAAATGCTGCCACTAATGATATGAGATTTACAAATGTATATGTATAAATTTGTAACAAGTTTGAAATGTAGAGATGGAACCTTAAAATGAAGTGGTTTATATATATCTACACTTACAAAAACAATCACACCCATTATCAACATCAAATACAAAAGTAATAACTATCCCTCTAAAACAAATAGCATATACCGTTCAATGTTCACATTGCATTGTACACATGTGATTGCTAGTGTGATCCATATGAGAAAAAGGGTATAATTTAGCATATGTGTTTTGGTGGCACATAAGACACTGGTATAAAATCCCTCAAACTTGGTCCTTTCATGTCATTGTCACTTGGATAATGGATACAGAGTGGTTGGGCTACACCACATGCATAGTATCATTCCTTAGATTTAGATGCCAAGGTATTTATTTCATCAAATTTTCCATATACTTTTATTGAAGGTCAGGTCTACCCTACCATGATGGACAAGAATTTGAACCAGATTCTATTCATATTAAGCACCTAGAACTTACTGATCCACCAAGAATTGAGCAACAAAAATATCCTCTCATATTTTACCTCACCACAGTTTATATGGATGGGTGCACCAATCAGCTAAAAACATCTCTTATTATAAAGGTTTACTCTCCCGTGAGATAAAAAGATAGAATCAATAAGCGAGCATTGACATTTGATATTTATACTTTCCTATAAACTTAAAAATAAAGAACCAACTAGGTAAAGATCAAGCGTTTACAATCAAAAGTTTTTACTTTTGGCCCTGTATTACCTTACAAGATGCTCATTGGAAAGTTGAGCATTGTATGGCATTCAAAACAATTGCAAATTATTAACATGAAATCCTCGTTGTCATATTTTCACACCTATTTTCATCTATCCTCATTTGTAAGTAAACCCAGGTGTCAAAAAGGAATCGACTACCTAAAATAGTACAGAATTAGGGGTAACTCCAAGAAACCAATCCCTGTAACTTTTTCCCTACCAATTATTTTATCAAGGAAAATTTATTTCCCCCTCCACACACACCAGATCATAGTAAAAACCATAAATATCAATCCACAAATCCTAAAATCAAAAAACTTAAAATACACTTACAATGTAGGCGAGGGCAACGTCTGGGTCAAATTCATTATAGATGGCAAAGGTTTCTCCTTCCTCAAGACCATTTTCCTCCATCTTCCTACTAACAACAATACCTCATTCCTCTGCTATGACAATCCCAAAGTCCCTTCCACCATTGCTAATACTACACAACATCTTAACAATAGTTAAAGAAACAGCAACATCATAATCATTAAAGCGCGGAGATCCCCGATCCACACCATCAGAACACCCAAAACCCCACAATTTCTTCCCCTCTGAACCACAATCAAATCGTAATCCTTAGGATTTCGCCCCCCAAAAGAAAGCACACAAACCCCAATCCCCACAGTCCCGTTGAAAAAAAATTACATAACCAAATGCACAATTAACCAACTGATAAAATAGGGCCAATTAAACACATCAGTGATCGTTTTCAGTTTTCCAAAAAAATGAATACTATCTTCGATCTTGAAAGAGAACAACAAAATTCATTTTCTCTATGTACGTGGATTCTTTGTTTGGGGTCACTTTAGAGGGCGGCACAAGGCTTTCTGACGGAGAGATGACAATGCTCTGCATGAAATTTCTCAACGCATGCACAGATACCACCGCTACTGCCCTGCAATGGATGATGGCAAACCTGGTGAAAGAAGATGTTATCCAGCACAAGATTTACATAGAAATCGTGAATTTTGTTGGTAAGGAGAGGGCGGTGGAAGAGGAGGATCTCTGTAATGTAGAAATTAGGCACATAAAATAACAACTAACAGAAATAAAATAAAGAATTGCAAATAAAACATATTATTGCAAACTCAAATTAGCACTTCTGTGCATATATTTCTTCCTCTAGTTCCAAAGGTTCGGCTCAATACAATCTCTCTGAATGTGTTTGATATGAAAACACTTACATTTTCCTTTGATAAATAGATGGCTTCATCTAACAATAAAACACCCAACTCTTAAAAATAGAGCTAGAAATCACATGCTTTTGGGCAATATAAATCTTTTGATTTATTTGCTTTAATAACTTTTCCTAAACTTAAGAACATCTAAAACTAAACTCAAAAATAAAAGCATGTAAAAAACAAACTGCGTTTTCACTTTTCTGGGGGCAAAATTAATGTTTTTCTAACATGTAAAATGTCGTATCTGGAAAACGTTGTGAAGGAGACCTACCTGCATGCGAGGACAAGTGCTAACAGTGCATGAAATTTTTTTGAGCACTGCGTGGAAATTCTCTGGCCACAGGATTTCAATGCAACCCTACCAAATTTCTCTCCACCATCGTTTCTAACTATTTTTAGACTTAACAAGACTAATCTTACGACGTAATGATATAGAAGCATGGATGCACTTAAGGAACATCTCATGTTAAATGTGTACATTTGACAAAATATGGATGATTATGTTATTTTTTTCAGAGTATTATACGAATGTTGATAGAGGTTGAAGTGGGGAATTACCCTATAAAACTAAAATCTAATCACAATGCAATGAGAATCGAGAAATTTTTAGAATGATTCAAAAATATAAGTATAACAAATAGAAAATAATTGTATATTTCATATAAATAGAGAAATGATATATAATAACATAAAATAATTACATATCTAGTATAAATAGAGAAATGATATATAATAATAATAGACATTCATACAACACTAAATCCATGCACAAGCTCTAGAGTTAAGAGAGGTAACAAACATAGTTTTTTTTAAAAACCTAAGGTACAACAAAGATTATAAAGTAGCAATAGAGAAATGAGAGATAATAACATTAAATATTTGCATATTTGGTATAGATAGATAAATGATATATGATAATAGAAATTCACAGCTAATCCCATGCACGATCTAAACCAAAGAGAGGTAACAAAAGTATCTTTATAAAAATCTTAAAGTACATGGAAGATAGTAAAGTAACAATAGAGAAATATGAAGAATTTGGAAAGGGAGAGAAAGTAAAAAGATTTGTAAAAAATTAGCGAGCTCTAAAAAAAATAATATATAATATAATTATAATTAGTCAAAACATATAAAGGTATTCCATTTTTTGACATTTTTTATACAAACAAAATAATTCTCAGAAAAAAAAAATTGATTAAATACATATTTTTAAGAGCTCAAATCTAATAATTTAAGATGGTACTGGAAAAGTTAAGAACATGTGTTGGTTCTACGAGAGAATATGTTTTCAATATCTCTTAAAAGTGAGATCTAATTCTTGTTAGGATAAATTAGCTATTCCACATTAATTTTTAAAATTAAAGATGCATAAAAAATACTCAAAACCATACAAAACCATAAAATGTATTTAAGGTACAAATCTCATGAGATACCAAATAATAACAAATGAGGACTCAATCAAGCCCCAAATAAATTTGATGGAATAAAACCCTTCAATCCTTAATGCTTAATAATTTGGTGTACCTAGCCTATATAAGATTGAATCATAAAAAATTAGTAATTCTACAAGTTACAAAAGAATATATACTCAACACATCACGAAATAGGAAAACATAACTATTTGAACTTCAAGAAGAGCGATTTTAATCCCATGTCATTGTCAATTTGTTGAAATGCTTCATGCATTACTAATATCTTTAATTAGAAATAGGATTTGTGACAACTAAATTCAAATCTTCAACCTCTTAACCTAGATTCCTGTGATTATTAGCATTCTAACATTGTGTTGGTTCATATGATCATTTAAGTATTAGAATTTTGTATGTTTCAACTTGTAATGCAATGTGTTGATTGTCTTCTTTAGGGGAGAGAAAAATTGTTGGACTCTATTATGTGTTTTCTATGTATTTTACCTTTTCCTTAAGGAGATAGTTTTTGTGATGGATGTGATAGGGGCAGAAATTTTGGAGATTATAAACACACTTTTTTATCTCTTCATTACTATTTTTATTGTGTTTAATCATCTTGAATTGTATCTTAGTTGTAAATTTGTGAGCATGTAAAATATGTGTTAGGAAATTATAGACTTTGCATTAATGAATAAGTAAAAAGCTGAATAACAAAAGAGTGTAGTTTACAGAGATAGAGATAAAAGAAATATACAAAATATCAAACATGCAAGAGATGAACACCATATTTACGTGGTAAAATCCCAGCTAAGTGTTTAGGGAAACAACTACGGTGTAAGATATCAAGCTTAAATATTAAGTCAAAATGAACAAATTACATGCAAACTTGTTATGAGATACTTTGGATCTCCACAAAAATAAATGCAATTAATTAGAGAAGTACAATTAGGATTCCTCCTCCTAAAGATAGAATGGAAAAACCCCATTAAGATTTTCCTTTATAAAAATAGAGTTCAGTTGAATTTCTTTTCTAGAAACAAGGGATTGACTCCTTAATTTTTTCTTCAGGCATTCCACCCTTAAACCAACGCCCCCCAAGACCCCCCTGCGACAAGACTAGGGGACAAGTCCTTGCCGCAAAAGGATCCAAAATTTAACTTTGTTGCCACATATCTAACAACATGATTTTTATTCACCACTTGATAAATTAGTAGTATCTAATACCAAGTAGTTTTATTGGTTAAAATTTGTTGCTTGATAAATTGGTGGTCTCTAATACCAAGTATTTTTTATTGGATGTTTATCTTGGTTTCTGTACGATAGAAAATAAACACGTGACCTTCTTCGCACCCGACCTCTCTAGGTCATGCCAAGACAACTGGTGTAGAATGAGTGTGAATGTGAGTGTGGTGGCGGGGATCGAGCTAATTGGGCAATCTTATATCTTCAACATGTAATTTCAGGATCTGCGAGTCTAAGGCAAAGAATGCTCTCCTAACTTGAAGTGGTGTGATGGCTCGGTCTGAAATAATAGCCACTTGTATACTCCAATCAATGTCGAGCTTGGCCGAGATTTTATTTGTTGGTTGTTGAACACGCAGAAACTCACCTGCGGGCGCCTCGTATAGATTTCCAGAAAATGTCATGGAAGTAAGACCGAGAGGCGTGATGGAGTCACATGTATTTATGGGTGATTTTTGGGTCTAGTCTAGAAATTCATAGCCTGATCGGATACTATTTTCAGTAAGGAAAGTTATGCAATAATATCTGGTGGAAGTGGTGAAGATATGAATATTAATATACGTAAACTAGTGTCGATATCTAACTGACTGGCAGGCCCATTGGATTGTGGAACCTGAGAATCACAACCAAAGGCTCAAGGAGGTTGTGGCCCTTGTATTGTCATGCGCGTAATCAAAAAAAATTGCCAGGAGTAGTCCAATAGTTGTAGGCTTGATTAGCAGTGATATTTAACGTATTGAGTTGTTCTATTTTCTCAGCAAAAGTTGCATGAGTGTATAAGATTGTCAAACGTAAACCGGTATCAATGTCAGTTATTAATTTTAGCTCATTGGGTTATGGGACCAAGGGATCACAATTGTATGTCTTTTCCTCTTGTGGGCCATTGATGGTCATACAAAATGAAATAGAATGATTTTTTATAAGAAAAATAATTACTGAAGGAAATATAATCTATGTTTTTGGATTTTTCACAATATTTTTGATCAAAGCAATACAATAAAACTAATCAATCAAAGGAAATCTTTTTTGTTCTTTTCTAATTTTTAAGAAATGTGTTCTAATCTAATAAATAAACAAAAGACAAGTAATCATCTAGATGTAGCTAGTTACTTGTGTAAATCTATGAATGTAATCTAAAGCAAATAACCTAATCTAATCAAAACCCTTCAAACCTTACCTCAGAGGTGAAGAACAAATCATGACCCTGAAAGGGGCTATTGTTCCTCACAACTTCTCTGGTAATGTTAAAGAGGCAAGCTTACTAATGACTGGATCTAATTGTGATTGACTAATTCTATTGAAATGAATTATTTTCTACTCTATTTGATATGAATAATTGAAACTAGTGATTTGAAATTGACAATTCAACAAATAAGGCAAACAAACACACAATTCCAACCTAGACACGCAAGAGCTTTGGAAAATCTGGTTGTGTCTATATTTGTCCCCTTAGTGTGTTCCTTTATTTCTCCAAGTGTTCATGTGAGTCTAAGGGATTGGGAATGCAAGAACAATGACAGGAGGATGGCATTTGAGCAATGGCAGCTTGATGTCAATCTAGATACAATGTAGGTAGAAGAGAGATAACACAAGAGATTAGAGCTTGGCTATGCAATTCCTAGCAAGATTGTAGCAGAAATACAATGCAAGATACAAAAAATTCTCAGGCATTTTACTTGAATAAAAGCATGGAATATATATGAATGTAGGATGGCAGGTGCCTTCATGTACAAGGGAAGAAGGAGCAGTTATAACCAATTAAATCTATTTAAAAATAGGAGGAAGGAGAACCAAGCAATCAAAGCTAATTTTAGACAATTTGGCTCACAAATGCATGCAAAAAGTGAAGTTAAGTGAACCTTCACATGTTAAAAACACGCATGAAGGATTCTGAAAAAATCGGGCAGGATCACCACCCTACGCAGGGTGGCGGTCCTAGCACTAAAGGCTAAAACATGCACAGAAAGAGGCAAGAAGATAGAAAAAGCGTGGGAAGGCTAAGTAAAGACGTCTAGGTGACAAATATATACTGCGAATGGAAATTGGAGCTCGAACACCTTCTTAAAAGGACCCAAATCATCATTAGGGACTTTTGTAATTTTTTTCCGATAATGTAGCACATGCAATTTTGAGTGCATACATATTGCCCCCTCGGAGAAGCGTCTTAGCCATGAAAAGGTGTAAAACATAGAGTCCAAGTATGACGTTCCTGAAAAAGGGAGTTAGAAGTTATACCTGACACACCTGTGTGTCAAATTTTCGCTGCACAAAATCCCACTACCTGCAAGAGAAAAAGAAGACTAAAGTGTAAATAGATGAAATATTGAAAAATAAACATTAAATCAAAATGGCAAGAGGACTTACCATTTTTGCAGAGATATAGAAATATACCCGCGCCAACGCTCCAAGCCCTGTGAACACATACACTCAAAATGAGGTTAAAATAACATATATATATATATATAAACAACTCATTTTCCAATTCATTTGTACTATTTGATTTGGTGAATTTGGATCTCTAGACCCACGGTGACCTTTTTTTATGAGAGTACAACTTATACGACCGTGACGAGATCCTGATCATGCCTTCATGAGCGGAAGATCGACCAGCGTGGTCTAAGGTTGGTTATTTTCACTTTTGTGTTTTAATACCTAAAATGTAAAAACTTTGAAAAGTTCACCTATGAGGGATCATTTTCAAAAACATTTGTCTTAAATGAGTCTCTAGGGGGGTGCACATAATGCATTCTTTTATTTGGTCAAAAGTAGTATTTTTTTGTCTGATTGGGCATTTTTAGGATAAAAGACGCGTTTGGAAAATCGGTCCAAGACCATCACCCTGCGCTAGGCGATAGTTTTGAACAGAATGACCAAAATGTGTATTTAACTTGATTTTGTTTTTTGGATTTTTGATGTTTTCTAATATTTTTGGTGAGCTTATTATTTGGTATATGTTACTAACTTGTTCTTTTTCCATGTTTGGGTGAATGCAGAAGAAGGAGGAGTACATCAAATGGAGTCGGGAGAGGGAGTGTGATTGGCTCCCTGGTATTCTAGATCAGCTGACCTAGGATGAGATGGACCTTCTCCAGAGGTCCAGTATCTGGAGGATTGTACGGGTCCCCCATGTTGCTCCTACCAATCATATTCTATGTGAATTATTTTCCTACTGGGATGCAGACCAGAACACTTTCCAGTTGTCAGGTGTCCGAGGTGAGTGGACGATAACCCTAGAGGATGTATACTACATTCTTGGGCTCCTGATACTTAGGAAGTGGCTGACTTTGGAGACAGTGAGGTCCAGGGCCGGGATGACACAATGGGCCACATACATGGGAGACAACATTATCTCATCTGGTTCAAATAAGGGGATGAAGGTTCAGTCCATTGTCACTGCTCCCATTCCTATCATACGCAGAGCCATCATGGGCATCTTGTCCTCCCAACTGATTGGGGACAAGGGTGGTGACACCCTTTTATATTTCTGAGCTCTTATCATTGCGTAGATCGAGGGGCACGGCTATATATGTCTAGGGAGAAGATATCTTGGGGACTACCTACCATGATTTATACAGGGTATTTTTGTTACAGGGGTAGTCATTGAGCCACCCCACTCTTGTTATGAGTTGGGTTTATGAGCGTTTCATCCCCTATGGCAGGGGAGTACCAGTGTTAGATCCAGGGGTTGTTCGAGTAGCTAGATGGACACATATGTTAGTGCTTATGACGCCACATCAATCGGTGGCTTCCCTGACTATGATAGACATGACTATAACACCCTACTAGGACATGACATAGATATGGGGACATGAGGTGACTATGATGGTAGCTTTCTCTTTGACAGAGAAGGGATACTTGAGGCCCACCCATTTGGCCTTATGTACGTTGATATGGTCCCTCCAATTACACCAATTTATAGGACTATTCAGGAGGCTCAGAGGGGCCCTAGAGGGGATCCCAATTGGACAGTGGTCATTCGAGGTATGCCTATTGCGGTTAGATGGGTGGTCCATGATCTACGAGTAGTTAGTGCCCCTCGAGCGCCCCTACTTCAAATTACGGCCACTCATGCTCACAACAGGGAGCAGGATGAGCCCATTGATCTAGACTCTGACTCTGAGGAGGATACGAGGGATGAGACAGAGGAGGAGTCAGTCAGAGAGGACACAGAGGATGAGGGAGTTGGTGTTGGGACTAGTAAGGCAACCCATGTGGAGGAGGAGAGTGACCCTGAGTGGCATGATACTCAAGAGATGTTGAGAGTAGCATACGAGGAAGCTAGTGCTGAGAGAGAGACCTTAGTCTTTGAGACCACACTTCCTCATAATGGAGAGGGGGATGACGAGTCCGTTATAGGACAGCAATTCATCTCCAACTCTGGGGAATCCCCTTAGCCACCAACAACATCAGCAGTAGTAGCTACCAATCCTACTTGGATGCCTGGAGACCTGAGTACGTTTAATACTTTTCTTACAACTTTTCTAGTTAGGAATGTTGGCTTGTATCTCTTTCTTTCTTTTTTATCTAACTTATCATTTATTTTTCTCTTCTTGCAGTGACGACATGGGAGTTTCAAGATTTCATGCATCGGGTGTGCATGGACACTCTATTGATCCCCTCAACGAACACCTGAGCTAAGCTGACTATCGACTCAGGCCAACCATTAGCCGCTGGAAGACACACTGACATGTTTTCCCCTTTGTGGAGGGTAGCAGATATAGTGACCTCCCTCCAGTACAAAGGTGGTTGGATATGAGACTTCCAAGTGTGTGATGAGATGGAGCCATTCTTGCAGCGAGGACATGGGTAGAAAACACCACCATGGGCACTCACATCATTCGATTCACTCCCAACATCGTCGTGGCTGCAGTAGGAGCCCTAGATATGGCCGAGCACCATCCAAGTGATCCCACAAGGACTGACAGGCCATGGGGCCATTTTTATTTCTTTGATGACATTTTGTCATGGTGAATTTATATGATTTTTTTTCTGTATTTCAAGCTCATTGCGAGCATTTTGACCATGCCTAGTGCATGGTGTCATTGTATACAAACTTGATTCACCATGATAGATACATAACTATTTTTTTTGGTTCATTATTCTATTTTATCTTAGTTGACTTTCTTTTGATTCCTTTCACATGTGTACTCTAGATGTTTTTAGAATTTCCACTTTTCTATGCTTTTCAGAATGTATGCAGTGGATATGAAGGATAATATAATGATTTCTTTTTTGTATTTTATGATGCTAATATATGATGATGCAAAACACAATGTGATGTTAAACTTACTTTCTTTTGCAGTCTTTGGCACTTCATATGGTCTTGAATAAAGGTGATGAAAAAATGATATGATAAGTAGATATACTTGTCTAACCCCTAACTCCATGACAACTAGTAAGATACAAGGGCTCAATACCAAGAATCAGAAGGGGAACAAGTTATGAATTTTTTTTGAATGGTAGTGATGAGAGAAAGACAAAGGTTTGGCAGAACCAAATTGAGATGCTACAACCTTATCCTACTCAAGCTACTTCATAGTCTAGAATGTGAATTACTTTCTAGTTTATCTACACTTGGATCCATTGATGGCCACTTGGTTGAAAAAATCTAGATTTGGGGTTTTAAACTCTTTTAGAATTTTGGACATCTAACTCACTTTTTTTTTACTTATGATTTCACAATATTTGACTGAATTTTTCTAACTTTCAAGTTCATCAAAGAGACCCCCTACACCTTGCCCCATGATACCAGTAGGAAGTATGGGTTCATCACCATGGAAAAGGTATAGGTGAGTAAGGGAATTTCCCGCCTTTCCCAACCTTACATCACCAGTAAGAGATGCAGGATCACCATTGAAGGTTGGTAGGGAAAATAAATGTGTAAAATAAAAAATTCTCTGTGGATTTGCATTTGAATTACTCATCTGGGAAAAATATTTAGAATGTTCTTATTTTCAAAGATATTTTTATGGGATATATGTGAAACCATGAAGATTCTAGAACAGACTATATGCAAAAGACACCTAATCCACAAAGAGACTATAAGCATAACCAAGTATTCAAGCTTTGGTACGATCACGGTCAAAACTTTGTCTTATCCTGCTTGAACTGATGAAATGATTCAGAAGTAATTGATGATACTTAGAAGGTTTGAAGAGATATGATTTGAATTTTTTGCCAATGTTTTCAGAAGTTTTTTAGGAATTTCTATAAGAATAAGTTCCTTGATCAAAATTTTTACAAAATGAACTAGTGGATGAAAATGTAATGCTGATGTAGTAACGTACATATGAAGATGTTGGTGGATCATGCATAGTACCTCTTTAGGTGAAGAGAGTTTATGGATTCACTAAAATCCTCACCTTATAGTGTACATAGGTGAAATTCCCCATTTTTGTAGTCTTTTATCACTCAATATGGACCCAACCACCTGGGTCTAAATTTGTTTCCCTCGTCGGTCTTCTTGTCTATCCAATTGTCAAGTATTAATACGAAATCTCCCTCGTATATTTCACTTTCATAAACCTTCTTGTTGTATTACTGAGCCATCTCGGTCAGCGTAAACATTGTACCATTATTCAACATTAAGTCTAGCCTCATCGATACTTTCTAACTGAGAGATTCGTGCTTCTCAATAACCCTCTTCTCCCAGGATCTTGTGCAATGAAATATGGAGACTAGGTATTTTTACTTTGAGTGGAAGAACCGCCTCAGCACCAAACACTAAAGAAAATAGGTTTTCCCCCATTGGTGTTCTAACTGATGTTTGATAGGCCCATAAGGCCAGAAAAAGTTTTAGGTTCCAATCTCATTTGTTCTCCTTAAATATTTTAAGAAGGATTGACTTTAATGTTTTATTCGTAGCCTCATCTTGTCCATTGGCCTAAGGATAATAAAGAGAAGCCGTGTGATGACTTATCTTGAAATTTTCACACAATTCACGCACCTCGTCATTTTTGGAAATACGTGTCATTATCCAAAACAATGACTTGTGGCACCCCGTACCTACAAATGATCTAGTTCAAGATGAACTTAGCGATTACAGAGTCAGGTACAGTGGTAAGAGGCATGGCTTCTACCCACTTAGTAAAGTATTTTGTGGCCATGATTATGAAGTTATGGCCATTCATTGACGAGGGAGAGAATTTCCCTATCAAATCCAAGCCCCACGTGGAAAAGGGCCATGGGGTTGCGATTGGCTGCAAAGCTTGTGCCGGTATGTGGATCTCGTGGGATAACTCTTTGCATTTGTGGCATCTAGCACAAAACTTTACTGCATCATGCTCTAGAGTGGGCCAGAAATAGCCCATCTGATGTATCTTATGAGTAGTGGCGTGGCCGCCGAAGTGACCTCCACATACTCTGTTATGTGACTCATAAATAATCTTTTCAAATTCTTCAGCATCAACACATCTTAACAACATTCTCGTCAAAGGCTTTGTGGTAGAGCACTTGTTCCAAAATAACGTACTTAGTGGCAATGACGCGCAACCACCTTCTTTTTTGTGATGTTTCCCCTTCTGGGTATGTATGGTCCATGATGAAATTGACAATGTTGGTATACTAAGGACATACAGAGATAGGGGGGCTAGTCTCGACAAAGTACACATACTCATTGGGAAAGTCTAAATCTACCAGATCACCTCCATCCAATGGATTGTCAGCCAAACAATCTGTAATGATTTGTCCCTTGATGGATTTTTGATTTATAAATGTTAGTTCAAACTCACCCATTAGGGTTATGAAATGCCCCCCCTTCTTAGATAAGGATCCCTGGGTGAGAAACAGGTGATCTGACTTAACAATAACCCTCGTTTCTTGGTTCAGCATATAATGTCTTAAGCACTTTGTTGCAAAGACTGTGGAAAGGCATTTCTTTTTCTACCTAGGTGTAATGTGTCTCATAATCAAGAAACATCTGACTAATGAAATAAATTGCACATTCTCACTTATCATCATCCTCTTGAGCCAACATGCAAGCTAACGAGACATCAGTAGCTTGTGAATATAGGATCAAGGGACGGTCTAACTTAGTTGGCATTAGTGTGGGAGGGGATAAAAAGAATTGTTTAACTACCCCGAAGGCCTCGTTGCATTCTTTTCTCCAATCAATTCTATAATCCTTGTTCAACAAATTGTTGATGGGGTGAACAACAAAGGTCAAGTCAAGGATAAACCTTTAGATTTCAACGAGTTTCCAAGAAAAGATCTGATAACTAGACTCGTCTGATGGTGGAACCATTTCTAGCACAACCCAAATTTTTGCTAGGTCGACATCAATCCCTCATGAAGATATAATGTGCCCCAAAAGCTTGCCTCCCATTACACTAAATACACATTTTTCCGGATTCAATGTGACACCGTACTTCGATTAAGCAAGAAAGGATGACACGAATAACCTCTGGGTGATCACAACACTTCCTGGCCTTAGCCAGAAGGTCATCCATGTAGGATTCCAAAATCTTATGAATAAGATCATGGAATATACAATGTCATTTCTCATTGGTACATAGCTCTAGAATTCTTAAGCCCGAATGGCATGACTACATAACAGTAATTTCCCCAAGGAGTTATAAATGTGGTTTTGGCCTAATCCTCTTCAAATATTCTGATCTGATTATACCCAGAGAATCCATCCATAAGAGACAAACAACTCGAAACTAGCTGTTGCATCAATGATAATATGTCGATGGATGGTAATGGGAAATCATCCTTGGGACAAGCCTTATTTATATCCCAAAAAATCTATACAAATGTGAATCTTTCCATTTTTCTTAGAACAAGGACTATGTTAGATACCCATTGAGAGTAATCAACTGGCCTAATGAATCCCACCTGGAGGAGTTTCATCACTTCTTCTTTCACCATGAGGGCCACCTTTGGATTCATAGGCCTTGACTTTTGCTTAATTGGCTTAGCATTTGGCTTGGTGATGAGATTGTGAACTACGATATGTGGTGTAATTCCATCATATATTTTTAACTAAATACAAAGGATTTTTGGTGTTCCTTGAGGATCTGGGTATGTATTTCCACCTCCTCTGGAGTTAAGGAGGATCCCAACTTTAAGATTTTTGGTTCCTCCTCTGTTCCAATATTTATGTTGATTGTTCCTTCAATTAAGGAGGAATTTTCTTCCTCGAATTCTAGTGGGGCTGGAGGAAATTCTAAATCCCCTTCTTCTTCTACCTCGTAAATCATCAAGATCTTTTCCTAGGGAGGATTTGATCATGGATTCCCAAAATAGGAAGAGGAACACGGGATTAACGAGAGGTCTATCTCATGATAAGTAAGATGCAGCTTACAAAAGTGTTTAAATATCTTAAATTCACTTCATCACCATCAACATGGTCTGAACAATAAGGTTAAGTCTCGCTTCTACATGCGTCAACATTGGGGTCATTGGTGCTTTATGAATCAAGGGCTCGATGCAGACTGAAACCGTGAAGTTGGTATCTTCCAGGTCACTACTTGGGGTGAAGCGTGAAGAAAAAGTTTCTGTAGAGTCTTCGAGAAGGTTCTGTTCGCGTGGAACTTCTTTGATTGATATGAAGTCAAACCTTTTGTCCAGGCCTAGTACTATTATTTTGTAAAGTTGTAGATGCTCAAATCTAGTCTCATATACTTCAAATATCTAATTTGCGACTAGTTGTGAATCACCCAACACCCTAATATTGAGGATGCCCATTCTCTTAGCTACAATGAGACATAATAGGATAGCCTCATATTCAGCCCCATTATTTGTGCATTCAAAATTTAACTTGAAAGAAAAAGTATAGAATCCTTCCTTCAGGCGAAGTAAGGATCACTACTACCCGATGCCAAAATGACACTTGGCTCCATCAAAATGGAGATTTCAAATAACTACTTGAAAGATGGAAGTTGGGTCATCCTTTGTACCTTCTCCCTTTACCTTAGTCACTTAAACCATGCAAACCTCATCTGTTGGAAGAGAACTAAGTCCCAAGGTATGTCTCATACCCATAGAATCAAAGGGGAGGAGAATAGGACAATCCTTCTCCAATAGCTTGACAATTTTTGTTGTGGTTCCTAGTGACACTATCTCTATGATGACGATTTCATCCTTGACTGTTGGAATGCCCTTGATCAATCCCATGACTTCTAACTCTGTCGCATAGGACCAGATTTTCTTCTAGTACTGTGCGGTTACAGGTTTGTTTAACTGATTTATGGGAAACTAAAACTCAGATTGGACCCATAGCCTCTTCTTTAAGTTAGCTAAATGTATGTCAAAGGGTTTTAGGATCACCTTGTGCCACAAATACTTCCCTAAATACAGGAATCTAACCTCCTGGAATAGAGTGGAGGGGATTTCCTTCATGCAATGGATCCAAGGACGACCAAGGATCATATTATAGTTGGTTTCCCACTCTATAATATAAAACTCCATTAGTACCATCTTAGGCTCGAGAGTAACTGGTAATATTATGGTTCCAATCAACTTTTCCTTGAGGCTATCATAGCCCCTCAGCATATTTTGTGTTGAAGAGAAATTAATCTCTCTGTACCCTAGTTTTTGAAGGAAAGAGAAGGGGAATATGTTGACTACCTCACCTTGTCATCAATCATCAAACACTTTACATAGTTTTATGTAAATCCAGACTTGTAAAAACAATGTTGGATTGCCTCTAAGAACTATTTCAGTATCTGTGGGCATCTTGTTGATATGAAACACAAATCCAACATCTCTTTTAGGTTGTCCTGGAGGATAAACATCAAATTCCACGTGGTTTATTTGAGCTTCTAGAGGAGGGGTGATATTAGCCAAATGACCAAGACCCAATGCTTCGAGTAGAGCGGCCCTATGAGCATGGGAATTCTTTAATAGATCCAAGAAGGAAATGTGCGAGAATTTCTTAGTTAGGTCGTTAATTAAATCGTAAGTTTCTACTGATCTACTTATCATATCACGGATGTCATTTGATGTCGTCGAGTAGATCAACATAGGCTATGAAGAATAGTCCTTAGTTCTAGTGGCAATGTTAATTTTTGGTTCAGTGTCTAACTCTACCAACCCCACAATTTTTGTTTGCTAGCCACCATCCAAAGGAGGTGCCACCTGTGGGTTTGACAAAGTTGAGGCTTTGCAATCATGGGTCCCTATTACAATACCTTTATTTGAACTATTGGGATCTAATCTACCATCCTTTGGATGTGTGGGGAGAAGATTGTTAAATATCCCCAACAGTGTGTTCTGCGGAAACATTGGTCCCATGTAGGTGTTTTGAGTGGGTGTTGTTGGGTTTGCCAAAAACATGTCAACAAATAATTGTCTTTGGTCCTTTGGAAAATGCTATAAAAACTTGTTACAGTCATGGAACATTCTTGCATCATGCCCGTGAACCCTATGGAAACCGCAGTATAAGTCGGGATCGTAATCTCGAGGCCTTTGGTTTGTTCCTTGTTGTGGTCCGAAACTACAGTTATTGTTTGGTTGTTGGTTGTTATAATTAAAATTTTGGAACCCTTGCCCTTGGTTTTAGAATTGGTTGGGATACCTGCTTGGGTACTGACTAGGGCTTGGGGTCGGTATTTGTCTCTATGGTTGAGGTTCTTGTTTTTGTTGAGGATGATTAAAATCTAAAACGTTTACCGAGGGTGAGAAATTATTATTTCTCTGATTATTGCCATTATTTTTGTTGTTATTTGTAGCACATGTACTGGTAGGATTAACAACATTAGGATTTTTGGGATGGTCAGTCATACCATTGGTTGTGGCTTCACGATTCTTATTAAGGATCTTTGGTCCTTGATTATTTTTTGTGTTGTTGGAGTAGTCAAGATTATTTTGACTAGCAGTGGCTAACTTCCCATTTGCTCCATAAGTCTTATGACCATTTTCAATGGCCACTTGGTCAATCCAAAGAGCACCCTCTGTCACCTCTTCATATCTCCTTAACAAGAAATTTTGAACCTCTTCCTTTGTCTCTCTTATTGAGAGAGTGAAGGAACAAATCACAAAGTTCCGTTTGATCCATATTTGGAGCGCTTGCAGAGGAGTAGAGAACTTGTTTCCACCTTCGAATAAAGTGGGTTGCAGACTCATTGTGTTCTTGCTTGATATGAAGGAATTCCCTAATTCATGTTCTCAAAATCTTGTTCATATCAAAAGCTTTGATAAACTCTGATATGAGTTGCTTGAACAAGTGTATTGAAGCCTCTGGTATCCTATAGTACCAATCGAGAGAAATACCTTCTAACATCTTAGGGAAAATTTTCGCAATGACTGCATCCCATGGGAGTAGCTCTCGAATGGCCATTGCATAAGCCTTGATGTGGGTGTTAGGATTGCCCTCCCCTTTGAATTTCTGAAGATCAGGCAAGGGTCTCGGGAGCATGACTGTCCAAATGGAGAATTCTAGGGGTTCCTTGAGATATTTAGAATAGGTCCCCATTGCATATTTTTCCACCATTGAAGATCCTTTTTGGGGAGGTGGGGGTTACATCGGTTACTGAAATGGGACAGCATAGACATTTTTTGGGGCATATTGCATCCCCTACAGTTGTCCATACGGACTCGGGTAGGTATACATGTCCCCCTGCGGAGATTTAGAATACATGTGTACATAGGGGGGTTGATTACCTTGATATGGAATCAAAGGCACAAAGCTAGGGAACGTGGCATTTCCAATTGGTATGGCATTTGAGAACGTACTTACGGCTGGTGCCTGTTATAAATATCCATACGTGGCTTAGTGGGCATACCTAAGGTGCCTATCCCCGTAAGAAGATCTCTAAGGTTTTGAGTATTCATATAAACTGGAGGATTTTATGCATTAGGTATTTATCCGTAATTGTGTGGGTAGGGAGAAGTTCGCACTTTCCCTGCATATGAATTCTAAGTATTTTGGGCAAGCTCTAGCTCCTTGAATTTTTCTACCAAAGTCTGAAATGACATCGCCTATTGACGGGGTAGTGCTTTTCTTAGGTACATTTTGTTGAACCCTCAGAAGGTTGTTGAGGAGTATGGTATCATACTATGAATTGTTCACTATGTTGTCCGCCCCTCATTGGTAGTATTATCAGTTGGTGGAGGGGTAGAGTTATTATTTTGAAGTAGGACATCACCTTGTCCTTGCAACCTATCGAAATCTTAGTTCATTTTCTATAAGTGTTATTCACTTCTAGCATATCGTGTTAAATATTCCTCATCTAGATGTGGGAGTTGATCTGATTGCATACTATTGAGTTGTCGAAACAGTACCTGAGGAGATGAACTTGCTTCACCAATGAAATGCATGTTGTTTGAACTTGATTTTTCAAGAGGATAGGTCTAAGTGACTAGGTCAAGTTCCTCAATACGTATAGAGGAACCAACATTGGTTCCCTAAAGTAGAGGGTTTTGAGCGGATGAGCGGTTGTCCACCCATGTTGAAAGTGAAGGTGATTGTTTTGGTATACTTGATTGGTAGTGGTACATGTCAAAACCTAGGATGGGCCAACCGTACTCATCGTATCTTGACATATTGGGGGGGTATAAGAATACTTGTAGAATAAAGGATGGACGAAGAAAGCAGAAACATTTAGAGGCTATCTCTTCATGTTGGGTTGACCAATTTGTACGATAGAAAATCAATACATGACCTTCTATGCACCCGACCTCTCGAGGTCATGCCAAGACAACCGGTGTAGAATGAGTGTGAATGTGAGTGGGGTGACGGGGATTAAGCTAATTGGGTAAACTTATATCTTCAACACACAATGTCGAGATCTGCGACTCTAAGGAAAATAATGCTCTCCTAACTTGAAGTGGTGTGATTGATCAGTCTGAAATAATAGTTGCTCGTAGACTCCAATCAATGTCAAGCTCGGCTGAGATTCTATTTGTTGGTTGTTGAACACGCGGAAAATGACCTGTGGACGCCTTGTATAGATTTCCAAACAAGGTCATGGAAACAAGAATGAGAGGCGTGATGGAGCCACATGTATTTATGGGTGATTTTCTAGTCTAGTCCAGAAAGTCTAAGCCTGATCGACTACTATGTTCAGTAAGGAAAGTTGTGCAATAATATCTGGTGGAAGTAGTGAAGATCCGAATACTAATGTACACAAACTAGTGTCAATGTCTAACTGACTGGTAGGCCTGTTGGATTGTGGAACCTGAGGATCATAACCAAAGACTCGTGGAGATTATGGCCCTTAAATGGTCATGTGTGTAATCAAACCCTGTTGCCAGGAGCTATCCAATAGTCGTAAGCTTGATTAGCACTGATATTTAGCATATTGAGTTGTTCTATTTTCTCAGCAAAAGTTGTAGGTGTGAGTAAGACTATCAAACGTAAAATGGTATCAATGTCAGTTATCAATTCTGGCCCATTGGCTTGTGGGACCAAGGGATCATAATTGTATGTCTTTTCCTGTTGTGGACCGTTGATGGTTATACATAATGAAATAAAATGATTTTTGATAAGAAAAATAATTACAGAAGGAAATCTAATCTATGTTTTTGGAGTTTTCACAATATTTTGGATCAAAGCAATAAAAACAAACTAATCTATTAAAGGAAATCTTTTTGTTCTTTTCTAATTTTTAAGCAATTTGTTCTCATCTAATAAATAAACTAAAGACAAGTAATTAGCCGAATGTAGTTGGTTACTCGTGCAAATGTATGAATCTAATCTAAAGCAAAAAACCTAATCTAATCAAAACCCTTCAAACCCTACCTCAGAGTTGAAGAACAAATCATGACCCTGAAAGGGGCTATTGTTCCTCACAACTTCCCTGGTAATGTTAAAGAGGCAAGCTTACTAATGACTAGATCTACTTGTGATTGACTAATTCTATTGAAATGAATGATTTTCTACTCTATTTGATATGAATAATTGAAACTAGTGATTTGAAATTGACAATTCAATAAACAAGGCAAACAAACACACAATTCCAACCTGGACAAGCAAGAGCTTTGGCAAATCTGGTTGTGTATGTATTTGACCCCTCATTATGTTCCTTTATTTCTCTGAGTGTTCATGTGATTCCAATGCATTGGGAATGCAAGAACAAGAACAGGAGGATGGTGTTTGAGCAATAGCAGCTTGATGGCAGTCTGGATGCAATGCAAGTAGAAGAGAGATAACACAAGAGATCAAAGCTTGGCTATGCAATTCCTAGCAAGATTGTAGCAGTAATACAATGCAAGATACACAAAATTCTCAGGCCTTTTTCTTGAATACAAGCATGGAATATATAGGAATGGAGGATGGGAGGTGCCTTCATGCACAAGGCAAGAAGGAGCAGTTCCAACCAATTAAATCTATTTAAAAATAGAAGGAGGAAGGAGAACCAAGCAATCAAAGTTAATTTTAGACAATTTGGCTCACGGATGCATGCAAAAAGTTAAGTGAACCATCACATGTTAAAGTTCATGCGTGAAGGATTTTGGAAAAAGCGGGTAGGACCGCAACCCTGTTTTGGGCGGCAGTTTTAGAACCGCCGCCCAGGTAGGACAACAGTCCTAGCACTAAAGGCCAAAACATGCGCAGAAAGGGGCAAGAAGTGAGAAAAAGTGTGGGAAGGATAAGTAAAGACATCTAGGTGACAAATATATATTGCGAATGGAAATTTGAGCTCGAACACCTTCTTGAAAGGACCAGAATCATCATTAGGGACTTTTGTAACGGTTCTCCGACAATGTAAAACATGTAATTTTGGGTGCGTACAGTTTCATCTTGACTGAGTGCAAAGAATAAGATGAATTCCTATTTATAATCTAATATTAAAAAGATTGTAAATAAAGGATAACTCCAATCTAGCTAATTATTTGAAAAAAAAAATATGTAGACAATTTTTAATAGATTTTAAATATTTGATAAAATACCTTAAAATTTGTTTACATTAACCACAAGAATTTGTTATCTTGCGGGAGTTATATTTAAGAGAAAATGCTGTGAATAGTGATGAAATTTGAAAGGGTAGTCCAAATTTTATTATAAGGGGTACATATTCGACAAGTCTTTCAAAAAAATGTATACCAAAAGAATTTACTACATATAATGTTCTCATTTTTATAGATGAAAAACATTCCACAACATCTAAGAAATTTAGATTCCCCTATTGTAAAAACTATCAAAATCCTTGATTCAAGGTTGTCGTGTGAGAATTCCATTTCCTTCTTCTATACTCTCAAATGACATCTTGTATACCAATATTCTGCATATTTACGCCGAAGGCGTTCCCCCTATGGGTAAGGCACCTGCGGATGTTTCTACGACTGTGTTAAACTTGACAGTTTGACGGCCATCTTGATGTTTGTGCTTTTTCTCCCTATTTTAGCTTTTCTCTATTATTTTTAATAATTTTCAGATTGATGTTTCAGACACTTCTTCTGGATTGGTAAGTTATGCTCCAGATGCCTTTACATAGTTCCTTTAAGAATTTGTGGATGATACTGTTAGGGTTTAATCTTTGTTGTTTAAAATAATTTATTTTTTGTATGCACTGGTTTGGCACCATACTGTATCTATAGCGTATTCATTTAATTGACAAACATGAATCTGAGTTGTATTATCAACATTGCGAGATCATGTAATTGACAGACATGAATCTGAGATGTATTATCAACATTGCGAGATCATGTAATTGACAGACATGAAATTGGTTATATAACAAATATGGACGTGAATTAGTTTATCTCAATTATTTATATTTTATAGGGAATAATTAGCTTATCTTATTATTTCTATTTACAAGGTGCTCTCAGGCGTTTAATAGTGCTCAATCTAAAAAATAACTTACTTTCTAGAAAAATTCCCAATTCTCTGAATAACTGCACAAAACTGCATCACTTGTCGTTGTCTAATAATATGCTTGAGGGACCAATTCCATCTGAGATATTAACAACATTAACCATATTAGAATAGTTGCTTCTAAATTCCAACAAACTTGATAGTAGTATCCTGGAAGAGATTGGTCAATTATGGAAACTGAGAGAGCTCAAGTTGAAGAACAATATCCTTACATGTGCCATTCCCAAGGTGCTAGGAAACTATTCTTTCATGGAGGAGTTAAATATATATTCTAATTCTTTGTATGGCTATATTCCACAAGAATTGGGTTCACTTTCCCAACTACGAGAACTGTCATTGGATAACTGCACAAAATTGCATCACTTGTCGTTGTCTAATAATACGCTTGAGGGACTAATTCCATCTGAGATATTAACAACATTGACTAGATTAGAACATCTACTTCTAGATTTCAACAAACTCAATGGTAATATTCCGGAAGAGATTGGTCAATTATGGAAACTGAGAGAGCTCAAGCTGAAGAAAAATATCCTTATAGATGCCATTCCCAAGGCACTAGGAAACTGTTATTTCATGGAGGAGTTAAATATATCTTCTAATTTCTTGATGTCTTTGCCTCTACCTTTTATTTTCTTTATAGCCACATATTTATCTTTCAAATTACCTTGATACACTCTTCCAAAGCTTCCTTTCCCAATTTCGTAACACTGGTTGCAAAATCTAATGGGTATCACGCAAGCCTCGTGAATGGTGCTACAAGAATAATCACTGATATTGTCTACGACGCATCCATGCAACCACCAGCATTACCTTTATTTGTTGTTGTCAAATTTGATAGATACAACGGCCCATGTTGGGATCCCTCCAACCTGTTACATATTCCCATACCCCCTATTTCAAGAGGGAATCGAAGACAATTTCCAATTAAAATGGTCTGGTGATTAACTATCCACAAGTGGCAAGGACTTACTTTGCATAGAACAACCCTCGATATTGGAACCACTGAAAGGCATGGTCTGACATTCACAGCTTTCTCTAGAGTTCCCTCACTTGCAAATCTACTTATTTCACCTGTTTTTTCATTCGAGAGATAGTCAAAAATGGTGTACGTAACAACATTAAGAGCAAGAAGAAAGGAGGGTTCAAGACTACTATCACTCAGCCTATCGTAACAGCTACCCTCTGCTTTGATAGCACCTCCCACCATTACTATACTCAACACTTCTTCTAGCCAATGTGACACTGTTGTTCAAGGGGTATCAAATGTAATCATGTTTATTGAAACTAAAATTTCCCACTAAAGGTTGCCATTCATGATATAAAATGGCCTGGGGGATTAACTATCCACAAGTGGCAAGGACTTACTTTGCATAGAGCAACCGTCGACATTGGAACCACTAAAAGGTAGGGTATGACATTCACAACTTTCTTCCAGAGTTCCCTCACTTGCAAATCTGCGTATTTCACCTGCTTTTTCATTCGAGAGATAATCAAAAATGGTGTACGTAACAACACTTGGAGTAAGAAGAAAGGAGGGGGTCAAGACTAATTTCACTTAGCTTTTCGTAAAAGCTACCCTCTGCTTTGATAGCACCTCCAACCACTACTATACTCAACACTTCTTCTATCCAAAGCGGCACTGTTGTTCAAGGGGTACCAAATGTAATCATGTTTATTGAAACTAAAATTGGCCACTAAAGGCTACCATTCATGATATTAATACTGTAAATGTATACATGTCTCATTATGTGCACGTAGATCTATATTTATTTGATGTTTTGAAATATGATATGCAACTTTAAATGTACGAATCTGTAACATAATTAAATGTACACATACAACATTTCAATGTAATGTTTCAACTAAATTCTTACACTACAACTATCAATCACACACATTATCAACTGTACAATAAATGTTTTTCCAACAAAACATCAACTGAACAACCGATGCACAACTAATAAACACGAATTAAATACATACAACATCAACTATAAAATAAATTAACGATTGAAAATGGTATCAAATGTATTCATGTACGAATTTTTAACAAGTTTGAAATGTAGAAACAACCTTCAAACTAAGTGGCCCATCTATATTTCTACACTTACAAAATCAATCACACCCCTAATCTTCAAACTCCAACAAGGTCTTGAAAAACTTAAAGTTTCGAACACCGCTACGGGTTTCTAAAACCATAAACTTCAATCTCAATCAAGGGCTTTAAAACCCTGGAAATAGGAAAGACTCTAGGAGCTTTCAAATTCCTCGCACTTTCAAACCCCTAACTTCAAGCTCCTGCTTAGATTTTTAAAACCCCTAAAATTGAAACACCTTCAGGATTTAAGGAGAAAAATACATTTTTCATGTATACAAATCTGATTCTACTCACAATGATTTATACAGTGACGTCTTCGCTGAAACATTAAAATCCACACCTAGACAAATCTTATTTAACAAAGAACTCAACGGATGAAATAGTAAAAGCCCTAATTTCGAATTTTAAATTTGCACGAAAAAGTAAATCTAAACAAAACACTAAACATGGTTGACAGGAGCTTTGAACGAAGCATGGGACTGCTCAAAATTTCTAGGATACTTTGCTGAGCCTATACGACATTGTCTCAAAATTCCTTGGCTTTTTTTTTCTGAGGCCCCCGTGAAATACATGACAAGCAACCGTTGTGCGTTCAACTTCCCCTGGATTAATATTCGTTCACGATCTGTGCAAACCATTCGAAGGAGGAAAAAAATCAATTTTTCTACACAAATTATCACGGCTAAGCTTCAGACGCATCAAACCGTTGTCGGATCGAACCCTGTGAGGCGTAACAAATTTCGGGGATCCCCCTTCCTCAAAATAGCCATGAATACCGAAACGTCAAGAAGGCCATCGAAACCGTTATTGAGGCCTTCAAAATTAATCACAGTGAAAAAATTGTTGTTCAAGGGGTATCAAATGTAATCATGTTTATTGAAACTAAAATTTCCCACTAAAGGCTACCATTCATGATATAAAATGGCCTAGTGATTAACTATCCACAAGTGGCAGGGACTTACTTTGCATAGAGCAACCGTCGACATTGGAACCACTGAAAGGCAGGGTCTGACATTCACAACTTTCTCCAGAGTTCCCTCGCTTGCAAATCTATGTATTTCACCTGCTTTTTCATTCAAGAGATACTCAAAAATGGTGTAAGTAACAACACTTGGAGTAAGAAGAAAAGAAGGTTCAAGACTACTATCACTTAGCTTGTCGTAAAAGCTACCCTCTGCTTTGATAGCACCTCCACCACTACTATACTCAACACTTCTTCTATCCAAAGCGGCATTGTTCAAGGGGTATCAAATGTAATCATGTTTATTGAAACTAAAATTGCCCACTAAAGGCTACCATTCATGATATAAATACTGCAAATGTATACATGTCTCATTATGTGCACGCAGATCTATATTTATTTGATGTTTTGAAATATGATATGCAACTTTAATTGTACGAATCTGTAATAGAATTAAATGTACACATACAACATTTCAATGTAATGTTTCAACTAAATTCCTACACTACAACTATCAATCACACACATTATCAACTGTACAATAAATGTTTTTCCAACAAAACACCAACCGAACAACCGATGCACAACTAATAAACACGAATTAAATACATACAACATCAACTATAAAATAAATTAACTATCGAAAATGGTATCAAATGTATTCATGTACGAATTTTTAACAAGTTTGAAATGTAGAAACAACCTTCAAATTAAGTGGCCCATCTATATTTCTACACTTACAAAATCAATCACACCCCTAATCAACATCAACTACAAAAGTAATAATTATACCTCTAAAACAAATAACATATACCGTTTGGCGTTCACATCTCATAAAACACATGTGATTGCTATTTTTTATTACTTTTATAAAGACACTGATCTTCTTTCTAAAGATTTAGTGGGGCTATAAGAAATCCCGTTTAGCGTTAATACGTGGTGTAGTCTTGAATCATCCATGCTTCATATTCCCACAATTTGCACAATGTCGCCTGGTGTAACTCAACATCATTGAAGCGCAGGAACAAAGCTAAAGTATGAGGCAAGTCTTAATTAGCCATTAAATAACGTCGTAAGATCATCTTCAAAATGAGCTTCAAGAAAACCTACTGGATATTTTGCAACTGCTAATGGGACATCCCTTTTCTACATTTGATTTATCTTCCAGAATGTTTTTTTTTTAGGTGTCTTCTCGTGCCTCAATATCGAGTACAACATGGAATTTTGAAATAGAGAAAACATTAGTCTTCTACTCAGGTGAGGCCATAGGTATGTCTAGTTTATTTGCTTACTTATGCTTCCATTGGCAGGC
Source organism: Taxus chinensis (assembly GCA_019776745.2). Taxonomy (NCBI): domain Eukaryota; kingdom Viridiplantae; phylum Streptophyta; class Pinopsida; order Cupressales; family Taxaceae; genus Taxus; species Taxus chinensis. The sequence continues at coordinate 114,913,686 of CM034152.1, read as the reverse complement.
CGCAATGATTGGAAGGGGGTTTCTGATTTATCTGGTGGCTGAACATAAAATGTGGTACTCACTCATGAATTATGATGTGCCCACGATAAAATGTCTTCAAGCCGCTTACAGCAGAGGCCGTATATCCAGTCGCTGAAGTTAATTTTCTTTGATGACATACTATACATATATGAAAATGCAATCAGATTTATATAGGAGTTATCCCGTATTACATCTAGCACGTCACACACTGGCATTTTTCACACACAGTATATATATATATATATATATATATATTTATTTATTGTGCATAGTCATATATATGAATGTGTAAACATATTAAAAAAATCTAGTTTTCCATGAAATCATATATATGTTTACTCATTGGTTCTAAGAAAGGATTCTTAAATGTTGATATAGAAATCATTTCGGAATTCACAACGAAAACAATATAATTTTGCTAACGAGACATTTTAATACAAAGTTTGTTTATGAGTATATATTTATTTGTTTCACTTAAATGTTATTCATATACTGTAGAATATATAGAGAATCTCCAAACATTATTTGTATCAAAGATAATGTATCCTAGATCATTGTTACAAAACTATTAGTCTCCATTTTCATTCTATGCACTTCCTAGTGTAAAATAATAAAGCAACACATACAGTGAATAGCATCTCTTTAGCATTAGCCTAGTCACATTTTCACTTAGTTGTCATGAATGCTAACTAAATGTCACCATTTTTCATCTCCACGAATGTTTGGTGCTTGGTTAGAAATGGATTTATTGAACCAATAGACCACAAAGCATATATAGCATTGGACCCCTTTCAAAGTAAAGACTAATAAGAAAAACAAAAACAATGTGTTCTTACGAAATCCATAATATTCCTCTTCTTCATTCATAGGCTTAAAAGAAAGGCATGAATCGATCTTCTCTTAGGAGTTCATAAAACATATCATTATATCAAGATAAAATAGGAACATAGAGATAGCCTATAAGATTTGGAATCCTATTCCAAATCCTCTTACAATCTAGGTTAATTTGGCTAAATTTCAATACACTTTTACAAAACAACTTCGAACATTAAAATGCAAGAGTAACAATTAGATACTTCATTACATCCACAATTTTGGTTTACATTATTTTTCCTTTTACCACCAGGATCAAGGTGAGACATTAAAATACAGGAGGAATAACTCCTCCTTGAATAGGAAGTCAACATGTCAAAATTGGAACAATCCTTCAAGTGAGAACAAAGCTCAAAGAACAAGGTCATCCAAGATTAGATCTCTAAACCTCCACTTGATTAGGTGATGGGATCATTCAAAAACACCACCAAAACATGGTTTAATATTTCAACTAACTCCCAACCTATGGGCAGGCCTTCAAGTCGCAAATGACTTTTCTCCCAAGGCAAATGGATATGTTAGAAGTCCCCCAAACCCATGGGGAAGAGGTAGATGGCATGCTACATGACGATGTCAATGACCAACAAGAAAATACAGAGGACTCCAAAGCAAGAAAGAACCCAAGAGGTCAAGTGAAAAATCTGACTCAATAACCAAAAAAATATGGTCCAAGGCATAACACAATTTATCGAAGGTAGGATGACGATTGTAAGGGAGTATGGGCACTACTCCATATGTGTAAGATAGCCAAAACTAACTATGAAATGTATAGCCAAAAATAGCTCCAAATTCCAAGGACAATCAAAATGAAAACTACATACTTCAACCTTTTCATCTCCTACATATCCTAGCTTACCAATGTTTTTCAAAGGATGTAATAGCTTCCTTGGTAAGGATAGTGATTACATTAACCACATGTTTGGTCCCCTCCAGGCGTTAGCAAGTATGGATTGGTCCATAAAGTCAAGACCTTAGAGAGCTAGGAAATAACAGGGAAATCTGACTGATGGTAATGGAATCTTATGTTTCGGGCTCATGCCAACCTAAGTCATGGTGAAATGAAACATATGCCGAATTTCTACTATGTGCAGAGGAGTTTGGGAAAATGAAGAGAGCTCCAAAGCTTATTTAGAAAGGCTATATACTTCAGAGGTGTGGTCGTTTGGAGGTCAGGCCGAAGTGAAATTTGGGGACTCGGCAGTTGAAAGAAGCGCGAAAAGTGGAGAAAAATGTCCACCAACCCAAAATTTCCACTTAAATTTTGGAGTTCAGATGCTCCAGAGGTTTCCTACGAGCTTGTAATGAATCAGTGCCACTACGGGGAGAAGAAAACTTACTCGAAACCTGAAGTCTGGTTTTTAAACTTCAGGGTTTCAGATATTTCACCGTGACTACTCGATGCTCAACCATTGGGTAATGGGTAGTGTAGAAATCTCACTATAGTGAGAACTACATTCCGATAGCCTCCAAATCCCGAAAGTCTAAAATTGCTAACAAAGCCTTTCCCAATTGCATGTTGAAGTGACAGATATGTAGACACCCTACATCTTCAGATTCACTTTCATAACATTTGACTGGTTTTGACCTTATGCACTATTGCATAAGATCCCTTCGACATTTATTTCTGCTGATTTCTATACTATTGACTATGTTTATGGACATTTTGTATTATCCTGACTTAGCATGATATTAGATGTTATAGATATTGAGACTGTAGTTGGTTTTCGATTCTTAGTATGATGTGTGTGGACTTTTAGAGACATTTTGATATGGATGATGATATGCTATTGACATGGTTATATATATTTCTGAGATGCGATATTTTCGTCACATTGAGTAGACCTTGATAATTGAACTAATGTTGTGATCCTTTTGACATGGATGAAATGTAGAATAGAGATGTTGTTACAAATTGTAAATGATATCGTAATTGCCTAGATGGTGATTTTATTCATATGTAGATGATTGTGGATTTAAATTGCATATCTTATCTTAGATATTTTGATGTGGCCACGAGGCCAAAGGAGGTATTATGTGTTTTAGGTAAATATATTCACAACAAACAATGGGGGGATTAGGAGACCAACCACATTGGAATGCTAGGTGAATTCAACAAGGGTCACCATGGCAACATGTATTTTTGTGTATGTGTGTTTGAATTGTTGTTAGGGGGTTCCCATGGGGGGATTACCTCTAATTGTGACCAAGGGGTTATGTGTTGTCTTTTATTTAGTTCCTTTATTTAATTTTAGTATGTGAATTTTAGTGATGTAATTTCCTTGTATTAATTATTTAGATTTTGGTGTATATTCCCTTTTATCTTTAATGAGTTTAGGTGCCTTATTTAAGTTAATTAATCTTGTTCTAAAATAAATTATGAATGGGTAAAAGGAATTCATTTATTAGACTAGATGGCTCTTGGATTTTGTGTTGTAAGTTGAGTGCTTGTGATCTTGAGTGTTGTACACTCTACCCCTTCATGGAAATTCGAATTTGGCCTTAAGGGCCAATTTTGGAAGCTTGTGGGACAAGTTAAACTTGTCCCACACCTCTTAAATTGCTATGCCAACCCTACCTATGGATTGGGGGGTAAAAAATAGACCCCATTATGTGTTTTGGGATGTAAAAAAGTAAAATTTATTGCACTTTTCTTACATATCTTTAAGTTTTGTCTTAGGGGGTGTGGGCTTGGATTGTGTGTGTAAGTAAATTGTCATTCCTCTCACCCACCAATTTATGGTGCATTGGGGTTGAGGTTTGACTTGTGAGGTGGAGTTGAGGATGAGTGATGTGGCATCCTACATGGAGCCACCTCACCCTCCTCTCTCCCTTTTCTATTTATTCAAGTTCTTTTTCTTGTTTGGGGGTTACTTCATTCTTTTTTGCTCTTGCATTTTTGGGGAGTTAGAGGATTTTGGAGTGCTTGTGGTATTTTTTTGGAGCTTGTTGGTGATTTCTTGGGTTTGAAGAAGCTTGGATATTGACTCTTGGAACAAGCTCTACCATGGAAAGGTAGGAGCTTTACTCTTGCTTAATGTTCTTATTTTATTTTGTGTATATGTGCTTGTTTTGAGTGTTTTGGAATGCTTGTTGGGTGCTTGGGTAGATTTCCTAAGTGTGGTGTAGGAGGGGACTATGGGGAGAATTCATGTAGGGAGGCATAAGAGTTTATTTCATGTTTTGGAGGGAGTTTGGGTTGGGTGCCCCACCTTGGACAAGGAATGCTTGCATTTCTTACTTGTTTCTTTTATGAGGGAGGCATAAGAGAATGAGGGAGACATAAGAGTATGTGGGAGGCATAAGAGGTACTTGAGGGAGGCATAAGAGTTTGTAGGGGTTTTGAGATATGTATTGGAGGTTTTTAAGGTGGGCACCCATTTCCCATTGGGAGTCATAAGTGAGCTCCCCATAGGTTCTTGCTCCTTTGGCTTTCATTTTAGAAGCCTTGTATATTTTGTTGGTTTTCCTTTTTGTGTTTGTAGTTGAGCTGGTTTTGTTTTGGAATGGTTGTGAAATACTTGGTTTTGTGTTGTGGAATCTTGTTTGTTACCATGTGTTGGATCCACCTTTCATTGCAATGTGGTTGGGGCTCGGGGGCCAATGAGGAGGATGGATTCTCCTCCTCATTGGATACTTTGGTTGGGTGGAGAGTGTTGCCTCTCCCCCCATCTTGTTTTGGATCAAGAAAATCATAAAGGAGCTCTCTTTTTGGTGATGTGAAGCTTGGAGCTTTTGTTGGAGTCCTTAAGAAATCCTTCCGTGTGATAAAACCTTATTGTTATTCCCACTCAAGGTGGAATATTTGTAATATTGTGTTTTTCTTTAAAGGAAATGTTGTATTGTAAGTTGTAATATTATTTGAAGAAGTTCATTAAAGAGTTGTAAAATTTACCTCCTCTTTAAGTTGTAGTATGGAAAGAAAAGAATCAAGATGGAAAGCTTGTGTAAAAGCTTAGTTTTTAGTTTGGATTGTGAGAAAATAAGTTCTTTGTTTTAAAAGAAATGAGCTATGTTCAATGGGAAAAGAAAGTTTACTTTCATTGTGAAATTGTATTATTGTAAATGAGAAAGAAGAAATATAGAAGTTGTAAGATGATAAAAATGTATGTATAGTAAACTTGAATGTAGAACAAAGTTGTTATAGTTATTTGAATGAATGGTTGTAGTGGAAATGGAAAGAGACAACAAATTTGAAGTATATTGTTATATTGAAATGTTGCAATTTGGTAATAAGGAAAAATAACAATATTAGAAGTGGATTTAGATCCTTTTTACTTTTGGAATTGAAAGGAAAAATTTATTGAACAAAATGAAAATGATCTTATAGTTGTTATTATTGGAATAGATAATGCCTTAAAATGAGTAGTTTTAACTATAGAATGAACAAATGGAACTAAATCTTACAACTGGACATTTTAGGCACTTAAATTTAGGCTCAGAATGAATTTTAGAACACTCTAGTAACTTTTGTTTTTTGAGAAATCTCAGATTTTTAGGTTCTGTTTCTAAGGAACAGGACCGCCACCTGTGTGTAGAGTGGTGGTCTCAGAACCACCACTCCGGCAAGGCAGAGGTTCATGAATTGTCACCCAGGTAGGGCGGTGGTCCCAGGACCGCCGGCCTGCTCTGGGTGGTTGTTTTGTCACTTACGGTGGAAATTATCACGGATCCACACTGTGTAATTTTAACTTGTAATTAACTAAATTTTAAGCTTGTAAATTTACCTAAGGAAACCTACCAGCAAATAAACAATGGCTAAATCTCATGGTTTTAAGCAATAAAATCTTCAAATGGGAATTTAAAGTGTTAAAACTTATATTTATAAATGGGAGTAGGGTTTTCCCAAATGAAGAACCCCAAATACAAATAGTTTTGAAATAAAACCAAATTTGTAAAGGTAAATCCCTTCAATCCTTGAATGGGAGAAATTACAATGATAAATCTACAATATAAACTAATCTAAGCTTGATTTCCTTGTAGACTCCTCCATAGTTCTTCCTTCCTTGCTCCCATGGCTTCCTTCTCTTCAACCTGCAAATTAAACAAAGGAAAAGTGACCAAATGAGGAGACTTGGGTAAAGAAAGAGATTGAATAAGAATTCATAAGGAATTTTAGGGTTAGTTTGGAACCCTAGGATCTAGTGGCCACAATTGAATTGATCCAAGGGTTGAGATCAACCCTACATTTGTTTGGTAGGAATATATTTTATAGATGTTTTAAATAAATAAAAATTAAAGGTATGTGTAGATGGGTGAATGAGGCCATTTAACTACCTTGGTATGCATAGTCTCAAATCTAGTTCCTAATATGGTTTAGAAAAGTAATGAAATGGACATTTAATTTATTTAAATAATGGAACTATAGTAACTAAATATAAGGTAAAGTTTCAGGGTGTGAGTATTAGTTGTGGAGGAATAAAACATTAAACCAAGTAAATTAATCTATGACACCTTCCTAGTTGAACGTTAACAAATTGACCTTAGAGATAAATTAAGAATAATTAATAATTTAACTTAGACTTGGTTCATCCCTTATAAAGTAAAGATTATTGGTGAAAATAAATTTAATGTACACTAACGGTTGACACCCTTGTAACCTTTCAACTTCAACAAAAAAAATATAGCCAAAATTTTTAGGATAAATGTTAGTAAGGCTCCATAAATATCACAAAAGCACATCTACAATTATTAGGGAAACAATATCTATAGTTCTAAAGCTTCTTACTAGGTCAAGACATCAGTCTCTCTCATCCACAAGCACTCAAACATCTCTTCCCCAAGTATTATAATAAGAACCAAACTCAGCTCTAGCATTGTTAAAGAGGTTTCCAAATCTAATTGCATTCATTCAGGTATCACACAATAGGTGGATAAATACGTTATGCCTCTTTGGAGTAGTGCCAATATCGAAAGTGTACGAGGGTGCTCATAAACCAACTATTTTTTGTAGGGCTTCCCATATAGATAGGGTTTGAGATCATGTTTAGAATATTTAGAGATATTTGTAACATGATCAAAAACTAGGGTTTGACAATTATAGACATTTATAGGCTCCCAAAAATCTTAGGAAGTTATAGTGACAGAAACCAAAAAGGTCCAATACCATATATATGGTCCTTGAAGAAGGTGCAATCCTTCCCCACATTAATTTCTAGTAAAAATTCCTTGAATGAATAATTATCATGTTAAAATATTCATGTTTTAACAATGTGCAGTCCAAAAACCTTTCATATCCATCTGAAATCAAATAAGTGTACTCGTTCCATTGTATTTTAAAGTTTGTAACATATCATTTAAACAATGAACTCCTTGTTCTAATAGTGTACACTTAATGTTGGAAGTTAATAAATTAAAATATCCCCCTATAGCCCCCCTTCCATCTTTTAGTGTACCTAATAAATTAATTCTTAGATTTCACATACTTTAATAAGGATGTAAACATTTTGGGGAACCCAACTCATGACTCAATATTTTCTATACTCCTCATCTTTTCTTGTATTTTTTAACTATCTTCCTATTTTATCTCATCATGTTGTTGTTCCCAATGTTCTATGATATCCACATCAAGCTCATATGACCACGTACTCATAATTTAGGTTACTGAGGTAACCCCTTTTCTCATCCTTATTTGCATCTTGTTGGAAAAATATTTACACGACCAACACCCAATTATACTCCTCTCAGGGAGTCATACAACATGATATTTGAAACATTAATGATAGTAAATGTAACGCCCACATTTTACACCCACATATACAATAGTAAAAATACCAAAATAATTTTTTTTTACTTACATGTTGCTCACAACAAAACACCACAAGGGCTCTCAAGAAGAGAAACTCAACAACTCATAAGACACTTACAAAAGTCATTGACTCAGATGGACACATGCCAACAACATATACATGTCTAATCCACATAATTTCCCCAATGAATGAATACTAGTAATAACCCAAACACAAGAAAAGGGATCCTAAGGATTGGCAAACGCACAACTCATCATTACCATAATTACATCTTGGTTGTGATAAACATTCCAAGAACATTTTTATACAAGGAAAATATTATTCATTTTTTCCACCTATAGGTTCTTAAATTAATATCAAATTCAACTTATAGTTTGAGCGATTTAGAGTTGGATCTTTATCCCTTACGAACGATCTTCATAATTTACATAAGTAATTGCCATATTTTATAGTGCATACAAAGTTCCTAATATATCTTATTCTTATGTTCAATATTATGCTTCCCAAATGCTTATTTAATGTTTAAATTTTACCCTTGCTATGATAAGTGAATTTGAACGTGTGATGTCAAGACAAAAATCTTAGAATTTGACTGGTAGATTTAGATTCAAGATTGTTTTTTCCATAAACATTCCTTTCGATAACGGTATATCCTTATTTCCCCCTACCATAGTTAATATATATCAATAACATGTTGAATCCATTCAACATTCCCACATCAAGATATATTTCATTTAGATTTATAAATAAATGTCAATGCCACACTCATATATATGTCACATAGACACATTGCCAACAACATAGGGAAATGTCGATGTCACACTTTCCCTAATGAATGATGGTTATCAATGTCCCAACCACAAGTTATAAGTGACTCCAAGGATTGGCGTTATCCACTACACATCATTACCATGATTTACATCTTAGTATGCGATAAAAATTACTCAAGAACATCACTATGAAAGGTTTAATTATTAGCATTTTTTTAAAACCTACAGGAGGTACCTAAATTATTTGTCTACATTCAACGTATAAAATTCAACCATTTAGATTAGAATGTATTATCCCTTACACAAGATCTGCCGAACTTACATTATTATTTTTCATCTTTCAAGTTTAAGATCAAATGTTCCTAAATCACTGCTTTCTCATGATTAAGCTTATTTTTCTCAGAAACGTTTCTTTTAATGTCTTAAATTTCATAGCCTTACTACAATAGTGAATCTGAACTGATGTCAAGACAAAAAAAATTGGATTTGAGGCAGCTTTAGATTCAAGATACCTTTTTTGAAGAAAAAAATTTTTGATCACGATATACTTATTTCCCATCATAGTTAAGATATATCAAATACTTTTTGAATCCATTCAACATTTGCACATCAAGAAATTTCATTTAGATTGATATATAAATGTCGATGTGACACCATATAAATGTCACATAAAAACATGCCAACACCATATAAATGTCGATGCCACACTTTTCCTAATGAATGAATGCTAGCAATGACCCAACCAAAAGAAAAGGGACACCTATTTCACTAGCTCTATTATGTCATCTGGATCCCACAAGAAAATCATTAGATGAAGAAATTTAATGTTAAATCTAACTTCGGAAGACAAGGTAGTCCACTAGAATACTAAGGAAGTGTTAGATCTACTTACTCAAGATAAATTTTAACCGTGTCGCTCCTATCTATTGGGTTTATGACGATGTCACTAAACATACCGACTAAGACAATAAACCCATTCTTGGGCTCTTATTTACCTAAACTAGGAGGTGTCATCAAGTGCAAGATTCATTTGAAGGTCTCAGTTTTCTATGCTAAGGGATTAACAAATGTAGGTTAGTTATGCACGAATTTGAACTAGGGTTGACTGTTTCGTATGGATTTCTTTATTGCATTTTCAAGGTAAGGAAAACATGGCACCCCAATTAATTAATCGTCTATTGTTCACTAGAAATACATTACAAGATATTAAATTCAAATTCATTTAACATATATATATATCTATATATATATATATATATATATATATATAAACCTTTTTGCCATACGTAAATATGAAATTAAATTGCATCTATGACTTAAATACACATTTCCCAAGGTATACCTAAAAACTAACATCTCATACTATTACAAAATTTCAAATGTAACCTTTTGTAGGATACAATACATTATAAATATTATACCATTCATAATGACCTATATAAATTACAATAATAAACAATGAATTACATTAGGCCTTTTCTCCATCTTTCTTACATCCTACAAAACCATGTGAGCATGAAATCAGTGATAAATCGCTGGCATGACATCCACCTAGATCTATCATAATTAACGTTTTCAGTTTTCCATTTACATATTATTAATAATTTTCATTCAAAAGGGGGGGTTAGAGACACATATTTATTTCATTTCATTTCACCTTATTTCCTAACCAAGGGGAGAGAAAGAGAGGTAAGAGAGAGAAACGCTATTTTGCCAAAAGTTCAATTTCACACAATAAGTCACATGATAGATTTTCAAACAGTTATTTACAAGTGTCAACAAGTTTTCCACAATGGTTTGGTTACCCGTCGGAGGTCATACAACTTTCTTTTTACATTTTCCAGCTATATATATATATATCAACCTTTTTGCCATACGTAAATATGAATTAAAATTGCATCTATGATTAAATACACATTTCCCAAGGTATACCTAAAACTAACATCTCATACATATTACAAAATTTCAAATGTAAACTTTTTTGTAGGATGACAATACATTATACATATATACATTCTATAATGACCTATATAAATTACAATAATAAACAATGAATTACATTAGGCCTTTTCTCCATCTTTCTTACATCCTACAAAACCATGTGAGCATGAAATCAGTGATAAATTGCTGGCATGACATCCACCTAGATCTATCATAATTAACGTTTTCAGTTTTCCATTTACATATTATTAATAATTTTCATTCAAAAGGGGGGGTTAGAGACACATATTTATTTCATTTCATTTCACCTTATTTCCTATGCTAAGGGATTAACACAGGAAGGTTAGTTATGCATGAATTTGAACTAGGGTTGATTGTCTCATTTGCATTTCTTTGTTGTATTTTCAAGGTAAGGAAAACATGGCACACTAATTTAATTTATCGTTTATTGTTCACTGGAAATACACTACAAGATATTAAATTCAAATTCATTTAACATATATATCAACCTTTTTACCATACATAAATATGAATTAAAATTACACCTATGATTAAATGCACATTTCCCATGGTATACCTAAAACTAACATCTCATACATATTACCAAATTTAAAATGTAAACTTTTCTGTAGCACGACAATATATTATACATATATACATTCTAAAATGACCTATACAAATTACAATAATAAACAATGAATTACACCACGCCTTTTCACCATCTTTCTTGCATCCTACAAAACCATGTGAGCATGAAATCAGCGATAAATAGCTAGCATGGCATCCACCTAGATCTAGCATAATTAACGTTTTTAGTTTTCCATTAAAATAATATTTATAATTTTCATTCAAAAAGGGGGGTTAGAGACACATATTTATTTCATTTCATTTCGCCTTATTTCCTAACCAAGGAGAGAGAAAGAGAGAGAAACGTTATTTTGCCAAAAGTTCAATTTCACACAATAAGTCACATGATAGATTTTCAAACAGTTATTTACAAGTGTCAACAAGTTTTCCACAATGGTTTGGTTACCTGTCGAAGGTCATACAACTTTCTTTTTACATTTTCCAGCTAGTTGTAAACACATTCAATTAAGACTCAGAGGCTAAGAAACCAATTTCAAATGTTGTCTTCCAGAGAGCAAACATACCATGGGTAAGTTTTTATGTGTCATCATATACACCAAGTATACACAGGAACTAGTGAAATTTAGGACTGGTGAATAGTTTACGATTGGTGGTTTATTTTTCGAGGTCATCGGCCGTAATTGGCTTGGTTGGAAACAATCAAAAGTTAGCTCGAGGGCTCACAAAACCACCTCCAAAACTTACATTTGATGAACGAACATGCAACTAAAAATTTCTTACAAGTTCCCCTATATATGGAGGATTTTTTAGAGTCGACGGAACTGAGAACTGTTAGAGGGGTTTCAAATGGCGACAAGTTTTCAGGAGCCACTGGTCGTAATTGGTGTAGTTTGACCTAGTCAAAAACTGTGACTAGAAGCCTACAAAATACCTTTGCCAAACTAAGTAGGAATATTATTTTCCCGAATCGAAGGTTCCAGATAATATTCTAGTAAAAATACTAGAGGTTTGCGAAGGTGGACAAGAATTTTGTTATTCAGGGACAAAACAGTGGGTCAAAACGAAAGCCAACTTATCGGTGTTAAGAGCTACTAAAAAGTACAAAAAAAAGTAACAAGGATCCTAGAGAAGCGGCGAAGAGAGTACAAACAGACGACTGGGGTCAATCTAAAGCTTGATGTGACTCTTCTCATATCAACGAACGCATATGGTGCTAGACCTCTCTTGTACGGGGTTCAAAAGGTTGTTTTGCAAGTCTCTAAAAGTGGTGTTTTTCCAACTTTGCAAGTAAAGAAAAAACTTGTGTTTAGTTGACGAATCATCTAAATCTTGACAATATCAGCGAACATGAGCACCTGATTTGAATACCCAAGTTGCATCACATGAGGTTATGGCGGCAACCATAGTTGATGTTCAAATGGTGAAACATTTTTGAAAATCACAAGGTGGGGTTTTATTGCTTAACACTAATTAGATTTTGTTACATATATAATTGTAAAATTATTCAGTAGTTTAATGTTTCTAATATAATGCAAATGAAGAACCAAATTAAACTCCACGTGACTGCACTTCCTTGATTCATTTCATCAAACAAATCACATGATTTACATATGGTCCCAAAAGGAATTTTCAATAGACATTTCTTTAAATCTTCAACAGTCAACACGAATGAAGTATTGCACAACCACATCCATCACTGTCAGGTATCTAAGAAACTTGAGCTGGTCGTAAATGTATCAACCACATGGAGCACCCAATAAACTTAAAAAATATTATGAATTTCAAAACCAGTGACTTTCCCATTTTTTTAAACCAATGTCGCACTCATAAACTCCCCAAGCATCAACCCAAGCTTAAGCGCAATACTCCAAATAGGCAAATCGAGGCACATTTCATGGCGTTATGACCTCTTCTCAAACCCATTGAACAGATCATGCAGCCATGTTATTCAATGAGATGAAATTTCATTTCCGCCTTGCCCAAAAGTCCATCTATCTTCCATATGCTCCAAAATATCTTAAATGTCTAACTTTGCAGCCATATCACCTAACAAAACTACTATCCAAAATTATTATTATTTAATATATATATATATCCATTCTGTGTTCCAAATCTCTCATTTTTTGCATAGGTTGGGAAAACATTGTAAATAAAACCATGTATCCATTATTCTTTGACATGTGAGGGTTGGTTGAGCTTTGCAAGGCACCCGACTTGTGTCGTTCCAACCTTCCAGTAGACCCATCATGAGTTTGAAGCCCAGGTCCCACACTATTGTATCTTACATTTGTGTTCATATTCATTTCACCCTTTAATGATAGGATCTAGGCATACGAATACATGTGGTGCATCTGAAGATTCCGCAATTTGTTACCTTGTACAGTGAAATGTTTAATTTTGCACGCTAAAATGGCTGGCTACTGTTGTTATCCAACATGGGATACACAAAAGTGACCATAGCAGGCAGTTTGGGTGACCAGCGATTGCACCACATTAAGGGAGGAATAACCCAAAGCCCAAGAGTCTCACCACTATAAGGTAAGCATCCTCACTTAGCTTTGATCTCTTTTAACAATGCTATTTTATTCCTTGTTTAGGCAGTAGTTTCTTAAAAAAATACTAGAACTGATATAATTTTAAGCGAATAGTTTCGGAGCGCTGTTATTTGTCCTTTTTCCATGGAGCCTACTTGTCCACTTGCAAAGGATGAGCTAATCCCTTGCTAAACTCAATTTGAAAACCCTCTACAAAAAGAAGCTTTAGAATATTAAGAAATAGAGGCAAAGAGGGATGAGCAGCTAACTTCCCTTCTAGGGAGAATGTTTGTAAATGGATCGACTAGTATAGCAACAATCTATTCACAACAAGGAATGAAGGGGAAAATTTACGGAAGGCTAAAAATGAAACCAAACATCTATCCTCACGGCGGTTTGGCAAAGGTGCTTGACAATGAGTATGCGGCCGAATGTGGATGCGTTTTGGCTTAAGCCTAGAAAAGGCATTTACTTTAAAGTTCCAAAGGTCTTTTCAACCAGTCACATTGTGCAGAATTTACAAGAGCTCCACCGCCCACTATAAATTCCACTAACACTGCCATTAATTCTCATCTACTCAACTAGTCCTCCATTCACGTCTCCATCACTTCCAAAACCAACCACATTGGCTATCATATATTTAAATATTACTATTATTATTGTTGTTGTTTTTGTTCGGGCACTACACCTCCTCCTCGGAATGGAGAGGCTTCCATTTATTGAAAGCTATAAATATTGTACATTAATGTTATTCTCATGGTGGTGAAAGACCAGGGATTACATAGAAACACTCCATTGAACATGTGGAAACAGTGTATGAAGGAAAATGAGTGTGAGGTATAAGTAGGAGAAGAGAAATGGAGAGGGGGTTTAGCATAGTAAATAAGATGCAGAGTTTGTTAGCCACAAAACAAAAATTATTTTCATATTCAATGAGAAGACACCAATATACAAAGTAATATGAAAACCAAAATCAACACAAAGTTTAACTGTATTATTTTCATCAAAAGATTTAGTCTTTCCCTAGTTATGCAGGATTACAATGCTCAATTGGAGTAGGAGCTGAGAAAAAGATGAATACATTAAGCAAGAAATAAAATAAATACAACTGGACTCTTCCAACGTCAATGACTCTTTGCATTCCTATGTTACCTTTTAACTTAAAGTGCAATCTCATTGAAGAAATATAATTTTTAAGTGACTTAAGTCACTTTTACAAAATTTGCTCAACGGAGAAATATAATGCTAGAGAGACAAAATAAGAGAGAGAAAGTGTGATCAGAAGAAGATGCTACATGATGAAGTTCTGCTCTTCCTTCATTATGGACATGAATGTTGAGAATGGATAGGATCTTCATTGACTCCTCCAATAAGAGAATTTATTTTATTGAACCTGGAAATGATGTTCCACATCTTATCTCAATTGATCGTCTTTGGCCATACTTGGGAAACTCTATTTCAACTCTTCATCTATGTGAGCAATGCTAAGATACACAAATCAACTCCTTTTCATGCCACTATCTCTTGTCTCTCACATGAGAAAACACCCATCTTGCAATCATCATGAATAATGCACTCACAATATGCATCCCCTAAACTCTTTAACCATGATCTCTCATGGATTTTACTATATCAAAGATTCATGAGAATCCTCAGCTGAAACATGACGATCCTCTAAAATGGAAACACTTCCTCTTTGTAAGTTGACATCAAGCAACAACTGAATAGACAATATCTTCCTAAATAATATGAGCACTCCCTGTCATGCCTCTTGAATGGATAATGGTGAGGAAATCAAGAATACACTGCGACCATGGTTCCCATCATGAAATCCTTCAATTGATTCAACTATATGTTTCGTGATCAATAATCCTCATGTGCATGCTAACTCAAGTTAGCAAATGAATTTTCCTTCTTATCCACGCGTCTTCAATGGCCTTCAATGATGTTTTGGTTGTGATATTTATCTATTCAGGAAGGATGATAAATTCATTTAAATCACTTTAGAATGTATTCATTTGAAATATGATGCAAAAAGGAGGAGATACTCAAATTTTCAAGCAATTCTTTCATCTGAATCAACGGGAAATTGAAAACTTCATTGAAGTGGGTAGAATAAAGAGAAAACCCAGTCCTCAATATCTAAAAAAACACTCCACCTCATCATTAAAGTAATGAATCAAATGAAATATTATTTTATGAAGAACATTTGCTCCAAATTTCAGACTATTTGGCTCACTGAGTCACAGGAAAATGCAAATATATTTGAAGAGGGAAGAATACAATACCAAGAGAAAAATAAGTCATAAATATCTCAAAAAATACTACACATCATCATGTAAGCAATTGTTATCCATATTTTTTCCCCAGGAAAAATATTGGATCAGAACGCCCCCGCACTGAAGGAACCTGAGAAATCACATTCGATTCACGCAAGCAGATTGCAAGAGGACTCTTTAATGGAAGTGGCGGAGGCCTGCAAGGATCAAACAACCCTATGTAGGATCAATTAAGAAAATAGCTCTGTCGAGCGAACCCAGGCTTTAAATCCATTCTACGGGTTACAGGTGGGCTTGAAAATAGAGTAGTAGGGTCAAAGGAGAAGAAGCAGTGTCACGGAGAGGCCAAGGGTAAGAAAAATAAGAAACTACGAAGATCCAAAGTCTTCGGGCTCAAAACAGTTTAGAACGAGTCCAAAAATTAGCTAAGTATGGAGAAGGCAGCGGAGAGAGCCACGTGTCGGAACGGTGCTTCTCCAAAGTTGAATCCAAGAAAGGAAGTTCAAATGAGCGTCAGACTTCCACACGTCCAGAGCCCCAAAAGTTGTGCGGCTGCTGAAAAGTCTTTGGCTAGGCAAGAAGAAGCCAAGTGTCGGCTCGACACAAATCAAATATGAGATTCAAAAGCAGAGACTCAAAATTGTGCCAGTTCACCATGTAGCCCTGGGCCCAAAAAGGAAGGGAGAGGTCGTTGTAAATTCCAAAGACCTACGAAGGATTCCAAGTGTCAACTCAACACTCCTCCAAGGGCAAAATTTTGATCGGGAGTTTCAGCAAGCGTAGAGCCTCCATGCGTCCAATCTCGAAAAGGGGAAAGAGTTGAATTGAATAGTCAATGCATGGTTGTAGACCGGCGGAAAGTGCCAAGTGTCCAAACGGTGCTAATTCAAGGATTGAATTGAGAGAGGGTTTTCAAACAAGCCCCAAACCGCCGCATGTCCCCGATCAAGGAATATGACCCCGCCAAGCAAAGATCTTAGCCGAGAAACAAAGAAATTGAGCAAGCCGGCAGAGGAAGCCACGTGTCAACCCTGCGTTATTACAAGAGAAAAATACATAGGCCACCTTCAGACAAGTGCCAACCCTTCACATGTCCTAGAGGTCAAAAGGGGGCCCATTTATTTAAACTGGATTTCCCGCCCTTTTATACGGACCCAATACAAACTTAAAAGGGGCATATCTTTCGACTCAGAGCTCGAAATATTACAAATCTGACACCGTTGGAAAGATCTTGGCTTCGCCCATGCCATGGAGATCTGAAACTTTAAGTTTGGGGAGGTTATGTAAAGAAAAATGGAGAAAGCATCTTCAGGGCCATTAATGTAGATCTATCTGCCTCAACAACCAGATTAGATTCGATTTGTTCCGCCATTTCCTCTTCCTTCAAGGCACCGAACCAAAGATTGATACAATTGAGGTAGATTTGGGGGCAGATTTTGTAGGAGGCATTAATAGTAGTGGTTGAGCTTCAACCTGTTTTTTTCCCGTTTCTCTCTCTTTCTTTCTTCTCTCTGATTGAGTCTATAAATAGTAGGTCGGGACTCATTGTAAGGGGTTGGACATTCTTCTATTTTATAGGCTCCCCTTTTCTTCTGGAAAAGGAACTCGTGGAGTTTTCAGACCTTCCACTAGACTGTAATATGTTTCTACCTTTTGGCCACTTTGTAATGCATTGTATCAATCTGCAGAGCAAAAAAACACGTCTGTGATCATTTTAGATTCTTTCTTGTCTCTTTTTCTTTCATCTGGTCTTTCATTATAAATATGGTTATCTGTGCTTGGTTATTGTATGCATTTTGTTGGTTTGTGTCTATTAGCAAAACAAATGTTCATCATTCCTTTGGTGCATCACCTTATAGCTTAGTTTGATTTCATGCATTCCTTTTACCCCTGTCTCCTTGGTAAAACTTAGATTAGGTTTAGGAATAGGCCCTCTACAAGTTTTCACGCATGCACTTAAACAGAGGAATAGGAACCAACCTTTAACCTGGAGAGTTTTCTCATTTTCTAAGTCCCACACTTTGGAGAAAACTCAATGTTATGCGGATCACACCAAATGACTCTGCCTTAGAAAAGCAGATCTGACGATTCATTTCGGGGTGTTGTGATTTTTCACTAATAGTTTTGGCACGCCCGGTGGGACAGGAAGTCTCCATCTTTATTACAGTAAGGTTGATGTCCACTTGTTGTGATTCTAGCTTTTAAGAAACTCTTAAATACTACACATCTAGGGACTCCATAAGGGACAGAATCCACTAGTTCCAGCAGTCCAAGTTTCCCAAGTTCATTAGAAGGATACAAACAAGGTCTAGAACAAGAGAGGATGGACAGTTTGTATACATACATTTGTTTCCAGACAAAAGGAAAAGAAGAAGAGCCCAGAGGTCTCCATCTCCTCCAAACAGAGCCTTATCAATACCTCCTCCTATTAGGCCGTTCTTTCAATCAATAAGGGTACTCATGCCGATCAAGATGGCACACCAACAACCAAATCCTTACGTCAACTTCACTGGCAACATCCCACTTTCTCTGAATGCACAAAACCCAGTCTCGGTGGCAGCATTGAAGAGCATCCCATATTTCACTGGAGAGAACCAGACTTGTCCCGATGGCCACGTTCAAGACATTGCAAACATTTGTACAATCCATGAGATCAATGAGATGGATATTGCAGTCAAGTTGCTAGCCTCTTCACTCAAAGGTAAAGCTTCACAATGGTTCAGGAGCCTTGAAGCAGGCTCTATTCAAAATTGGGATCAGCTGTGCACAACTCTTCACAACTAGTTTGGAGAAAACAGAGATAACCTATCCTTGTTAGAGCAGCTGACAACAATCAAGAGAGCTCTGAACAAGCAACTAACGGATTTCAACCTCAGATTTCAATGGACCTGGGACAGGATTCCAATAGCAGTAAAGCCCAGTAATGAAGGTGCCTTCTTATACTTTCTTAGGGCTTTAAATTTTGATATTTCTTTGATGATTCAGTCAATGGGGGGCACAACCTTACCTGCAGCCTATAGCCTTTCCATAGGAGTTGAGAATCATTTGATTCAGGTTGGCAAACTTGCTCCTAGGCCATCCATGCCTCTATACCCCGAGTTAGGAAACCCAGATACCAGCCAAATGCCCACATTAGCTCCTATACCCACCCCCAGGATTCAAAGTTCAGCTAAAGCCTCCACTTCATCATCTAACACCTCAAAGGAGCTTCAGGAAGTTATGTGACAATTGTAAAACCTAGGAAATGAGCTAGTAACCATCAAAAGACAGCATGCTCAGAGTTGTAGGCCATATCAGCCCCAGGCTTTGTATCATGCCAGACCCCCATATCAGCAAAATAGACCACCAACCTAGGATGTAAATCAGATTTAACACCAAGGGAAACCTCAAGCTACTAGACCTTTCAGTTCATATGACCCAAACACAGTTTCAACATCAAGGGGATTGGTTCCAGCACAGAATAAAATGGCACAATAGTATGAATGGTGTTTCCCATGTAATCAACCACATAATCAGTCGATGTGCTTCAATGGTTTAAATCAGCATTAAATCAGGCTTTGATGGTGTAAACCGTTGGTGTGTCACAAGAACCTAGCCACGAAGAAAGTCAGCAGAAAGGAGCTTAGCAAGAGGGGACCCCAAATGAAACTATGTTTGTCAATTGGTAGGATGAAGACTTCTGTGGGATGAATCAGACTCCTTCTCAAAGTATAGTTGTCAATACACAGTCTAAGAGGAGAAATATTGGAGAAGGAAATTCACCAAGCTCAGGTGATCCTCTACCCTTCGTTGCTCAGCAAGGTATTGGCATTCAAAATACAACTCCCAATGTGCAAATTCAATCCAAGCCACCTTCCAGACCTACTCAGGCACCGGTTGTAACAACCCATGTGCAAGAGAAAAATGTGCCAGGGAAGGGGCAACAGAAGGACAGTTCATTTAATATCATTGAACACATGAAGAGGACAAGTGTAAACATTTCACTATGGGAGTCACTAGCCATTCCAAGGTAGAGGGATCTATTGCAGACTGT
Source organism: Taxus chinensis (assembly GCA_019776745.2). Classification (NCBI taxonomy): domain Eukaryota; kingdom Viridiplantae; phylum Streptophyta; class Pinopsida; order Cupressales; family Taxaceae; genus Taxus; species Taxus chinensis. The sequence goes on along the minus strand of CM034152.1, from coordinate 114,893,901 downwards.
CATGGCCAATTGGTTAAGCTCAAGCCAACCCCCTAACCTGCAAGAGAAAGTGCTTACCAATGCGGCTCAACCTGAGAGAAACCAGGAAGAAAAACGAGGTAAGAATCTGAAGCCTCCTCCATTTTATGTTTCATTAAGCATTAGAGATAGATTGGTGCACAACTGCATGATAGATGAGGGGGCAAGCATTTTTGTAATGCCCAAACAAATAGCTGATCAACTGGGTATCCAATATGAAGTCATCTCTAGAGGATTAGTACAATTGGATGGGACAGTAGTGACCACTGTTGGAGTCATCAAGGATCTGAGTCTCACTCTACATGTCTGCCCTAATGTGACTGTATTGCAGAACGTTTCAGTCATAGAATTGCCACCACATTTTGTGTTGTGTTTGTCCAGGGACTTCACTACCAAAATTGGAGGCTACTTGTATGCTAACTGGTCACATATGCTCTTTAGAACAAGGTATGGACCGAAGGCCACAATCAGATCCGAGCCCATATCAGACTATCACATTGAGTCTTATGTACCAATCCCAATCAATGTAAATTGTTTGGCTTTTGATCAGGAGGACCTCCTAAGCACTTCTGAAGCAGATACCAAGGTGGGGTGTATCCCAAACCTGGCCCTCGACATGAATGGGCAGTCAAAAGACATGCTTTTGATCCCTATAAGGAGATGGAAGAATCTGAACTAGGAGTCTACTGCCTGCATGAGGAGAATCATCATCTCCCTGACATAATTAAGCCAAAGCACAAGAATGACAATGAAGTTTGGAAATTGTTCTTTGATGGCTCTAGAAGAAGACAAGGAGCTAGAGGTGGAGCTATGATTGTGTCCCCCAAGGTATGAAGTATTATTCGGATTTCATATTTTAGTTTTCCTGCTCAAATAATACTGCAAAATATGAAGCTTTGGTCCATGGACTGTATTGGGCCACAAGACGAGGAATCAAGAACCTGCAGGTGTTTAGTGACAGTGAACTGGTTGTCAATCAAGTCAAAGGACAAAATTTTGTCATGAATGACCTGCGCAAAGGTTACAAGAATAGGGTGTGGGACCTCATTGAGGATTTCGAAGCCTTCAACATCATGTCCATCCCAGAAAGGAGAACAGAGTTGTCGACAAGCTTGCAGCAATTGGAGAAACATTTGATGTAGTTGGCAGCATAAAAAGGGACAAAGAACAGCCACATATCCATGTGATTGTGAGACCAACAGTACCAGATAACAACACATGATGGCAGGTGTTCGAGAATGATCAGTAAATCATCATTTTTTTCTAGAGTAAGCTGAATTCTCAGCTAGAACCAAAGCAGACTAGAGCAAAAATATGGAAATCAAGTAGTACAGCTGCATACAAACAGGCTTCCCAAAGGCCTAGTGACATTGGAGTCTATCTTCAATCCCAATGATCAGTTTCGAAAAGAGAAGGCCAACATACAGATCAAAGGGGAAGATTTGGAGCCAATTCTAGTTGGAGAAGGAAAAACACTACAAGTTGGCAAGGTGGCCACCGAGCAAGAAAGGTATGAATTCATACGCCTTTGCCAAGAGTTTCTAGATATATTTGTTTGGAGCTATGAAGGCCTACAAGGGTTCAATCCAAAGTTATCCCAACACACAATTGAGCTAGATCCAACTGTTAAGCCCATCAGGCAGAAGCAGAGACCAGTCAACCCACATGTTGAGCCTCTGATGAAGAAAGAACTGAACAAGTTGATAGAGGCAAGTATCATTTTTCCAATCAAACACTCAAGTTGGGTCGCAAACTTGGTCCCAGTTAGGAAGAAGAATGGGGAGATTAGGTTGTGTGTTGACTTTCGTGACTTGAACAGAGCCTCCCTCAAAGATCACTACCCACTTTCCTCAATGGAGCAGATCTTGCAGGTAGTGTCTGGTTCAGAGAGATTCTCTCTCCTAGATGGATACTTAGGGTACAACCAGATCATGGTGAAAGAAGATGATCAGTTCAAAACGGCTTTCACCACCAAATGGGGCACCTATGCCTACATAAAATTGTCATTTGGATTGTCTAATACCGGAGCCACTTTCCAAAGGGCAATGGATATGGTATTCAAAGGGCTGATCAACAAAATGGTGTTGATCTACCTGGATGGCATTACTGTATTCTTCATAAATGCAGCAGACCATCTTTTTCACCTAAGGCAGGAGTTACAAAGGTGTAAGAGATTTGGGGTATCATTGAACCCCAAAAATGCATATTCTTGGCCCATGAGGGCAGGCTTCTAGGCCACATTGTGTCAAAGGAAGGTTTGGCAATTAACCCAGAAAGAGTTGAAGCTATAAGAGTATTGTCATTGCCAAGCCACAAGAGGGCTCTTCAAATCTTCTTAGGAAAAATCAATTTTTCCAGTAGGTTCGTACCAAACTTTGTTGCCCTTGTCAAGCCAATAATGTTAATGTTGAAGAAAAGTTTGGCGTTTAGGTGGAAATTTGAAAGAAAATAAAGTTTTGAGGCCATCAAAGAAGCTATATCACAAGCCCTAACTCTCGTGAATCCATATTTTTCTAAGGATTTTATACTATATTCCTTTGGTGGAAATGACATGATTTCTACAATCCTAGTACAGCAAAACAAAGAAGATACAGAGCAACCAATTGCTTTCTTCAGCCAGGGTCTGGAAGATTATGAAGTGAAATACTCTTTCATCGAAAAGCATGTCCTGCCAGTGATCAAAGGATTGAAGAAGTTTAATCATTTAGTTTCAAACAACAAAATCCAACTATTGGTCTCCCATGCAGGAGTTAAAGACTTCCTTCTCAGCAAGGACCTAAATGAGAAGCGTGCAGGGTGGATCACTCGTGTCATGGAGTATGACATTGAGATCAAGGTCACTAAGTTGTTCCATGGGAAGGGATTGTATGAGCAGCTGGCCTCAAGTCAACAAGAAGAAGCAAGTGATGATAAAGAAGTTGTTTTGGTCCTACAGGATAGTCAAGACGAAGAAAATGAGGATGTTCCTGCTCCTTGTTGGACTCAGAACATGGTACACTTCCTTCAAATAGGCTTGTGTCCTCTAGAAATGAATAAAACAAAAAGGAGGAACTTCAGACTACAGGCCATCCCATATGTACTTATTGACGACGTCTTGTTCAAAAGGGATATCAATGGTGTCCTGTTAAGGTGCATTGGGACAAATCAGGTTGAGAAAGTGCTACAAGAGTTCCATGATGAAGCAGTTGGAGGCCATTTTGCTCCACGGGTGACAGCACTCAAGATCTTGAAGGTGGGTTATTATTGGCCCAGGGTGTTTAGTGACTGTTATGCATGGATCAAAAGGTGCAGGAATTGTGCGTTCTTCAGAGGCAAAGAGAGGCTAGCAGCACTCCCATTGCACCCCATTTTAGTTGACCAACCATTCATGTAATGGGGGTTGGATTTCATCGGGGTCATCAATCCAAATTCAAGCCAAGGACACAAGTGGATTCTAACGACAACAGACTATTTTACCAAGTGGACCGAGGCAGTGGCACTCAAAGAAGCTAATGAGTCCAGCATATTAGACTTCTACGAAGGGATAGTGACCAGATTTGGAGTGCCAGCCACCATTATATCAGACAATGCATTGGCATTCATAGGTTCCAAAATCACAGGATGGGCCGTTAGGAATGGAATTTACCTAAGCACTTCATCAAACTATTACCCTCAGGGTAATGGCCAAGTTGAGTCCATGAACAAGAATCTGCTGAAGATTGTCAGAAGAACTCTAGATGAAAATCATAGGACTTGGCACACAAAACTCAAATTAGCCTTATGGGCTGATAGGACAACACCCAAGAGGTCTACAGGCATCTCTCCATTCAAAATCATCTATGGGAAAGAGACAGTATTGCCTATATCACTGTATTTTCCAACATTGGAACTCATGAAGCAGCTGGAGATGTCTTAGTTCAAACCAATGGAAGCTAGGTATGCAGAGTTGATGGAGTTGGAAGAAACTAGAGAACATGCACTTGAGAAAATAGAGAGGGATCAGGCCTCAATTAAGATATGTTTGGACAAGAAGGCAAGAACCAGGACCTTCCAGGAAGGAGACCTAGTCTTGAAATGGGATGCAGATTGAGTAAAACCAGGAAGGCATTCCAAGTTTGATGCCATTTGGAGTGGCCCTTACATGGTCACAAAATGTAAAAGTAGCAATGCCTTCCAATTGTCTACATTGGATGGTGACGAGTTGCAGATTCCAGTGAACGGAATCTATCTTAAACACTGCTACTAAAAGGAAGGTTCTCACCCTGTACATATTAGTTTAGTTTCTCATTCCTCTAAGTGCTTGTGCACATCGTATTGTTGTAGTTTAGGTTACTTTTCTCCTAAGTTCTTTGCACACTCTGCATGCTCTACTTGGAGCATGTATGATTTCAATTTTGTATATAGTTGTGGTGTTGTTTTTTTGCTCTTTCACAGCTCATTCAGAAACGGATGAAGCCTCGGGTCAAAACAATTTTCTACTCTCAGAAACCATCGTTTCAATATTTCTTATGAATATTAAGAGTGCAACATTCAGACTCGTGAGCCAAAGGAAGAATCAGCTCTAGACCATCGTTCTCGACTCCATGTCCAATGGATACGACAAGGCAATTGGTCTTTTCATCTAGCAGGTAGATACCTCTTGTGATTCGCCAAATTTCTATCCATATTTTGCCCCCAGGCAAAATATTGGATCAGAACGCCCCCACACTAAAGGAACTTGAGAAATCACGTTCGATTCATGCAAGCAAATTGAAAGAGGACTATGTAATGGAAGTGGCGGAGGCCTGCAAGGATCAAACAACCCTGTGTAGGATCAATTCAGAAAACGGCTCTGTCGAGCGAACCCAGGCTTTAAATCCATTCTACAGGTTACATGTGGGCTCAAAAATAGAGTAGCAGGGTCAAAGGAGAAGAAGCAGTGTCACGGAGAGGCCAGGGGCAAGAAAAATAAGAAAGTGCAAAGATCCGAAGTCTTCGGGCTCAAAACAGTTCAGAACGAGTCCAAAAATCAGCTAAGTATGGAGAAGGTAGCGGAGAGAGCCACATGTAGGAACGGCAGGTTATCCAAAGTTGAATCCAAGAAAGGAAGTCTCAAATGAGCACCAGGATTCCATGCATCTAGAAGCCCCAAAAGTTTTGCAGCCACTGAAAAGTCTTCGGCTAGGTAGGAAGAGAGCCAGGAGTCAACTCGACGTAAATCCAAAATGGGAGTCAAAAGTAAGAGACTCAAACTCGCACCAATTCACCTACATAGCCCCGGGCCCGAAAAGGAAGGGAGAGGTTGTTGAAAATTCCAAAGACATGCGGAGGCTTCCAAGTGTCAACTCGACGCTCCTCCAAGGGCAAAATTTTGATCAGGAGTTTCAGCAAGAGCAGAGCCTCCACACGTCCAGTCTCGAAAAGGAGAAAAATTCAAGTTGAATAGTCAATGCATGGTTGAAGATTAGTGCAGAGAGTGCCAAGTGTCCAAATGACAGTTCTAATTCAAGGATTGAATTGAGAAAGGGTTTTTAAACAGGTGCTTGACTGTTGCATGTCCCTGGTCAAGAAATATGAACCCACGCAAAGTAAAGAGCTTAGCCGAGAAACAAAGAAATTGAGAAAACCAGCTGATGAAGGAAGTCACATGTCAGCTCACACGCTATTCCAAGAGAAAAAATACAGAGGTTGACCTTCAAACAAGAACTAGCTTTCCTCATGTCCCAGAGGTCAAAAGGGGCCCCATTTTTTTAAACTAGTTTTCCCACCCTTTTGTATAGACCCGATACAAACTTCGAAGGGGCATATATTTTGACTCAGGGCTCAAAATATTGTAAATCTGACACCGTTGGAAAGATCTCGGCTTCACCCACGCCATGGAGATCTGAAACTTTAAATTTGGGGAGGTTAGGTAAAGAAAAATGGAGAAAACATCTTCAAGGCCATTAATGCGGATCTATCTACCTCAACAACCAGATCATATTCGATCTGTTCCGCCATTTCCTCTTCCTTCAAGGTGCCGAACCAGAGATTGATACAGCTGAGGCAAATTTGGGGGCAGATTTTATAGGAGGCATTAATAGCAATGGTGGAGCTTCAACCTGCTTTTCTCGTTTCTTTTTCTTTCTTTCTTCTCTCTAATTGAGTCTATAAATACCAGGTCAGGACTCATTGTAAGGTGTTGGTCGTTCTCATGTTTTGCAAGCTCCCTTTTTCTTCTAGAAAAGGAACTCATGGAGTTTCTAGACCTTCCAGTAGAATGTAATACGTTTCTGCCTTTTGGCCACTTTGTAATGCATTGTAGCAATTTGCAGAGCAACAAAACATGTATGTGATCGATTTTAGATCCTTTCTTGTCTCTTTTGCTTTCATCTGGTCTTTCATTATAAATCTGGTTATCTGTGCTTTGTTATTGTATGCATTTTGTTGGTTTGTGTCTATTAGAAAAACAAATGTTCATCATTCCTTTGGTTATTCCAAGAGAAAAATATAGAGGCAACCTTCTGACAAGCACTAGCACTCCACGTGTTCCAGAGGTCAAAAGGGGGCCCATTTTTTTAAACTGATTTTCCTGCCCTTTTGTACGGACCCGATACAAACTTTGAAGAGGCATATCTTTCGACTCAAGGCTCGAAATATTACAAATCTGACACCATTTGAAAGATCTCAGCTTCGCCCACGCCATGCAGATCTGAAACTTTAAGTTTAGGGAGGTTAGGTAAAGAAAAATGGAGAAAACGTCTTCAAGGCCATTAATACGGATCTATCTACCTCAACAACCAGATCATATTCGATCTGTTCCGCCATTTCCTCTTCCTTCAAGGCACCGAACCAGAGATTGATACAGCTGAGGCAAATTTGGGGGAAGATTTTGTAGGAGGCATTAATAGCAGTGGTTAAGCTTCAACCTACTTTTCTCATTTCTCTCTCTTTATTTCTTCTCTCTAATTGAATCTATAAATACCAGGTCAGGACTCATTGTAAGGTGTTGGTCATTCTTATGTTTTGCAAGTTCCCCTTTTCTTCTGGAAAAGGAACTCGTGGAGTTTCTAGACCTTCCAGTAGACTGCAATACGTTTCTACCTTTTAGCCACTTTGTAATGTATTTGTATCAATCTGCAGAGCAACAAAACACGTATGTGATTGATTTTAGACCCTTTCTTGTCTCTTTTGCTTTCATCTGGTCTTTCATTATAAATCTGGTTATCTGTGCTTTGTTATTGTATGCATTTTGTTGGTTTGTGTCTATTAGAAAAACAAATGTTCATCATTCCTTTGGTGCATCACCTTATAACTTAGTTTGATTTCCTGCATTCCTTTTACCCTTGTCTCCTTGGTAAAACTTAGATTAGGTTTAGAAATAGGCCCTCTGCAATTTTTCACGCATGCATTTAAACAGACGAATAGGAACTAGCCTTTAACCTGGAGAGTTTTCTCATTTTTTAAGTTCACACTTTGGAGAAAACTCAATGTTATGCGGATCACACCAAATAACTCTGCCTTAGAAAATCAGATCCGAAAACTCATTTGGGGGGTGCTATGATTTTGCATTAACAATAATGTATCTCAATAGTTTGGGATCACATATTACGATGGAACATGTTCTCCAAGTTTCCTAGACAATTTGGCTCACCGAGTCACGAGAAAATGAGAGATATGGGATGTGACACTTAGGGAAGAATACTGAGATTAGACTCAGTCCTTGATATCTCCAAAAAATATCCCACGTTACAACATAATCAGGGTGTCAGGGTGTCATGTTCATAGATGTAGGGGTGAACATGTGTGTCCAAATTTCAGTAGTAGTATCCCATGTTGAGTTAGTGAGGAAAATGATCACCCATGATTTTTAGTTGGATTGTCAGGACCCCATATGACAGTAAGATGAGAAAGGAAAGAAGGACGCCCTTGAAGAAAACTGAGGAGGATGCCAGGATGACCCCTAAGTGCTATAATGATAATTTTTAGGCTTGATCTGACATGAGGAGGAGCTTATTGAAATCTTGATGTTAGTTTCGTCTACGAGAGCTCTTGATATGGGCAATGTTTCATTTGAAAATATATAGCAAAAAGATGGGTCAAATAGGGAGAAGATGCTGTTTAATTCTTAACTGCCACTCAATTTCTAAATCCTTAGCTAGACATGTGAGAAATATCTCATATCTAGATGGGTATACACCTTATTATACTATGAGATATGAGAATCCTAATTTGTAATGAGCTTCAACCTATTGGTAGTTTGCAAGAAATAGATTCTAACATGACTAGGGTGGTATATGAAAAAGAATGGTTTAACTACTAAGAGTTTTCAAGGGTAGGAATATAAAAGTAGTACTAGACTCTCGTTTAACCTATAAATTTATTATTCAGCACCTTTTATCTTCATTGAAACACACACAAAACCAAAATACACTAGAAATATTTTTAGTGTCAATTCGATCGAAGGGATTCATGAGTAAATTAGTTTAAGGAAGTAATGGGACAAACTAGGGAACTATAAGGTGGTTTTGGTGGGCAGTTAAAGGTGGAAAGTAACCACAGTTTTCAAGTGGTATAACATGTTGTACATAAAAATTTAATCAACTTAACTACTATTCAAGCTAAGTCAGAGATTACACACATGATATTTGATGGTGTAGACACCCTAAAATATCACATTGCAAACATTCCCAAACCACCAAAATTAGCATGTAATTGCATAACACTGTACTATACAACCACTTTCAAGCATTAGAAACTATTTACAAACGAAATATACTAGGATCAATTTGTATAAACTACAATCTATTACCTTACGTAAGTCTGAAACTGAGAATTGAAGTTGCATGACTCTAAAATAAAACAAAAGAAGTGAAGTTTATTGTTTAGGTTTGAATTTTTCTCTTGTAATGTACAATTATTCTAGAAACATGATTCACAACTCACATAATACTTGTAAAGCTTACCAATTTTACGCATTTACATTCTATGTATTGAATATTTTTAGCTCATATGATGCTCTTTCCACTTTAGTAGTTTTAGTTTATAGAACTCTAAATTGCATGATCTCCTTCCACTTTACTAGCTTGCATGTTGTATAGATCCTAGTCCCAAAAAATAGCTACTAACTAAAATAAAAGAAACTAAAGCTGGACTAAAAGTTGCAAGATTCAGACTAAAAAATGCATATATTTGAGGAACAATACTCTCAATATATATGTTATCTTTCTAAAAAAGTAGTTAAATCTCCTTATAGTTGTCATAGTGCATTGACTATGGCATTTTTAAGTTACAACTCTCTAAAGTTGAAAATAGACACCTAAGTTCGCTTAATGCATGTACTCTTAAATTGACCAACACCACCTCCATATGTTTACCAAAAAAAGATATGAATGTTAAATTAAAGGGGGGGCGAATAAGAAGGTAATCAAGCCAAAAATGAAGTTATATGTAAAGGCATGTGAATTCACATTGGTTGATGAGTCACTCATAAAACATAGCCTCATTTCAATATGACTCCATTATTTCAATCATGAAACTCAAACACGCCCTCGGGTTATTCTTCATCTATTTTTATCTCTATTATTTATTTACAATAGTATAGCATTTTGGTTGTGTTATACTACCCTGCCACATATCTTCCTATTATGCTTCATCTCTTTGCACTTTATTTATATTATTCCACCTATAGGCTAAGATAAAGATTAACGAATATTGTATCTGTCACTCTTATCGTACCCTAAAACTTCTCATGGTGGTAGATGTGTTCTCTGTATTGTGTAAAAATTAAAATGGCATGACAAGGAATCACTTCAAAAAAGGTAAAACAATGAACTCCATGCATATTATAACCCATTGGTTCGAAACTTATGTGTTTACTTTCTCTAAGATTTGGAATCTACACATCATTGTCTATGATTTTCATCTCAATCATGCGAAATCAGTTCTAACTAGCAATTTGGCTCCAGAATGAGACTAACATCTAGATACTCGAATGATCTTATGATGCCCAATATTTGGTGTAAAGGATAAGGTGGAGTAATCCATTGAAATGTCATGTTAATGAATTTAAATTTGACATCCTACTCTAACATTGGAAGGAATTTGGGTAGTTGGTACATATCGACTACATCAAACATTGTATTCATTTTTTCCTCTAAACATTTTTGGCATACTTTGGTTTCAATAATTCTAAATTCCCTCATGCAACACATAATAATTAGTGCAATATTAAAGCATGAAAGTTCAAAATCATTGCACATCAAACCTATAGAATATAAATCTTAACACAAGTGTTATAATTTCATTCCTAGTTAGCGTAATGTGCACACTTCAAAGTTTATACAATGTATGAGCTTAATCAAATGACAAGCTACCATTTAATGATTTAGAGGCTATCATTAACATCCACTATTGAGTTTAAACATTTTATTCCTGATTTAATGAGTTACATTTCAAATACCAGAGATATTTTAGAGTTAGTTTGCAAGGCTCAACACTTGTTTTGTGGATCCAAAAACTGCACAAGAGGGTCTCCATTTAATTTTCAGAAGAGAATGATGGCATGTTGGTCAACAAAACTAATGGTGGCGACTATGGGGAAAAAACTCTATAAGTGTTTAGAACATAGCAATATCTATATTTTGGTGTCCTTTAAGGAGAATTTTATAGAAATAAGAACTGCCTTGAATCTATGAAAACTTTCAAACATGCTATTTTGTTTCTCAAAAAGTGAGCATTTACTACAACTAAACACACTTTCAAGAGTCACTTTGTTTGAAGCAATTAAAGTTAACTATATCCTTCCTCAAAAAATTAAATGACAGCTAATCAAATAACTTATCAAACCATGCAACTACACCATAGATGAAGTGATGGTGTGAAATCACCTTATTTTGTAATGTCATCCAAGAATTTATTATGCCTGACAGCAACAACACATGCTCATTGAACTCCACTAAAATCCTTGCTCCAAATTCCAATTAGGCATCTATATATCCGATGGATAGTTTCTGCAAATCACACCTCAGATTTTATTTGCAATAATGAATTTCTTCATCATTTTTTGCATTCACCTATCATAGATTATCGGTGAAGGAATGTGGCCAGTTGGCTATGGTAGCAACCAATTTAATATGTGTTACATGCAATGATGAAATGCTATATGACAAGCAATTTTTTTAAGACAACTCTTTCATCGATTTTGTAAACGTGATGTAAAATTTCTAGAGTGTTGATACTATTTAGGCATGAAAACTATTGTATTTATATTAGTGATAGCATCAATAGATATGACATTTAAGTCATAGATTTTTAAAATCTAAATCAGGAGAAGACACGGAGAACTTGAAATTTTGAATGAGACACCTCCCATTGTATAGAAATATACACTCATTTTCACTTTTGATGGCCCTTAAAAAGCACACCTGAACATAATTTGTACTTAGTCCAAAAATCAATAAAAAAATCCACCAAAAATAATTGCCTATTTCTAGTCTGAAAAACAACATAAATATAGGGTTCAACAAAAGTTTTATGCCCTCAAAATCTAACCATTGAAACTCATAGAGCACTCTTTTACCTTCAACTAATGGTAACTTGTGGGATTGTAAGATTATGGACTGGTCATGGGGACCTTTTTTTGGTGATATTTCTGCTATCAAGCATTGGTTTTGATGAAACCCTACTACTAGACTTTAATTTCCTTTGTTTTATTCGGTGTTGTAGAGTAAATCTCATCCTTTCTTTCTTTATTGTTAAAAGATTTGTGTCATCCAGTATATCTAAGAAGATACTTGCTCCATCTCAAAATGACCTCATTAAAGCTCTAACGATGGAGACTAGAATGTTGACATCATGCTAATCACCCTTTTCCAAATAGGGTGTTCTGAATGCCTAAGAAAAAATAAAGATCCATCCTTGACCTTTTATTGTTATAGGATCCAAACATTCTAATTAATCTATGTAAATAGACTAAATTATTAGCAGAATTTTCAATGTTGCATATAATCCAATAGTTATTTATTAATGAAGGTAGTTTCCTAAATCAATTCATAAGTTGGTTAATCCCTTCATATAGTTCAGTTATTTCTTCCTTATTTTCTTGGTGTCTAGCTCCATAGACACAATATACAATCACATCCTCATTGATATTGAAAATTTTCAAACCAGTTATCTCTTCCATAATTACTTCTCATGTAGGCTTAAATAAAGCTTGATCATCATTTATATCCCCTATTGAAAGTATGAAGCTCTCAACTTCTTATAATGTGGATGAAGGATTATCTTTCTATTATTCACATGGAGGAGTTGTAATCATGACCTATTGTTCATTCTCATTTAGTTTTATCTAATCATTATGATGAGCCCAAAAATGACCCATTTTATACAAGATTTGACATTATTTTTCTTTGCATACATAAATTGGATCTAATGGTAATTTACAAACTTATGGTTTATATAGGATAAAATAGAGATTATATATCATGGTTATTAAGTTTGTTAGTCTTAAGTAAGTGTGAGTTGTCTTGTCTGCGTGAGAAAGGTTGAAATTTTCTCATGTAAAGTTGTAATTGTTGTCAAAGGTCAAATAAGGGATTTTGTTCCTATTCCTAAGCCATTTTGAAGGAATATCACTAAAATAATGGAGATATGAGCAAAAATAAGAAAAAGGATTAAAAAAATGAAAGCTAATAAAGTGGATCAAGGTATAAGAGGTCAAATAGAAGCTAGAGAAAGACAAGAGGATGGATTCCAAGTTGAAGGAATGATATATTGTTGATATTGATACAAGATTGTATGAAGATGTATGAGGTAGGACTATATTTCAGTCATGAATACACATAAAAGTTGATTGTCATAGACTTTGGAGACCTTAAATTCCTCTCCACTCATGCATTAAATGAATTCAAATGCATGAGTTTCAATTATGTGAATAAATATAGTGTGTTTTGGTTGGTTATTGGATTGTGTATGATTGGGTTCATCTCAAGACAACAACTCACAAACCCTCAATGCATTTAACTCATCCCAAATGGCTTGACTGGTAAACTAGAAAGATGCTACAGATATTTTTATAGACTCTTGATGATGCATATTAAGGTATTTATAGCTAAATCCTTGCTCTCGGCCCATATCTAGGGAATCATGTAATTTTTTATTTCACCAATGAAAATATCTGAAAATTCGATAAAAGTTATGTCTTTGAGTGATTAAGAAGACCCCCAAATTTTATGAAGTTGTGCACCTAAACTTATGACTGAAGGTAGCTTGGTTATGCAGAGGAAGGAAAACAGTGGGTAGGATAAGGAGGTAAGAGAGCCAGTCTCATGAAATATCACCTACCATGATTCTAAACTTGATAATGCATGTGACATGGAATGTTTTCAAGGTGGTGAAACAAGTTCTAGGAGGTTCCCTTCAACATATGTCACTATCCTAGCAAATAAGTTGATTGTGTACATAATTATACCTAATTAAGTCACCTTAAGAAGATGGAAAGGGTGAACTGGGTAGAATATGGTTGGATCTAGTCCATGAGTGAGTGACAGCATCTCAAATGAGATAAAGAGTACTTGAAAATCATGGGTTTATGGTATAGAAGTCTCTTATTTGCATTTTAACTCTTGAATTGGGAGTAAGAAGGGCTACAAGGAGCCTAGGGTAGAGCATCAAAGAAAATAAGTGAAATCAATTGCATGGACAATTAAAGGTGAGTCTAACCCTTCTAATTAATGCCTAGATCATGTCAAAACATGTGTAAGTGATCATATGACCCTATGTTCAAACATGACCTTGCTTGTAGTGTAATGCATCTTAAGAATATCTAAGAGCGTACATTGATTATGAGCTGAAGAAACTAGTTTGGATTATTATTTGATAAGCTTGAAGTGCCTTTGACCATTGGGATAAGTCTTCTTAGAGATGTTATAGCCCCTGTGATGAAATATGAAGGAAATCCTAACAAGCTCCCATACCAAGTATTATGTTCTTATGATGAAAAACTTTAATTGCATGACCTAATGTTGGTCGTCAAAAAGGACTTCAAGAAGAGCAACAGTCAGGGGACAAGAAGTCCCTCCTCTTTAATGGGAGAGGTTCCCTTATTCAGAAACGAACCTATTTACACATATACAAAGCATGATTTTCTTGTGGAACTTGGATATTATGAAAGTGTTTTCTATAAGGATCATCAATCACAAAAGGACTGAGGAATGAAAATGCAAGAACGAGCAGAAAGGCACCATTCAGAATTATAGATGACAGAGTAATTCCTTATGCATGTGAGGGTACAGTGAATTGGAATAAGATCATTTGTATCATATTAATAAGATAAAATTTGAAAAGACAAAAAGTTCTATAAATAACATCTGCAAGAATACAAAGCTTCCCAGCATAATACAAACAAATGATCTAACAAAATTAAATGAATAGCTTAGGAATAAAAGAAACCAGATAGACAAAGAATGAAAAATCCTTCTGTATTGATTTCTTTAAGATTTATTTACACTTTCAGAAATAAGCCAAGTTCTTCCTTTTTTCAAAATGGCGAGGAGAGGCCATTATATAGTTTACAAATTAGTTACTCTCGGTAACTACTTCTTTTAACTAATGATTAGTTAAAGGGTTGCAAATCGCAATACCCCAACTAATTACAACAAATCCGAGAGAAAGAAGGGGAAGAGAAGAGAAGAATTAGGAGAAGAAGATAGGTGCTCAAGATTGGGAGGGACTTACTGATTTAGGGATCCGCTGTCTGAATCTCTTCAACGCCTCGGCTATGTCTCTGCCACGTGGGACTGATGTGTTGGCGGTGGAATCGAGTCCAAAATCCGAGACATTTCTCCACTTTTGTCAATTGAGATTTGACATAAGGATAATTCTCCATGCACGTTCGTTAGTTCGCTTGAGTCGGGACTGAAATGAGCTCCGCAAGCGAGTACTGTGTCTGCACATTGTACTGAAATTGGGAAGACACCGGCGAATGCCAAATAACTGTCATGAATCATCTGTGCCATCGATGAAGGGTTTGCATCTGTCATCCTTGCCCAAAAATCCCCAACATCAAGGTGGCGAACTTCACTGTCCCTGATATCAGGAACAGCAGGACTCGAGTGGTGAAACTTTTTCCTTGGAATTTGATCTTCATGTTGATAGTAACTCGGAGAGCAAAGCTGCAAGCTAGAGTTGGGATGGAATCGCAAGGGAAATGGATACGTGCGTATAAATTTTGGTAGCAAGGGTTCGAGCAATAGATAGCATGAAAGCAATGTGTGAAAATGCATAGGGGGTGAGTTCATTATATAGCCATTGAAGAGAGTAAAGGTAATAAATGCACATCTTGAAAAGCAAGATATTCCGGTAGAGCAGGAAAAATTAACACGAATGGCACTTGGTTCATTTGGGACAGAGGGACGTGAAAGCGCGAAGTACGCGGTTCGGCCGATTCACGCGATGCGGGGAAAAGACGCACAAATGCTTTTGGGACATGCGGGACGAAAGTACGTGGAATACGCGATTCGGCTGAATCGGGCGAAAAGATCAGGTGAAAAGGGAACGACAAAAAGGGAACTGGCGAACTTGGGACATGCAGGAACGAAAGTACGCGGAACATGTGAATCGGCCGAATCGGGCAAAAAGGGAACAACGGGTCCGGAGAAACTTGGGACATTTGGAACAAAAAGTTCCGATGGGCCCGAAAAGAATGTTTTCGGGTAAACCGGCCGATCGGAGAACAGAGAGCCCAAGTGAACCTAGGACACGCGGGACAAAAATGTCCGACAGGCCCGAAAAACACACAAAATGACCCAAAAAACGTAGATTTTCCCAATTTTCTGACTTTTCACATTATCAGGACAACAGAAAAGACACTTAACCTCAAAATTTTAATTTTCAACTTCTTAAAAGTAGGGGAATTTTGAGTGGACAACAGCTGGCTCCTTCTGGGGATGACTTCGCATAAATTCAAAGAATGAGACAAGGAAGAATTTAGACAAACTCGGGGAAGTAGACCAGTACCTTATCCATTGGGCTCACGGAGTCATCGAAAGAACCAATACAGAGGACAAACACACCAAAACAAGGGAAGGAAAAACAAAACGCTATACAGAATATACAAAAGGACTTCCTAATCACCTACTGACTTAAATGGTTTTCAGGTACTGCCCACTATAAGGAAGTGGGAGAGAAGAACCATCCATATAATCAAGGTAAAAAGAATTCTTACCAGCGAAGTGGATCTGATCTTGAAAGGTCTGAGCCAAAGGGAATCAAACTTGCCATGGCTGCCACGAGGTTCATGCCTTTTATCCCACAACAAAACAGTGTCTCAACTTTGAAATCTCTGAACCTGGCTTTCTTATCAAACATGACCTTTACTTTATGTTGGTGAGAAGATATCCTATCAGCAACTTCCAATCTATCCTCATTCAATTTGTAAAGATACATGATTCTCTTATCCAAAGAATCATTGAAACTGGTATCTTCAATAGCCTTCATTAGATGCAAGGCTGGTAGCTCCACTGTTACTGGAGAATTGAGCTTCTACTCCATATACTACCTGAAAAGGAGACATCCCAATGGCTCTCTTAGGTGTGATCCTATCTGCCCAAAGAGCATCATAGAGTTTCTTGTGCCAGTTCCGTTGGGATTCATTGACTAATTTCCTTATTATGGCCACCAGATTTTTATTTGTTGATTTTGCTTGTCCATTTCCCTGAGGATAGTAATATGAGGAGTGAGCCAGGGAGATGCCATATCCATAGCAAAAATCCATCATCTCAATTGAATAAAAGTTTGAAGCATTATCTGTCACAATCTTGTTTGGCACACCATACCTTACCAAGATGTTTTCTTTGATAAAACTGCATACTACTTCTGAAGTAGTACTCTTTACTGGAATGGCTTCTACCCATTTGGTGAAATAATCTGTGGCAGTTAATACCTGGGTATGACCAGCACTAGAAGAGGGATTAAGTGTTCCAATGAAATCTAAACCCCATTGCTGAAAAGGTTCTTCAATTACAACTGGTTTAAGGGGCAAAGAGGCCAACTTGGGTCTACCTATGAAAGTCTGACAAGCCTCACATTTATCAACCCATTTTGATGCATCCTTGAACAAGGTAGGCCAGTAATATCCTCCACGAAGTATTTTATGAGCTGACAGTTGATGAGTAATGCCCTCCACATGCCTGATCATGAAAAGCTGAGAGTAGCTTCTTCTGTTGTTCCTTGTCCACACATTTCAAAAACCTTCCATCTAACCCACGCTTAAACAAGGCGTTTTCCCACAACACATATTGGGTTGACCTTAGTTTAACGGTTCTCTTCTCTTTGGCAGTCAAATGAGAGGAGCATTCTTCATAGGTGAGAAAGTGAGCGATATCAGCATACCATTCATCAACTGAGCTAAGAAACAGAACGGTAGGAAGACCAACTTTATCCTCCAGTAACTCATGTCTAGCTCCTTCAGCGATGAGTTCACACAGGCCTTTTCCACGGACGAGCTTAGTTGGTCTGATGTCAATGTCATATTCTTGGACCTTGGCCACCCAGTTCCCTCTCTTGGATCCAAATTCCTGCTGTGTGAGAATTGACTTGATAGTTGTATCTAGTACCAACACCGTGGAGTGAGAGTTAAGAATGTAAAAACGAAACTGCTTGACAACTTTAACCACTGCAAAAGCATGTTTTTCCATTATGGTGTATTTTAACTCATGATTTTTTAGAATATAGCTCATAAATGCAATTGGGAGTTCGTGCTCATTAGAATCTTCCTGAGTCAAAACAGCAGCCAAGGTGTTATCCGTGGCGTAGCAATAGATAATGAAATCTTTGCTGAAATTTGGACATGCTAAAACAGGAGTTTTAGCAATGGCCCTTTTAATACCTTCAAAGGCTTCTTTCCCTTCAGGAGACCAACCAAACGTTTGTTTTCCTTTCATCATTTGGGAGATATTCAAAGTTAGCTCTGCAAAATCAGGGATGAACCTTCTCAAAAAGTTGATCTTACCAAAGAAAGAGTGCACTCCCTTTTTGCTGGTTGGAAGAGGAATTTGCTGAATAGCTTGAACTCGCTCAGGATCGATTTTTATACCATCTTTGGAGACAACGTGCCCCAATAATTTCCCCTCCGTGACACAAAAAATAGATTTCTTAGGATTCAAAGAGATCCCATGTTCTCTACATCTTAGCAGAACTGTCTCTAGATGCTAGAAATGATCTGCCTTTGTTTTAGAAAATACAGTCAAGTCATCAAGGTATACGACGATACACTTCCCTTTCAGACGTCCAAAGGCTAAGTCCATAGCTCTCTGAAAAGTAGCACCGGCATTAATGAGCCCAAAAGGCATCCTTTTGTAAGCAAAGGTACCCCAAGGGGTAGTGAAAGCCGTTTTGTGTTGGTCTGTGGTATTAACTTCTACCTGGTTATATCCTGAGAATCCATCAAGCATAGACAACATTTCGGATCCCGTTACTGCTTGCAAGACCTGATCCATCATAGGTAAGGGATAATTATCTTTCAAGGAAGCTTGATTTAGATTCCTGAAGTCAACACAGATACGAATCTCACCATTTTTCTTTCTAACAGGCACAATATTGGCAATCCATGTTGAATGATGGATAGGAAAAATGATTTTGGCTTTCAATAACTTCTGTATTTCCTGAAAAATTGTGTCAGCTATCTTAGGATTGTATTGCCTCTGCTTCTGTTTAAAAGGCTTAATCCCAGGTTTGAGAGGGATAAAATGCTGCATCTCCTTTGGTTGAAAGGTTTTAAATCTTCATAGGAATAAGCAAGAACATCCTTATACTTTTTCAAAAGACTAATTACCTTCTTCTTTTATTCTGAGGTGCAACATTTTCCAATGTTCACGAGTTTAGGATCAGTAGAACTCCCAATATTGATTTTTTCATATTCGGCTGATTGTTGGGGTCCAGTAGAAGCTCTAAACTTTACATACCTGTCGTGTTTGTCAAACAGTTCCTCTAAACTCACCAATCCTTTTGGAATCTTGTTTCCTTTGAGTTTGATACATCCATCCTGATCCGCTTCTTCTTCTTGGGTGGCTTCTTTGTTAAAGGGCACACTTTCACGAGGCAAATTATCGCTTCCTTCAAAGTACAACTGTTCAAAATTATCCTTGAGTTCTAAGAAAGAAAGCAAGTGTTGATCATCATTGAAAACTTGCCAGTTACTTGTATTATCAGGTACACTGGGTCTATGAATCATTTCAATGGTGAACTTATCTTGAGAAAATTCAGGATGAGGAATAAGCAATGACCCTGAGACTGCTAGTGAATCAGCCCTGGTATTCTTCTCCCTAGGCACTACTTCGATGGAGAAGGCGTCAAGAAATTCAATGGAGTCCCAAACCTGATTCCTGTAATGTTTCAACCTTCCATTCTTTACCTAGAAGAGGTTTCTAACTTGCTTGACAATCAATTCCGCATCCCCACGAGCTAGAAGATTCTTCACACCCTGTTCTTTTGCCACCTGGAGTCCAAGAATGAGAGCTTCATACTCTGTTGTATTATTGGTATTTTCAAATTGCAACTTGAATGAGAAAGGATGAATGCTTCCTTCAGGCGACACCAATATGACACCAGCTCCAGAACCAGCTGAAGAACAACTTCCATCAAACTCTAATATCCAAACACCATTAGGATCTTTAGGTGAGACTTTGGGGAGTTGGATTTCTTCTGGAGACATAATCATGTAGTTGCCATGCCCCATATCCTCATAGAGTATTTGTGCTTTGGGATCATCAGTTTTTTGTACAATATACTCAGACTGCTTCTCAGGCAGCAGCTTCTTCATTTGCCCATTAACAGGTATGAGGGCATGTGACCAATCCATTTGAATTTCTCCACCCACATCCTTACAGAAATTTCTGCTTAGCAACATCCCATATGAAGGAGGAATGTCTGCTACTAAGATAGTAGCCAAAACTTTCTTCTCAGGAAAAGTAGCAAAAGCCACTTGTGCATCCTTAATTCTTCCGACCAAGGGCACTTCCTTACTCTCCATGGAATAACAAGATCTGTAAGTGCGTGTGAGAGTCAAGCCTAAGGCATGAGCTACTTTGGCAGGCATTACATTGTCTGATGCTCCTGAGTCTATGACGCAATTACTGAGCCTATGGCCAGCTATAAGGAGTGTTACATAGAATGGTTTGATTTTGCCATTGTGTGAGGTGACAGCGGCTACCAGATTAGGCTGTGGTGCAGAAGAAGGAGTGGGTAAAAGGCCTTTAGAGGTAGTTTTAGAATGGGAATTGACAAAGTGAATCATTTTAGCAAAAGCCTTGGGATGGGTTTGATAATATTCAGCCTCTGAGATTTGAACCTTAGTCTTTTTTAGGTGATCAATAATATCAAAAGACCCAGAAGTGGACGGGTTATCATCACTTGAGATCCTAGGTTTATCAATTTTAGGGGAAAAAGAAGTAACTTTAGTAGCAGAATTGACAGGACTCACCTTTGGTGTAGATGAAATGGGGATCGGAGATCCTCTTTTTGCAATTACAGGGATAGTTGTCGGCTGCTCCTTAGATTTCTTGGTGGGCTGCATCACTTTCTCCCTCTGATTTGTCTGCTCTCGAGTCATGACAGCGTATGATTCACTATTCATGTCTGCTACTACTTCGTCATAATCATCCCCTTCATCAATGCCTTCAGTGGTGAAGAAATTAACTCGAGATCCCTCAAGTTCATCTGTTTCATCATCAACCTCTTCAACAAATTCCTCACAATCTTCATTAACCTCCTCATCCTCTGGTTCCTCAACTTCACAGGTTGCATTGACAGGAACTTTAATAGGAGGTCCTTCAAGTGCTAGCCTTGTTTGAGAAGTAGGCAAATGATTTCTGGGCTGAAAATTCCTTCTTGGGACGTCTGCATAGAGAGTATGCTGAGCCAATTGTTTCTTAGTGGCGATGAGATCATTTGCAAGTTTTTGTACCAATGGATCAGTATTAGGTCCAGGAGTGGAAGAGGAGGAAGAAGCAGACTTAGATTTAGAAGGGTCTCTCCTCAACTTCCCTGACATGATTAAATCATCTTCAACACTAACAGCAAGAGTTTGATCCTCGGCCAATGTTGCGAGATTAGCCCTTCTCAGTGCATAACTAACTTCAGGCAATTGGGCGTTTAGGAAGAAGCATTTTTGAATTTGATCTACAGGTTGAGTATTTGGTGGAATTTTGTTAATCAACCTGTTGAATCGAGCCACAAATTCTCTCATGGGCTCTTGTGATTCCTTCTTTATTTGAGAAATTTGGGCTAGCAAAGCATGCACGTCTTCCGCCGGTTTGAAACGGTTTTCAAACCTAGTTCTCATTGTGTTCCAGCTAGTGATAGCTCCGGCCGGAAGGTGATAGAACCAATCAGTAACATTATCTTGTAAAGTCTCAACAAAAAGTCCTTACGGAGACGTCTTCATGTTCAACTCCCAGAACTCTGCATGCAACTATGAAGGTTGCGATGTGTTCATCAGGATGTACTTTACCATCGCCTTTGAATTTAGGAAAGTTCTTCCGGTTACCTCTGGGTAACTCATGCAAAGGCTGAGGAAGGGCAAGAGGCCCAACACGATGGCCCCAAGGCAATGGTACCGCCATTCTTGGAAAAATGGCTTGAAGAGGAACTGAAACACCAGCAAGAATCAAAGCTCGAAGATTAGGACTGATTTTCTCTGAAGGAATACCACCCGTAGGGATTCTATCTTGGACAGGTGGAGTGCTTGTTGAACGAGCCTTTCTATTTCTCCTTGTTGAAGGGAGAGGAAAACCCTGCTGTTCCAAAAGCTGAAACTGAGAATCTTCAATACCAAGGGCCCTTCTCCCTCGAGTAAAACGTGGAGTCGCCAGATCAAAAGATGATCAATAAATGATTATAGAACTGGAATATGATTCCCCAGCGGAGTCGCCAAAAACTGTTGGTCGTCAAAAAGGACTTCAAGAAGAGCAATAGTCAGGGGACAAGAAGTCCCTCCTCTTTAATGGGAGAGGTTCCCTTATTCAGAAACGAACCTATTTACACATATACAAAGCATGATTTTCTTGTGGAACTTGGATATTATGAAAGTGTTTTCTATAAGGATCATCAATCACAAAAGGACTGAGGAATGAAAATGCGAGAACGAGCAGAAAGGCACCATTCAGAATTATAGATGACAGAGTAATTCCTTATGCATGCGAGGGTACAGTGAATTGGAATAAGATCATTTGTATCATATTAATAAGATGAAATTTGAAAAGACACAAAGTTCTGTAAATAACATCTGCAAGAATACAAAGCTTCTCAGCATAATACAGACAAATGATCTAACAAGATTAAATGAATAGCTTAGGAATAAAGGAAACCAGATAGACAAAGAATGAAAAATCCTTCTGTATTGATTTCTTTAAGATTTATTTACACTTTCAGAAATAAGCCAAGTTCCTTCCTCCTCTTCAAAATGGCGAGGAGAGGCCATTATATAGTTTACAAATCAGTTACTCTCGGTAACTACTTCTTTTAACTAAAGATTAGTTAAAGGGTTGCTAATCGCAATACCCCAACTAATTACAACAAATCCAAGAGAAAGAAGGAGAAGAGAAGAGAAGAATTAGGAGAAGAAGACAGGTGCTTATGACTGGGAGGGACCCACTGATTTAAGGATCCGTTGTCTGAATCTCTTCAATGCCTCGGCTATGTCTCTGCCACGTGGAACTGATGTTCATTGTTCGCTTGAGTCGGGACTGAAATGAGCTCCACAGGTGAGTACCGTATCTGCACATTGTACTAAAATTGGGAAACTGCTGGCGAAAGCCAAGCCACTGTCATGAATCATCTGTGCCATCTATAGTTGAAGGGTTTTCATCTTTCATCCTTACCCAAAAATCCCCAACATCAAGGTGGCGAACTTCACTGTCCCTGATATCAGGAAGAGGCAACGGAATCGAGTGGTGAAATTTGTTCCTGCCCCTGGAATTTGATCTTCATGTTGATAGTAACTCGGAGAGCAAAGCTGCAAGCTAGACTTGGGATGGAATCTCAAGGGAAATGGATACGCGCGTAGAAATTTTGGTAGCAAGGGTTCGAGTAATAGATAGCATGAAAGCAGTGTGCAAAAACGCATAGGGGGTAGTTCATTATATAGCCATTGAGGAGAGAGAAAGGCAATAAATGCGTACATTTACCAAATTGAAAAGAAAAATATTCGGGTAGAGCGGGAAAAATTAGCATGAATGACACTTGGTTCATTTGGGACACGAGGGACGTAAAAGCGCGAAGTACACGGTTCGGCAGATTCGGGCGATGCGGGGAAAAGATGCACAAATGCTTTTGGGACATGCGGGATGAAAGTACGTGGAATATGCGATTCAGCCGAATCGGGCGAAAAGGGAACAACGGGTTCGGGCGAACTTGGGACATGCGGGACGAAAGTACGCGGAATACGCGAATCGGCCGAATCGGACGAAAAGGGAACAACGGGTCCAGGCGAACTTGGGACATGTGGGACAAAAAGTTCCGATGGGCCCGAAAAGAACAGACTTCGGGTAAACTAGCCGATTGGGGAACAGAGAGCCCAAATGAACCTGGGACACGCAGGACAAAAATGTCTGACAGGCCCGAAAAACACACAAAATGACCCAAAAAACGCAGATTTTCCCAATTTTCTTGACTTTTCACATTATTAGGACAACAGAAAAGACACTTAACCTCAAAATTTTAATTTTCAACTTCTTAAAAGCAGGGGAATTTTGAGTGGGCAACACCTAGATAAGAACATGATAGAGTTCAAGAAGGAGATCTTTCTTATATAATCATTTGATTGTCCTATCTTATTTGGTGAACCTACAGTACCCCTATTAATAGCTTGAAGTCAATTTCTTGGGTAACAGAGACTAAGGTTGGTTATGATCATATAAAGAGAACAGATACATTGGTGATTAAGACAGAGATCTATTAGAACTTGTTGAACAGTTTGGTTACCTCAAGCCCCATGAATATGGCCAATGCAGTTGAAATCAGGTATGGTGATACCTTATTGTCTTTATTTTGAATGTGACTACCCATTTCTAAAAAGAATAGAGTTCAAGGCTTGTGAATGAAGAACATTGTTTGAGTGTATGACAAAGTAGATGAATTCAAGAATTTGGGTGCATTATAACATTGAATCGAGTGCAAAATGAAAGGTCTTTGGTCAAATCCTCAAGGGTAGCATTAGAGATTATAAATGGTCTAGATTATATACATTGTTTGACGTATGGATCCATTGAGGACTTTCAAGGATAGTAATCAGGTCATTTGCATTGATTTATCAAATATAAGGAGAATAACATCTTTGAAAATCCTAAAGATATCAAAATATCAAAATTGTGGGCTACAATAGAGAACCATTACATGATAAGTATGGACTTAGCTAAGAGTGGCACCAATTGTGGTATCAGAGCGGCTGGTACACTTGTATTTTTTTATTCTTTTGCCAATAACTATGTGTGATTCATGATTAAGAAGAATTTTTGTGCATGTTGCTGTGAATGTTGATATACAAAGATTGCAGGTTTGTGAAGAAGGAAGAGAAGCCAAGAAAATATTAGAAGAAGAGCTAGTGGAGGTCAAGTGAAGGAAAAAGAATGGAGATAGAGACAGTGTGGAGAGTGATGAAAGAATTCTCTAGGGAGAAAGAGAGAAAAAGAAATCAAAGAGAAGAGAAACACTAAAGAGAGATAGATGTTAGTGCAAAATCACAGCACCCCCAAATGAGTTGTCAGATCTACTTTTCTAAGGCAGAGTCATTTGGTGTGATTCGCATAACATTGAGCTTTCCCCGAGGTGTGGGACCTTGCAAATGGGAAAACTCTTCAAAGAAGGTTGGTTCCTCTTCCTAAACTACCTGCCACAAGCTATTCTAGTGCAGGCAAGCTAATCTAATCCTACTCTAACTATCCAAGGAGACAGGGAGAAAAAGAAAAGAAGAAAAAAACAGAGCCTACACTAAAATGGTGATACACTAGAGAAGGAAAATTGTTGATCATCTAACCAAACTGCCATGAAACGAAGGGAGGTGAGCAATGGAGAGGATGAACAACTGCATCACATGCCAAAGATCATATTCACACAAAAAACATTTCAAACCCAACAAACACAGCTCCCAGATCTGCAAATGAACATCCAAAACATGCACAAGTACTCTGCAATGAAGAGAGGCAAGAAGAAACAACCAAAAAGAGCAAAGGATGGACAAATGCATCACAAAACACGTTTTTTATTGCTTCAGAAGTTTGCACAGAACATCATTCACGAGCAAGAGGCAAAACGCCATTTACAAAGCATGGGAGGAGGTTCGAACTCCATTTTCGACCCCGAGGAAGAAAAAGAGGGGGAGGCAGAGAAGAAAAACGAACAACTTTACAATAAGCCCCGACCCTTCTTTTATAAATTCAGCACAGAGGGAAGAAAGAGAGAGAAGTGGGAAAACCAGTTTGGAGCTCAACCACTGCCATCAATGTCTCTTACAAAATTTGCCCCCAAATCTGTCTTGACTAAATCAATTTCTCGTTTGGCGCCTCAAAGGAGGAGGAAACGGCGGAACAGATCGAATCCGATCTGGTTGTTGGGGCAAAATAGATCCTGCATTAATGGCCTAAAGACGTTTATCCATTTTTCTCCCACCTAACCTTTATGGACTTAAAGTCTCAGATCTCCATGGCGTAGACGAGGCCGAGATCTTTCCAACGGTGTTAGATTTGTTAGGTCTCGAGCCCCGAGTCGAAAGAT
Source organism: Taxus chinensis (assembly GCA_019776745.2). Classification (NCBI taxonomy): domain Eukaryota; kingdom Viridiplantae; phylum Streptophyta; class Pinopsida; order Cupressales; family Taxaceae; genus Taxus; species Taxus chinensis. Next base: position 114,868,179 of record CM034152.1, on the reverse strand, counting down.
ATGGCCATTTGAAATTTGGGTCGGGTCCGTACAAAATAGCGGGAAAACAATTTGAAAATGGATCCCCTTTTTAAACTGGACACGTGGAGGGTTAGCGCATGTCCGAGGGTGGCCTCTGCATTTTACTTTTGGAGTGGCGTCATGTTGACACTTGGCACCCTCTGTTGGTCTGTCTCAGTGTTTGACTATTCAACCCGACCCTGTCCCCTTTTTAAACTGGACGCGTGGAAGCTCTGCGCTCACTTAGAAACCGCTTAGGATTTTTCCTCTGAAGAAGCGTCGGATTGACACGTGGAAACCTCCGCAGACTCTTGGAATTTTCAACGGCCCCTCTTACCTTTTCGAACACTGGGCCACGTGGCGAGCTAGCGCTTATTTGAGTCTCCGCTTTTGGATTTACCTTTAGAGACGTGCAGAGATGACACATGGCTCCTTCTGTGACCAATTTTATACTTAGCCTTTTTTAAGGCCCTCCCTGTCCGCCTTTGACTTTTAGCTTTGACTCAGCCTTTGTTTCGGGCCTGGGACATGTGGGGACTCGGCGCTTGTTCGAGCCTCCCTTTTTTGGTTCATCTTTGGAGAACCGCCGCTTGGACACTTGGCAGCGTCCGCTAAGTCAAAGACTTTTCAACGGTCGGTGCAAATTTTGTGGCTCTGCACACGTGGAAGATTAGCGCTCATTTGGGTGTTCTCCTTTGGATTTAATCTTTGGAGGTGTGCCATTTGGACACTTGGCAATGTCTGTTGTCTCCTCCATACTTAGTCAATTTTTGGACTCATTCTGAACCGTTTCAGAGCCCGAAGACTTCAAACCTTTGTCGTTTCTTCTCTTTTGTGTTTCTAGCTTCTTTGACACTATCTCCTTCTTCTCTGACTCTGCTACTTCATTTCCGAGCCCGCCTATAATCTGTTTGATGAATTTAAGGCACGGATTCGCTCAACAGAGTCGTTTCTTCTCTTTCTTCTTGCATCGGGTCGTTCAATCTTTCGCAAGCTCCGCCACTCCATCGTAGAGTTCTTCTGCGACCTATTTGCAAGATTCAAATGTGTTTTCTATAGTTCTTTCTGTGCGTGGTCGTGGCTAATCCAATACTTTTCCCAAGGGGCAAAATATGGATAACAATAGAATAAATCAAGAAGATTAGAGAGAGAGATGAAGAAATAGAGATGATGATGGACACAATGATGAAGATACCAATCCAAGGAATTGGATGGAGGATGAGGAAGAGAATAAAGTGGCTAGAGGAGCACTTGAAAAGATGAGAATGTCTATGAAAGAATCATTTATGGGAACCTTGTGGTCTTTTGTTTTTATATCTAATGTTGTCTTTGAATGGGTCCATGCAAGTATGAGCAGCTTTGTAAAGAAGGTCAAGAGAAAGGCCTTGAGAAATGATAAGAGTGGTATAGGAGAAGTCACCAAGCACACAAGTGAATGTGGAAGAAGGATTAAAGAGAGATTGTTATTGTCTACCAAGAGGAAAAGGTGCATTGCTCAATACATGAGAAGTGTCTTGAAGACCTTAAACCATTAAATGATGAAGATAAGTTCTATGAAGCCATGGAACATTCATAGGAAGCAAATGAACAGCCAAACATGCAAGAAAAAGATAGTGTAAACAAGCAAGAAGTGGATTAAACCAAAGAATCCATCGAGCATCCTAGTAAGAAGGTAAAAATAAGTACAAGTATGGATCTTTCTAAACATATAGTTGCTGATATACAGGAAAACAAGATGATGAAAACATCAAATAAAGAAATCAATCATGGATGCATAATACCTAAGTGGATAGTGAAGCACACATCTAAGCAACATGTGATTGAGAACCTGCAGGTTTGGTTGCTAAGTCTTATTTTTCTCATACTTTTGATAAGCATGCAAATGTACAAGATGATAAAAAGACAAATGAAATTGATCTTTCAGTATTGGCACAAGAACATGGGTATATAGTACCTAAATGGCTCAAGAAGTTAGATGATAAGACAAAGACACAGGTGTGGATGCCTAAGAGCATGAGAAGTGGTGAAACATCTCAAGAAGATGCAGATAGTGAAAGGATGATGATTGCACCTAGAATTTTGTGAAGAAAAGTTGAAGCAGGTTTAAGAAAGCAAGAGCATGAGGATGAAGTGACGAGCATGGAAGAGGTATTCCATGAAGACAAAGAGCATAAGAGGTATACCAGGGAGACGAAAGATAAATAGGTTGTTTTTGATGATTTAAATGGTGATGATTTTGAAAATATTTCTGATTTATCTTCTCAAATTAGTACGAATGATGATATGTGGAATGAGTTAACTACAATGGCTAACATACAATAGGGTGAGAACTCGAGAAGGGTTGATGAAGGAATGATGCTAAATGAAAACATATTGAATGAAGTTACTGATAGCTTCTTGAATCAGGAAGTAATAATAGAAATTGTTGTTATAAAACAAAGATTGGAGGATGAAAACAATGATCTAACACCTAAATTTGATGAAATCTATGATGAGATGGATGATGAAGCTTTGAATGAAGAGTTGAAAAGGATAAAGGATTTGTTGAATCCTTCTAAGGGGTTGTTTTTGAGCTCGGATTAGAATGAAGATTTCAATTGTCAGCGTGAGGAAGAGGAAAAATAAGAGAGAGAAAGGATAAAGAAGACCAATTTGAACATGGTCAATGAAAAAACAAAAAGAAATGAAGAATATCAGCACCTTGCAGTCAGTCAAGAGGTTGGATGGCCCAACATTTTTTCATCTAACATTGTTTTTGTTGTTGTGAGTACAAATTTGAAGGACATTGAAACAAATCAAGCACCTAATCTATTGAAAAACTTCATGAATGAAGAATCACAAGAAGACATGGAGGACATGTATGAAACTAAAGAATGGAATTATGAATATGGGAAGGAGCTGAGAAGAAGAACATACAAGAAGAGAATGAAGAGCAAGAAAATGACAAACCAAGAAAATTTCAAGAAAATACAAATACTAGCGTTGGAAACAAGGACTTGGGATCCAGGCATATAGGGAAGAACAAAGAATGAGGTATCATTTCATGGAATAGAGTCCAAATCCTTTCTTATAGGGAGATCATAAACAAACTTCAAACTTCAAAACAATGCAATGAAATATTCAAAAGAATGAAAAATCTGAATTTCAAGAATAAATAATAACCAAATATCATTTAGTGCAATCAACGGCTACATATCGTCTATGATGTCAAAGTGGGTTGATCATTAATATTATAAATTAAGAACAATTTGATTTGAATCTTGTGCCTAACAAATGGGTTCACCAACATTTTATTAATATCAAATAAGATTGAAATACAATGATAAAATACAGGGTGTCTAAATCTCCAACACCAACTTCAAGAGATAGTTAACCCTTGAAATACAATGATAAAATACAAATCGTTAGCAGTGGTGCATTGGAAATAAGAACCATTTTACTCCAATTCTGCAAAAGTTAACCCTTGATATACAATATTAACACCTCTCCACCTACATCCAAGTAAAACAACTTCAAGAGATTTATAAATAGCATTGAGAAATAAGTGAAGTGTACTGCTTCCCTGGTGCTACTTTGAGGTTCTTTTTTTAACTTTTATTTTGAGCAACTACCTCTCTATCGGCAGTTCATGTCATCTTCATGTCCTTCGCTTTGTTTGTCTCAACTTTGATACAGTTCTCTACTATCGTTAGCAGTGAATACTGGAAATTTGTTGGATTATGAGATATTAAGAAACAATACATATTTTACTCCAGTTCTGCCAAAAGTATTCAAAAATTACATTTGTTCATCAAGTAACCAATTTTAACAATAATTCACTTAAACCTCGCACAAAACTCTCAATAAATGCTGCTATTAAACTGAAAGCTTTGTTCCAATTCCGAAAATTATCAAATGATGACACCTTTAACGGTAAATTGTAATCAGCCTAATTAACAATCAGTAACTAATGAAAGAGTGAACAATGAACAACCATGTCCCACCCCTATAAATGTATTCTTACACAAAAGAAGGCCATTTATATGTAAATTAAACCCTATGAACAGATTAATAGCACATTGGGGGGGGTAATCTACACTTGAGTGTAGAGAGATCTCCTTGACGATCAAGGTCTGAGGAATGTAATAAGCCAATTTTTTCTTGAGCACACCTGCTCAAAATCAAAATCTTGCAACAAAATCCATACTGGTTGGGCTAGGACAGGCTAATCACACAATATATTATACTAATTGGAGATACAAACCTTTTTTATATGAATGTGGAAATTGTGGATTAAGATACAACAACTAAATTGATGTGATTGACTAGATGGGAACAAAAATATTGTTTGATTTTTTTCAAGAACATAAATTGATAAATATTTATGGGAGCAATGCATTGAAGTGAATGTGACATCTTAGCATAGAATATTGGTGCTAGCATAACTGTCTTCAAAATCTAACATCAGCTCTTTGGTTTAGGTTTCTATTCAAATTTGAAGATTATCAATGCAAACTGTACATAGATGTTGTGTATCATAACTTGATGATGAAATTTATATGCCAAATGTTTTTCCTGAAAAATTCCACATATTCGGTATTATGCAAATTTTAGTATAAAATGTTTATTTTCAAGAAATTAGATAATTCTATCTTCTGGTTTTTAAAAAAACAGGATTACAGATTTAAAAGAAAGCATAAAAAATAATGAAAACCAAAAACATTACTACAATTCTATACAGCTATAAGCTCCTTGTTTGGGTCCATCCCAGTGTTAGCAAAGACATTCATAGCTCTCAGAATAACATCCTTAACTACTTGGTGCATATGTCTTGATAAGTAGCGCCCTTGAGATGCAAACTGTATAACAAACTGAACCCAACAAAAATTTACACAAACCATGTTAGCAAAAATATAATTGAAACATCTCTTTGATGGATATCAAACAACTTCCTCCATGCTTAAATTCAATCACTAGCCTGCTGTAACCCTAAAGGTCCTAAAGGCTTAGGCCCATCTTCAATATCCTCCCAGAAAATTTGATCATCAGAAAGCCAGATTATAAGTTTCCGTAAGTCTCGTCAATAACACAGTAATAACCGTTTCTCTTCCGGGTAACATTTCTGTAGCAATGTATGACAACCTGTTCAACTTGGAAAAGAGTTCCTGGATGAGTTCCTGGATAAAACAAACATGTTTGTTTTAGAAAAAATAGATTCAAATTATTTTCTGATTGCTTCACTAGTTAAAAACATTTACTGATATTAAAAATCCTGTTCAAATTTCTAAAACGACAACTAAATATTCCCTCACTGCTTTTTCTGTTTGGAGTCTTGGTGAGAAGAGTAAATCCAAATTAACCATATCAACATCTAAGGTTAAAAGCTTATAAGAACCATGAAGACACAAAAATCAGCAAAAGACAGTCATGAGCCAGGTCATTCAATCTCTTCAAACATCTTGTTATATTATGCAATTTTATTTCATGATTTCAAAGATCCAGAAGTACATTCTTTGAATTTTTTTAGAACTTACCAAATATATTGTATATCAAGTTGTTTGTAGTGTCTAGTTCTATTACAAGGGAAAAAGTTTAATTTCCTTAACGATGAGTAAAAGGACCTTTAGATCATTTGAAATCTTCTGATTCTTTTGATATGGTGTGCGAAGTTCATGCCTGCTTTAAGCTATCGTCATATTTCTAATTGTATTTTTTCTTACTGGTTTGACAAATTTCATTGTTTCAGCATAGTGAAGAGGCTGGAGACTGTAAATATGATGTTTTCCTTTTTTTGGCAGATTGTTGGATTTTCCTGAATAGTTAGTGGTGGGAAGTCTCTCCCAGAAGATGCTCCCCGTCTTTACTGGTATGTGAAATCAATGTTTTCTGGAGTTAAATCTTGAAAACTATCTTGTTGTTGAATTCTCGGAACTAATAGATTGATCAATGTATTTACATTGCAGGCTTCTGTGTTGCATCAACATGGACAATACAAGTGTATTTTTTGTCGGATAAAATGTTGCCCCTGGCCTGTGTGATTGCCAAACACCAGTCCATGTTGAAAATACCATCTAAACCTACACACACACACACATTTTACACGTTGTGTGCTGACAAGTGATGTCACATATTAGGAATTAAAGATCAGATTTATGAATTAATAGGATTTTCTATATTGATTCAGATGTTAGCAGCAGTTTGTTTGCAGATATGCATAAGAATATTCAGGGGATTTCTAATAGTGTCTGCAATCACAGTCAAAATGGAAATTCGCCTTGAAGTCATTCAAAGTATGACATGAGTACATAATGCTACGAGTGGTTAATCGTACAAAAGGAAAAATGTTGAAGACAATCAAGCTTGTACTTTCAAAGCTCGAGCCCATCTGATAGACCATACAATACCTTTTCTACCAAGAAACATTTATCCACAAAGGAATACGACAAGTTATATTTTGTAGCAATTCCTCTTCCCAGGCAGCCATTTTCAAAGATATTCTATGTGAAATAACTTCTGAAAAATCAAGCCACACTCTAAATACTGGAGTGATTCATAGAATTAACAAAGCCTTAAGTTAATATGCAAAAACTTCAAGAAATAAGTTAGTCACAACTTTGACAGAATTAAGGAGACATAAGCTATTTCGTGTCAGAGTAAATTCTAGATATCTGAATCTACAACTGAGTCGAACAGATCTTGGTAATGATTGTGTTATGTGTGATTAACCAAGGTTCTGAGAATTTATTGTTCAGAAAGATTAAATTTTTGAGATTAACTTAAATTGGCCCCTAGCTGATTTCCATGATGCTTGGCTTGTCCAAAGGTTTTCCTTCATGGAGAATCATCCAATATGCTACATCCGATAACTGGCTGGTTTTTCCTTCCTTCCCCTCTTGGCAGGGGTTCAACTGCAAGGGGGTGTTAAGGCCTCTCTGGGCTCGACTACATAAAAGAATTCCAACAATTAATTGTACTTGCATTTCCTAGTGGCTGAGGCAGGAATTTATGGAAGGCACTGGAAGCAAATGTCCATTTTCTGTACAAGAGTTTCTACCCTGACTTCCAACAAAGAGGTGATTTTCCTCTGCCCATTGTTATCTTTCTCTTTACCATAGACTCTCCCAGCTACTAGATTAATTGAACCCTGAGTCACATCCTTGTCTGCCCCAACTAATAACTTTTCAGGGTGATACAAAAGTCAATATTCCTTACGAACTTCCGCCTTGGGAAGTTACTTTTTGAGAAACACCGATCCGATTATGATCTGGAACACAAAAAATTCAAGGGTGATTGGGCCATCACAGTCTATGTCTCAAGGTTCTCTGAATTTTATCATAAAAGATTGAATTTCACCGAAATTTATTCCCATTGAACCTGAACTCAAACTTTATCCATTATTTTAGCATGGGAAGTTTTTGACACGATTTTGGAATATTTTACAAATGTGTGTGTATACATATACTGACTGAAAGTAGCGGGTAGAAAGATCTTTTGACTCTGTTCCTCTAACATATTTATGCATTTTTTCAGGAAATAAAAAATGATATGAAAAAATTATTCAAACTTAAAGACATTTTTTTATTGAACTTTATCCTTATCGAGCATGAATGCAAACATAAACCTTGTGACTTAAATCACAACTATGAGATCATCAGAAAGCTGTTCCATTGTAGTACTATCAGTTGCTGGAGTCTGTAGATTTATTATGTGTTCTTTACTGTTGGGTGTACTGTTGAGACATAAATTTAAAGACAGTTGTTTCATCTCTCAAACTTTATGTTTGGAAGGTTAGATTATCCAAAGTTTTCATATCAGGATCTGGTTATTGCAACAAATGGCTATAATGAGACAAATTTTCTTGGACAGGGCAGCTTTAGATTGATGTATAAAGGGATTTTAAGAAATGATAGGGTGGTTGCTATCAAAGTTCTCAATGTGTGAAATGAGGAAGATGAGAAGATTTTCGTGTTAGAATGTAAAGTGTTGGGAAGGATTCCACACCGCAATCTCATTAGGGTCGTAAGTGCATGTTCATACCCTGGCTTCAAAGGTTCGGTTATTCAATTTGCCTCTAATGAGAGCTAAGAAAAGCATTTGTACCCTCGCAGTAATGAGCACGATAATTCTGGATTTGGACTAGCTGAATGTTTGAACATTGCCATAGATGTAGCCCATGGCATTGAATATTTGCGCCATGATTGTCCCATTCAAGTTGTGCACTGTGACTTGAAACCTAGTAATGTGCTCCTAGATGCCAACATGACAGCCATCTTAACCGATTTTGGCATTTCTAGATTAACAAGATCCTTGCCTTGACAAGAGGCTTCTCTGCCCCAGTGTTTTAAAAATCGGAACTGGACTTGGAACCGGTCGAGGGTTGGACCAGACCGGACCAGTTCAAACTTTATGAACCGGTTTATTAAAAAACACATAAAATATTACATTTGTTATAAAACAATATATTTGAAGGATTACAAACCATGATTCCAACCGGTTTATTAAAAAACACATAAAATATTACATTTGTTATAAAACAATATATTTGAAGGATTAGAAACCATGATTCCAACAATTACACACAAACTATGCAAAATTTTCTCATGTATATACTATATAACATGTAAGAAAGGTGTTTATAGCAAAATGACACAAACTCCAAGTAAGAAATGAGTTAAAGAAGAAATTTTAATTAAAAACTTGAATTTTTTATACTCAGCGTTGTATGCACGCATGTTTACACGACTCGGCTGGTTCAGGTCAAAACTGGACCCATTAGACCAGTTTAGTACCAAACCGGTCGAACGGTCTTGTTTTTTAACCGGTTCAGGCTTTAAAATGTTGAACCGGTCGAACCGGCCGGTTTTTAAACACTGCTCTGCCCTCCTTTGGTTCGAGAAAGGAATTAAAATATTTCGTGACTTGTACAGATTTGGGAAGTGGATGGAATGGACAGACCTTAAAGCTTTCTATAAGCTTCCTCAATCTCAGTTTAGAACGTATACAATGCTCAGAAATGCTTTCACTGATTTCTTGTTTATTTATATTCTTCGAGGGAGGTGCCTAATTCCAACACTTTCAAAAATATAACTTTTTCTATAATAATAACTTCTCAGGAGAAACCAGAGAAAAGAGATGAAAACTCCTTTCTCAGATGTAAATCACACTTAGTCACAATCTTGCCCAGAATGAAAGAGTGGGAGTGGATTTTTTTCCCTTTATAAATCTAGTTTATTCTGTATTGCTGAATATTATCTTACAATACAAACAAATGAACCTGTACAGTAGCATAAAAGACACCCGCGTTGGTAGGCACGTGAGAACCTTATAGGCAAATTAAAAAACAAGAAAATGTGTCCCTCAAACAACAAAAGAAAGTGGCATATACATCATGCATAGAAATGATTTTAGTGACCACATAAGATCTGACAAGAAAACAATTTGCAACATCAAATTCAGATTAGATATCTTGGCAAATCTACTAACTATCGAAATTTGTATTTCATCAGGATACACCTTAATCCTATAAATAAAAGCACATAGTTTCCAACATGTTTCTGCACTCGTATATACAAATCTTTATGCTAGATATAGCAAGGATGAGTGCAGAACCTTGAGAACAAAATTATACCTCTCCTGACCTGGGAATTTCATATATTGATTTTGGATTATCATCAGATATGTAAATTGCCTAAGCACAGTCGTAAACTATAATCGAGCCATTGTCTTTCGCAAATGAAACAAGTTGCTCCATTTGCTTTCTTGTGGCCGTAGAGCCTGTAGGATTATTTGGCAAACAAAAGAATATGATATCCGCCTGGCATACAGATGACAAATTAGGAAAAAAATTGTTCTCAGGAAGACCTTTCATGTATTCAATCTTTCCATACTTCTTAACATCGTTCTGAAATGTGCTTGTCTGGCCCATTATAACACTTGAATCCACATATGCCTATTACAAACAAAGCAGAAACTAGTACATTAGGTGTGCTGGTGACTTATCTCTTATGAAAGAGAGACAAATTTGTCATTATAGCAAGAACAAGAGCTATTACCAAAAACAAACAAACAAACAATTACATATCATTCCCAAACAAATCTCCATTCGCTAGAGTGGTTTCTGATGGATGGACATGCCATGCACATTCTCTTTAATTTACTATAAGGCTTTTTCAAACCTCTTTAAAAAAATTAATTCCTACCAGTGAGGGTAATCTGTCAGTATTCTAAAAGATATTTTTTTAAACGCACAATGTCTACTGGATAAATAGACTTATCAATAACAACATTCACAGAATAGTAATCACATAACATACCATATTAGAAAAAAGTACCCAAGCAAAAGTAGCATGTATTCGTAAAAGATAAGTCTCAATACAATTTGTACAGTACATTTAGGACTTGATACAAGCACCATTTCCCTGCCGTATATCCTTCAATTTATAAGACAAATGACTCATGGTTGTCGGTTGATACAATGATCAACACCCAAACATAACCAACAAGAATCATTATAAAATACAATATGTAATTATGCTAATAACCATGAAAATGCAAATATGCCAGTCTGCACTGATTCAAAACGCCAATTCAAAAAAATCTGTGACATTTTTTCTAAAAATCCGTTTTTGCCAATAATTGCAGACCATGAAAACCTTAAATTTATAAAAGATCAAGAGGATGACTGATCACCCTGCTCTATGCAATATACTACCATAATTTTGAAATCAACCATGTCACAATGCATTTTTGAAGCAAGCAAATGATGATAAATACGAGAATTCTCAAGGGCATCAATTACATTCATATCAGTGATCATTGTCCAATAAAAGCATTTCACTACCCAGTTATCTTATGCAGGTACTTTCATAAATGACATGATAAATATGTATTCATGGGGTGGCCTAGTATGATCTGGATTTATTATCAAGTAGGCTCTTCCATCCATGCAATAAATCTTTTCCGGGTTAATCGTTACCGCAGTTTATTAAATGCAGTTTTGATTGTGTTTGCTTCACTTCCTTAATCATTAAGCTTATAACATAAGAATCTTTAATTATTTGATTACAGTTTCTGAGAATTGGTGAAAGCAATAGTGTATAATAGTTGACACATCTAATGCTCAAAATTGAGATAGGAAAATTTACATTAAAAATGTTCTACATCGTCAGAAATCCTAGTATGTCTTGAAGATGATATCACCAAGTCCTAAATTGCATTTTAAAAACAGATCTCCATTAGATCTAACAGGAAAGTCAATTTCTTCATGTGCTAGTGTGAGGTGAGGTTCAACCCCCAAGTCTAAACTTTGTGAAACCTAAGCTAGTTCTAATAATCATGTTTGGCCTTAGTTTCAGCTTCTTTTTGGCAATAAACAAGCCAGTTCCTGAATAGGTCGATAAAAAACGAGTATGTCATTTATTTGGAACTATAGTAATCATGTTAGCGAGAATGTCTTCGAGTACCTGTGGTTAAGTTGTGGTGTCAACCGATGTTTACAAATCAAAAGATTTTGATTCAAAGCTTACCCCACACTACATTTATGGCGGCCTATAAACTCATCTAACATTTACAAAGCAAAAACAAACAGCTTTTACAAGAACAATTGAGCACTTTTTTCTAAATAAATAGCTATTATAGTTTTTCCAAAATAGTTCAAAAGTGAAGATAAAGAGCTTCAGAAGCAATACAACCTATTTTTCACGAAATAAACCTGCCTTTTAACAAAATTATCCTGTAAAATAAGGAAGATAGCTTACTAATGCATACTCGCCAGTCTCAAAATGGCGCAAATCCAAAATATATACTTTTAAAAATATAAACGTACCCACAGTGAGCATACCTGAGGTTATTAAAAATTTGTCGTTTCAGCATACCGTACACGTACCCGTATCTATACTCGTTTAGGCATTTCGTCAAACAGTTGGTGTGCATACTTTAGATAATTAAAATCAATGCACATGGTAAAAGTTTGGTTTCCAGAAAATTGATATTGCGAATGCCACTCACGATTTATCAGTTCCATTATGGTGGTACAAGTGAGCATGACAGAAAAATAGTTACTGATAAATGCAACCGTATTGGCTTTGACATCTTATACCACTTGATAGTTTGCGGGTATTGGCTTTTAACAAATGTAACATCAAACAATGCGCGTATTTGAATATACACTGCAATACAATGATGAAAAACTGAGCGACATCTGACAGCTTGAGAATAAAAACATTGTTACTGGTTGTGATATAAGCCATTTGTCTTTAAATAAATCTAGTGACTTTTTACCTGATGAAATACAAGCTCCTTGGTGAGCGGAACACCCAACTCAGACATACAAGCCTGAACTCTATCATCGCTGCCATACAATCCAGGGAAACTCTGAATAAACTGATCTTTCATCGCCTCCAATGCCTCGGTCAGGGGATTACTTTTCGCTGGTAGAAGACAGAGGACATCTTTTCGACTCCGATGCAATGCAATGGTAGCCCTCGTACAGGAAAGGATGGTTCAACAGCTGTGCAACCGTCCATCTCTGCTTCGAATCTCTCCTCGGGCATTTTCCCCCCAAAAACCGGCCGTGAGTCAAAAGACATTCGGGCAACACGAGGAGTTCGTTTGCTCAACCGATGCCATACATGGCTGCGAGGGGATTGGAAACATTGCTCCAAGGCGGGCTGCCGGTTGCCATTTCTACCACAGTGCAACCCACAGACCAAATATCAGAAGGCGATCCCTGCTCCACCCGGTTCACCACTTCGGCAGCCATCCACGATGGCGTACTACTCACATCTTTACAACTTAATCCCTTCTCCTCCAACCTTATAGCAGATCCAAATTCACCAAGCTTGACCACGCTGCCCGCTCCCACGGGTAAACTTGATATAGCAATGCACAATCCCCTGCCTAGAATCAGTGACCTCCTCTGCTCCCAATCTCTTCCCGCATCGCATTTTCCTCTGCTCCGAAACTCTTCCCGCATTTGGGTTTCTAAAATTTTACTTAGTAAAGTAAAAGTGAACTTATTATTAAAATTATAAACGGAAGTTAGAGAAAGTTTAAGTTAGAAACGAAATTAAACTTTTGTCTCAAAATAGGGCCTCGTGTAGCGGTGTGAAAATTGAGTTTTACATGATGCAATAATGAAAAATGAGTGTCTAAGTTTGTTAGTCTTAAGTAAGTGTGACTTGTCTTGTCTACGTGAGAAAGGTTGAAATTTTCTCATGTAAAGTTGTTATTGTTGTCAAAGGTCAAATAAGGGATTTTGTTTCTATTCCTAAGAGCATGGTCCCATGGAGGGGCTTGGGCTCCTATTTTCTTGCAGAAGGTCTCATGCTTATTTTTAAAGCCAGCTACAAAAAATAACAGAATCTCCGCCTACAAATAGGAGCTCCACTTTTTTAGCCCCCTAAACTTAAGAGGTGGTTGGAGAGGAGGGGGCTAGGTGTTTCCCCCTACAGTTTAGGGCTGTTAGAATCTAATATGCATTCCTACCATTATTTTTTGGTGATTATAGAGAGAAATATGATTTTATTTACCTACAAATAACCATAAAAATCCAATGGGATCATATAATATCTCAGTGGATATTGTTGAGGAAACTAATAAAAAATCATGGGACCTTAAAATTGCTAAAATGCTCATAAATTTTCTTAGCAGCACCTGCTGTGATATTTATGGAGCCCCCCCTCCATGGGACCATGCTCTAAGCCATTTTGAAAGAATATCACAAAAATAATGGAGATATGAGAAAAAATAATAAAAAGGATAACAAAATGAAAGCTAATAAAGTGGATCAAGGTAGAAGAGGTCAAATAGAAGCTAGAGAAAGACAAGAGGATGGATTCCAGGTTGAAGGAATGATATATTGCTAAGATTGAAACAAGATTGTATGAATATGTATGAGGTAGGATTGTATTTCAGTCATGAATAAGCATAAATTTTGATTGTCATATACCTTGGAGATCTTAAATTCCTCTCCACTCTTGTATTAAATGATTTTAAATGCATAAGTTTCAATTATGTGAATAAATATAGTGTGTTTTGGTTGGTTATTGGATTGTGTATGAGAGGGTTCATGTCAGGGCAACAACTTACAAACCCTCAATGCATTTTACTCATCCCAAATGACTTGACTGGTAAACTAGAAAGATGTTACAAGTGATAAGGAGTACAAACATATTTTTCTAGACTCTTGATGATGCATATTAAGGTATTTATAGCTAAATTCTTGGTCTTAGCCCATATCTTGGGCATCGTGTAATTTTTTATTTCACTAATGAAAATATCTGAAAATTTGAGAAAAGTTTTATCTTGGAGTGATTAAGAAGAGCCCAAAATTTTATGAGAAATGAAGTTGTGCACCTAAAGTGATGACTATCAGTAGTTTAGTTGTGCAGCGGACGGAAAACAATGGGTAGGATAAGGAGGTAAGAGAGCCAATCTCATGAAATATCAACTACCATGCTTCTAAATTTGATAATGCATGTGACATGGAATGTTTTTAAGGTGGTGAAACAAGTTCTAGGAGGTTCCCTTGAACGTATGTCAATATCCCAGAAAATAAGTTGACTGTGTAGAGAATTAGACCTAATTAAGTCACCTTAAGAAGATGGGAAAGGTGAGCTGGGTAGAACATGGTTGGATCTAGTCCATGAGTGAATGAAAGCATCTCAAATGAGATAAAGAGTACTTGAAAATCATGGGTTTATGGTATGGAAATCTCTTATTTTGCATGTTAGCTCTTGAATTGGGAGTAAGAAGGGCTACAAGGAGCCTAGGGCAGAGCATCAAAAAAATAAGGGAAATCAATTGCATGGACAATTAAAGGTGAGTCTAACCCTTCTAATTAATGCCTAGATCATGTCAAAACATGTGTAAGTGATCCTATGGCCCTATGTTCAAACATGACGTTGCTTGTAGTATAATCCATCTTAAGAAGATCTAAGAGCATACATTGAGTATGAGTTGAAGAAACTAGTCTGGATGATTATTTGATAAGCTTGAAGTGCCTCTAACCATTGCGATAAGTATTCTTAGAGATGTTATAGCCCTTGTGGTGAAATATAAAGGAAATCCTAACAAGATCCCATACCAAGTATTATGTTCTCGCGATGACAAACTTTAATTGCAGGACCTCGATAAGAAAAAGAAAAAGTTCAAGAAGGTGATCTTTCTTGTATAATCATTTGACTATCCTATCTTGTTTGGTGAAACTACAAAACCCCTATTAGTAGCTTGAAGTCACTTTCTTGGGTAACAGAGACAAAGGTTGGTTATGATTGTATAAACAGATCAGATACGCTGGTGATTAAGACAAAGATATAAGAGAACTTGTTGAACAATTTGGTTACCTCACGCCCCATGAATATGGCCAATGCAATAGAAATCAGGTATGGTGAAACCTTATTTTCTTTATTCTAAATGTGACTACCCATTGCTAAAAAAGAATAGAGTTCAAGGCTTGTGAATGAATAACATGTTTGAGTGTATGGAAAAGTAGATGGATTCAAGAATTTGGGTGCATTATAACGGTAAATCGAGTGCAAAATGAAAGGTCTTGGGTCAACCACTCAGGGGTAGCATTAGAGCTTATAAATTATCTAGATTGTATACATTGTTTGAAGTATGGATGCATTGAGGACTTTCATGGATAGTAATTAGATCATTTGCATTGATTTATCAAATACAACTTGGTGTAGTGCCCACTCCTCTTTGACACTATTTCATTTTGATGATGATACTAATTGTATTTTGATCAGTAGATGATGGACTATGCAAATATTTAGAATATTGACATTATGTGGTTTACATTTTATTATGATGCACTAGATGGTGATGATATATAGTTATATATATGTTGAGTTGCGATATTCTGATTTTTATACTAACATGTCATAATTTGGATGCATAACATATGTTGGATGTTTTGAATAGAATTATGATTTTTATGAATGTTAAAATCAAATTAATTGTATGATGCTAGATGATAGAATTGCTAATGTTGAATGATGATTATTGATTTTATATGTATATTGTCTCGATGTTGTTAATACGTGACCATTTTAAAGGACCAAAATATGTAGAGGTATTTTTTTCCCCTATGCTGCAGGAAATTTTATCACATACATCAAAGGGGATAGGGGACCAACCACGAAAAGATGTCGGGTGTTTAGCAACATGGCCAAAATTTGACAACTTATGTAATGTAATAGTGTGGTGTTTTTTTGCATGCCTAGCTGGGAGGTTTCCCGTTACGGGGGTGACCTCACATGTGTGGCCATGGGGTGATATGTTTTCCCCTTTTCTTTTAATTTTTGTATGTGATTTATTTGTGTTTTATGTATTTAAATTTTGGAATTGATGTCACTTTATTAGCTTGTAATAATGTGTCTTAATTAAGATAATCCTTCTTATTTGGTTAACTAGAATATTAGAGATGTGACAAATAGGTAATTATGAGGTTAGATGGTCCTTGTTGTAAGTAGGATTTATGTTAGTTTGTGTGTGTTTTACTCCACCCCAACTTCAAAATTCGGATTTTGACTTGGGGGGCCTTTTTGGAGGCTTGTGGGACAAGCTAAGCTTGTCTCATGCCTCTTAAATTTACCCAAAAACCCTACCTATGGGTTGGAGAGTTTATTTTTGACTTATTTATCCTTTTTTGAGTTTAAAAGAGAGAAAATAATTGCACTTTCCTTCTACCTGAACTTAATTTTGTCCTTAGAAAGCATGGTGCGCAAGTTTGTGTGCCATGTGGGTTGTCATATTTCTTACAAGCTCATTGATTGTCTTACGCTTGGTGTGTTGAATTGAGTGTGGGAATAGAGGAATGATGAAGTCACATCCAACATGGAGCCACCTCATCATCATCACATTCCATTTCTATTTATTTTTGGATTTTGATGGAATGGGGGTTACTTGTTCTTTTTCTTTCTTTGTTATTTTTGAAATTTTGAGCTTGTTGGAGTGCGTTTGGGAATTTTTGGCTTGGAGGTGTGAAAGACTTGTGAAGTTTTCTGGGATTTTAATTGAGAGGTAGGCTCTCCACCTTTTTTGTTTTGTTTATTATGCTTTGTTGATGTGAAATTTTGTGTTTGTTAAATTTGTTTAAGTTTTGTGAATGTGCTTGTGTGTGGTTGGGTAGTAGGCCTTAAGTTGGGTATTGGGAGAATGACTTATGGGACCATTGGGAGGGAAAAGGGAGTTTTTGTGAGGCATGCATTTGGTGGGAGTGTGATTGAGAGTTTCACCTATGGGGAGTGAAAAGGAAATCATGGTTATTTTGTTGCATACTTGCAAGGGAGAGAAGGATTTTGTGTTGATTGTTTTGTGCACTTGGAGGATTAGTGTGAGACTCCCACTTCACATAGGAGGAATAAGGAGGTGGTTCCCCATAGTCCTTGCTCCATTTGGTTTGGATATTCAAACCTTTGTGTTGTTTGAGAAGTTATAAACTTGTTGAATATGTCATTTTGGTTGTGTTGAATGTCTTGAATGTATGTTATTTTGTGGAATCCATATTTGTTGAAAGTTGTCAAAATGTTGCTAAAGACCCCTCATGGTTCCTTGGTTGGGGCTTGGGGGCCATTAAGGGGATGGATTATCCTCTTAATGGATTAAAGGTTGGGCAGAGAGTGTTGCCTACTCCCCCTTCCTTTGTATTGTGATCTTTTTTGTGAAATTTTGAAGAAAGCTAATATTTGGAGCTACCATTGGGAGAAGACATGTAAATTTGAAGACTTGTATTTTGACCTTGTTGAAAACCTCCATGTTGCATTTGATTATTTGTTTAATACCCACCTTGAGTGGAATGATTGTAATATTTGCATGCTTGAAAGGAAGTCATGTATATTCATTTGGAACTCTCTATTTATTTTAAACTCTTCTAAGAGTGTTGTGATGGTAGGAATTTTGGTCGCTTCCTTATTAAAAGTGTTAGTCTTGTGAAAGGAAACTACCAAGTTTTACTGTTTGATTGGTGAAGTGGAATTCTGTGAAATAAGTTGAAATGGATATGCATTTTCTTTAAATTTAAGTTGTTTCACTAATTCCAATTTTGTGATATGTATTTCATTTGTAAAAGAACCATAGAGAATATTATTAAAAGTCTATTGTTGTTGGAAATGGTTGTCTCTTATATCTTATGGAGGAAATGAAATAGTTATATTTTGTTTTGCATTTTAGGCAAAAGAAGTAATTGATGATTTTATCCTTGTTAAGAAATAATAATCTCACAAATCTTATTAGATTATAAGCATAGTGAATGAAATCTTTTATTAATTTTTTTCCAAATTTACCTTTAAGTGGAATATAGAGAGATACTTCAAAACTCCTTGACTTAAAATACCATGATTCTTACCCTTTAAATTTTGATCTTTGTAAATACACAATACAAATGTATATATCTATTTATGTAAGTTTAAATAAATTATATATCATTTATTATAATTTAATATTTTGTTTATATATATTAAAAATATTATCTAAGTATATAAACCAATGAGTTTAGACAAAGAAATCGAAATTGTTAATTGTATATTATTAATAGCTATAATATTAAATCAAATTATATAATAAAAACTAATTATTGATTTCCTGCGGTTAGGCCTAAAAAAAGCCGAGAAATTAATTAGTTGAATGGGGAGGAGTGATCATTACAAATAACCCCTCACCCCTATTCGTAAATTGGGGTGGGGGCTACACCAATTAATAATAATAGTAAAATATTAAACATATTTAGACTGCAATAATAATATTCCAAAAGACACAATAGATCATTCTTTATTATTGAATAATCACATTACAATGTTTGCTAAATAGGAAAATACACACACACACACTCGAGTTGCCAAGCACACACACCTAACTAAATTTAAACTAAAGTTTACTACGTTAGGTGGCGGAATTTAATAAGGGAGGAACAGTTTACTAGAACGGCTGCACTATTTCTTAGTCAGTTCGCATGCTTAACTTCGAACGTGCATAGAATTTTCGTCAGTCATCTTATTCCTAAATTTGAGGAATTTCCAAATTTAACTCAAATTCTAACTAATTGATTCCGATGTAAACCAACAATCTTGATGCCTACTGATCCGAAAATACCCTACATTAATAAATGGGATGGGGGGTTTAGGGTCGAAAACTAAACTTCCCCCCCCCACCCCCCCCTCCAAATGATATCAATTGATTGGTGTGTATATAATACAAACCATGTGATTTCAAACAAACAATGTGACATCCGCTCAGCCATTCAAGATCAAGTTTTGACCTTGTCAGTTCCTGCATTCACTTTCCTATCTGTGGTCTATATTTGGTCTTAGCAAATTTGTACACACAGTTTGCACATGACACACACCTGTGGATGTTAATACTTAATATATATATATATATATATATATATATACATACATACACACACAGAGTATATATATATATATACACCCATATACTTGTGTATATTCAGGTTAATATACTTTTGCAAAAATAAACCTTTAGGAAATGAGTGTATTACTAAAAATAAACTAAATGCTTAAGAAGGGAAAATTTCATATACCCAAATGGGTATTTTTATTAAATCAAAATTACAACAAATAGCAAATAAAATTTACTACCAAACCCTAGGAGATTGGGTAGAATAGAATTAGCAAGTAAAAATAAAAAATAAGATAAGTTGGGATGTGTGTATCCATTCCTAAGCTCTATCTTCCTCTTCCATGGCTTCCTTCTCTTCCTCCTTCTCTTAACCTACAAAACAAAAATGAAGAAATGAGTAAATTGAATGAATAAAAGACTCCATAGAGATGTTTAGGGTTGTTTAGAGATTTCTTGATCCAATGGCTTAGATTGTTTCCATCCAATGGCACGAAATGGTCCCTACAAAAGTTAGGTGAGGGGTAGGTGAAAACATGTTAAATGAAATGTATGGGTCAAATTGAAATGGGGCCACTTGAGTGGTGTAGGAGTAAAATTGTTTTATAAAATTTTTGATTACTTGTTGTCTTGTAATAAAATCCATGACCGTTATAATGAATTTAGTTAGATTACTACTTAGTAATTAAGAAATGTTATTATAGGAATATAAATTAATTGTATTTAATCAATGGAAGAGAAAGTTAGACTTAGCCCTAGGATAGATTATTAATGGCTTTAGGACAATGTGACTAAATCAAATAAGGAAGATAGAAATGGATACTTTTGAACCAAGCTGGAGATAGAATAATATAATTTAACTATTAATTAATTCAATTATTTCTCTATTCAAGAGATGCAGCTAAACATTGATGTTGTTTTAAAAAAAAAATTATTCCATAATTTTTCAATTTCTAACCTTTGTTTGTGTTGGGTTTCGTGGGTAAATTTGTGGGCATTACACTTGGTATCAAAGCCATGGGTTCAATGCTTAGACCCCAAGCACACTTTTTTTTTTAGAATAGGTAAAATTTAGGGTTGAGGGGACCCTAGCCCATTACAAATAGTTATCGTTTACTTACATATTGGCCAAAATAGTTATCTTCAAAGGCCAGTCATGATCCACAATATCAAAAACAAAAAACCATAGTAAGATAACCATTATATATGATATACATTATATAACAGTCCCAAGGGAAATACTAACAGCAAAAAGTTAACCAGCAATAGATTCTAAACCAAAACATATCATTTCTCTTTAACCAGCTTGTCCACCGTCTCCATACATCCATTCCATTCTTTGACCAAGGTTGTGATGGTCTCCTTCCAATATTTGTAGTTGGGTTCTTTGATCACAACCTTCGGGTCGGTGTCATCTAACTATTTTTCTTTAGCCAATTCCATTGATTGTATCATCTCTGCCAACAGTTTGAGAAGGAAGATAGTACTCTTTACATTAAGAACATGGGCATCTCTGATTTGCATGATGATTCCTTTCATTTTCAGCATCTCTTTCTCCATTTCCATTCTATTGGCATTTGCATTTTTGAAATTTTCATTGAGGATGATGTTAGACATTTTATCAACTTTTTCGTGCAGCTCCTTAATATCCACGGTGAGCAAACTGATTTTGTGCCTGTTGATGTCATTGTTTAATTTGTAGTTCTCAAAATCTCTCATGAAGGCATGAGTTTTGACAGCAGTTTCCTGGCCCAAGAAAATCTCCATCTGGGCTGTTTTCAGATTGTGAAGACAGTGGATAGCTTCCTTAGTATTCTTGGAAGACTCCTATTCTTTTAAGCTCTCAACATCCTCACTGCTCGCAGCTTCCCCTTCCACTTTCTCTTGAGAGGATTCCTTCTGTGAAGGGGTTTCACCAAGTTCTTCATCAGAAACAAAAGTGATATTATCCTCCTCAGCCCGACCCAAAAACTAAACTTTCCTGAACTAAGACATGTCTCCCCCTTTAGCTGTGCTAGATCTGGTATGTTTTCCCAATGGGTTCCCCTGACCAGTTTCATCACTGCTATCCTTCTTTGGTTCCATACTCCCAGACCTTTTACCCAGTGCAATGTTTGAAGGCGAGGCCCCAAATTTGTCGTTTTTCCCCAACAGGGGAGTGCTCAGCCGAATGATGGATTTTATCATACCCTTGTGTAAGGGGATAATGAAAACGCCTTTCTTCACCAAAGTTATAGATTTTTCCAAAGAAGAGAATAAGTAGAAGGGTAAGTTATACAGTTTTGCATTGCGAATATGGTTTAGCATTGGAAAATGGTAACCATATATGACTTTATATCTACCTTCCAAAGTAATATAAGACATGAGCAGTTTGGCAATTTCATCATATGGAGATGGCAACTTACACCTAGCATAGCCATTATGAAGAGAAATAGGTTCCCCTTTTCCTTGGAAAAAATAGTCAATCTCAAGACTGTAATCAGATTTGGGTTTAAAAATGCTTCTACCTTCAAGCGCTAAACTAGTCACCTTAGAAATCAGCTTGGGAGAAATAGTAAGGGAACAGTTGCCCACTTGGATTTTTCCCTCGTTCCATGTTTTAGCAACCGCTTCGCTCAGGATTTCATCATAGCCATCGAAAGTTTTGAAAAAAGATAGGAAACCCACCTTCTCGAGGAGAACTTCGGCCTCCTTAGAAAT
Source organism: Taxus chinensis (assembly GCA_019776745.2). Classification (NCBI taxonomy): domain Eukaryota; kingdom Viridiplantae; phylum Streptophyta; class Pinopsida; order Cupressales; family Taxaceae; genus Taxus; species Taxus chinensis. The sequence goes on along the minus strand of CM034152.1, from coordinate 114,846,138 downwards.
CTTTGGACACCTAGAAGGTTCCATGCATACTAAGTCTCCTCCCATCCTTCTGTGCGCAGAAAATATCTTATAAATCAAAACACCCCGGGCACACTTAAAAACATGAAACATAAACAAATAAACCTAACACCACTCCAAACCTAGAACACACAATATTGTATGATATTTTGTTAAACGTAGAAAACTTAGAAAACTGAAACAAAAACTTAGATGATGATAAACTAACTCCCGTCTTGGTCTGTGCAGGAGGCACGAACTAGACAAGGGGTTCTTACACATGGACCTAGACCTATCACCC